>OY757018.1:34665814-35410452 GCA_963580285.1 Lucinisca nassula
AAACCTAAAGCTTCTTGAATGGTTTAGTTAATGTCTATTTTATTTTTGTTGCATATGAAATTGGAACAATTTTTATTAGGTAACCAGCTAACGGATAAGCCTGTCCAGGAAAAGTGTAGATTGCTAAACTGACCGGCTCAAAAATGACCTAAATAGTGTTGACTGGGGCGAGAAATTCCACTGCTGGTTAACAGCTTACAGATAACCCTACATCCGGGGGGCATACCCAAGAAAAGAGTCGATAGGTAAACTGATACATTAACAGCTTACAAGTATCGATACACAGATTGACCGGCTCAAAATGACCTAAATTTTGTTGACTGGGCCGTGAAACTTGAAAAGAAACAACACAAACGCGTTTTGTGTTTACTCGAATAGGCGCGATTTCAAAATGCGCCAGTGGACAGGCTGGTCTGAGTCTTCGTTATGTGCATATTTTACTAGTAGGAATAGCGGTTTCCCGGCTCCAAAATGACCTATACACTGTTGACGGGGACATTAAACCACAAATAAAACAAACGAATAACAAAATATATTTATGTTGTACCTTTATTTATACAACCTTATGGGCAATAGATAAACATTTTAACCAAATCTCGAAAACACTCCTCTACAAATATGCGGTTCTAACGAGTACCCACAACCTAAGGAAACTATTGTTTACCCCTGCCAAACCCCAGTTTTATTATATAAGGGGTTTAAATGAGTCAAATTTATATAGGCGTGTTTTCGTGATGCGCTTGCTCTCGCCACATAGAATGATAAAAATTGATTTACGAGACAGCACAATAGGGGAAATCTCCAATTTCTTACATACATAAACAAGATGATGTAAATGCAAAACGGTTTGAAATATATACGAAATCATGAAAAGGAAACAAGAAAAACATCGCAATTTTTCAGCAGAAAATTTTTGGTAGTAAATTTTTCAAATATATTTGAAAAGGATGTGTTTCATAATGATTCCCTTTTAGAGAGAAAATCGTGATTTACCGAGGTATTCTATACTTTTCTCATTTTTGCTTTAAACATAGATTGTGGATACTCGTTCGAACCACATAGGCGAAGCGGATCTAACGAGTGGCACAATCTATGTTTGGAGCAGAAACAAAACATATCAGCATTTTTACGGAGATATTCAATACTTTTCTCATTTTTGCTTTACACATAGATTGTGGATACTCGTTAGAACCGGCTAGGTGAAGCGGTTCTATCGAGTGCCACAATCTATGTGTGTAGCAGAAATAAGAAAATATAGGATTTCTTGTAGTTCAGTCATGCGCTGGCCCAAATAACAAACTAGAACGAATCACACACTGCGTATCTATATACAAAATCATAAAAGGAAATCAAACAGAGAGAACTAAATGCTCCAAGGACATTAACATGTAATCTCAAGACCTCCAAATTTGTGCCTAACTATGATGAAGTGGCACAATCTATGTTTGGAGCAGAAATAAAAAGTATCAGCATTTTTTACGGAGATATTCTATACTATTCTCATTATTGCTTTCAACAGAGATTATGGATACTCGTTAGAACCGGCAAGGCGAAGCGGTTCTAACGAGTGCAACAATCTATGTTTGGAGCATAAATAAGAAAAATTATAGGACATTCACGTGTAATGCTCACCTTAGAATGAAAACAAGACTAATATTCAGTAATAAACAGTATATATGCCCCTAGAATAGTGCATTAATGACAGGTGATTTCGCAAGATTTCGGAAGAAATCCCGAGCGTACAATTTTAAGTGTTTTTGGCTGAAAAGGTACCCAAAAGTCATCATTGACAATAAAAATAATGTTTGTAAGCTAAATACACTATACATGTCCATATATTAATTCCACAATGGTGATTTCTGTTATTTCAGTGGTGATTTCGGTGATTTCGGTGGTGATTTCGGTGATTTCGGTGGTGATTTCGGTGATTTCGGGAGTCGTGATACCGAGTTTACAGGGATAAATCTTATTTTTCTTATTCTCATCGAGGCGGTTCTAACGAGTACCCTCAATCTATATTCTAGAGCAGAAATAAGAAAAATATCACAAATTTTCATCTTGAAAGTTTCATTTGTTTCGGCGATAAAGGTTACAATGTATTTGTATAGGCGTGTTTTAGTAATGGTGACCATTTGCCTAGCATACAACTCAAAGAAAAGCGACCCACCAGTGCTGCCAGTGTTTTGATACTCTATACTGTGAGGCTCACACCCATGTTTCATTGCAAGGGACGTGCATAAGGAGCTGAACGAGACCCACATCCAGTCTTAGGCGGCTTCCAACTAGTCTTAACCCAATTTTATATGGGAAACCCAAGCGAGAATGCATTCCCAGATCAGACACCGCAGAATGCAAACTACAGCTATTTTCTAAAACAATTTCTGAATACTTAACTAAAATCCCCTAAATTTCGAAATGGATTCCTGCTAAATATAAGCATTTTAGCTCTTTTCTTATTGGTAGAGGGTCACCTAAGCAACATTCCTTCGTAGGTTATAGGCGAAGTTCTCATTTAGAGCAAAGTGTTGAGCTTTTTGTTTTCTATTTTAGCTCTGGTATCCATTCTGCTTAGGTAGAGAGTTTCCTAAGCAACATCCCTATGCAGTTTGAATGAAATCGGCCCAAGAGAGTTGTCGATTAAAATTATTTCAGTTTTTATCACTAGCGATCATCTTGTTCATCTTAGCGAAACGACTCTGGCTACACATACTGTTGTAGGAGCCTCTTTGCACCATCCCTGAGAAGTTTGAATCACATTGGTCCAAAGGTTTAGGATGAGTTCGCATTTAGAGCTATCGTTGACGACACACGACGCGCAACGAACATCGAACACCCACCAATCACAGCAGCTCACTAGAAACGATATCGTTACGCAAATGGTTCACCGACAGTAGGGAGGTTAAGGTAGTGATTGTCATTACTAAGCAGCTCACCATTGGAACTTCGTGCTCAGAGAGCTAATAATGGATTTGAGTAATTTTAAATGCATGTTAAAAAGGTTCTCTCTCTCTCTCTCTCTCTCTCTCCTCTCTCTCTCTCTCTCTCTCTCTCTCTCTCTCTCTCTCTCTCTCTCTCTCTCTGCGTGTGTGCATGCGTGCGCGTGCGTGAGTGCGTGCGTGCGTGTGTGTGTGTGTATGTTTCACTTTGCATGCAAAATCTACCAATTCTAAACAGCAAAAAATAAAAACGTCAAATAAGAACAACTATATTGTAACATAACGTCAGTATGCCGTTATCGTTATTATTAACTGGATAATGGCATACATTAATTTTAAATGATATAATCACGGAGAGAGAGAGAGAGAGAGAGAGAGAGAGAGAGAGAGAGAGAGAGAGAGAGAGACTAATACTTAAACATTGTGTCAGTCAGGGGACAGGCGCGTATGCCCCCGTGACCTTTCAAACAATGGGCCATCTTAAAAGTTTCATGTTCATTCTTGTTGCGTCTATTCAAAATTACAATCGTATGAAGAGTAAAATTATTATAACAAGCTCACCTACCAACTTGTCCGAGAGGACTATTAAGTAAATTGGTTCCTGGCCCATCTTTATGAGGGTTCTTAATAAAATAGCGTGCATGCTTGAGTAAAATATAAAAGAATATGAAAAGAAAAGCTACTACAGTTTCAAAGTGAAGAAAGGCCCATGGCCTTTAGGTCGTACATTAAAACAACGTGTGTAACGCTGACGGGGCGTTTTGTTTGAAAAAGTGCTAAAGTTACCCCAAAAGGGGGTCGTTTTGTTTGCATAATTGTTATATTAAGTTACCGTTTGATTGATTCTCAGCTCAAGTTCTTGAGCACCTCGTAACCAAAATGGACTTTTAAGGGAATGGATACACCTCGCCGATTGTTCCCGCCATTTTTTCAAAGGGAGACAACTTTTGGGATTTCCTGTTCGCTTTTCTATAAATAAAAAATGAGGTCTTCTCTTAAAGGAAAGAATTTGCTCCTGAGGAGCAAATTTTTTCCTTTAAGAGTTGACCCCTATTGACATGAGAGACAAAAATACTTTTGCATGAGTTGCCTCCCCTGAAGGTGTATCCATTCCCCTTAAGGAGAATACAAGAAGACAAATATTTAAAATAGTTGTGTTTTCCCTCATAAAAGGGAGTCTACTCTAAAAGGAAAGAATTTCGTCCCGATGAGCGTGATAACTCAGTAGATAGTGCATTGGCTTCTGAAGCTACAGCCTCTCACCCCCCGTTCGATCACCGGCAGCGGTGATGTAATTTCGGTGTTTCGCTCCACTGGCATCATTTGCAGGGATACATGTCATAAAGAGCACCGTCATTCAGATCAGGCCGTTAAATGAAAGCCCCTGTGCAGGGAGAATAATCTCGTGTGTAGGGTAAAGACCCCTTCTGTAAATACGTGATTACTGTGTAGGCTTTCATCCTGCAAACCCGGAGGTATGTAATAAACACCGCCTGATGTCCTCTGCGTAGTTTAAGACGTATTAGAAGATAAAAATACACTCCCTTTCTCAGAGGGGACTTGATGACGAAATGTGACAAAAGTTATCTCCCTTGAATATTTAGCAGAAAATGTGTCGGTCATTTCAGCCCCCATTCCCTTGATATCCAAACAATTGTCAGGGAATAGATGTATTTAAATGTACCTTACACGATATCTTTGCAAGGAAACGACGTCATATTCTGACCTTATTTTGTTTGACGTCATATTCTGACGTTATATTGACAATATCTACCACTACAATTGAGCCAGTTTAAACCCAATTTACTATAGTTTTGTAGCCTGAAAATTGAAAGAGCATGGATAACGACATTGCGTTAACTACATGTAGTCCGTGTAAAAACACCCCCTTTTACACATGGAAAAGGGTTTTTTACAGGAGTATACGGTAGTCTTATTATTTCTGCTTCAAATCATAGACTGGGTACTCAATGAGGCGGTTCTAACGAGCACCTGCAATCTATGCATGGAGCAGAAATAAAAAATTATCAGGACAAATCCCATGAGGCATGGGTCGCTAGGCCAACGTCAAATCAACTAACCCGAGATCTCTGGCTGTAGTGACGTTAAAGCCGCCAAATCAGAATATAACTAGAGCTGTCAGAGGATCTGACTATAGCCCCGCTTCAGCGCTGTCAGAGAAGAAAGTTATTTAAGCTGCAGAGAAAACAGTTATGAACAAGAAATAACTGTTGAAAATTTTACATTATCTGGAAAAACTCTAAGAGTTGTGAGCCCTTGTCCCTCATTTCAATGAGCATGATACATTACCAGAATGTCCATGTTTATACTAAATTTCATCTTCCATTTTTCAATGTTCAAAGGGTAATAACTCCTAAAGTAGGCAAATCAGAGTCAGGGTTCCTGCGCTCTGCACATTGTCTCATGGTGCTTTACACTTGTGTGAAGTGTCATGAAAATATCTCAAATGGTTTGTGAGTTATGGAGCCGACACAGTCAAAATTGCCTTTTTAAATGTTCAAAGGGCAATAACTTCTAAAGTAGGCAAACCAGAGTTATGGTTCCTGCACTCTGCACATCATCTCAAGGTGCTTTTCATTTATTTGAAGTTTCATGAAAATATCAGAAACGGTTATGGAGCGGACATAGTTAAAATTGCCATTTTTTAATATTCAAAAGCCTATAACTGAAAAAGTAGACAATCCAGAGTTTGGGTTCCTGCGCTCTGCACACGTAATATGGTGCTTTACATTTGTGTGAAGTTTCATAAAATTATCTCAAACGGTTTTTGAGTTATCGAGCAAAGACGGCTAAAATTGATATTTTTCAATATTCAAAGGGAAATAACTCAAAAATTAGGCAATCCAGAGTTATGGTTCCTGCACTCTGCACACCATCTCATGGTGTTTAATGTTTGTGTGAAGTTTCATGAAAATATGTGAATGGGTTTTAAAGTTATGGAGCGGACACGAAAATTGTTAACAGACACAGACAGACACACAGACAGACACACAGAAAATACGAAAACCAGAGTTATGGTTCTTGCGCTCTGCACATTGTCTCATAGTGCTTAACATTTGTGTGAAGTTTCATGAAATTATCTCAAACGGTTTTCGAGTTATGAAGCGGACACTGTTAAAATTGCCATTTTTCAATGTTCAAAGGGCAATAACTCCAAAAATAAGCAATGCAGAGTTATGGTTCCTGCGCTCTGCACATCGTCTCATAGTGCTTAACATTTGTGTGAAGTTTCCTAAAAATATCTCAAACGGTTTTCGAGTTATGAAGCGGACACAATTAAAATTGCCATTTTTCAATGTTCAAAGGGCAATAACTCCAAAAGTAGGCAATCCACAGTTATAATTCCTTCGCTCTGCACATTGTCTTATGGTGTTTAACATTTGTGTGAAGTTTCATGAAAATATGTTAAGCAGATACAAAGTTATGGAGCCAACACAAATTAACGGAATCACGGAATTACGGAATTACGGAAAATGTTCAAAGGGCAATAACTCCAAAAGTAGGCAATCCACAGTTATAATTCCTTCGCTCTGCACATTGTCTTATGGTGTTTAACATTTGTGTGAAGTTTCATGAAAATATGTTAAGCAGATACAAAGTTATGGAGCCAACACAAATTAACGGAATCACGGAATTACGGAATGACAGAAGGACATGGCAAATCCAATATAGCCCCACTTTTTCAAAGCGGGACTATAAAAAAGGCTTTTAGGACGTCAGAGAAGGCTCGGATTACAAATCAACGTCAGTGCAAATGACGTAGATGTGACCTTGCTTAAATGTCACGACGTTGTACTGACGTTGATGCGACGTCACAATTGCGCCAAGTGCCTGTTGGGATGATAGTTTTGGAGGTATGAAAGAGTGTCCTATGTCACAAGGTTGTATTGTCCTTATGAAAAAGAAAGAAAGGAGTTTCGCTTTATTTGAAGTGTCCTTGTAATCGTGACTGTCAATACCTTATTTAAAATATTTAAAAAATTCTGCTTTTATCTTTTTAAGTCTCCAACTTGATAATTACAAACTAGACATCCAGGCTCTCTAAAATATGTGTTTATACATAATGGCATAAACGTTTGTCGCCTTTTTAGCTACCAGACTAAACGCCATGAAACAGTTTATAAAGGTCTTACATCTTGCTATTCTTATAACTGAGCCGGGGCACAGCATTTTTCCTACAATTTAGATGTGCACCCAGCGAAGAATCAGATCAGCCTGCACATCCATATAGTCTGACCAGAGACTTCTCTTGCTGCATGAAGGAGCACTGGCCCCTTAGCTATCATTAGAACGCACAACGAAGACTCTGATCAGACTGCGCGGATGCGCAGGCTGATCTGAGTCTTCGTTGGGTGCACATGAAAATTGTAGGAAAATGCTGCGCCCCGGCTCAATTATGAGAAGAAAAAAAGTAGCTACAGCGAATACCGTATTTATCCCATTTACTGCTCAGGATTTTTCTCATGTACAATAACCTCTCGATAGCTCGAACACCGATGGCTCGTTTACTATGCCTGTTTCGAATTCCTTTGATCTCTGGGAAATATTTCCCATAATTCCAGAAATTGATACATTTTGGATAATTTTCATATATAATCTTGCAAATATATGTTGTGTGTACTCAGTAGAATCGCCCATACACGTGCTGACTTATTACTTAAGACAGGTTTTCCTACCACTCAACTCGATACTTTTCTTCATCGGGGCCGGCCCCCGCCCATCGGGGCTTGAAGAAATAGATAGGCTGCATGATGCTTCCACACAGAGCTGAATCCGACACGTCACACGAGTACTGGTAAACCGCTTAGAGGGTCTAAGCTTGCCCAGGCAAAGCGGTGCGAGTCGGACCGTCCATGCTTATAAACCCTATTGGTTTCATTGGGCGACAGGGCTTGAGATGTCATTTCATCTCAATGTCGGATAAAAGTCCCACAAAATTGGAAACAATGTCTCCAAAATGACCTATACAGTGTTGACGGGGACGTTAAACCTTGAATCAAACAAAATCTTCATCGGGGCCTTGCTTGATACTTCAAAAACATATAAATATAAGAGATACAAAACTTTCATTATAGCAAATAATAACGTATCACGAAAACGCGCCTATGTAATTATGACCTCATTGTACCTTTTAAAGAAAAATTGGGGTTTGCAGGGGTAAACCTTAATATTCTTATTTCTACTCTAAAATATAGATTGTGGGTACTCGTTAGAACCGCCTCATCGAGACGATTCTAACGTGCACCCATAATCTATATTTTGAGCGGAAATAAGAAAAATGTCACAAATTTTCATTTTAAAAGTTTCATTTTAGCGGCTGTAAACTTTACAATGCTTTTGTATAGGCATGTATTCGTAATGGAGCACATGACAACGAGTATTTCTTGGATAAGATGGATTTTCCATCCTAAACATTAAGATGGTTTTCCAGGTTACGAAAGATTTCGTTGTCTGCATCATACAGTCGAACTTCAACGGCTTGAACACCTTTTGGACCACGAAAATCTGTTCGAGACAGGGGTAGTTCGAGCCTCTGAAGGTTACTGTTAGGAGGCATAACGGGGTTAGTTTCGAGACATATTTTCGATGTCCTATGATAAAAATGTATGCTGTGGCGATTCGAATGAGTGCAAACAGCATACATTTGCAAGATAAAGTCGAACATCTTAATTATCCCGCACTACATTTTTATGTACAGGAACTCTCCAGGGACGCAGAAACTGGTTCGACTCAGTCATGGTAAACGAGCCATCGGTGTTTGAGCCATTGGAGTTCTACTGTATCATGAAATACAGCTCCAAAGGGGGTGGGGGTCGAGTATTGGGGATAATTAAGTTAGTACACGTACTTGTAATTGTTGGCAACATAAGCCGAGTACTTGTTAGAATCGCCTCGTCGAGGCGATTCTAACTAGTTCCCACATCAGCTGAAACAAGAACGAAAATTATCCCTAATTCGTGTTTGAGCTATCAATGATGACAGTAAGATTTAGCTAAAATATTCTTCCATCATATTAATAAGTCCATGTAATGAACATGCCTCTAAACTCCACTTTTTATAGAGAAAACTGGGGTTTGCCGGGGTTTAAAATATTTTTCTTACTTCTCCTTCAAGACATAGGTTGTGGGTGCTCGTTAGAACCGCCTCAACGAGGCGGTTCTAACGAGCACTCACAACCGATGTATGGAGTAAAATGAGAAAATATCAAAAATTTTCACCAGAAGTATAACTTATTTTGGAGTCATGATAAAAGGGACTATGTAATATGGACGTTTTATCGGTATGCATAAAAAACACGTTTTCAAACACTTTAATGATAACTACGTTACGTATCTATTACAATGTCGGCATGTTAGTATTTTGGATATCAGAAAAATGTAATTAAATTGAAAACCAAGTCTCGGCTACCTGTTTTTATGTTTGTCGTAAACAGAAAATGGAGCCGTAACAGGGTATGCAGGGGTGATATGTATGACCCAGAGTTTGCAGAGCTTGACATTAATGCGCGTATTATTTGCAGGAGATCACGCAAAATGACAAGCAACCCATATATGCCTAGCGTCCCTAAAAATGAACACTGCCCATCATGCGAGCAAGTCGTATAGTATAATGAACATCCCTCTTAACCCCATTTTGTATAGAGAAAACTGGGGTTTAAGGGAGTAAACAGTATTTTTCTAATTTCTGCTCCATGACATATAGGTTGCGGGTACTCGTTAGAACCGCCTCATTGAGGCGGTTCTCACGAGCACTCAAAACCTATGTTATGCGTTTATATAAGACAATTTTCAGAAATTTTCATCAGAAAAATTACCATTTTTGGTATTAACGCACTATATATGTATATCACGCCCTATATATGTATATCGCACTATATATGTATATCGCACTATATATGTGCGCACTATATATGTATATCACGGATGTGTTTTCGTAATGGATAGACGATAAAATGCCGTTGGAACGCGGTGTCTTATCTATTCACTGTTTGCTTAACATATACATGTAGAGGGTTTTGTTAAACTTCATGCAATCAAACTCCAAAGGCTCGAACTTTTATGGACCATAAAAATGAAGTTATGTAAATGTAGGAGCTATGACCGAATTTAAGTTTTTTGGTTAAGGTTTTCTAGAAAAAAAATAGTCACAGTGACCTTGACCTTGACCTTGAACCGCGGACCCTGAAAGTCGAATTCGCTCGAGATATCATCATACCCAACTTTTGTGTGAAGTTATATAAAAATCTATCAATAAATGTAGAACTATGTGACCAAGGTTATTTATTTATTTTTTTTTTTGTGGGGCTCTAAATAGTTCACGACAAGGGAAGTTGGAGGTATTCTGGGTAAATCATAGCGCAACGTCAGTGGTCATAAAAGTTATCTATTTTTTTTTTGACCTTCTTTAAAACATAGGTATGTTGTGTGTACTCATTAGAATCGCCTCATCGAGGCGATTCTTATAAGTACACACTACACACATTTTGAAGATAAAATAAGAAAATTCTCCATGAATTAACTTAAAATACGAGGGACCAAGAATGAGTTCGAAATAGCTGTGGTAAACGGGCCGTCGCTGTTCATTGCATCGAAGTACTTATTTCACCATACTTTGAGACACTCTAGGCACAAATGGATTTTAAATACATGTATAGTGGTCGCAGATAAGTTTGACTAGGCGGGGTTATTCAGGTGTTGCCAATATATGTCAAATTCGCCGAGTCCACCAGAAGATTCGGTAGAGTGCCTTTCGCATGCTATTTGCAAATGGCCATTTACGCCACACATGTGTTTGTGTTACAGTTGAATTCACACAATAGCGGGTGACTTGGTTTACCTTTTTGTTAATGGAACATTTCGAAGGCAGGTGCAAACGATGGCTCCGCCTAGTCAATCTTTTCTGCGACTACTATATATATAGACAAAAATGCTATATAGCTTGGATATGAACTGAAACATTTCTTCCTGAAATCCATTAAAATCACTGAAAAAAATGTTTCTGAGAACCATGAAAAATCCCTGAAACATTTCTTTCTGAGATCAATGAAAATCACTGAAACATTTCGTTTTGAGAACTATAAATATCACTTAAACATTTCTTTCTGTGAACCATGAAAATCACTGAAACATTTCTTTCTGAGATCAATGAAAAATCACTGAAACATTTCGTTGTGAGAACTATGAATATCACTTATACATTTCTTTCTGAGAACCATGAACAATCACTGAGACTTTTCTTTCTAGGAACCATGAAAATCACTGAAACAGTTCGTTCTGAGATCGATGAAAAATCACTGAAACATTTCAAATTGAGAACCATGAATGTCACTTAAACATTTCTTTCTGAGAAAAATGAACAATCACTGAAACTTTTCTTTCTAGGGACCATGCAAATCACTGAAACATTTTTTCTAAGAACCATGAAAAATCACTGAAACATTTCTTTCTGAGAACAACACTGCATTGATTTAATGGTAAATACCATCACATTGCACTGGAACATTAATGTAACAAGTACAATACAACCTGCAATAGTGGTCACCTCTGTTAAGTAAGCAATCTGTTTTAAGCAGCCCTAAAAAAGCAAACACATTCAACCACCTGCATTATGCAAGCAACTACGTGGACTCGATTCCTGGCCGCACCATACCAAAACCAGGAGCTCCCTTCGCTGACGCTAACATTATTACGAGTCAGTCCTAGGAAGATAACTTGTTAATGGATACTTTGTTTGGCACACAGGGCTTAAGTTGTTTGTTTCAAATATATACAATGAAATTCCGCTAATAAGACCACCTAAAATTAAGACTAATTCTGCTTTAAAAAGCGTATTTAGAAGGGTGCAGTTATTCTTTCTTCGTGTTCTCTACACACAATGTCTTCTGGTCAGGGACCACCTTTGGGACTGTTCAAAAGTGGTCTTAAAGACCACTTTTGAACAGTCCCAATGGTGGTCTTAATATAGGAAGTTACTGTATACAAATAAAGCTTCCATACACATCTTCATCGGGTGTGTTTTCAATTTGCTTGCTTAATGTAGATTTGTTCAGATAAAATTTATTTGAAAAATAAATTACAAAATGCATGTACAAATTACCAAAACATACATGCATACATATACAAAATGAGATAAGGTCTGAAGATAAGCGTAGTGCGTTCCCTGAAGACAGGTTGGGCTGTGTACGATATGTTTGTATTTAACCCTTTTTGTACTGAGTAGATTTTAGAAATTGATTTAAAAATGGCTGAAGATTTTGCAAATAGTGAAGGTCCTAATCAGACGCCGCGTTCTGCGGCGTCTGATCTGGGCCTGCAATGTTTGCCGGAGCTCCATTTATGGGTTTCCCATTTAAAATTGTGCCAATGTTTATGATGTGTAAGGTACATACCTAGAATAACAGATAGCGTCCGCGGCGTCTGATCTGGGCCAGCACTATTTGCCGGTGACCCGTTTGGGCGCTTCCGGTATAAAACGGATTCAAAGGGTCTGTCGCAATATTTTTATGTTGTGTACGGTATGTTTTCTTTAGATCTGAAGGATGACAGATGGTAAAATTATCTTTGTTCCTTCCCAATTCAGTCCGGCTCACAAGGTTCAGAAAGCTCCAGAAATCATTTGACCCCATCATCATTCAGGGGTGTTATTATAACTGTACATTAATAGTTTCACTTTCTCATATCTTTGGAAAATTTTATGCTCTTCAATTATTGGCATATACTACCTTAGAGGAACATTATCAACTCTGCAGCAAAGCATGATTGTGATTGCCACTGTGTGATAAAGACAGGATTAAAACATGTAAAAAAATTCATAGAATATATTCAAAATAAATGTTTGGAACAGCCAATGTATTTTACGTTTTTTTGTCCTTAAATACTTGTGCCTTTAGTGTTTGAGCCGATACAAGAGAAAAGGATCAAATGCTTTACTTCAGGTCAACTAAAAACACTATAAAGTTTGTTTGTTTGTTTGATTTGAGGTTTTACGTCCCCGTCAACACTGTAAAGGTCATTTTGGAGACGTTGCTTCCAGTTTTGTGGGACTTTTACCCGACACTATGATGAAATGACATCTCAAGCCCTGTCGCCCAATGAAACCAATAGGGTTTATTAGCATGGACGGTCCGCCTCGCACCGCGGTTCCTGGATAGGCTTAAATCCTCTAAGCGGGTTACCAGTACTAGTGTGCGGGCCGAATTCAGCTCTGCGTGGAAGCATCATGCAGCCCAAATATTTCTTCAAGCCCCTATGGGCGGGGGCTTACACTATAAAGTACTTCTTATTTTGGAAATTAAAGCCCTTTCAAGATTCATTCAATCATTTTGAGCGGATACAATCTTTCAGGTGGATTAAAAGCTACCTAACACATCTACAGACAGAACTTTGCATTGTCACTAATGAACAAAGCGCTCGTACACTCAAACCACAACAATGATTCAGGGTCAGCGCTCTTATCACTGCACCCCATCTCCATTCTTTGAATTTCATATTTCCATATAGATGTAATAGCTTTCCAAGTTTTTATATATACAGTAAAATTCCTGTATTAAGACCACCTTTGGGACTGTTCAAAACAAAAATAACCACTTTTGAACAGTCCAAAAGGTGGTCTCTGACCAGAGGACACGGTGGACAGAAAACACAAAGAAAGATTTAGTGCAGCCTTCAAAATAAGCTTTTTAAAGCAGAATTGGACTTAAATTTTGGTGGTCTTCATAGTGGAATTTCACTGTATATATATTTTGTGGTTTTACAGTCTTTTCAAGATTATTGCATTTATATCGAGCCATCGTTAATCAGAGGTGAGCGGTAACTGGGGTACCCGGAGTAAAAAACACCTGATCTTCCGTTGCAAAACTTGGCGTCTCACATGTGACCCTAGCTAGGCTCGAACAACATCGATGAGAGACGTAATGATTAAGAGTCGGTGTGCTTCTCCGCTAGGCCTCGGAGGCCAGTACAGCTTTCCAGGCTGACTTAAATGCTTTATAGTCTGTTTAAATTTCCAGGTTTTTAGCTCACCAGAGCCGAAAGGCTCCAGGGAATTTATTGTATAGGCAGCGGTCCCTCTTCGGCGTCCACGTATGCGACGGCGTCAGCATTTTCAAAGGACATCTCCTCTGAGACTTCTTGGTCAGTTGGAGCCTCTATGATAATGCGGAACAAAGATTGTTCGTAAGGACTGCGTCTTATGACAAACATGGCTGCCAAGCCAATATAAAATAAAATCCTTTAAAATTCCTCTTCTCAAATGGCGGATGACCAAATGGCGGATGACCTTGAAACTTGTTATATGACATCGGGAACTCGGGCCCTACCAAGGTTGTTCAAATGATGATCTTTGGTTGACACTGACCTGTTTTACGTCAAGGTCAAATTTGGTCACTTAGACATTTGTATAGTAATTGAAGGCAAAACAGTGGATATGGGCTGCATGATGCTTCCACGCAGAGCTGAATCCGGCCCGCACACTAGTACTGGTAAACGCTTAGAGGATCTAAGCCTGTCCAGGAACCGCGGTGCGAGGCGGACCGTCCATGCTAATAAACCCTATTGGTTTCATTGGGCGACAGGGCTTGAGATCTCAATGTCGGGTAAAAGTCCTACACAATTGAAAGCAACATCTCCAAAATGACCTTTACAGTGGTGACGGGGACGTTAAACCTCAAAACAAACAAACAATGGTAGCCTGTGGCATCAGAAATGATATTTGCAATCACCCTAATGGAAGTATATCCATTCCAAAGGTCAAGGTCATTTATTGACCTGTGTCATGTATAAGGACTGGGTCACATGACCAGTATGACCGCCATGCTCATATATGGTAAAAAGCATTAAACATCTTCTCAGGAACCAAATGACCGATGACCTTGAAACTTGATAGGCATATATTGAGTTGATATTTTGTATTGTGATAGATACTGGCCTTAAGTTTTTATCTGCAGTATCAGCACCCATGACCGTGACAAAAGACACTGGTCTCAAATGTTTAGCTGCAGCACCAGCTCTCATGACCATAACCTAGGGGTCAAGGTCGCAGACTTTGAATTCTTATGTTAAAGTTTTTGTGTTAAAGTTTTTACGATGACTGTGACCTTGGGGTCAAGTCTCAGACTTAGAACTTCTATGTTTTTGCATAGAGGGTTTTAGATCTTTACTTGGTTGCCTTCATATGTATTTACTTGAAACTTGGAATAGTGATAGATATTGCTTTAAAGTTTTTATCACCAACATCAGCACCTATAACTATGACCTTGGGTGAAGGTCACAGACTGATTTTTATGTTAAAGATCTTGTGTTAAAGTTTTTAGGAGCTTATTACTTCTTTAACTTTGAATGGATTTAGTTTGTGCTTGGCATGGTAATAGATACTGGTGTCAAAGGTTTGGCAGCAGCATCAGCTCTCACGACAATAACCTGGGCGTCAAGGTCACAGACTTAGAATTTTTATGGTAATTTTTGCACTAACGATTTTAGATAATTACTTGGTTGTCTTTGGATGAATTTGGTATGGTGATAGATAGTGCTTTAAATTTATATCAACAACATCAGCACCTATAGCCATGACCCCGGGATCAAGGGAACATACTTAGAATTTAAATGTTAAAGACTTTGCGTTAAAGTTTTAGGACCTCATTTCTTCTATACCGTATGATCGATTCAGTTCATTATTGCTGAGGTGACAGATACTTGTCTCAAAAATATCAGCAGCATCCGCTTCCATGACCGTGACCTTCGGATTTGTTTGCTTGTTTGATTTGAGGTTTAACGTCCCCATTAACACTGTAAAGATCATTTTTGAGACGTTGCTTCCAATTTTGTGGGACTTTTACCCGACATTGAGATGAAATGACATCTCAAGCCCTGTCGCCCAATGAAACCAATATGGTTTATTAGCATGGACGGTCCGCCTCGCACCGCGGTTCCTGGACAGGCTTAGATCCTCTAAGCAGTTTACCAGTACTAGTGTGCGGGCCCGATTCAGCTCTGCGTGGAAGCATCATGCAGCCCATATATTTCTTCAAATGACCTTCGGATCAAAGTCAGGGTCACAGACAGACTTTTTAGCTCACCTGAACAAATGGTTCTACTATCCTTGAATTTGAGGTTTGTCGCCCGTGTTGATTGAAATGGTTACACTATTGCCATGAAAATGTGCCTGTTTACATGGATGTGGATTAAATGGAATAAAAAGGGATACTAATGTTAGACTTGAACCATTCATGATCCCGGATATTGATATAGCACTGGATTCTTTCTTTGTGAATTTGTTTCTGTTATGGGTCTGAAAATTTGCCTTCGCGCGACTTAAGTCAAAGCGCGACTCCAGGTGAGCTATCCTGTCCAGCGACAGGTCTTATTGAACTTAACCCAAGCAAACCTATTAGAAAGTTTAAGCAAGATTCGACCAAAACTGAAGGGGCTTCGGAGATGACGACAATGTCGAAAAAGACATATTCAGCAATCAAGGGGACATAACTCTACATGATGCCGACCTCTCCAGTTTTTGGGTTCATGCGAGCTTCATCCTCAGCCTATACGAGTATTTACACTGGGTAAAAAAAACATCCGATCAAAACTTGAGGCGCTACAGTGATGACAATCATTTTCCCATTTAAGTCTGTGGGACATTGTGTTTGCCATAGCAACCAAAGTTTTTATACAATTTCGATTAAAAGCATTTGTCATCAATCCCCCGGCCCCTGATCATCGGGGCTTGAAGAAATAGGTTGCATGATGCTTCCACACAGAGCTGAAACCGACCTGCTCACAAGTACTGGAAAACCGCTTTGAGGATCTAAGCCTGCCCAGGCAAAACGGTGCGAGTCGGACCGTCCATGCTTATAAACCCTATTGGTTTCATTGGGAGGCAGGGCTTAAGATGTCATTTCGTCTCAATGTCGGGTTAAAGTCCCACAAAATTGAAAGCAACGTCTCCAAATGAGACGTGTTGACGGGGACGTTAAACCTCAAACCAAACAAACAAATCAATCCCCCACCAGAGTCATGCTACTCGTACAAATAAGAAAAGGTTGAGATCAGCCTGCAGATTGCCGAGATATAACTGGTCAAAGGTATGGACCGACGGATGGACGGAGGACAGACGGATGAAGGATTGACTACCATCCTATAAGCTCCACCGGAACTTTCGGCACAGGTGAGCTAAAACAGGCAACTGAGAAGTGGAGTTTAAACGATTTATTTAATTGTCACAAACCCTGTCCTCTTTTGCTGTTTCCTTGAATGTGTCACAGGGGTGAAAAAAGAACATGGCTCGACCGGGACTTGAATCAAGGACCTCTCGCATATTGTGCGGAGTTACTGAGCCACAGGGTCGGCCTGTTATTTCATCACGAAACTCGTCCTATCCAGTCCGGCTGCGAGACTTATTTTTCATACTCTTTCAGACACTCAGACGCGTTGCTGGACCCACACTGAACCACAAAATGTCACACGGGTGGAAAAAGAACATTGCTTGACCGGTACTCGGACCCAGGGCCTCTCGTATATTGTGCGAAAACTCCGAGCCACACGGTCGACCTGTTATATTTTCCCCCTGCCTAATGAGAATGTTCCCGAATTTCTAAACCCTATCCAGCCGGCTACAAGACATTTTTCATACTCTTTCATGCCCTCAGACGTTGTAGTTTCCAAATGTCACAGGAGATGCAAAAGAACATGGCTCAACCGGGACTCGAACCAAGGGCCTCTGGCATACTGTGCAAACGCTATACCGACGGAGCTACCGAGCCACACGGTCGACCTGTTACATTCCAAAACATATTTATTTATCCAACTAAGAGTTCATCACAGTCATAAGCTCCTTGATCCAACAAAATAAGTTACATTTTGTGACTGTGAGATGTCCGGCGTCGTCGTCCGTCGTCAGTCGTCCGTAAACTTTTTCTTGTGAACATGCTAGAGGCCACAGTTTTGATCCAATCATCATCAAACTTGCTTGGTCAGAATGAGCATCATGACAATATGTCGGTCAAGTTCGAATATGGGTTATGTCGGATCAAAAAGTAGGTCACCAGGTCAAATCAAAGGAAAACATTGTTACCACTCTAGAGGCCACAATTTTGGTCCAATCATCCTCAAACTTGCTCAGGATGATCATCTTGATAATATCTTGGTCAAGTTCGAATATGGGTCATGTCGGGTCAAAAAGTAGGTCAGTAGGTCAAACCACAGAAAACCTTTGTTAGCACTCTAGAGGCCACAGTTTTGGTCCAATCATCCTCAAACTTGCTCAGAATGATCATCCTGACAATATCTCAGTCAAGTTCTAATATGGGTCATGTCGGGTCAAAAAGTAGGTCAGTAGATGAAATCATAGAAAAACCTTGTTAACACTCTAGAGGCCACAGTTTTGGTCCAATCATCATCAAACTTGCTCAGAATTGTCCTCTTTTTGTAATACCTTGGTCAGGAGGGGTATTTTATTTGACAGAAAATGTTGTTAGCAATCAGTGCAGACCCTGAGCAGATGCCACGCTCTGCGACGTCTGATCTGGGCCTATGCTGTTTGCCAGGCTACCCCTTCAGCGTTTTCCGGCCTTTTAGGGGTTATTATAACTTTAAACTAATATTCTGTCTGATAATACAGTATCTCAAGCAATTCAGACTTTCAGGGTGTTTGGATCATGGTCAAAGTTCTTTTGGCTATTTTTAGAAAAAATATTGTCATCACTCAACCTACTTTTTTTCATAATTTCCCCACCATAAGCATGCTACAGATTAGAAATGATTGAAATCAACCTTCAGGCTGCAGAAATATAAATGCTGTCAGACATGAAGGGGCGGACTTTTCATCTCAATGTCGGGTAAAAGTCCCACAAAATTGGAAGCAACGTCTCCAAAATGACCTAAATAGTATAAATCTCAAATCAAACAAACAGAATTGGTCAAATCATACTTGAGACTGCATTTTGAGTTCAAACTTCATGAAACTTGCCAAGAATGTTTGCCTTTATAAAATCTTGAATATTTTTGAATATGGGTCATGTGGGATCAAAAACAAGGTGATGAATAGACTCAGGTGAGCGATACAGGACCATCATGGTCCTCTTGTTCTTATTTCTGTTGGTACTTTTTTCAAATCGCCTCTTGCAGGGGATTTTAACAATACCCACATTTGTTTCTAACATGAAATAAGAAACATTGTCCCTTAATCCATTGCTGCCTTATGGACTGTTCTACCTTGTACTATGGACAGATACAAATCCATCTGTCATTTTATCATTGGTTGCTAATTTATTTATTTATTTATTTATTTTCATCCAACCAATGATTACATGTCGCATTTTGCTGCATATAATCTGAGCCTGAATTTCCTTTTAGGGCACTAAGCAAAACCGGGTAACCTTGTTGAAAACTTAAAGATTCAGTTAGGCAGGTTAGTTTTAAATGCAACTAAATTACTGAAATTTATTTGATATTCATAAACATTGTATATAAACAGTATTGATTGCCAATATATATGAAGCTATGCACAATAAATTTGCAATACTCGTAGATTATTGCATGTTTTTTTGTTTGTTTGATTTGAGTCTTAACATCCCTGTCAACACTGCACATGTCATTTTGGGGACCTTGCTTACAATTTTGTGGTATTTTTAACTAACATTGAGATGAAATGACATCTCAAGCCCTGCCGCCCAATGAAACCAAAAGGGTTAAACATTATAAGCATGGACGGTCCGACTCGCATGGAAGCATCATGCAGCCCATCTATTTCTTCAAGCCCTGATTGATGGGGGCCGGAGACTATTGCATGAAACAGACTATTGCATGTAATACTGCAAAACCTGCAGAACCACATGACCACTCAAATTATATTAAACTCTCAATAGAAAGGCCAGCACATACTGATCATTATCCCCACGCTTTTCGAAGAAAAAGTGGGGATATTGTAATGGTCCTCGTCATCCGTCTGTCCGCCTGCCCGTCCGTACGTACATCCATCCATTCGTCCGTCCTGCCGGATAACTCCTCCTAGACGGTTATAGATAGAAACTTGAAACTTTGGGAACTGATAGATCTTTGGACTGGGGAGTGCATGACACTTTCGGAATTTTGATCACACCCCCAGGGGTGGGTCCAGGGGATGGGGCCCGCGGGGGTAAAAAATCAAAGCGTCACGACTATCAAAGCGAACGGCATGATGAGTAGATTATATAGTGGAGTGGGGATATGCTATGGCGTGCCATCGACTGCACAATTCTAGTTTATTAACCCATTTGGCACCAGAAACCCCTAAACGGGTATTTGGCAAACAGTGCAGGCCCAGATCAGATGCCACAGAACGTGGTGTCTGAGCAGAGCCTACACTGTTTGCAAAAAGTTCAGCCATTTTTCCAAAGCCCCCGCCCATAGGGGCTTGAAGAAATATATGGGCTGCATGATGCTTCCACGCAGAGCTGAATCCGGCCCGCACACTAGTACTGGTAAACCGCTTAGAAGATCTAAGCCTGCCCAGGAACCGCGGTGCGAGGCGGACCGTCCATGCTAATAAACCCTATTCGTTTCATTGGGCGACAGGGCTTGAGATGTCATTTCATCTCAATGTCGGGTAAAAGTCCCACAAAATTGGAAGCAACGTCTCCAAAATGACCTTTACAGTGTTGACGGGGACGTTAAACCTCAAATCAAACAAACAAATCAGCCATTTTCCAAATAAATTTTGAAGAAAACACAGCCTGACATCCCTAAATTTTGAAATGAACTCCTGCTATATATGAGAAGAAAGAGTCCATTTGTCCATTTGGTACAAAAAGGTTAATTAATTGTAAATACCTCACATTATTAGTAGCATATAAAAGGGCCCTTGGCTACCGATGCTTACAAGCCATGCACAGTCTTTTATTGGGTGTATTTCTTTACCAAAACACGCCTATACAAATGCATTGTAAACTTTACGGCCGAAAAAATGAGGTAAAAGTTTAATTTTTTTCTTATTTCTGCTCAAAATATAGATTGTGGGTACTCATTAGAACCGCCTCATTGAGGCGGTTCTAACGAGTACCCACAATGTATATTTTAGAGCAGAAATAAGAAAAATAAGGCTCACCACTGTAAACCCCCGTTTTACTATATAAAAGTGGGGTTCAAGGGGGTCAACATTATATAGGCGTGTTTTCATGATGTTAGGTATTGAATTAGTGATCAATTAAGGTACTTGACACCACTTGATTTGAGCGATTTGAGTGCATCTTTTTACCTGTTTTCTCAAGATATAACACCTAGACAACAAGGCTGAAGCTTATTAATCCAACAAGTACCCTAATCAAAGCACTGAAAGCACTCGTGGGTTTTGTTTGTTTGTTTGAATCGAGGTTTAACGTCCCCATCAACGCCATTTAGGTCATCCGGGAGATGTTGCTTCCAATCATTACGATAACACACCCGTGTGACATAGAGCATTCTTCCTTATCTCCTAGATGGTGACTTGTCTGATGAAAAAATGTTTTTGTTTTTTTTTCTTATTTGTACTCCAAACATAGGTTGTGGGTGCTCGTTAGAACCACCTGAGTTGGTTCTAACGAGTTCCCAAAACCTATGTCTTTGTGCAAAAATAAAGAAAAATAATGTATATCCATGTCTTTTCTATATGAAGTGGGGTTTAGAGGGGTGTTCGTTATACGGACTTGTTCACATAATGTGTGTGGGACTTTTACGCGGCATTGAGATGAAATGCCATCTCGAGTCCTACCGCCCAAATTTCATCTCGATGCCGGGTAAAAGTGCCACAAACAAAATGATCGCAAGCAACGTCTCCAAAAAGACCTAAATAGTGTTGACTGGGACATACAACCTCATCACAAACAAACAAACAAACCTCGCACAGCTTCTATCTACTTTCAGGGGCGTGGCATATTTTACGAAGATGCGCAGTTGCGTACACATTACAAACATAAAGAAGGATTATCAGATAACATAGTTTCCTTCTCTCCCGCTGGGACCACACTTACAGGCATCACGAAAACACGCCTTTTATGATTTTGACGCCCCTGAACCCCACTTTTTATGGTAAAATTTAGGTTTACAGGGGTATACATTTTTCTTATTTCTGCGATAAAATATAGATTGTGGGTACTCGTTAGAACCTAACTTGTACCGTCAATCTATATTTTGAGCAGAAATACGGAAAATCCGTCTAACGAGTACCCGCAATCTATATTTTAGAGCAGAGATAAGAAAAATATTACACTTTTTCACCGTATTTTTTTTTTCGTCTGTAAAGTTTACGATGCATTTGTATAGGCGTGTTTTCGTGGTGAAAGAATTTGCTCCTTGTTCCCTAAAGGCAGCAAACTCTTTCCTATAAGAGTGGTGCCCATTCGGTAAACGATATTAAGGGGCGGCTTTATTAATTCTAGTATTTTCTTTGGTTTGCGTACAAAATATTTTCTCCTAGTTTATGTAGTTACGCCCCTGTACTACAAGAAGAAATAACTGAGGGATAAGTTTCCTGATTTCTTCTCAGAAAGCCATGTTGTGGGTAACTGATAGAATCAACTATTAACCGTACACCACCTTATCTGGTGCCACGAGTTTGATCTAGTAAACATATTGTTGGAATCGTTAAAATCGTTTCATTGAGGCTCAGAAGTGAAGGCGGGGTCAGAAATGATACTAAAAAAAACTATCACAAAGTGCATTGGAAATATTCCATCCCATCACAAAAATACGACTGCATAATTTTGACCCCCTTAAACCCCACTTTTATATTGTGAAAATGGGGTTTACAGAGGCATACATTATTTGTGTCCCTTTTTTCTGTTCAAAAACATAGAATGTGCACGGGTACTTGTTAGAACCGCCTCGTTGAGGCGGTTCTAACGAGTCCGCGCAATCTATGGTTGGAGCAGAAATTAGAAAATATCACCATGATTTTTTATAAGAAAATTTTCATTTTTTGGTGGTAAAATTTTCCAATATATGAATATGCGGCTTTTCGTAATGCCGAAGCCGCGTCCTCGTCACGTGAACAAGTCCGCGAAATGAAGACCCCCCCCCCCCCCCCCCCCACACACACACACCAAAACCCCACTTTATATAGAGAAAACTGGGGTTTATAGGGGTAAACAATATTTTCCCTATTTTGCTCCAAGACATAGGTTGTGGGCACCCAAAACCTATGTTGTGAGTATAAATAAGAAAAGTGTCATACATTTTCATCAGAAAATTACCTTTTCTGGGATATGAAAAAATGCACTATATCACGCGGATGTATTATCGAAATGAATTTTTGCCATTTGCGAATAACAGAAGTGCAGACCGGCCAGCGCATCCGCACTTCTGCGTTCATTGCCAAGCCACATGAGGCCGGTTTATGCCCAAATCAGTCGCAGCCTCTGTAGCTGTGTGTTTGTTTGTTTGTTTTAGTTAAGGTTTACGTCTGCGTCAACACTGTAAAGGTCATTTTGGAGACGCTGCGTCCAATTTTGTGGGACTTTTACCCGACATTGATATGAAATGACACCTCAGGCCCTGCCGCCCAATGAAACCAATAGGGTTTGTATGCATGGGCAAGTATTTTGTGATAACTGAATGTAAGTTCTTGTCAATTCTCCATAAAAAACTATGTTGTGGGTACAATTTGCATGAGATGTCAAATTCTGTTTTCTGCATGGGGAAATTAGAAAAATATTTCGAAATGTCGTCTGCTGAGAAAAGATACCCAGCATGCAGAGCGTTAAAATATTGGTAAACGACCAGACCAATCAGTGCTGTTAATTTAACCCACAAGATGCCAGAATAAAAAAAAACAGCATCTGAAAAGGTCCTCTATTTATGTTGTCTGCTTCATATTTATGCCAGCTTTCAAAACCTATTTTTTGCATGTAGGACAACAGTGTAGATCCTGGCCAAACTCCTCCTAAGGTTAATAGCAGTGATGCTATTCAATACGATTGCCCCCACCCCCCCCACCCCGCCCATTAGGGCTTGGGGAAACAGATTGGGCTGCATGATGCTTAAACCGTCCGTAAATGAGTATTGGCAAGGAGCTTATGAGACTCTTGTGATGAGCTCTTGGTATTGGTAAATAAGCCTGCCCAGGCAAAGTGGTGCGAGTCCATACATATAAACCCAATTGTTTCATTAGGCGGCAGCGACTGAGATGTCATTTCATCTCAATGTCGGGTAAAATCCCCACAAAATTTGAAGCAACGTCTCCAAAATGACCTTAATAATGTTGACGGGGACGTTAAATCTCAAATTTAACAAATTTAATACGAGGAAATGTTAGCTCACAAAACCTGAAAAACAATCCTAAGATTTCTGCTTTCTCGTTTGCGAACTAAAATAATAATTCTAAAGAATATCGTTTCGATCTATCAAAGCAGTCGAGCAAAAAAAGGCATGTAAATTATAGAAACTGATATCACATTTTGTGCTAAAACTCTTATTAACTCTTAAAACGACATGCACAAATGAAGCAGATGACTTTTACAGACATTTTCTTTTTTGTTATAGCCTTGAAAGTTCGTGTTGATCATCTACAAGGCGACCTATATATGGGGTACATCCCAGCAGACACATGACGTAAGTGTGACATCACATCAACGTGACGTTTATGCAACTTCAAATCAACGTCGATGCAACGTCATGACGTTGCATCGACGTTGATGTGACGTTGCCCTAGCGACGTGTCTGCTAGGATGTATTATTTTCTCTGGTAAATAATATCCCAGCAGGTACAAGCCGCTAGGGCAACGTCATATAAACGTCGGTGCAACGTCATGACGTTGCATCAAAGTTGAGGTGAGATGCAGTAAGGTCGTGTGCTCACGTCGATCCTACGTCGAATTTATTAACGTCATGTGATTGCTGGTATAGCATTACGAAAACACGCCTATACAAATACAATTTAAATTTTAACGTCGAAAAAACGAAAATTTTAAGATAAAAAAGTGTGATATTTTTCTTATTTCTGCTCAAAATATAGATTGTGGGTACACGTTAGAACTGCCTCATCGAAGCGGTTCTAACGCGTACCCACAATCTAAATTTTAGAGCAGAAGTAAGAAAAATAATGTATACCCCTGTAAAACCCAACTTAACTGTATAAAAGTGGGGTTCAAACGGGTTAAAATTATATAGGCATGTTTTCGTGATGAGATGTCGTATGCTTCTAGTTTTGTTTGGTACGTTAAGACTTAAAACCCTGTTAAATAAGCGGTTTAATCAAACTTTATGTAAAAGATAACTAACTCTATAAAACAGTTTTAATCATCATTAAACTCCTTCAAGAGTCTGAGTGTATTAGTATCAACTCTTTCATAAATGGCGTTCACTCCCTTCCCAATCAATATAAGCATGGTGCTGTAAGGAATGAAGTTTCTTCCGAAAAGAGTAGATTACCCAGCAGGCACTCAACGTTGAACTAACGTTGAAACAACGTTGAAAACGTTGTTTCAACGTTAGTTCAACGCTTTCAAAAATGGGCGTTCACTCCCTTCCCAATCAATATAAGAATGGTGCTGTAAGGAATGAAGTTTCTCCTGAAAAGAATAGATTACCAAGCAGGCACTCAATGTTGAACTAACGTTGAAACAACGTGGAAAACATTGTTTAAACGTTAGTTCAACGCTTTCGTAAATGACGTTCACTCCCTTCCCAATCAATATAAGCATGGTGCTGTAAGGAATGAAGTTTCTTCCGAAAAGAGTAGATTACCCAGCAGGCACTCAACTATGAACTAACTTTGAAACAACGTTGTTTCAACGTTAGTTCAACGCTTTAAAAAATGGGCGTTCACTCCCTTCCCAATAAATATAAGCATGTTGCTGTAAGGAATGAAGTTTCTCCTGAAAAGAATAGATTACCCAGCAGGCACTCAGCGTTGAACTAACGTTGAAACAACGTTGAAAACGTTGTTTCAACGTTGGTTCAACGCTTTCATAAATGTCGGCCGATCACTCCCTTCCCAATCAATATAAGCATTGAGCTGTAAGGAATGAAGTTCTCCCGAGAAGAGTAGATTATCTAGCAGGTACTCAACATTAAACTAACGTTGAAACAACGTTGAAAACGTTGTTTCAACATTAGTTCAACGCTTTCATAAATGGCGTTCACTCCCTTCCCAATCAATATTAGCTTTGTGCTGAAAGGAATGAAGTTTCAACTGAAAAGAGTAGATTACCCAGCAGGCACTCAACATTGAACTAACGTTGAAACAACGTTGAAAACGTTGTTTCAACGTTAGTTCAACGCTTTCATAAATGGCGTTCACTCCCTTCCTAATCAATATAAGCACGGTGCTGTATGGAATGAAGTTTCTCCTGAAAAGAGTAGATTACCCAGCAGGCACTCAACGTTGAACTAACGTTGAAACAACGTTGAAAACGTTGTTTCAACCTTTTTTCAACGCTTTCATAAATGGCGTTCACTCCCTTCCCAATCAATATAAGTATTGTGCTGTAAGGAATGAAGTTTCTTCTGATAAGAGTAGATTACCCAGCAGGCACTAAACGTTGAACAAACGTTGAAACTACGTTGAAAACGTTGTTTCAATGTTAGTTCAACGTTGAGTCAACGTTTTGTGCCTGCAGGGTAATTTATCCGAATTCCAAATGGTTTTATTGTCGGGAAGTTACTCCGCGAGGTAATTTTACCTAATATAGCGAAACGTGCGGTTTACAGGCGTTTTGTTTTTATTTGATTTGAGGTTTAACGTCCCCGTCAACACTTTATAGGTCATTTTGGAGACGTTGCTTCCGATTTTGTGAAATTACATCCCAAGCCCTGTCGCCCAGTTTATAAGCCCGGATGGTCCGACTCGCACCGCTTTGCCTGGCAGGCTTAGATCCTCTAAGCGGTTTACCAGTGCTCGTGTGCGGTCGGTTTCAGCACTACGTGGAAACATCATGATGTCCATCTATTTCTCCTAGCCCCGATGGATGGGGGCGAAACTGGCTGTGTTATCTTTAAAATTTATTTGGATAAAAGCGGAACGTTTTGCAAATAATGTAGGCCCTGATCAGACGCCGCGTTCTGTGGCGTCTGATCTGGGCCTGCACTCTTTGGGTAAACTAGCTTCCGTATTCTTGATTGAATACTCGTTAGAAAAGGCCTCAAAGAGGCGTTTCTAACGAGCACTCACAATATTCGAAGCAGACATAGAGGAGTTATTTTTTTATTGAAATTAATGTTATTCTACAATCATAAAAGGAAATACTACATTGCATAGATGCGTTATCCTAATAATACATATGTCTACATGTTAAAGTTAAGTCCCTTTATAAAAGTAGCGGAGAAATATGTCAGATGCAACCATCCACCTTAAGAACGATAAAAGGCCGTTATCAGCTTCATAAGTGTGCTCTGATTCACGATGCTTTCCTTATGAGCAATGATATGTTCTTTATCTAGCTGCATCAACTTTGAAAAAAAAAAAAAAAAAAAAAAAAAAAATAAGAAAGAAAATATTTGTTCATATTCACATTAATTTCTGCAAACAACTGTACGTAAATCCTATGGCTTCCAACCTACTGATATGCGCAGCAGTAAGGATTAAAGAAGCCTACGCATACATACAGTGATGCATTTTTCATGCGAAGGGACACCTGTTCTTTGTGAGTTGGGGTGGTTGGGACGGCGGTGCGGGCGCAATACCTACTAATCTATACTCCGTGTCTTTGCTACGTACGCTTATGTTCCATGTCTTTGCTATGTACGACACTGCATCTAAGTGAAGGTATGTGGCATACCATGTTACTGGTTAACATGCAAACCCGACATATTAAATCTCATACTCATCTATCAAGCTGAATAATACGCAAACCTCACTTCTTATCTGGACATACCCATCTACGCTCTTAGAAGCCTCCGTGGTGAAGCGGTTACGCTACTCGCCTTGTAAACCAGGGGTCGCAGGATCGATCCCGGGCTTCTCCAGACTTTCGGATGAGTCTTTAAACCGAGGTCTCGTCTCCGTATGACCTTAGCTGTTGGTGGGACGTAAAACTCAAACACTCACTCACTCACCCATCTACGCTCGGCCCAGCGGCGTCCTTGCAACGCACAACGCAGCATGTAGGTAAACCCAGCAGGCACAAGTCGTTAAGGCAACGTCAAATCAACGTCGGTGCAACGTCATGACGTTGCACCGACGTAGATGTGACCCTGTATAATTTTCATGACGGTGTACCGACGTTGATGTTACGTCACAATTACGTCATACGCCTGTTGGGAAGGCATGAGACAAACCATGTTACTGGTTTACATGAAAAGGACAAAGAGCCGTTTACAGTATGTTACATAAGTTTCTTTTTCGCATGGGTACTATTTAGAACCACCTCAATGGGGTGGTTCTAATGAGCACCCACAATCTGCATGTGCTGCCATTTGCCTATTATTTTGTTTGAACTCGCTAATGTCTCTGTCAACGCTACCATTTGATTTGCCTATTATTTTGTTTGAACTTGCCGATCTCTCTGTCAACAATAGAAACAAACTTATCTTTACTATTAAAAACTATTGCAATCAATAAAATTGTAAATAAAACTTACCGCTTTTTCTGCTATTTCTACGAATAAAAGAAATAAACACAAAAACGTATCCATGGTTCGCACTGTGTCAATTTCACTTTTATTTCATCTGTTGTAAGTGTCAAATCCCAGTATCGCAGCTGGTGAACTGAGGTTCAGATGTTGCAATCATGTTTAATCAGTGAAAACATAATCTATTCAAATGTTATTGCAGATTCTCTCCGCAGTAGTTATCCAGTAGCCGGTGTATTTTATACTGGCGCGTGAGAGCTAAAATCTTGAGACGTCAATCACAACAAGTGTCGTCTGCTTTATTGTCTGCTGGTTGATTTGATAATCATTGTCGTCTGCTGGTTAATTTTAATAATCATTGTTGCAAACAATATGGACCCAGATCAGGCACACTGTTTGCCTGTATGAAAAATAAAACATGTCGGAAAGTTTTACAAAAAGAGGCAGCGGGCGACCTTAAGGATTAAGCGCTGAGCAGACGATAAACCCGATTTTCACTGTCAACATAACAACAGATAAGGTTGGTATTTTGTGTTAACTGAAGTAAAGATTTTGTCAAATTCTCCATAAAAACCTATGTTGTGGGTAGTCATTAGAACCGCCTCGACGAGGCGGTTCTAATGAATACCCACAGCATAGGTTTATATGGAGAAATAAGGAAAACTATCCTTCATAAAATACGCACCATATTTGTTGTCAAACACTGAAAAATAAAAAAAGTTTTGAAAAAAAAAATGTCGTCTGTTGATGGTTTGAAGGTTTTTATATTTTATTCCACTATCACATACTCTAGATCTAAAATCGAATACCACACTCCAACAACACTTACATAGTAGCTCAGTCTAATCGGGACATGCGCATTTTTTCCTATTAATGGACGGGCCTCCGTGACCCAGTTGGTAAGACCGCTGTTTCTTAATCATTAGGTCTCTCTCATCGCCGTGGGCTCGAGCTTCTCTCAGGTCACAAGTGCGACACGAAGATCTGCAACGGAAGGTCACGTTTTTTTTGTTTTTTTTTTCGGGTACTCCGGTTTTGGCCTTCCTTTGATTAACGACCGGCTCGAGTGAGTGAGTGTTTGAGTTTTACGTACCACCAACAGCTAGGGTCATACGGAGACGGGACCTCGGTTTAAAGACTCATCCGAAAGTCTGGAGAAGCCCGGGATCGATCCTGCGATCCCTGGTTTACAAGGCGAGTAGCGTAACCACTACACCACGGAGGCTTCTAACGACCGGCTCGAAAAATAAACTTCTTAAGTAATCACGTTTACACGTTCGTTTGATGTAAACCATTCTAAGCAGGACTGAGGATTTAAAATGGTCTACATTATTTTCGAAACCATTAAGATAACACATCCGTGCGATATAGTGCATTTTTTCGGATCTCAAAAAATGGTTACTTTTCTGATGAAAATCCGTGATATTTTTTTTTTTTATTTATACGGCAAACAAAGGTTGTGTGTGCTCGTAAGAACCGCCACACATTGCGGCGGTTCTAACAAGTACCCACAGCCTATGTCTAGGGGCAAAAATAAGAAAGTAATGTAAACCCCCGTAAACCAGTGTTTTTCTATATATAAAGTGGGGTTTAGGGGATGATTATTTTGCGTAATGCATGCCATGTGGGTACTCGTAAGGACCGCATCAGTTATTATCAATAAGCGCATCTAACGAGCACCGACAATGTTGATCTACAGTGAAATTCCGCTATTAAGACCACCTAAAATTCAGATGAATTCGGCTTTATAAAGCTTGTTTAGAAGGGGGCAGTTATTCTTTTTTAGTGTTTTCTGTACACAATGTCTTCTGGTCAGGGACCACCTTTGGGACTGTTCAAAAGTGGTCTTAAAGACCACTTTTGAACAGTCCCAAAGGTGGTCTCAGTATAGGAATTGTACTGTATATATATTTGGAGAATAAATAAGAACAATAGCATCCGATGTAAACATCGTTGACACTGCATGATACCATTAGGTGCATTGTTCAGATGCTTCTAGTGCAGAAAATCATAGAAATGGGGCAGCTAGAATGATATTTAGCCTTGTAATACCTGGGATTTCAGAGTGGAATTTTCACATATCCTTTTCGACATAAATAAGGAAAGTGCGATTGTTTGTCACTCTTCCCAAAGTTACTAAGCACAGTAGCTTTCCGCCGTTGATGTCCACGTGAGTATCTCTGATTTGTAGGGTTATTTGTTGAAAATTGCCGCATTATTAGCTCAGCAGTTTTCGAAGAAAACGACGAGGTATTGTTATAGCTCTGGCGTCGTCTGCGTCGTCGTGCAAAAACTTCACTGTAAAAAATTAGTGTTAATTTACACTAAAACACGTGTGAATTCGAACTATACACCATTTGGGGTGCAAAATATAACTTCGAGTAACAATACACTGATAACTAGTATAGTCTACTCAAAATTTGGTGTAGCGCTGCAAAGTTGGTGTTTGGTGTAACGATTATGTAAAACCAGTGTTACAATTCGTATCAAATGGTGTGTGAAGTAATTACACTATTTATGGTGTAAGGTTTGCTACTAACTAGGGTAATTTTAGTCATACTACAGGGTAACATTTTTTGAAGGCCGGTGTAACTGTGACCATTGCACTTTTTTCAGTGTAACTAAGTATCGGGATAATATTTCTTCAAATGATGGATAATATTTTGTTATGTTCAGTGTAGAAAAGTAATTACACCCTGAAAGCGTTATCTCTCCAGCTTACTGGTGCTTTGCTGCACCAATACTGGTGTTTTGTTACATCGTAACGTAAGTTAACGTTTCTTGTCGAATCGTGTAACTGGTCATTTAAGATGCGTCTTATGTACGACATATGTTATTTTGTTCCTCTTTCGTGTCATAAAGCTCAAAACGGCATAAATATCATACAAATTATATAATTATTAATATTGATTATAGGGTTGTTTCATGCGTCATGAAAATCCTGCTAAATAAGATTAAAATGATGTAAACTCCATTTCAGTATAAACAAATTTTCTGTTTAATAAAGACTTAATACAAAATCTAATGGAAAAAAAAAAAAAAAAAAAAATTTTTACACAAGCATTTTACGGAAGCTCTAACATTACCATTGAAAACTGGTAACTGATACACTATAAGAAGTGTATCAAAGGTACCCTAAGAAATGGGTATTAGCGTACGATTAGTTCTATAACAATGAAAAACAAAAATAAACACATAATTACACTACACAAATGTACACTGTGGTGTAGCCAGTCTTAATTATTGGTCTAATGTTACACCGACTGAATGAAGGAAACGTTACACCCGAAACGTTTCCTTCAAAATATGATGGCACATTTACACCGGTAATGAAGATCAGTTACACTATGGTATAAACTTTCCGTCGATTTTCAGGTGCGTAATTACACCATTTATCTGGATTAATAGCAGGCTATTCGGTGAAAAGTTACCGAGCATACAATGGAAATAACTTACACCAACACTGGTGGCAGCTGAGCTGCCACCAGTTTTGGTGTTATGTTTCCATTAATTTTTTACAGTGTTGGACATTCTGTAATATCTCTGTCATTACTGAACATATTTACTTGAAACTCGGACTAGTTGTTCATTATGAAAAGGGGAACTCATACCAATAGGTGAGGTAACCCTCAAAATATTTTTGGCTTAGTTATGCCCCTTTTTCGACTTAGAGTTTTTACAGCCGAGCGTTGGCATCCGCATGCGGTGTTCTTGTTCTTATCGCTGTGACGTAGAGGGTTATTAAATTCGTTTAATAAAAAACACTGACGTAAGATCCACTATGAGGTCCCGAAATGCGGCATTGGCAAAAACTGTAGACGCTGATCAGATGCCGCATTCTGCGGCATCTGATCAGAGTCTACAGTATTTGTTTCAATCATAGGAATTTAACGGTTAACCGAAACAGTCTAGATCCTGGTTAAGTACGATTTCACCACTGGTGGGTGGAGTGTCCCTGCTTGTAGGCTACTGTCAGTGTGTTTGCTTGATTTGAGGTTTAACGTCCCCGTCAACACTGTATAGGTCATTCTGGAGACGTTACTTCCAATTTTGTGGGACTTTTACCCGACATTGAGATGAAATGACTTCTCAAGCCCTGTCGCCCAATGAAACCAATAGGGTTTATAAGCATGAATGGTCCGACTCGCATCGCTTAGATCCTCTATGCGGTTTACCAGTACTCGTTTGCGGTCGGATTCAGCTTTGCGTGGAAGCATCATGCAGCCCATTTATTTTTCAAGCTCCGGTGGGCGTGGGCCGTTGGGTCAATGAAAATAAGTTCTAAGTAGGGATACTTTGTATTATTGAGGTTTTATCGTAGTACCAGAATATGAGGCATGATTGAAATCACTTAAGGGGAATCTGAACACCTTCAGAGGAGGCAACTCCTGCAAAAGTAGTTTTGTCTCCCATGTCAATAGGGGCCAACTCTTAAAGGAAAGAATTTGCTCCGGAGGAGCAAGTTCTTTCCTTTAAGAGTAGACCCCTTTTTCCGTGGGACAGGGCTGATAGAAAAGCGAACAAGAACTCCCGAAAGTTGTCTCCCTTTGAAAAATGGCGGAACAAATTCTGCCCGGTGTTCCCATTGCCCTTAAGGATATCTCTACGATCTTCAGTAAAGTAACGGTATAATACTGGTAGATTCTTTGTTCTGTCTCTCAGTGAACGTCAAAACATCCAAACAAATACAGATGTACTCAATATAATTTGGCAGCAATATTATGTTTGCTTAAAACACAAACCTCATTAACCCTAATTATGCTGATTCTTTTGAAAACAATATAATCTATATAAGATCTATACTGTTTTCCAGTCTGCTTGCAACAAAAATGGCTCAAACCGAGGAGGAGTGTAGGATATATAAATATCCAGCCTAGAAAGGGCTAACAATAGTATGGATACAGTGCCAAGGGAGATAACTCCTTGCCCAGTTTTCTTCTATGTTGGTTTTGGTTTTACGGCCCTTTCAAGATTATTTCGCTCATATCGAGCCGATCGTTAATCAGAGATGGGCAAAAGCCGGAGTACCCGGAGAAAAACCACATGACCTTCCGTTGCAGAACTTGGCGTCTCACATGTGACCCGAGCTAGGCTCGAACCAACAGCGGCGAGAGACCAGATGATTAAGAGTCAGCGCTCTTATCCACAAGGCCACGGAGGCCCGTTTTTCTTCTATGTATAGTGATGTTCGAGCCATCGAAGTTTCACTTTCTTCTTTGTATAGTGATGTTCGAGCCATCGAAGTTTCACTTTCTTCTATATATAGTGATGTTCGAGCCTTCGAAGTTTCACTTTCTGCTATGTATAGTGATGTTCGAGCCATCGAAGTTTCACTTTCTTCTATGTATAGTGCTGTTCGAGCCATCGAAGTTTCACTTTCTTCTATGTATAAGGATGTTCGAGCCATCGAAGTTTTACTTTCTTCTATGTATAAGGATGTTCGAGCCATCGAAGTTTCACTTTCTTCTTTGTATAGTGATGTTCGAGCCATCGAAGTTTCATTTTCTTCTATGTATAAGGATGTTCGAGCCATCGAAGTTTCACTTTCTTCTATGTATAGTGATGTTCGAGCCATCCAAGTTTCACTTTCTTCTATTTCACTTTCTTCTATGTATAGTGAAACTTCGATGGCTCGAACATCTATGACTCGTTTATCACGGCTGTTTGGAACACATCCTTTAGTTCTAGTGCCAAGCAAGAGTAAAAATCTGATGTTTTCAACACACGAGATGAAATTTGTTTGGATTTGTAGGAAAAAAAAAGTAACTTTTCTATTTTTCTTTTTTTTACGTGAAAAAAGCAGTCCGGGATGCTACTGTGAAAATAACATGCTCATGCTATTTGTCACAATACGAAAATATCATATCTTTCCACAATAAGAAAATATCATTTTTTATGTCCCCCGAGAATCTTTGATTTGGGGGGCATATAGTATATGCCCTGTCTGTCTGCTTGTTTGTTTGTTTGTTTGTCTGTCTGTCCGTCACAAACACTTTAACCTTGATCATAACTTCAAAAGTATTTGACCTAGCCCCATGAAACTTCACACACTTATTCACCATCACAAGGGCTACATTCTGACCAAGGGCCATAACTCTGTTGTCATTTTTGGTTGAATTATCTCCCCTTGAAATTTTGCAAAAGAAAAAAACACAAAAACTCAGAAACTGGCTCCCACTGGGGGGAGGGGGGGGGGGGGGCATTGGTCACCTATAGTGACAGCTCGTGTTGTTTGTATCAGATATGCATTGATTTCCCTGCTAAGTTAAAATAAATTGATATATTTGGAACAATGTAAGGAAAAATTGTTTATATTGAAATCTATGTCGTGTGTACTCATTAGAATCGGCGATTCTAATGAGTACACACGACACACATTTATTTCAAAGAAAGTGAATAAAGGTAGTCCTTTTATGCCTCCTGTTCGGACGCTTTGATTAACCTCCAGTGGCTGGGACTACACCTGTCGCGAACAAAAAGGTTTGAGCCATTGAAGTTCGACTAAAACCATAGTTGAGAAAAATCTTCCAGAAATGGATATACAAGATATATTTGCGGTTAGGCGAGTGTATTTTGTTTGTTTGAATTGAGGTTGTACGTTCCCGTCAACGCTGTTTAGGTCGTTTGGAGACATTGATTTCAATTTTATGGGTGTATTACCCGACACTGAGATGAAATGACACCTTAAGCCCTACCGTCCGATCAAACCGAAAGGGTATATATGTAGGGACGGTCCGACTCACACCACTTTCCCTGAACAGGGTCAGACCCTCTTAAGTGGTTTATCAGTACCCATGTACGGTCGGTTTCAACTTTACGTCGAAGGGCTCGTTCTTGCATTTCGTGTTTTCGGTAAGGGCGGATCACGAAACTGGGTTCTTTATATTTAGTTTTTCTTAAACCTGATTAGTCCTGTAGACTTCCTTTTTTATTTCTTAAAAACGGAAAGAGTTGTGGTAACCAGATCTACACAGATAGACTATTCCACGTATGGCTATAGTAGCATGCTGATCAGTGCATCACGGAAACACGCCTTTATATATTTGACCCCTCAAACCCACTTCTTATAATTATATGGTAAAGCTTGTGTTTACTGGGGTACACATTATTCATTTATTTTATTTTATTTTATTTTTTTTTCTGTTTCTGCTGGGGAGCAGGGATTGTTGGTGTTCGTAAGAGCCGCCTCGCCGAGACGGTTCTTACGGGTTCCTGCGCTCTGTTTCTTGTGCGCGAACATGCAAACATATAGGAATGTTTTATTTGAAAATGTTCATTTTTGTGGTAAAAAAAATTCAATATATTTGAATAGGCGTGTTTTCGTAATGGTATGGTGTATTTTGTATATTAATTATGTTTGCCGTTGTGTATATAGTTTGTTAAGTGGGCCTCAAGGAAGAGTAGCTTGTAGCTAATTGTGTCACCCACTGTAAATAAAGTCTTAATTATTATTATTATTATTATTATTATTAAGCCTCATGCAGCCCAATCTAGTTTTCCAAGCCCCTATAGGCGGGGGTCATAAGCGAGTGTAACCAACACCCACTGAAGGTTAGTGTCTCTGTTATGAGGCGCTTGGTATGGCTGGGTTTATGAACTGTGACACCTTGTTTCCAAATATAGAAATACAGTCGAATTCCAATGGCTCGAACCTCTTTGGGGCCATGAAAATTTATTCGAGACAGTGGTAGTTCGAGCCACTGAGGGTGACTGTCAGGAGGCATAACGAGATAGTTTTGAACATCTTCTCGATGTTCTATAATGAAAATGTATGCTGTGTGTACTCATTAGAATCGCATCACCGAGGCGATTCTAATGAGTAAACTAGGCATACATTTGCAAGATAAAAGACTAAAATCTCCTTAATCACCCCCACCATTTCTTATCTTGAGGTTTTCCCTAGGGGCTCAAGTACGAGTTCGACACAGCCATGGTAAACGAGCCATCGGTGTTCGAGCCATCGAAGTTCTACCGTATGTATCAAAGTACCGACAGCACTGGTGGGTCAATTGTCTCTGAGGTCAAGTTACGAGAACTTTAAATAGACTGTCTCGTTCAACCCCGAAATTACTGTACTGTGAGCAAACAGTGTAGACCTGATCAGACGCTGCGTTCTGTGGCGTCTGATCTAGGTCTAAATTGTTTGCCAATTTCAAGAAACCCAACACATTCCAGTCAACCCTTTTACGCAACTCTCTGACATCACAGCGTTAAGAATATCGCTGTTATTTTCTACAAATAACCGTTACTATCTGTGATAATCATATGGGCACAACACCGATAAGCTACTGTGCTTTGTACCTTTGTGTCGACTGACAGACAATCGGTCCAATAGTAAAATACTTGCAAGTGTCGACTGCAGGGTGAAAGGATAAAACTGTCAGTGAAACACTTATGACAGGTTGTTAGTGTCAAAAGTGTAAATTAGACAAAACGCAGATAATGCAATTTTCCGTAATGTGTCTGTAAAACCATTTGAAAAGAATTTGTTTATAATTAGAAATGTACAGGATCTTTCTGCGGAACATAAACCATACACCTGGTAATATTTCCGGACTCGCATGCACTGATACAGTCGAACTTCAATGGCTCGAACACCGATGGCTCGTTTACCATGGCTAATTCGAACCCCTTGAGTTCGTAATGAATTCTTCCACCTGCCCCAAATAACAATATATTGAGCATAATTTGGGGATTTCTCTTATCTTGAAAATGTATGCTGTGTGTGCTCATTAAAATCGCCTCGATGAGGCGATTCTAATGAGTTCACATAGCATACAATTATTTTAAAAACGGTTGACATAATATGCCTACATGATATATTTAGCATAATCGTGGGGAGGGTGGGGGGGGGGGTGTTCTTATCTTGAAAATGTATGCTGTGTGTACTCACTAGAATCGCCTCGATACGATGAGGCGATTCTAATTAGTTCACATAGCATATGCCTACATGGTATATTTTGCATAATTGTTGGGGAGTTTTCTTATCTTGAAAATCTATGCTATGTGTACTCATTAGAATCGTCTTGAATCGTGAGTCTAATGAGTGCAAATAGCATACCATTATTTTGAAGTAGATTGAAACGGCATGGCTTAGTTATCCTTTGCTAGCCGGCCTTGATTGATCATGCAATCTTTTCTACGGACATTCTCCCCGTTCCGCTGATTCAAGAAGGGCAGTTGTCAGTTTCTGGCGAAAGAATGTGCACTGTTTATATTGATTAAAGGCATTTATTCTTAGACAGTAGGACACACCGTGTGTTCATAATTGTCTTATTGCCCCCTGTGATATACTGTCTATAGCAGATCAAAGGCGGCCTTTAATGCTAGGTTTACATTAGGTTCCCGGCGGCCACGGCAATCACGTTTCAGGCCACCGTGGACAAAACGGGATAGACGTGAGACAACGCGCGGGGGACGCGGTGGGCAAACGTGACAGACCGTGATTGCCGTGGATGCCGGGCCAGATTTTTTAACTGTCAAAAAATTTGCCACGGCAGTCACGGTGTGGATGAGAAACCTAGTAAGCCGTAGTAAAACGGGGTGAACGCAACAAAACGTGACAGTTCGTAATAGGTCGTAACAAAACTTGGAGGCGATCCGTAGTGGGACGGGAAGCATGTGTATTCCCCGGCATCTCACGGTCCTTTCAAGTTTTGCCACGTTCTGCTGCGTTTAGTGCGCGTTTGGTCACGGTTGCTTAGCGTTTTGTGCCGTCTTTCCACGTTTTCTTACGTTTGTCACGGCAAGCGAGAGTGTATGGTAGCCGTTTCGTCGCGTTCAATCACGGCATGTCCCGGCATGTGACGGTTAACTGGCCCGGCGCGTTACGGTGCGTTGCGTTCTACTACGGTCTGGCACGGCAAGCGCGGTATGGGAGAGAGTATATAAAAGCCAGGCCCAGCAGGGGAGCTTCATTCGAGTCTGAGCAAACGACGACTCATTACTGCGTCTACAATACGAAGAGAAAAGACCAAGTTGCGGAGAAAGAAAGCCAGATTATACCACCGAAGAAGCCAAGACGTACAAAGGCCCCCCGTCCTGCGCCACCATTACCAGTAGAGGAGCAGCAACAGCCTGAAGATCCTCGCCGTTCACCACTACCAGTAGAGGTGCAGGAGCAGCCTGAAGATCCTCGCCGATCACCGCCGCCAGATGAAGAGGAGCGTGCTTCTGCTGCCAGCCCGGTCCCTGAACTGGAACTTGAACATGAGGCCGAGGAAAATGAAGAAAACGCATCTGCAAGGAGGAGCGCAGCCCCACGGTTCTTAACCAACTTTACGGAGGCTGAGAAGGAGCTCAGCATTGATTTCCTCCAGCAGAAGCCCGCGTTGTATTCCAAGGGGCTTGCTGGATACAAAGACGCGGCGGCGAAAGACAGACTGTGGACGGAGCAGGCCAGGCAGATGAAGCGTACGCCCAACGAACTCAAGACGTGGTACGACAGCATGCGCACCAAGCTCGGCAAACTAAAGAAAGTTGTCACCAAGTCCGGGCAAGCTGCTAACGGCTTCACCGCAACCGAAATGTAAGTCTCACTTTACTACTGGACCAGGACTTTTCTAAATACATATAATAATATTTGTAGTGACAGCCTAAGCTCTAGAAATAGTTTAATAGTTTAATGATGTTTATATATATAATGTACTGAATACAGATATTTGCATGCATACTTATAAATTTCAATTTCTATTTCATCAGGTGGATTTGGCAGCGCTTCCAGTTCCTGTCGGAGCACATCACTCAGAAGGACCATGTCGAGCTTCACTGCCCGACTGCAACCTGCTGCTGCTGGAGCTCCCCCTGCTGTACCTTCTCCTGAGGCTCCAGAAGACGCTCCTCCTGCTCCACCTGCTCCTGAGGCACCAGAAGATACTCTGCCTGCTCGACCTGTCCATCTGCCGGCACTTCAGCTTCTACACACACGTCTACCGCCGGTGCCAACGCAGATCTTCTGATGAACCTCTTGGAGACCTTCCGGATCGAGCGGCAGAGTCAGGCGCACCCAGCCACCGCCTTTGGTTCCTATGTCGACGGAAGTCTCCCACCAGCCAGTCGACGTACAGCAGAAGCCAGAATAATGGATGCGTTGCACGAATGCCACGACGAAGCGGACCGACAGCAGTTTCGGCAGGCACAACAACAGCAGCTAGCCCCAGCTGATCGAGAGCGACCCCGGACTTGGTACAGAGAGCATCCAGCCCAGCGTTCAGCCCGTCGCACAAGGGAGCTTCCTGTCCGGCACTGGCAGCCACCCCCTCCCAGTGGCCTGCTGAGGTGACCAACCCACCCAATGTCTGGCTCTCGATGGCTGGTGTTACTCTTTCGTGGATCTCGTCGAAGAGCTCTGGAGGCATCCTCAGATAATTCTGAAAGGCACTGACATCTTCGGTGCGGAGCTCTCTAGTGAGAAATGTTGAGTAGTGGCCCAGCTGCTGCCTTCTGTCATAGGGGTGTTCGATCGAGTTTAAATTCCACCAAGGGAGTATCTCTTTGTTTGAAATACAGATAGTTTACTCTTATGTAACTATTGTAGATTTACTGGGTGGTCCCCAATGTCAAGCAACGCGGTCACTCGTCCAGATACCAACCACTCTACCCGCGTGGCTAGAAGTGGTATTTGTCAATATTAAACCTATGGTCTCCTGGCTTCGACCCAAAGTCACACATGCCTCACTGGGGCATCTAGATGCAAAACAAACAAACAAACAAACAAAACACCTAGCTGCCACCAGTGTCGTGTTTACAACGCGGCAACCCATGAAGTAGACTGATATCAGTCCTAGATGTTAATGGTTTTGTCCATGCTTGCAACATTTTATCTTATGCCATCATGCCAGGCTAGATTTTATTTTATGCTGTCTATTGAAATAGGGCTCAAGAGAGAGAGAGAGAGAGAGAGAGAGAGAGAGAGAGAGAGAGAGAGAGAGATTTAATTAGTATGGGGAACTGGGGAAGGGGTATACTTTTATTCGTCTAAGGATTACTTAATAAAAAAGTCTCATTTCAACAGACTTTATAAGTCTACCCATGAAGTTACTAACCGCGATCGTGAATAGCCAACCACGCTACCCGCGACGCTGAAAGAGCCGGTGGCCCTGCTTTGAATCGAAAGATGAAATCTTAAATGTTCTTATTGGAGATAGCCGTACTTTACATGGAGAAAATTTCGATTGAGACTTCCTGTTTTACCTAATTTATAGCTGAAACCCACAACTCACTCATTAATAACAGTGCAGGCCCAGATCACATCAGGACCCTCATTGTTTGCAGACAGATTAAGCATTTTTAAATACATCTCTGTCAATGATTCAACCTGACAACCCTAAATTTCGAAATAGACTCCTGCTGTATGTAAACAGTACAAAAACATAACTTTTGGAATACGAGCGTATATTGAAAATTTAACCCCAACAAAAAAAACTATTGTGATGAAAATGTGAATGTTTTCATATTTCTGCTCAAAACAGTAGGATGTGGGAACTCGGTAGAACCGCCTCCGCGAGGCCGTTCTAATGATTTTCAGCAGAAATAAGAAAATGATGTTTGCCCCTGAAAACCCCAGTATAACTGTATAACAGTGGGGGTTAATGGAGTCAAAATTTTATAGGCGTGCTTTCGTGATGACAAAAATGGGTTTACACAGCCTCTCTGAATCAGAATCAAATGACATACATTCACAAGGACCTGTGATATGGGAAATAGATCACAATATCTCACCGAAGAGGTAAACGTTGTTACCTTCAGTTTACCTTTCTAACTTTCCTCAGAATGTTTCATGTGATCCTGTTTATTTGTACCCGGTTATGGGTCTTAATCATTAATTATACCCTCTTTTTGTAAAAGAAAAAGAAAACAAAAGAAAAAAAAAACGGCATATTAGACAAGGGTGTATGTCCGGTCCGTCCTTCCGTCTGTCACAAACCTTGTGATTGCAATTTCGTCGTTGTGACTCGAGTTTTTGATTGGCATAACTCTTCAAGGACACTAATAGTATTTTTCAATACCTTTACACATTAATTCTAACACGAGTTGCTTACATGATCTATTAATAGAACTGTGTATTTTTCTTGCAGTTCAGTAAAAGAAAATGATTTGTATGTTACAGTTTTATTGACAGCAATTAAAACTTTTTCCATAGACAATTTGTGAAAAAAAACATTGGTTTTGATTTTTTTTTGATACAGTATTAAAAGATTATTTGACGGATATTTTAAGGATGCGTAAGGAACATAGTGGACTCAGCACTATCACAGTATGGGAGCGGAAGTGAACGGCCATTTGCGATTGAACATCACTTGCGATTTGTACAGTGGACGATCAGTCACTTGCGGTATGATATTTTCGCCGACACGGTAAGTAATTTCATTTTTGTTCTGCGAACATAACGCTTATATGCGATATATATGTCTTGCTGGTAAGATGGATGTTTTTATCATATTCCAACCACATAAATATGTTATTTTTGGGATGGCATGAGAAGGGCTAGATTGTTGATCACTTTGTTTATCGTAATGCCATAACCGGTTGACACAACTGTAAGTATGCATAAAACGTGTGTTAAGAAGCATTTTCTATGTTATTTAGCATTTTAGTCTTCTAATATTATCACTGATTGAATACAAATCAAAGACATCTTCAAAAATCCAAATCAGACCGAAGGATTGTTAAAAGTGTGACACAGGGGAAAGGAAACGCTGTTCAGGTCACTTGCTTTTGTAAGTATTGGGATTGTACAGGTCAATTGCGATTAGTTTGAACGGTCACTTGTCAGGTGATATTCTGAATATGTTTAAGTCTTTCGCTTACTGGCACCTTTTTCCCCATCTCCACCCTATTAACTCATACTGTATTGATGTATCACAGCATCTCCACTTTTCTGGCAAAAGAGAAAAGAGGCAAAAAAATAACTCCTGCCATTAGCCCCACTTTAACAGAAGTTATTTATTTATTTATTTATTTATTTATTTATTTATTTATTTGTCGTCTCCCGCTTGTGGTTTCGCTCGTTGAGAATGTTATATGTCTTATTTGGAACCATGTCGATCAGACCAAATTAGACCACAGGGCCAGTGGTATACTATGGTGTCACTGGTAGGCTGTTCAGATGATCAAACGATTTTTTATGCGACACTAACTACAAGGTGAGTGTGGTCAGATTTCTGCACGACAATGCAGATATGCAACAACAAGCCCATAATAAGTCAAAGCTTTCACATAAAAAAAAGGCCAACGGACAGAGCTCTGGCATAAAACAGCTGTCACATTTGTACAGGCCCATATCTGCTGTCATATTTGTACATGCTATACAAACTATACATCAACCACGACCACGATAGACCACTGCTTATCCTATAAGCTCGCCTAGAGCATTCGGCTCTGGTGAGCTAAAAAAAACTTGCCCCATCGTTAGCAAAATGTCGGGGTTACTTTTCAGTTAGTCTTCTATAAAGTGCAGGAAAGTTGTCTGCTTAACGTCTCCAACAGTTTTCAAACATTCCATTTGATATGATGTTACAAGCAATTTGCACATGTGCCATTTTAAAGATAAAAAAACACTTTTTGACAAAATTGCAGCATTTGCAACTTTGACATTTCATACTTCAGTCGGTAGGATCCTGGGTGCAGACTGGCAATTAGAATATTGCCAAAGACAGTAAATTGTATAAAACATATTTCTGGTATATAACGTAAATAACTTTAGACAGTATAATATGAGCTCAGCGTAGATCTAGAGTTTTGTAAAAGCTAAACTGCATATTAACCATATTCGTTCGTTTGGACGGCAGGGCTTGAGATGTCATTTCACCTCAATGTCGGGTAAAGTCCCACAAAATTGGAATCAACGTTTAAAATAACCTTCATAGTGTTGACGGGGACGTTAAATCCCGAATCAAACACAAACAATTGTTTGTTTGATTTGAGGTTCAGTGTACCCGTCTACACTGTATAGGTCATTTTCGAGACGTTGCTTCCAATTTTGTCGGAATTTTACCCGACATTGAGATGAAATGACATCCCAAGCCCTGTCGCCCAATCAAACCAATAGGGTTTATATGCAGGGACAGCCCGACCCGCACCCCTTCTAAGCGGTTTGCACAAGCACCACGACTCTAGGTGCTATGGTATTTGACGGTCCGGCTCGCATCGCTTTGCCTGGGCAGGCTCAGATCCTCAAAGCGGTTTACCTGCGTGGAAGCATCATGCAGTCCATCTATTCCTTCAAGCCCCGATGGGCGGGGACCGTAAAAACAATTGTAGCAAGTACCATGCATAGACTACACAAAGGGTGTCATTTAGCTTCCGGGCAGAGGTGAAACCGACCTCACATTAATGCAATCGCAAGGACAGCAAAATTCCCCGCAGCACTTTGTATCAAGGCTCAACCTTGTGACCTTTACCTGTGACCTTGACTTTGAGTTGACGTGGTTTATTCATGGTTCTGCACATCAGCTCACTCTGGGGTATATTTCACAAAAGTTTAATGAAAATCCTTCTAGGGGTAAAGGAGATATGGAACAGACACAAAGTTTAAAGTTTCAAACTTTTCACTTTCAACTGTGACCTTGACCTTGAGTTAGCATGGTTTATTTATGTGCTATGCACATCAGCTCACTGACATTTGACCAACATTTAATGAAAATCCTTTGAATGGTAAAGGAGATATGGAATGGACACAAAATTCAAAATTTCAAACTCGTGACCTTCCAATGTGACCTTGATCTGGTGTCGACATGATTCTTATATGGGCTCTGCAAGTGAGCGCACGGAGGGGGATAATTGACCAAAGTTTACCGAAAAACCTTCGAGGGGTAAAGGAGATAGGGAACGGACAAAAGATTCAAAGTTTTATTCTCGTGACCTTCAAATGTGACCTTGACGTTGAGTCGGCATGGTTCATTTATGGGTTCTGCACATCAGCTCACTGAAAAGAATAATTGACCAAAGTTTAGTTAAAATCTATCAAAGGGTACACGAGATACGGAGCGGACAAAAAATTCCGGAGCGGACAAGTGTTACGGACATACACACGGACGGACGGACGGACGGACGGACGGACGGACGGACGGAAGGACATGGGTTCTGCACATCAGCTCAGTGAGAAGAATATTTGACCAAAGTTTAATGAAAAACCTTCCAAGGGTAAAGGAGATATGGAACGGACAAAAAATTCCAAGTTTCAAACTCGTGACCTTCAACCGTGACCTTGACATTGAGTCTGCATGGTTCATTTATGGGTTCTGCACACCAGCTCACTGAGACGAATAAATACCAAAGTTTAATGAAAATCTATCAAAGGGTTCAGGCGATATGGAGTGGACAAGAAAGTGTTAACGACAGACAGACGGACGGACGGACGGACGGACGGACGGACGGAAAGACGGACGGACAGACGAAGGCCATTCCTATAATCCCCGCTCCGCTTCGCGGCGGGGGATTAATTAAATGCTTTGTGAGTTATATCAAAAGTACATGTAATTAAATGTTACTGAAAGAGTCAATGAAAATATGCAAACGTGTCTTTAGGCTCTGTCCATCGAGGCTTGGAGAAATAGACCGGGATGCATTGTGCTTCCAAGCTGATATGAAACCGATCGCACATGAGTAATGATAAACCGCTTAGAAGGTCGTCGACTGCCCTGACAAAGTGGTGCTAGTCGGCCCGTCTATGCATATAAACCCTATTGGTTTGTTTGGGCGGTATGGACTGAGATGTCATTTCATCTCAATGTCGGTTAAAAGCCACAGCATTGGAAGCAACGTCCGCAAGATTACCTGAATAGTGTTGACTTGGACGTAGCACCTCAAATCATATAAAGCGCGTGTTTTCACTTGATAACTCGGAGGTGAAAAGAGTTCCACACCATGCTGATGAAACAGTAGTAATGTCCCAATCGTATAAGAAGGAAGTGCTTTGGTTATTTGATGTCAATATCTGATCAACTTCTTAGAATGACCCTAAATCACAAAAAAAAAAAAAAAAAAAAAAAACATGTTAAGTGTGAAATCCCCATCGCAAGTGACTGTTCAATTTCAATGCTCAACTTGGCAAGTGACTGTTCAACTCCAATGATTACAGATCGCAAGTACCCGTTCAATCCAATGTCAAGTGACCGTTCAGTTGATCTAACGTGATGGGAATACAAGTTAAGATTTAGCTGCCGTATTTTACTTCAGTGTATACATCCTTTTGGTCAGTAGGCTTTATAGTTTATTAAAGACGTCAGGAAAACTAAAAAAGGGGCCTCTAAATATTTATCCGTCATTTAATCCACTTTTTAGTAACGTTTGCCAGCAACAGCGAACAACATGTCAACTGATCATCATCGTTAATTCCACCGATAAGATCAATGACACCAACGAAATCATTATCAATAAAGTGACACATATATTGACAACTTACACAAATAAAAGCAATGGCCAAAACCTCACGCTAATGGCTTCTGTGTTTACAAATTTGATATACCACGTGATAATGTTATATCGCAAGTGACTGATCGTCCACTGTACAAATCGCAAGTGATGTTCAATCGCAAATGGCCGTTCACTTCCGCTCCCATACTGTGACTATTGTGCTGTGCCCTGACTTTGGAGAGAAGCAATTCAATATATTAATTCAAAAGATGTAGCACTTTAGTCACAGAGATAAATATATAGCTGTCCACAAGATGTCGTTTTAATATGTTTCTTGTAACATTTTTTGTGACTCGAGCTTTTGAGTGACCTTACTCTTTAAGGCCACCAATATTATTCTTCAATACCTTTACACATTAATTCTAACACGAGTTGCTTACATGATCTTTTAATAGAACTGTGTATTTTTCTTGCAGTTCAGTAAAAGAAAAGGATTTGTATGTCACAGCGTTATTGACAGCAATTTAAACTTTTTCCATAGACACTTTGTGAAGATTGGCTCTGATTATTTTGGATACAATATTAAAAGATCATTTGACGGATATTATATGGGTGCGTATGGAACATAGTGGACTCGGTACCATTGGCGTTTTTTTGTGTAGGAAGATGTGTTTCAAACTTGCCAACATGTACATTGTGCTGTGCCCTGACTTTGGAGAGAGAAGCAATAAAGTATGCTAACTTAAAAGATATAGCACTTTAGTCACAAAGATAAATATATAGCTGTCCACAAGATATCGTTTTATTATGTTTCTTGTAATATTTTTCAGTTACACGCTCGAATTTGTTTCAAATGAAGTTTATATCAGTTAATTGAAAGGGACTAAAAAGTGGGTACTCATTAAACTATTCACCCCAAATTATGCTGTGTAAATGGCATTTCTCTAACGATACAATTACAGGTAAAATGCGGGTTGAAATGTAAGCCTTATTTTTCTTGACATAAAATCGGATTTACATGGGCATTGCATGGGCATGTTAACTTGATGGAAATAAAATTGAATAAAACTAACAATATTGTTTGTTGGAATGTACATAAATAATAATAATAATAATAATAATAATAATTCTACTATAATTACTACTACTGCTGCTACTTCTACTACTGCTGATGATAATTTAATAATGAAACGACGATGATAATAATTATACTGTTACTACTTCTTTCACTACTGCTACTATTATTGGGACCCGCCGATCGGGGCTTAAAGAAATAGATCGGGGTGCATGATGCTTCCACACAGAACTGAAACTGACCGCACATGAGTACTGGCAAACCGCTAAGGAGGTCTTAGCCTGCCCAGGCAAAGTCCGTATATATAACTCCTTTTAGAAGATTTGAGCGGCAGGGCTTGATATGTCATTTGATCTCAGTGTCGGGTAAAGGTCTCACAAATTGGAAGCAACGTCTCCAAAATTACCTTAATGATGTTGTCGGGAACATAAAATCTCAGTACAAACAAACCACTACTACTGATGATACTACTTATAATAACCAAAAACAAAAACGATGACAATACTCTTACTACTTCTCCCACTACTACTACTCAGTACTAATATAGTAATAATAATAATCAAAACGATGGTAATAATAATAATAATAATTATATCTTGCTACTATTTCCGATACTACTTGTACTACTACTACTGCTTCTATCACTGTACTACTACCACTTCTTCAACTATTATTATAATTATTATTCACGTGATGAAAATAAAGTGGATAAACACTAGCTAATATTGTTTGTAGGAAAGAACATTTAATAATAATAATAACAATAATAATAATAATAATAATGTGTTGTTCTTGATGTTGGAAAGGAGGGTGCTAAGTATAAAGAGGACCAGTCTTTTTGCTGATTGTGCTTGTCGGTTTATAATTTCGCTAAGACTGTGCTTGCTGATCAATCATGGTCGAATTCAACTCTGTGAAATATACATTGTTAAATTCAACACAGGTTTCCAGGTCAATTTAGATATTCAGTCTATGGAATTCAACAAAAAAGTACAAAACAATGTACAACCGGAATTTCATACTGCAAATTCAGTGTTCATGTAATTATAGTTTATAAGTTTATAACTAAGCGGCTTCAATAATGAGAGATCATTGCCTGTTTCTTTCAGAAATGGTACAGTGCATCCACAATCGAGTCACTTGATACGTCCTATGGTCACCAAACGTGGTACACATATTGCTTAGGAACTGCCTAAGTGCATACGGGTATCCGAATTGTGATCTGAACCCCTGAGTCATGAGGTGAGGTCAAAGGTTACATTTTCAAGAAAATGCTTTTGAATGCAACTACTTTCATTATTTCTTGCCCTATGTTCACCAAACTTGATACACATAATTATTGCTTAGGAACTGCAGATGTGCATAATGGTATCCAAATTTTGATCTGAGCCCCTGGCGTCATGGGGTGAGGTCAAAGATAAAATTTTCAAGAAAATGCTTGTGAATGCAACTACTTCTTTATTTCTTCACGTATCGTTGCGAAACTTGCTACACATATTGCAGTAGTATTCGGGCCACTTTGGCGCCAAGACAATAGATTACGTAATAAACAAAGGACGAGAACAATGTATGACGTAATAAACAAAGGACGTGAGAGATGATAACAATGTATGACGTAATAAACAAAGGAGGTGAGAGATGATAGCCGGCAAAGGAGAAGATGGCGAAATTACCCTAAATATCGGGGTGTGAGTTCGAGTAAATTACGCCGTAATTATCCTAAAGTTTGAGGCCTCGGGCGACGCGCGAAAGAAGTTCCTGCGGAATGGCGAGGTTTGCTGTTCCTGGTCAGGTCGGGGCGATCGGAGTCTACACCTTTCGCTCGAGCGCTTCCATCCCGATATTTAGGGAGATACTACCCGGTGGGGAACGATATTATTGACAATCGCCTTTAAACGGACAATGGAAGAGCGCTGGAAGAGAGCGTTTTGATCATCAGTTATCTATTCAATTTCTAAAGGCGTGAGAGACGAAGAATGGACTGCGCCCCGGGAAAAAAGTAAAAGTAGTACGCAAAAGGGGAAACAACAACAAATGATTATGGTTATTATCCTAAAAATGTTAGTGAAAGAAAAAAATCGATGACGCGACGTTGGTGCAACGTTGTATACCACGGCGTCTTATACGCATGTGCGTGTGAACGCGCGTGTCCGTTTTATGTCCAACCAACGACTAAGGGCATAGCGGAGACGGGTGAAATAAAAAGCTTGTCCGGAAGGTACCTCTTATAGTTTTAAAGGTAATTAAGTGAAACTCGATACACCGATGGGGGGCTATGAGAGAAATCGCGGAATGCAATAAACATAACCATGCTAACACTATTTACGGAGTTACTGCCCTTCTTAATAGGACCCCGCACAGTATTTTGGGTGCCCTATAGAAATCACCGAGTCAGTCAGTTTGTCGCATCTAAACCAAAATATTTAACCGGTCATTACTTTAAAAGTATTTACCCTACGCTCGCGAAACTTCGCATACATACCATCACAAGACCCTACATTCTGACAAACGGTCATAACTGTATTGATTTTGGGTGCGCGTTTGTCAGGCCAAAACCAAACGACTTAAACTCGGTCATAACTTCGAAAGGATTTGTCCTGCTGTCACGAAACTTCACACACACATACTTACCATCACAACCGCCCCCCGCCCATAGGGGCTCGAAGAAATACATGGGCTGCACGTCGCTTCCACGCAGAGTTGACTCCGGCCCGCACACTAGTACTTGTAAACCGCTTAGAGGATCTAAGCCTGTCCAAGCAAAGCGGTGCGAGTCTGTCAGTACGCGCTAATAAACCCTATTGGCTTCATTGGGCGACAGGGCTTGAGAAGTCATTTTTATGCCCCACAAACGACTGAGGGCATAACTGAGGCGGAGCGATATATGCACTCGATCAGGATTAGCACCGTTTGGTCAGGGGCAGTCGGTCAGTCGTTCATGCAAATTGTTGCGCGTGTTAAACGAAACGACGTCGTTTTAACGTTGTACGCGCGGCGTGTGCCAGTGAACGGCAGTAGCACTCTTCCATCCCAACATTTAGGATATAACTACTGTCAAACGCTGGTGCGGTGTCATGGTCAGCTTAATAAGTGGGATGTTTGGCCTAGACCCTCTAAGCGGTTTACCAGTACTCGTGTGGGTGAAAGGCACGTGCAGCCCGATCTATTTATTCGAGCCCTAGAGGGGCGGGGAGCTAAATATCCCATACAGGGGGCCCGCGCTATAACGACAGTATTTGTTCCCTTCTATGGCACCGTTATAAAGAATCCCGATTTGGAGTATGACGGGTACATTTTAAGGACCTCCTCACCTTTGATCTTTCTCTACAAATGTTATAGATATATGTTAGAATCGCCTCATCAAGGCGTGGGTGCATTACAGCGTTTTGAATGTAACCCCCGACGATTTTAACGATTTGTGATAAAATATGCCTCACAGATACATATACGAATGTCCTATATGCCATAGAAAGAATGTGTTGTATATCGTTTGTCAATTGAGAAAAGTACACCGTGTGAATGTAGAATAAAAATCAAAAATGAGCACCTTTAAGAGCAATGAAAACATTCATAAGAAAGAAGATGGGTCATACTACGTAGTTTCGGCTAATAAAGCCTCATCGGTGACCCTGTAATGATCCGGCAAAGAAAGCCAGAGGAAACATACTGCAATTTTGCGAATTTCGAATAGGCAGGCGATTCAAAGACTGATATAAATCAAAATTGGGTCCAAATAATTAAAAACCTGTCTAGAATATGAGTCTAAACCAATAATTTATTTCTGATTTCTCAGAATATTCAAGCTGATCTCAAAGGTAGAAGACTGGTTGGAGAAAGTAGAAAGAATACGCGTAATTATTATAGGTAGTGTTGATAGTTGACCTCTCCAATAGAATCGATAATCAAAGATATTTAAGTTCTAAAATAAAAACCAATCAGAAAGAAGGCATTGTGTATATAAACGACGCGTGAACGATGTATCGTCATCCTCATCATGAACGTCATGGACAGTAAAGCCGATCAACTCGACATGGAATTATTCGAAAATAGACTCAAAACACTCGATACTTATCCTAAACAGATGCAACCGGATAAATACCAACTAGCACGGGCGGGACTTTATTACACGGGGAAATCGGATTTATGTCAGTGCTTCAGTTGTTACGTAAAACTCAGCTCTTGGGAACGAGATGACGACGCCATCCAAGAACACTTCAAATGGTCACCGAACTGTACATACATCAAGATGGTCGGGGCACCGCGTAAAATACAGACAGGGTTCATGTTCGGGTCAAGTGCGACCTTAAGCGGTTTCGGGAAAGCATCCGATAATTTAGCGAGTACATTGGATCCAAAACGCTGTAAAAACTGGAGAGTTAACGGAGACGAACCTATGTGAGCAATGTTTGGATTAATGTGTATGGCATTAACACTATTTAACGAGTTGTGTTGGTGGTTAAGATGCCGCCAGTTGCGAAGAGAAGCCAGAGAGGCTTCAGAACGGCGGAGAGAAAAAATTGAAAGACAGCGGCACGAACATTCATACAGCGTTATATCGTAAATTGTATTGCATTGTAAACTCGTAGGAATGCGTATACGTATTTATCCTTTACAATAAAACGTGTCAGACTCGGAACAGTACTTGTCTTCTTCGTATTTTAACCCCGAGCCACTAGCGAGTTATCTAGGTCCTGAAAAATATAATTGACAATACGGGAGGTGACCTGGCTACTTGTATCGATTACTGATCATTGCCTTCACTTTATTTTGAGAGTGTTTACGGCCGCACACTTCATATGTTCCATTTCTGTGGTGTATTTCGTGCTTCCAAAGGATAACCCTTTTATAGAACATATTAGGATAGAACGTGTGGCGGCCGTAAAAAGTCTCCCTGCCCTACATCGTAGTGTAGTTTATATTTTCTTGTCCTTCGGGATCATCGATTCAGTTGTGGAATTTTGAAAATATCTGAGGGTCACTGATGAGGCCTAATTGGCGGAAACTAGCTAGTCTGGCCCAGAAAACATGTACACTTCATATTTTCCATTTCTGTGGCGTATTTCGTGCTTCCAAAGGATAACCCTTTTATAGAACATATTAGGATAGAAATGATTAGAAAACAAACGTATAGTTTTACATATTTATTTACGCGCAACGTAGTGGCAAAATTTATATACATGTATAAATGTTCATGTAAAGTCTTTCCGTCTTCTTCTAAGCATTCTTTTCATTTTAGACACAATCAGGCGGTCGTTGAACTTCTTCTGGCGTGGGTTGAATTCTTTGATAATGTCTCGCATGGTTTTTCCTCGAGATCTAGCCATCACATAGTACGCGCAGTATAGTCCGCATACGTTAGAACTAGATTCTTGAAGCTGTTTATCGTTCATTAAGTAGGGTTTATTGAGTACCTCTTCGAACCCAACGCCGTAACTTCTAGGATCGTTTCCTACTGAATCGAAAAATTCGTACGGTCCGTGTTTGGGAAAATAAAATGTTACCCAGTGTTCCCCTCTTTGATAACTCGTGAATGTGTTGTAAATGACGAACCTTCCTCTTCGTTTTTTAATTTGTTCCGCTGCGCAGACAGTTACGGGGTATCCGGAAAGTATACGAGTCAGTTGATCGCTGTTCATCGTCGCTTAATATTTAAAGGTTGTCCAGTCTACCAACTGCCCGTTTTTCGCTCTCGGTTTCTTACGATCAGAGGCCTCGCCCTTATGCTCCTTTCGTAATCGTGCTAGTTCTGACTTTGCCATTTCAACCGCTTGAGCCACGGGAGTGACCAATTTCACCACGGGTTTTTGCTGTTCTAGCATTTTAATTTCTTTTGTCGCTGATCTTCCATTTCCTTTAGAAGACGGTTTCTTCTACCGCTACCGAATATATACCGTCCCTCGTGATCGGGTTGAACGTAGCCCTCGCTCAAGTCTTTGAAATGTTGGTACCACGCGTCGTGGTCCGGGACATAAGGCACCCATTTATTCAGTTTCGCGTCAAACACTTCTATAGAACCCATCTTTTTTCTCTAAATGTAGCGATGCTTTACCTTCTTACGTATATTTCATTCGGCATCGGATTCCTGGTTTTCATCGGTTTCTGTCAAGACATGGTCGGGCCAAACGCTGGCGAACAAATCCTTCCTAAGTTTCACGGCTTGCTGGATGGATTCGTCGACATTCATGTCATGCTGTATTCTTAAAGTTTTAGCCGACTGTAGAATCTGCCGTTGAGTAGGATCCTTTTGCAGCCGGTGATAATCCATCAGAAACCTCGCGTAATCGTGTCTTAGTCTTTTCCTGAGGGAGGGCAAGTCCTCGTTTGCTGTGCGATGATAAGCGTCCTCGGGAGCAGTCCCATCTTCGATGTAGCTATTAACCTTGTCTTTAAAGCGCTCTGCATTCGATTGCCTTAGAGGTTCCTTAAACCTTCTCTCCCATATTTCTAGACACAGGCGGTCTTCTGCCAGATCATCTTTGACGCGTTTACCCGGAGGTCTCATATAGGGGTAATGCGTGTCGTTTACGTCGCTTATCGATTCCCTGTCATCGTCACTGTCTTCGTCATTTATATCGGACTCTTCGGATACCTCTAATTTCCGTTTTCTTTCTACCGGATATATGTCACTGCGTAAACGCTCTTGTTCGGGCGTGCTCGATTTTAGGTCGCCTTTCAGGTACCCGTAAGGCTGACTCGTAGCCTGTTCGAATCGATTCATAAACGTGGAATGGGATGCTGGATAAATTCTTCTCGCCAACGTCGCCACTTGTTGTCTGTCGATGGGATTATTGAAAAGGACGAGGTATTGCGTGTTCAAAGCGATGTCTCTACAGGCTTTTCCTTGCGGAAATAGATTCTGCGTGAGATATACGACGGACAAGTTTCTGTGATGGCTTCCCTTAGTAAAGAGGTCCGCAATTCTTTGATCGCATTTAGCCTCGGTCATCAAGTCGTCAAAAACCAGGACGTTCTTTTTGCGGGTATCCACATACTCGGAGCTAGTCAGGTTGTCCGGTATACCGTGTACAAACTCTATCTGGGGAAGAGTGCGTTGCAAGTCGTCGTACAATCTTTGCCATTGACCAAAACACCATACGATACGCTCGGGTGGAGGGTATATGAGGTCGGACAGGAGTAATTTTCTAGTCCATTCCGTTTTACCGCTTCCGATAGGGCCAGTCACCACCATAGAAAACGGGTGTTGGAAGGTAATGCCGTTTGTCATGTCTGGGACTATCCCACTACCGTGCGTATTGCGTTGGTGTCTTAACAATGCATCACGTCTCGAGAACCCGCGGTTACAGTCCGAGCATCGATTCATTTTCGTTTCAAGAGTTTGCAGTTTGGTTATTCTTACAGACTTTTCACATCGTTGACCACCAACACAGACGCCACTACAGCCACCATCACCACCACAGCCACCATCACCACCACCACTACCACAGACACCACTACAGTCACCACCACCACCACCATCACCCGCCACCACCACCACCGCAGACACCACTACAGTCACCACCACCACAGCCACCACCACCACCCACCATCACTGCCACAACCACAGACACTACAACCAGCACCACAGGTACCACCACAACAGACACCACCACCACAGCCACCACCACCAACCACCACCACCACCATAGCCACAACCACCACCACCACCACAGATACCACCACAGCCACCACCACCAATACCCGGTGTCTCTCCTCTTAACTCGTTCGAGAATAAAACTGGTCCCAAATGTTCGATTGGGAAATCGCTTTCTATTTTCTCACGTTATGACTAATCGGAAACGGCTAAGCTCAGGGTCTCATCTCTCAGATATTCTGTTACAAAAGCGAGTAAGTCTTTGAACCACTTTTCGTAAAACTCAACATCTTTCAAATACATGGGACTTTTCTCTCCGGACTTAGGTATCGAATACAGCTCTCCCGTACTCAGCTTATATCTGACGGGGTTGTCGCCGCTATCCGGTGGCGGAGTTCTTGCGGGTGGGAAGAAATAACACTGACCACTCCTTAGTTTTTGCTTTAGCCGTTTCCAGTAGTGCTTTACCGTATCGTAGATCTGCTTTCTGGTGTAGATCGTGTTGCCTTCCCCGTCATGGTGAGAAGTTACCCGGTAAAAAGTGAGTCGGGGTTCCTGGCCATAGTGAAATTTATAGTTGTCCTCGATCCAATTACATAGACCCCTTTCGTTGAAATTCCAGTTGATTTCATTAATTACGCGCGTGTCCTTTTCGATGCACTCCTCTCCGCCGCAAGCCCGATATAATGTCAGAAACCTTCCCATCCTACCTGGAACGCAACGCTTGGTGTTTTCTCTTTGCGGATTCGTTTGAGAATGAAGTTATTTACTACAACCTTTATGTTTTCTTTGGCCATTTCAAAACGAGGCTGTCATTTGTTCGCAGTATAGGTCGGTTTTTAATAGCAACCAATCGGTATGCGTCGTAGTCATTGTTAACAATTTTACTTTAAAGAGTTCATTGTCTGATAGGAGAGTGAAAGTCGGATTTTGTTAAAAACTTTTCATATTATATTAGGGTTTGAAGCAGTTTGTGCGCGTTTGTAGGTGTGAGCGTGTGCGGATGTGTGTAATGTAGGCCCTGATCAGACCCCGCGTTCTGCGACGTCTGATCTGGGCCAGCACTGTTTGCCAAGGTACTCCTTTCGGGATTCCCGCAAACAAGTGGTTAATCGATGAACTAAGTGTCAGATGTAAATAAACTAAATATAGTAGCCGCCTGTTGTAACTCTTAAACCAAAAGTCTTAAGAATTTCCTAGTTAGTGATTTTCAACAAAGACTGCAAAAATAAGGGATTTGTAAGATCCCTTCCCTGCAAGGGCCTGTAAATAGTAAGCGATTTTCAATGCAGAATGTCATAAGGATTACGCATGCGAAATATGAAAGCCTTTTTACCCATGGTTATGAAACAACAGGAGACATTTTATTTTGAGACAGGGGAGATAATTCAGAGAAAATAAGTAATTACGACCCTTTATCGTCAGAATATATGTCTTGTGATGGTATGTATGTGTGTGAGAGCAGGGCAAATACTTTAACCGAGTTTAAGTCGTTTTGTTTTGGCCTGACAAACGCGCACCCAAAATCAATACAGTTATGACCGTTTTTGCAGAAAGTAGGGTCTTGTGATGGTATGTATGCGAAGTTTCGCGAGCGTAGGGTAAATACTTTTAAAGTAATGACCGGTTAAATATTTTGGTTTAGATGCGACAAACTGACTGACTCGGTGATTTCTATAGGGCACCCAAAATACTGTGCGGGGTCCTATTAAGAATGGCAGTAACTCCGTAAATAGTGTTAGCAGGGTTATGTTTATTGCATTCCGCGATTTTTCTCATAGCCCCCCATCGGTGTATCGAGTTTCACTAAATTACCTTTAAAACTATCAGAGTTACGCTCCGGACAAGCTTTATATTTCACCCCGTCTCCGCTATGCCCTTAGTCGTTGGTTGGACATAAAACGGACACGCGCGTACACACACACACATGCGTATAAGACGCCGTGGTATACAACGTTGCACCAACGTCGCGTCATCGATTTTTTCCTTTCACTAACATTTTTAGGATAACAACGCTAATCATCATCCGTTTATCATTTTGTTGTTGTTTCCCCTTTTGCGTACTACTTTTACTTTTTTCCCGGGGCGCAGTCCATTCAACGTTTCTCACGCCTTTAGAAATTGAATAGATAACTGATGATCAAAACGCTCTCTTCCAGCGCTCTTCCATTGTCCGTTTAAAGGCGATTGTCAATAATATCGTTCCCCACCGGGTAGTATCTCCCTAAATATCGGAATGGAAGCGCTCGAGCGAAAGGTGTAGACTCCGATCGCCCCGACCTGACCAGGAACAGCAAACCTCGCCATTCCGCAGGAACTTCTTTCGCGCGTCGCCCGAGGCCTCAAACTTTAGGATAATTACGGCGTAATTTACTCGAACTCACACCCCGATATTAAGGGTAATTTCGTCATCTTCTCCTTTGCCGGCTATCATCTCTCACCTCCTTTGTTTATTACGTCATACATTGTAATCATCTCTCACGGCCTTTGTTTATTACGTCATACATTGTTCTCGTCCTTTGTTTATTACGTAATCTATTGTCTTGGTCTTGGCGCCAAAGTGGCCCGTATACCCGTATACTTCTTATTGCTTAGGGACTGCAGATGTGCATGAGGGTATCAAAATTATCTGATCAGTCTGAAAGGAATGCATTTGCTGTGTCGACCTACTTGTCTAACTAGCCTTATGGTTAGAACAGCCACCATCATGGCACGAGGTACTGTCAGCTTTAGCTTTACAGTCCGTGCATTATCAACCAGTTGCAAGTTCTAAAAGTTGGTTGATATCGAATTTTTAGCATGACGTGTCTTGCACGGTTTTTTTTTTTTTTTTTTGGTGGGCGGGGGGCACAAATTCTGTTAGAGCTGGACTCCATGTAACTTAGCATTAATTTCATTCCAGTGAGGTGAGAATCTGGGCTGGAATCATGGATAGGGCTTGGCAAATAGAGTAGTCCCAGATCAGACGCCGCAAATCGCGGCGTCTGATTAGGGTCTTCACCGATTGCTTACAGTACAGAAATTTAAGGGACAGACGCCGAAAACCGCAGCGTCTGATCGGGGTTTACATGGTTTGCTTACAGTGCAGGAATTTAAGGGTTAAACGAAACAGTCCCCGTTCAGTCCCATTTTCCCAATCTAAACTCGGAAATAGTCGCCCACCAGTACCCGCAGTGCTTTGATTCGTCTTGAAGTTACGAAAGCCCTAAGAACATTATGTATTGCCGAACTTCCTAGAACATGTACATCCAAAGCCTGGCACTAAGTTTGTCTTACTCACTAATGCACTCCCCGATTCCCATCATCTAAGTGCGTTCTATTAATCAGATTCCAGAGGGTGACTCCATTGGGACATAACTGAGACGTTCTTTTTGTGATACCGGGCCATGATTTTCCAGTTGAACAAAGAATCAGTGACAACCCTGACTGCGAGTTTTTCACAGTGCACTGACAATGACAAATTACTATAGTCAGTTCACTGGTCAAATCATATATAGCTCAGTGCACTCTGAAAGTAGAGTCTACTCGTAAAGAAATTTTTTCACCTTCACAGGGACAACTCTCCTATGACTTTGTTTGATTGTGTTCGGGTTTAACGACACGTCAATCCTTGTGGGTCACTTTGTATCGTTTCCCAGAGAAAGGGAGAAAATAGATAGAAGAGTGAGTGAGTGTTTGAGTTTTACGTCTCACCAACGGCTAAGGTCATGCGGAGACGGGACCTCGATTTAAAGACTCATCCGAAAGTTTGGAGAAGCCCGGGATCGATCCTGCGACCCCTGGTTTACAAGGCAAGTAGTATAACCACTACACCACGGAGGTTTCTTATAGATAGAAGAGGTTGTAGAGGAAATGAAAGAGGGGAACAGTTGAGAAAGAGGAAAATGAATGAAGTAAAGAAATAGAAAATAACATAAAAACATTCTCCCTCTACCCTTACCTGCTACAAGCCTTGCCCGACTGTAAACCAATATCAGTTGGCTGACCCAGTGACATAAAATACAGTCCACCCTCTTTATACCGACATTTGTTTTAACGACAAAACGCGCTAAAAAGACAATTTCAATGGAATGAATCCTTAGCCTTGTTCCCGACTGGCGCGGGCATGAATCAGGTTGGGAATGCCTATTTTGAACCATACTTGAGAAAGATTCTTGTAATCTTATAATCCAAGTAAGAAATGTTACAGATATTTGTTAGAATCGCCTCACCGAGGCGATTCTAACAAATATCTTTAACATTTGTTTCTTGGAGTAAGTTAGGTTTTGCCATTCATACTCCTTATTGGGCTTTTTATAACGGCAAATTCTATATAACGGCAAATTCTTTATAACAGCAAATTCTTCATAACGGCAAAATCTTTATAACGGCAAAATATTAGGGAACAAATACTGTCGTTATAACGAGGGTCCTTTCGCCTCACTCAACTAGATAGTCCTTTCGCCTCACTCAACTTTCGCCTCACTCAACTATCGCTCAACAAATCAGTGACAGCACGCGTTAGAGATAGTAGAGGAGATGGAATAAAGGACAGTGGAGGAAGAGGAAAATGAATAAAAGCGAAGAAACAGATGAAGTAACAGCCCCCCCCCCCTCCCCCCCCCCTCCCCCCCCCCCCCCCCCCCCCACACACACACACCAACCACCCTCCTATTCTCTTACCTGCTGCAAGGACAGCAAGTCTTACCAGTGAGTGTATGTCAATATCAGTTGGATACCCTGGTGACACAAGACACATAACGTCTTCGCCTCTACCAACCAGCCCGAAAACTCTCATGACAAAAGGGGTCTTCTCCATACATGACATTACGAAAACACGCCTATGCAAATACATAGTATTTTTTTTTTTTTCGCCGAAAAAATGAAGATTTTACGATAATAAATCGAGATGTTTTTTTCTTATTTCTGTTCACAGTATAGATTGTGGGTACACTTAAGAACCGCCTACCCACAATCTATATTTTAGTGCAGGAATAAGACAAATAAGGTTTACCCCTGTAAACCCCAGTTTTACTGTATAAAAGTGAGGTTTAAGGGGGTCAAAATTATATAGGCGTGTTTTCGTGATGAGAACTGGTATCTGCGTAGAAGGCCTAAGCCTGCTCAGGCAAAGTTGGGCGAGCCGATGCATATGAACTCTATTGGTTTCATTGGGCGGCAGGGATTGAGATATCATTTCATCTCAGTGTCGGGTAAAATACCCACAAAATTTGAAGCATCGTCTCCAGAATGACCTAAATAGTGTTGCTTTAGTGCACTGAAACTGAACATTACGGAAACTGTAGTTACGCTTTTCACCCGCTTTTCACCCACGGTATATATTTTTGAATGCATAATACTGCAAAATTGCACATTTTGACATATATCATATTTATTTTGAAGACTTCCGATTTTGGCCAGTTTACTTATGTTGAATTTTGAAAACGTACACATTTTGAGACCCATCGGAAGAAATAAATGGACTGCATGATGCTTCCACGCAGAGATGAATCCGACCGCACACGAGTACTGGTAAACCGCTTAGAGGATCTAAGCCTGCCCAGGCAAAGCGGTGCGATTCCATACTTAAACCCTATTGGTTTCATTAGGCGACAGGGATTGAGATGTCATTTCATCTCATTGTCGCAGCTCCATTGTCGGGTAAAAGTCCCACAAAATTGGAAGCAACGTCTCCAAAATGACCTATATAGTGTTGACGGAGATGTTAAACCCCAAACAAAGAAAAGCTTTAGTGCACGGAACCTGAACATAACTGCAAAATTGCACATTTCGGCATATTTTTTACAATACATATTTATTTTGAAGACTTCCGATTTTGGTGAGTTTACTTAAGTTTAATTTTGAAAACGTACACGTTTTGAGGTAAAATGTTTGTTTTTAAAATTCGAAACATCGACTTGTACTTCATAATATAACCGGTGTATACATATCCGCAAACATTTGATAGCTAAAATTTGCAGAATTTGAAACCGTAATGAAAAGGCTTTATGTAAGTAAAAAATGTCATGTTTTTTATTAGAATCTGTTATTTCAATGCCTTTGGCACTTTGACTTTCTTTTGAAAGTATACCTTAGATACGTACTTTAACATATGCCGCTCTCTGAGCTAATTCAGCAGACGACATATTGATGATGTTTTCCATTTTTTTCCCTGAAAAAGAGGTTTTGACATTTGCATGAAACGTTCATATCTATTTCTGGTTAAAATAAGAGAAATATCTTAAAATGTCGCCTTCTGTAATTGTACCAACGGTGCCGAGCGTTAGGAGACAGTGTATATAAAAACATGCTTATACATTGTAAATTTGTAAATACATTGTAAATTTTAGCGCCGAAAAAAATAGATGAAAAATTGTGATATTTTGTCTTATTTCTGTTCAAAATATAGCTTGTGTGTACTCGTTAGAACCACCTCGATGAGGCGGTTTTGATGAGTACACACAATCTATATTATAGAGCAGAAATAAGAAAAATAATGTTTACCACTGTAAACCCCAGTTTTTCTATATTATAAATGTGAGTTTCGAGAGGGTCAAAATTATATAGGCGTGTTTTCGTGGTGGGAAAATAGTTTTGTAAGGGTTATTTAACTCAAAGTGAATCCATTATGTAACTACAGGGAACAAATCGTAGCAAACTAACGTATTCCAAAGCGACCCCGCCCGTCGGGGCTTGGAGAAATCTTGGAGATTGGGCTGCATGGTGCTTCCATGCAGAGCTGAAACTGAACATACATGACAACTGGTAAACAACACAAGTTCTGACCCTTCCTAGGCAGTGGTGCGAGTCGGGCCGTCCTTTTGGTTTGTTTGGCGGTAGGGCTTGAGATGGCATTTTATCTCATTGTCGGGTAAAAGTCCCAAATATCTGGAAGCAACGTCTCCAAAATGGCCTAAATGGTGTTGACGGGGACGTAAAACCTCAACTCAAACAAACAAAAACGCCTTCCAAGGTACGTGTATTCTTCGGCTCGTTGGTGTTGAAATGACAAGAAAAAGGAAATAAGAAAAAGAAGCATTACGATTTTGTTTGTTTGATTTGATGTTTAACGTCCCCGTCAACACTGTAAAGGTCATTTTAGAGACGTTGCTTCCAATTTTGTGGGACTTTTACCCGACATTGAGATGAAATGACATCTCAAGCCCTGTCGCCCAATGAAACCAATAAGGTTTATTTGCATGGACGGTCCGCCTCGCACCGCGGTTCCTGGACAGGCTTAGATCGTCTAAGCGGTTTACCAATACTAGTGTGCGGGCCGGATTCAGCTCTGCGTGGAAGCATCATGCAGCCCATATATTTCTTCAAGCCCCTATGGGCGGGGGCCTGAGAAGCATTACGATAACTCGCCCGTACGACATAGTGCATTTTTCACATCTCCAAAATGGCTACCTTTCTGATGAAAATCCGTCGTATTTTTCTTATTAATGCTCAAACCATAGGATGTGGGTGCTCGTTAGAACCGCCTCATTGAGGCGGTTCTAACGAGTACCCACAACCTATGTCTTGGAGCAGAGATAAGAAAAATAATGAATACCCCCGTAAACCCCAGTTTTTCTCTATATAAATGGGGTTTAGGGGGGTCTTCATTTCACGGACTTGTTCGCATGATGAAATCTACAGGTAGACAGCCTACATACTGATATGAAAGTAGCAACTCACTTACAGGCTTTCAACCAGTGCTCTTCTGTAACAGCTCCAAGGACGAACTGACATGCAAGGTTTAACAGATTTTCCTCGTCTCTCGATGAATTTTATTATCAGTGCATCTGCATGGTGTGTGGCATGTTCTGCACTCAAAAGAAACTTATCTGACATTTAACAAATGATGACATCCTGCACCTATCTCTTCAAGGATATTTTTCCCACAGAGAACTTCATTTAAGTCAGCTTCTTTGAACTACAAGGGCTAAACGCATGCACTTTGATAACACGTCCTGTCTCCAAAACGTTTATTTTTCCGATGAAAATTTGTAATATCTTCCTTATATTAATAATTGCGGGCGCCCTTTGGACCTCCATAATGAGGCGCTTCTAAAAAGTACCTACAATCTATGCCTTGGAAAAGAAATAAGAAAAAATAATGTATACCCCTTTCTTGCACACCAGACAAGGAAATCCGTGATTTTACCCTGGGATAGAAATTTATGTTCTGACCCTGGTGTTCCGACCCAGGCAACTAACATAAATGCGTTTCAATTCTATTCAAAAGCCGGAACTACTTCCGCACTACTTTTATTTTGCAAACAATATACATGTGCGAGCTGCCAAACTAACCGAGGTCTTGTGCAAGAAAAAGAATCCAATATGGGGTTCCGTTGTAGATGGGCGTTTCCAACCCTGGGGATGACCGTGCTGAGCGGAACCTCGGCGTAGCCTCGGTTCCGCTCAGCACGGTCATCCCTCGGGTTGGAAACGCTCATCTACAACAGAACCCCATATCAGATTCTTATATTCTCTGTACAAAGTGGGGGTTTATGGAGCTATTCATTATACGGACTTGTTAACGCGATCCTTCTTCAATTAGCTACCTCAAAGTTTCTTCAATAGTGTAAGACGAACGGGAACACCAAAGTTCTGTGCCTTCCATACAAGGCTGGAGCTTCTAGGGACTTTCTGTTCACCGTTCACTTTTCGGAACACAAATTTCCTCCGAAAAAGAGTCTATAATAAAAATGATAGTGCGTCTGTCATTACTGACAACGACCAGTCTTAATCACATTTGAAAAATGTTACTGTTTGTGAGTTCTAAGAAAGCTGATGAGACCAATTCTTGCTCTGAACTGTCTGTTGCAGATAAAGCAACAGAGGCGAGAGGAAGACATCTCTTTTGGTGATGCCTTAGCTCTGGCTTTACGAAGTGCACGTTTCTGCTCTTTTTGCCTTGTATTCACTAGCACCCCTCCTGATGAAATCTCGACACTTTGCTCTGCCTTGTTCAATTTGTTCCCGCGAATCTGTTGGACTGTTATAGTCCCTGAGGGAGGCTTTCATGGTGTCCTTGTAGCGCTTCGTCTGACCGCCATCGGAGCGTTTGCCCATTTCTAGTTCTCCATAGAGAATTTTCTTTAGCAAACGTTCCTCAGGCATTCTGGTAACATGGCATGTCCATCTTAACTGTGCTAATTTCAGAAGAGTATGTACACGATGCACTCCTGTCTGTCCTGTTCAGGACTTCCGTGTCTAGAATCCTGTCTTGCTACTTAATCTTTAAGAGTGTTCTAAGACAGCTTGTATGGAAGTGATTCAAGCTTTTGGCATACCGTTGGTAAACTGTCCATGTTTCACATACATATAGTGCTGGCAGTACCACAGCTCTGTAGACTTTCAGTTGGGTGTCAAGTTTGATTCCACTTCGGCCCACGACACTACCACGTAGCGGCCAAATGCTGCACTAGTTTTGGCAATCCTGACATTGACTTCATCATTAATGTGCACCGCCCTTGACAGTGTGCGCCGAAGGTAGGTGAACTTGTCTACCACTAGCAATATTTGACCTTTCATTGTGATGGTGGGATCTTTGTAAGGCTTGCCAGGTGCTGGCTGATAGAATACCTCTGTCTTCATGATGCTGATAGTGAGGTCATAGCTATCAAAGGAGTCAGATACTTGATCTATATAGTAATTTTTTGCATCTTCTCTTCTGTTGGAGCATCGTTTGCCATGTCATCAGCAAAGATGAACTCATCTAGCACCTCTGTCTGCACCTTGGTTTTAGCTTGCAACCTGAGATTGAAAAGCTTCCCCAATAGGTGTGTCACTGTCACTATCCTGGAAAGCATATGTGAGCATGGAGGAGAACATCATGCTGAACCGTGTTGGAGCTAGCACACAACTATGCTTGACTCCGTTTGTCACTGGGAATGGATCTGAAAACTCACCATCATTTTGGACCCGTGCAAGCATACCATCGTGGAACTGTCTCACCATTTCTATGAACTTGATTGGAAATCCAAACTTCGCCATTATTTTCCATCACTGTGTCAAACGCTTTGGTAAGGTCAACAAAGGTCCTGTATAAATACAGTCGAACTTCAATGGCTCGAACACCTTTGGGACCTCGAAAATCTGTTCGAGACTGGGGTAGTTCGAGCCACTGAGGTTACTGTCAGGAGGCATAACGAAATACTTTTAGACATCTTTACGGTGTTCTGTAATGAAAATGTATGCTGTGTGTACTCATTAGAATCGCCTCATCGAGGCGATTCTAATGAGTACACACAGCATACATTTGCAAGATAAAAGACTAAAATCTCCTTAATTACCACCATCTATTTCTTATGTAGAGGATTTCGCTAAGGGCTCAAGAATGGGTTCGACACATCCATGGTAAACGAGCCATCGGTGTTCGAGCCATCGAAGTTCTACAGTAGGTCTGTATATGTTCCGTTCCTGGCTATTCTCTTGAAGCTGCCTTGCTGGTAAGATTTTCTTACATGCTTTTCAATGAATGATAGAGATTTATCAGTGAAATATAAATCGATATTTTCACTGTTTCAAACAGTGAAAATACGATTTTTTATTTTTCACTGTTTGGGACTACTTTTTTCTTCAAATCTAACTCTAATTTCAATTTTATCTTTGTCAGATAACTGAACAATACTGTAATGTGTTCTAATTGACGCATAGCCCGTTCATGTGTGACGGGCACGTTACTGACGTCATTTATGACGCTGACGTCACGTTTTTTGTCGCGCGACGTTAGACTTGCCAGCAACTTCTTTGGAAAACTACTCTCTCAATTATTTCATTAATCATTCATAATAATACCATCCCAGGCCATTTCTCAGGTGCAAACTTTCAGTTTACACCCAATAGTATACCCACTAAACACGATGGACACCACTAAATTGACGCGAAACGAACAGGAACAAAGATAATTTTCTCCGAATGTGAGCGACACCATTAAAGACGCTAAATATTGCCTTTTGAAGCATGTAAGAAACAGAAAATTTGATTTTTTCAGTGCAAGATCAAATTTTATTTCACTCATGAACACCAAAACTGCTATTTTCACTCGTGGCTTCGCCACTCGTGAAAATAACAGTTTTGGTGTTCATTCGATGAAATAAAATTCGATCTTACACTGAAAAAATCAAATATCCTCTATATGTCAATTGTTCCCCAGTCTTTTCTAAACCTACACTGGCTTTCCGGTAGAAGCCCCGGACTGGTCAAGGTGCTCATTCAGTCGGTTAAGTAGGACTCTTGCAAAGACTTCCTCAGCAATTGACAATAAAGAGATGCCACGATAATTGTCACAGATCTGAGGGTTTCCTTTCCATTTGAATAGGTGGATAATTGATGCATCCTTGAATTATTGAGGGATGGCCCCTTTTCCCCCACATAATATTAAATAACTTTGTCATCTACATGTACTTTGCAACTGGAGTACCTTATGCGCTGTAGATCTCAGCATGTGGTGCATCTCGTCCTGGGGCCTTGCCAGATGCCAAAGGTTTTATTGCTTTCACTGTTTCAGTAACGGTTGGGAACTCGTCAAGCAGCAGATTACATTCGACCTGTGGTAGACTGTTGATAGCATCATCATTGAAAGAGGCAGGCCAATTAAGAACACTATAAAAGTGCTCAGCCCATGCTTTCAATATCGCCTGTTTGTCAGTCAGGAAAAGAGTCTGCTATTTGCTCTTAAGGAGCAAATTCTTTTGTTTGTTTGTGTTAGAGTTTAACGGTCTAGTCATCGCTATTTAGGTCATTTTTGAGCTGGTCAGTTTACCTATCCACTCTTTTCCTGGGCCGGCTTATGCGTAAGCGGTTAACCAGTACAGTGCACATTCTTTCACTAAGAGTACTCTTACTGATAAAGGCGACAAAGATGCTTCCCCACACGAAGATGTACGAGTATCTATGCCACTTAAGGCTAACCACTGTTGCGGGGTTCCCTTATTCTGCACCACTGTTGGTAAAGAGTGATTTAAATATACCTGCATGTAAGAATATGTGCGTGCGTGTATGTGTGTGTTTTACGTCCCACCAACAGCTAAGGAGCCGGTACCTCGGTTTAAAAACTTACCCGAAGGTCTGGAGAAGCCCGGGGTAGAGCCGACGCCCTCTGGTGTATAACCACTACACCACAGAGGCTTCTATTAGAATATGTAAAACTAATGCCAACCGTGCGTTTATCTTTTTCTACACTGTAGACCTGCAAACAGTGTAGATCCAAATGAGATGGCTCCGTATCACCAGGATCTTCACTGCCTGTGATATTACGTTGTGGTTGAACGGCCCAGTCAACAGCTAAGGTCATGTAGGACCGGCCATTTATATTCACTGTCCCTGGTCAGGCTTAGACCCTCCAAGCGGTTCACCAGTATATGTGTATAGTGAGATATGTGCAACTAAAGCAACTTTCCATCTCTAGTCATCTCCCAAGGGATTGGGCATTAGAGAATGGACAGATAAGATAGAGTAGAACTTGAGAAGAAATGCCACCCTCCCATCCCGCACCTAATGCATGCAAGCACACAACAGCTACTAGGTACTTGCCTACTTAAACCAAACTGAAAGCTACGCAGCCCCTTCACACCGACTCAAACTCGCCCTCTAAAGACAATGAACTTGTTCAACCCCTTACCTTAGTAACTCAGGGATGTGTGTGTGTGTGTGTGTGAATTCGGGTTTAACGTCGCTTTCAATAATTTTTCAGTCATATCACGACGGTGTCTGGTTGCGACAGGGAGCTCAATGCTCACTTTTATTGTGCTGCCTCACTGAAGTATCATGTCCCAGACACATTATATGATACAACACCCAGTCACATTATCCTCACATTGGGTAGACCAGTCCTAGCTCTTCCCCTTAATCTGAGTGCCAAGCGAGGAGCAGCTAGTACCATTTTTAACGACTTTGGTATGTCGCGGCCCGGGATCGAACCCGTGACCTCCCGTTCCCCGGAGCGGACACTCTGCCAACTGAGCTATCGGGGCCGGTAAAACTCAGGGATGAAAGATTTAAATTCGGAGTTACCTAACTTGAAGCTGTATCATGCTGTAAAAGCTTAATTTGTTTATTCCAGATGGTCATGTTCTTTCAACAGTCGTTCAAACAGTTATCTTACCAAGATTAAACAAATCAACATTTAACAATATAGGGCGTTTCCTGGAAACACAAAGTGCTGAGTACTAAATCCTGCCATTTATTTGCGTACCGGATCTATCTTTCAATTAAGTAAAAACTTCAATGACTCAAACACAGAGTGTTTACTATGACTGATCGAACCCTTTTAAGAAGAATGGGAGGCAACTCCTGCAAAAGTGCTTTTGTCTCCCATGTCAATGGGGGTCAACTCTTAAAGGAAAAGAATTTGCTCCTAAGGAGCAAATTCTTTCCTTTAAGAGTAGATCCCTTTTTCAGTGAGATAGGGCTTATAGAAAATCGAACAGGAAGTGTCGAAAGTTGTCTCTCTATGAAAAATGGCGCAAAAATCTGCCAGGTGTCCCATTTCCCTTAAGAGTCCATAGAAACCATTTCTCCTAACTCCAGATATAAATATATTCAGGAAAATTCAGGATTCAGGAATATTGTATGTTGTGTGTACTCACTAGAGTCGCCCTATGACATCACGTTAACAAATCCGTGAAATTTTATTCCACTTTATATAGCGAAAACTGGGGTTTACAGAGGTATACATTATTGTTCTCATTTTTGCTCCAAGACATAGTTTGTGTGTACTCGTTAGAACCGCCATCTACCGCCTTATGAGGCGGTTCTAACAAGCACCCACAACCTATGTTCTGTGTATAAATAAGAACAAGAGAACCGCAAAGGGGTCACGCTCATCTGTTTTATCGTATGCCACTAAGGGTGATAATTTAGTCAAATTGCATGATAAAGCTATGTAGCTTGGTCAGAATGTACTTCTTGTGGTACTATAGATGTGTGTCAAGTTTCATGAGGATGGGCCAAATACTTTTGAAAATATAGCGAAGGTAAAAGTTTTTTTAATACATTAGGTCAAAGTTCAAAGGCCAAGGTCACTAGTCAAAAAGTTTGATATCAATGGAAAGGTCAAGTCCCAAGGGACACACAATTGAATTTTGAAAGCTGCAATATTTGTGGTATGTAAATGAACACCAAAATGTTTTCTTGAAACGGGCGCTTTTTCGTATGTTACAAAGGAGAATAAATCAGTCGAATTGCGTGATAGAGTTATGGCACTTAGTAGGAATGTAGCCGTTGTGTTCATACAGATATGTGTGAAGTTGTATTAGGGTAAATACTTTTGGAAATATGGCCAAGGTTAAGTTTTGGGTTGCATTTTCAAACACTAGGTCAAACTTCAAAGGTCAATGTCAGAAAGCTTGTTCTTGCACACCAGACAAGGAAATCCGTGATTTTACCCTGGGATAGAAATTTATGTTCTGACCCTGGTGTTCCGACCCCAAATCGAATATAATCGCGTGTTTGATAAATGCACTGGTTGATTACAACCTCATGCGCGGCGACGTCATGCGTGACGTCACTAATCATTCCTGTTGTGCCATCACAAAATGGCGGACATCTGTAACCGAAGTGACAGCAGCATTAAAATTTCGCAATAGAAATGGGAGGTAATAGGTATGCAAGAAAAAGAATCCTATATGGGTGTGAGGGGTGGATAGAAAAATCCGTCCCTCGGGATCACTGTCCGGCATCACTCGGCAAGCCTCGTGATGCCGGACAGTGACCCACGGGACGGAATTTTCCATCCATCCCTCACACCCGTATAAGATTCTTATAGTATCAGTGGAAAGATCTTGACCCAAGGAACATACATGTGAATTTTGAAGGCTATTAGGTATTAAAATGAGTTACAATAAACAAAATTCAAATGGAGAAAAAAGGTGAGATAATTCAGTCAATTTGCATGACAGAGTCACGGAACTTGGATAGAATGTAGCTCTTGTGACGGTATGTGAGAGAAGTTTGATGAAGGTAGGCCAAATACTTTTGGAAATATGGCCAAAGTTAAAGTTTTTGGTTAAATTTTCGAAAAATAGGTCATAGTTGAAAGGTCAAGGTCACAGGTCAAAACGTTTGGTATCAATAGAAAGGTATTGTCCCAAGGAACATACATGTGAAGTTTAAAGGATCTGTTACAAACAGTATCGAGTTCAGAGGGGAAAATGTGTCTCAGAAAAAAATAGGAGAGGGGAAATAATTCAGCCAAAATCAATAATACAGTTATGACCCTTGGTCAGAATGCAGCTCTTGTGATGGTGAGTATGTGTATGAATTTTCATGAGGCTAGGTCAAATACTTAAGAAGTTACAGCAAAGGTTAATTTTTTTAGTGACGATGACAACGACAACGCAGACGCCGGACTGATGACAATAGCTCAAAAGTTTTTCTTCGCAAAATAGATGAACTAAAAATATCAGAAATTTTCATCAGAAAAGTTATCGTTTTTAATATGCTATGCCACACAAGTGTGTTATACTGATGATATATCTTTGTATATATAAATTTCATAAAAAGACCAAAAAGATAGCCCTATATGATGTCAATTATAAATCAAAAATGAGTTTCTTTAAGAGCAATGAAAACATTCATAAGAAAGAAGATGGGTCATACTACGTAGTTTCGGCTAATAAAGCCTCATCAGTGACCCTGTACTGATCCGGCAAAGAAAGCCAGAGGAAACATACTGCAATTTTGCGAATTTCGAATAGGCAGTCGATTCAAAGACTGATATAAATCAAAATGGGGTCCAGATAATTAAAAAAATGTTTAGAATATGAGTCTAAACCAATAATTTATTACTGATATCTCAGAATATTCGCGCTGATCTCAAAGGACCAAAAGTAAAATATAAACTGCACTATGGTTGATGTACGGGGGGACGTTTTACGGCCGCCACACGGCACAACACCAGCTGCAGTGAAGGCAAATAAAAATCAAAAATGAGTTCCTTTAAGAGCAATGACAACATTCATAAGAAAGAAGATAGGTCATACTACGTAGTTTCGGCTAATAAAGCCTCATCAGTGACCATGTACTGATCCGGCAAAGAAAGACAGAGGAAACATACTGCAATTTTGCGAATTTCGAATAGGCAGTCGATTCAAAGACTGATATAATTCAAAATGGGGTCCAAATAATTAAAAACCTGTTTAGAATATGAGTCTAAACCAATAATTTATTACTGATATCTCAGAATATTCGCGCTGATCTCAAAGGACCAAAAGTAAAATATAAACTGCACTATGGTTGATGTACGGGGAGACGTTTTACGGCCGCCACACGGCACAACACCAGCTGCAGTGAAGGCAAATAAAAATCAAAAATGAGTTCCTTTAAGAGCAATGAAAACATTCATAAGAAAGAAGATGGGTCATACTACGTAGTTTCGGCTAATAAAGCCTCATCAGTGACCATGTACTGATCCGGCAAAGAAAGACAGAGGAAACATACTGCAATTTTGCGAATTTCGAATAGGCAGTCGATTCAAAGACTGATATAATTCAAAATGGGGTCCAAATAATTAAAAACCTGTTTAGAATATGAGTCTAAACCAATAATTTATTACTGATATCTCAGAATATTCGCGCTGATCTCAAAGGACCAAAAGTAAAATATAAACTGCACTATGGTTGATGTACGGGGAGACGTTTTACGGCCGCCACACGGCACAACACCAGCTGCAGTGAAGGCAAATAAAAATCAAAAATGAGTTCCTTTAAGAGCAATGAAAACATTCATAAGAAAGAAGATGGGTCATACTACGTAGTTTCGGCTAATAAAGCCTCATCAGTGACCATGTACTGATCCGGCAAAGAAAGACAGAGGAAACATACTGCAATTTTGCGAATTTCGAATAGGCAGTCGATTCAAAGACTGATATAATTCAAAATGGGGTCCAAATAATTAAAAACCTGTTTAGAATATGAGTCTAAACCAATAATTTATTACTGATATCTCAGAATATTCGCGCTGATCTCAAAGGACCAAAAGTAAAATATAAACTGCACTATGGTTGATGTACGGGGAGACGTTTTACGGCCGCCACACGGCACAACACCAGCTGCAGTGAAGGCAAATAAAAATCAAAAATGAGTTCCTTTAAGAGCAATGAAAACATTCATAAGAAAGAAGATGGGTCATACTACGTAGTTTCGGCTAATAAAGCCTCATCAGTGACCATGTACTGATCCGGCAAAGAAAGACAGAGGAAACATACTGCAATTTTGCGAATTTCGAATAGGCAGTCGATTCAAAGACTGATATAATTCAAAATGGGGTCCAAATAATTAAAAACCTGTTTAGAATATGAGTCTAAACCAATAATTTATTACTGATATCTCAGAATATTCGCGCTGATCTCAAAGGACCAAAAGTAAAATATAAACTGCACTATGGTTGATGTACGGGGAGACGTTTTACGGCCGCCACACGGCACAACACCAGCTGCAGTGAAGGCAAATAAAAATCAAAAATGAGTTCCTTTAAGAGCAATGAAAACATTCATAAGAAAGAAGATGGGTCATACTACGTAGTTTCGGCTAATAAAGCCCCATCAGTGACCATGTACTGATCCGGCAAAGAAAGACAGAGGAAACATACTGCAATTTTGCGAATTTCGAATAGGCAGTCGATTCAAAGACTGATATAATTCAAAATGGGGTCCAAATAATTAAAAACCTGTTTAGAATATGAGTCTAAACCAATAATTTATTACTGATATCTCAGAATATTCGCGCTGATCTCAAAGGACCAAAAGTAAAATATAAACTGCACTATGGTTGATGTACGGGGAGACGTTTTACGGCCGCCACACGGCACAACACCAGCTGCAGTGAAGGCAAATAAAAATCAAAAATGAGTTCCTTTAAGAGCAATGAAAACATTCATAAGAAAGAAGATGGGTCATACTACGTAGTTTCGGCTAATAAAGCCCCATCAGTGACCATGTACTGATCCGGCAAAGAAAGACAGAGGAAACATACTGCAATTTTGCGAATTTCGAATAGGCAGTCGATTCAAAGACTGATATAATTCAAAATGGGGTCCAAATAATTAAAAACCTGTTTAGAATATGAGTCTAAACCAATAATTTATTACTGATATCTCAGAATATTCGCGCTGATCTCAAAGGACCAAAAGTAAAATATAAACTGCACTATGGTTGATGTACGGGGAGACGTTTTACGGCCGCCACACGGCACAACACCAGCTGCAGTGAAGGCAAATAAAAATCAAAAATGAGTTCCTTTAAGAGCAATGAAAACATTCATAAGAAAGAAGATGGGTCATACTACGTAGTTTCGGCTAATAAAGCCCCATCAGTGACCATGTACTGATCCGGCAAAGAAAGACAGAGGAAACATACTGCAATTTTGCGAATTTCGAATAGGCAGTCGATTCAAAGACTGATATAATTCAAAATGGGGTCCAAATAATTAAAAACCTGTTTAGAATATGAGTCTAAACCAATAATTTATTACTGATATCTCAGAATATTCGCGCTGATCTCAAAGGACCAAAAGTAAAATATAAACTGCACTATGGTTGATGTACGGGGAGACGTTTTACGGCCGCCACACGGCACAACACCAGCTGCAGTGAAGGCAAATAAAAATCAAAAATGAGTTCCTTTAAGAGCAATGAAAACATTCATAAGAAAGAAGATGGGTCATACTACGTAGTTTCGGCTAATAAAGCCCCATCAGTGACCATGTACTGATCCGGCAAAGAAAGACAGAGGAAACATACTGCAATTTTGCGAATTTCGAATAGGCAGTCGATTCAAAGACTGATATAATTCAAAATGGGGTCCAAATAATTAAAAACCTGTTTAGAATATGAGTCTAAACCAATAATTTATTATGCCTCCTGACCTGGCACTGTGATTTTCCTTCATGCCATGGCTCAATCTCCAACAAATTTTCATGGTCCCACAGGTGCTCTAGCTAGCCATTGAAATTTGACAATACAGTAAAACTTCGATGTCTCGAACACCGATGACTCGTTTACCATGGCTGAGTCGAACCCGTTCTTGAGTCCCGAGGAAATTTCTCCACATAAGAAAAAGGGAGGGTCATTAAGAAAATTTTTTCCTATTCTCTTGTAAATGTATGCTGTGTGTACTCATTAGAATCGCCTCTTTGAGGCGATTCTAATGAGTACACACAGCATACATTTTTGTTATAGAACACCGAAAAGATGTCCCAAAATTAGAGCTGTTATGCTTCATGGCCGTATCCCTCAGTGGCTCGAACTACCGCTGTCTCAAATAGATTTTCATGGTCCCAAAGGTGTTCGAGCCATTGAAATTTGACTATATTGTTCACAAGTCAGTGCAATGAACACCCTCAGTGCAATGAACACCCTCATAAACCCCACTTTATATCTTTATATCATCACGTGAATAAGTCTGTGAAATGAACTGGGGTTTATGGGGTAATACATTATTTTTCTTATTTCTGTTCCAAGACATAAGTTGTGCGTGCTCAATGAGGCAGTTCTAACGAGCACCGACAACCTATGTTATGAGTTGAAATAAGAGAAATATCACCTATTTTCATCAGAAAAGTATACATTTTTTTTCTTATTTCTGTTCCAAGACATATGTTGTGCGTGCTCGTTAGAACCACCTCACTGAGGCAGTTTTAACGAGCACCCACAACCTATGTTATGAGTAGAAATAAGAGAAATATCACCTATTTTCATCAGAAAAGTAACCATTAAATATGTACTGTGTTGCACAGGTGCGTTATCATAATGTAGAGAAAACAAGGCTTTACATAGAGGATCTTACATGAGTGTTCATGCATTATTGAATTTATTACACGAGTTGAGGAAAAGGGATAAAATGCGAGGCTTTGCTTTTTCCTCAACAAGTTTAATAAATTTAATAATACATGAACACGAATGCAAGATTCTATTTATCATATGTCATTTAAAACGCATTTTATTCTTGATTATTTAACAAGGATGTTATATTCCGCCATTAGTAAACGCGACGTCGTCAAGGACGTCTTATATGTAACGTTATGGGACGTATTTATATCTTATTTGCATATTTAATACACTTCTGGATTATCGAAAATATTACATGGAGTTATTACATTCTGAGACTCGAAGTCATATGATAAAGGGGTATTGATTATTTTTCTTGTTTCTGCTTTAAGACATATATTATAGGTTGGGAGTGCTCGTTAGAACCAACTTGATGAGGCTATTCTAACAAGCACCAGCAATACATGTATATGTTTTGAGTATAAATAAGAAAAATATAAAAAAAAATTCATCTGTAAAATGCTATTTCTGCAGATGGAAAATACGGATGTTTAATCTTACTTGCATGATATCGAGCTACAAAGTGTTTCATCAGCTATATACCTATATATGGCATAAACATTACAGAGGATCTTACACGAGTGGTCATTTCATATGAAATTAATGAAACTCGCCTAAGGCTCGTTTCATAAATTTCATATGAAATGACCACGAGTGTAAGATTCTGTTTATCATATGACCACTTTAAATTGGATTTAATCGCCTTGAAATTTGACTATTGTTTCAGAGGAAATGCATTGTTGACATGGACGTCGTCACGAGGTTGCTCAATCCCGCCAAAGTGTTATTACACGTGTGGTCATACGATTTTTATTACACAACATTATCCACTGCTTATCAACGACGTCATATGATATTACATCCCTAAAAGGGTGATAGTGAAAAATGTAACCCTAAGAACTATGAATGTCAGACGAGGCACAGCTTAGCTTTCCATTGTGTTATGCTATTTTGTTTGGTCTTCCTCTGCATCATGAAAACACGCCTAGACCTATATAATTCTGCCCCAGTTGAACCCCACTTTTATATTGTAAGACTGGGGTTTACAGGGATAAACCTGATTTTTTAGCTCACCTGAGCACGAAGTGCTCAAGGTGAGCTTTTGGGATCGGTCTTTGTCCGTCGTCCGTCGTCCGTCGTCCGTGCGTCCGTGCGTCCGTCGTCAACTTTTGCTTTAAACAACTTCTTCTCCAAAACTGCTGGACAGATTTTGATCTAATTTCACAGGAATGCTCCTTGGGTGATCCTCTACCAAAATTGCTCAAACTATTCTGCTCGGGTGAACAAGATGGCCGCCAGAGCTAAAAATAGAAAAACCTTTAAACGACTTCTCCTGCTTAACCAGTGGATGGATTTTGAATTTATTTCACAGGAATGTTCCTTGGATGACCTTCTACCAAAATTGCTCAAACAGTTCCGCTCGGGTGAACAAAATGGCCGCCAGAGCTAAAAATAGAAAAACCTTTAAAGGACTTCTTCTCCTTAACCAGTGGATGGATTTTGAAATCATTGCACAGGAATGTTTCTTGGGTGCCCCTCTACTAAAATTGCTCAAACCGTTCCGCTCGGGTGAACAAAATGGCCGCCAGAGCTAAAAATAGAAAAACCTTTAAACGACTTCTTCTCCTTAACCAGTGGATGGATTTTGAAATTATTGAACAGGAATGTTCCTTGGGAGCCCCTCTACTAAAATTGCTCAAACCGTTCTGCTCGGGTGAACAAAATGGCCGCCAGAGCTAAAAATAGAAAAACCTTTAAAGGACTTCTTCTCCTTAATCAGTGGATGGATTTCGAAATTACTTCACAGGAATGTTCCTTGGGTGACCCTCTACCAAAATTGCTCAAACTGTTCCGCTCATGTGAACAAAATGGCCGCCAGAGCTAAAAATAGAAAAACCTTTAAAGGACTTCTTCTCCTTAACCAGTGGATGGATTTCGAAATTACTTCACAGGAATGTTCCTTGGGTGACCCTGTGCCAAAATTGCTCTAACCATTTTGCTCCAGTGAACAAGATGGCCGCCAGAGCTAAAAATAGAAAAACCTTTAAACGACTTCTACTCCTTAACTAGTGGATGGATTTTGAAATTACTTCACAGGAAGGTTCCTTGGGTGACCCTCTACCAAAATTGCTCAAACCGTTCCGCTCGGGTGAACAAGATGGCCGCCAGAGCTAAAAATAGAATAACGTTTAAACGGCTTTTTCTCCTTAACCAGTGGATGGATTTTGAAATTATTTCAAAGGAGTGTTCCTTGTGTGACCCTCTACCAGAATTGCTCAAACCGTTCCGCTCGGGTGAACAAAATGGCCGCCAGAGCTAAAAATAGAAAAACCTTTAAAGGACTTCTTCTCCTTAATCAGTGGATGGATTTCGAAATTAATTCACAGGAATGTTCCTTGGGTGACCCTCTACCAAAATTGCTCAAACTGTTCCGCTCGGGTGAACAAAATGGCCGCCAGAGCTAAAAATAGAAAAACCTTTAAAGGACTTCTTCTCCTTAACCAGTGGATGGATTTCGAAATTACTTCACAGGAATGTTCCTTGGGTGACCCTGTGCCAAAATTGCTCTAACCATTTTGCTCCAGTGAACAAGATGGCCGCCAGAGCTAAAAATAGAAAAACCTTTAAACGACTTCTACTCCTTAACTAGTGGATGGATTTTGAAATTACTTCACAGGAAGGTTCCTTGGGTGACCCTCTACCAAAATTGCTCAAACCGTTCCGCTCGGGTGAACAAGATGGCCACCAGAGCTAAAAATAGAATAACGTTTAAACGGCTTTTTCTCCTTAACCAGTGGATGGATTTTGAAATTATTTCAAAGGAGTGTTCCTTGTGTGACCCTCTACCATAATTGCTCAAACCATTCCGCTCGGGTGAACAAAATGGCCACCAGAGCTAAAAATAGAAAAACCTTTAAACGACTTCTTCTCCTTAACCAGTGGATGGATTTTGAAATTATTTCACAGGAATGTTCCTTTGGTGAATCTCATCAAAAAATGCTCATACCGTTCCCCTTGGGTGAACAAAATGGCTGCCAGAGCAAAAATAGAAAAACTTTTAAACGATTTCTTCTCCTTAACCAGTGGATGAATTTTGAAATTATTTCACAGGAATGTTCGTTTGGTGTCCCTCTACCAAAATTGCTCATACTGTTCAGCTAGGGCGAACAAAATGGCCACCAGAGCTTCTCCTGCTTAACCAGTGGATGGATTATTAGCCCTGGAGCCAAAAACGGCCTGCCCCGGGGCCCACTGGTTTTACATAGGCTTATATAGGGAAAACCTTTAAAAATCTTCTTGTCTGAAACCAGAAGGCCCAGGTCTTTGATATTTGGTATGTAGCTTTGTCTAGTGGATCGCTACCAAGATTGTTCAAATTATAGCCCTGGTGCCAAAAACAGCCCCACCCCGGGGCCCACTGGTTTTACATAGGCTTATATGGAAAACCTTTAAAAATCTTCTTGTCTGAAACCAGAAGACCAAGGTCTTTGATATTTGGTATGAAGCTTCATCTAGTGGACCTCTACCAAGATTGTTCAAATTATAGCCCTGGGGCCAAAACCGGCCCCGCCCCGGGGCCCACTGGTTTTACATAGGCTTATATTGGGAAAACCTTTAAAAATCTTCTTGTCTGAAACCAGAAGGCCCAGGTCTTTGATATTTGGTAAGTAGCTTCGTCAAGTGGACCGTTACCAAGATTGTTCAAATTATAGCCCTTGGGCCAAAAAATGCCCCCGCGCCAGGGCCCACTGGTTTTACATAGGCTTTTATAGGGAAAACCTTTAAAAATCTTCTCGTCTGAAACCAGAAGGCCCAGGTCTTTGATATTTGGTATGAAGCGTCATCTAGTGGACCTCTACCAAGATTGTTGAAATTATAGCCCTTGGGCCAAAAATGTCGCCGCCCAGAGACCGATTGGTTTTACATAGACTTATAAAGGGAAATTTTTAAAAATCTTCTTCTCTGAAACTGCAAGGCCCAGGTCTTTGATATTTGGTATGGAGCTTCATCTAGTGGACCTCTACCAAGTTTGTCAAAATTATAGCCCTGGGGCCACAAATGCCCCCCACCCAGGGCCCTTTGGTTTTGCAGAGACTTATATAGCCTGGTGCATAGGCTTATGTAGGGAATATCTTTATAAAAATCTTCTTTTCTGAAACAGCAAGGCCCAGGTCTTTGATATTTGGTGTGTAGCGTCATCTAGTGGACCTTTGCCAAGATTGTTCAAATTATAGCCTTTGTTTTTGTTTGGTATGAAGCTTCACCTTTAAGACCTCCCTCAACATTATGCACATTAAAGCCCTTCCGCCAATAATGGCCCTCCCTGGGGCCCACTTGTTACACTATGGATCAGGTGAGCGATCCAGGGCCATCATGGCCCTCTTGTCTTATTTCTGCTCTAAAATATAGATTGTGAGTACCCGTTAGAACCGCCTCATTGAGGCGGTTCTAACATGTACCCACAATCTATATTTTAGATTTAGAGTACTCGTTAGAACCGCCTCATTGAGGCGGTTCTAACATGTACCCACAATCTATATTTTGAGCAGACATAGGAAAAAAATCACAATTTTTCATCTTAAAATTTTCTTCTTCATATATATTTTTTTTTTGGTGGTAAAGAGTGTACATTGTATTTGTATATGCGTGTATATGGTAGCCTGTGACCTGTGATTGTGGTACTTCCTGGACATCTTTACATGTATTTGGAAGTTCTCCTGATTTGTTGTAAGAAAGGATCAGAATGATCAGCTCTGTGCAGTCTTGATTGGATCTATTTTAGGACAGATCTCCAAATATTTTCTATAAAAGCGTTATCCTTTGGAAGCAAGGAATGCACCTCAAAACTGGAAAATATGGAGTGTACATGTTTTCTGGGCCAGACTAGCTAGTTTCGGCCAATTAGGCCTCATCAGTGACCCTCAAGATATTTTTAAATTCCACAATGGAATCAATGATCCCAAAGGACAAGAAAATACAAACTACACTATCATGTAGGACAGGGAGACTTTTTACGGCTGCCACACATTCCCACACAGCTGTAGTGACGTTAAATATGTTCTATAAAAGGGTTATCCTTTGGAAGCAAGGAATGCACCACAAAACTGGAAATATGGAGTGTACATGTTCTCTGGGCCAGACTAGCTAGTTTTCATTACCTGTTTTCATTACTCAACAATTCACTGCTAGAACTAATCTATTTTATCACGAAAACACACCTATATAATTTTGACCCCCGTGAACCCCACTTTTATATAGTAAAACTGGGGTTTACAGGGGAATACCTTAATTTTCTGATTTCTGCTCTAAAATATAGAATTTGGGTACTCGTTAGAACTGCCTCAATGAGGCGGTTCTAACAATTATGCAGCACAATCTATATTTTGAGCAAAAATAAGAAAAATATCACAATTTTTCATCTTAAAATTTTTGTTTTTTCGGCGGTAAAGTTTACAATGTATTTGTATATGCGTGTTTTGGTAATGCAAATCTCGTTTCAGCTACAGGGCTAGACCTGAACAAAAAGTCTTAAAATAATTATATACATCAAGATACTTTCTTACTTACTCTCTTGCGAAAACAAGGGTATATTATGTAAACCCCCCCCACCCCCTGCTCTCCTGAAACCCCACTTGTATATAGTAAAACTGTGATTTACAGGAGTATATATTAATTTAATTTTATTATTTCTGATCAAAAACATAGATTGTGGGTACTTGTTAGAACTAGTAGAGGCATTTCTACCGCGAACTACCATCTATGTTTTGAACAGAAATACGAAAAATATCAATATTTATATGAAAATTTTCACTTTTGGTGGTAAAATTTTCTATATATTTGAATAGGCGTCATTACGAAAACATGCCTTTACAAATACATTGTAACCTGTATCACCAAAAAAATGAAAATTTCAAGATGAAAAATTGTGATATTTTTCTTATTCCTGCTCAAGGTATGATTGTGGGTACTCGTTAGAACCCACAATCTATATTTTAGAGCAGAAATAAGAAAAACTAGAGAAAGCGACCAGTGGGTCAGGTATACCCCGGGCAAGTGCCACCCTCTGATATATCTTTTGCGCTTGTATGAAATATGAAGAAGTCAAGAAGCTATAAGAATTTATAAATGTGCTTGTAAAAGCTTAACCAAACATATAATTTCTAAATGGACCAATGGAGTGAGGGCATCAAAATTACTGAAGGGGTGGGGGCATCAATGTTACTGAAGCAGCAGGGTGTGGTATGCATCAATGAAATCTTTGGACTGGTATGCAAACTCGATGCAAGTATCAATTGAATTTGTCTTAGGGTTTAGAATATACATGTTTCTATAAACTTTGTCATAAAACTTTAACCAAATGTAAAATTTCTAAGTCTGTGACCTTGATGTCAAGGTCACCGTGGTTGGGAATAGGGATATACATAACAAAATCTTTGGACTGGTATGCAACATTGATGCAAGTATCAACTGAATTTGTCTTAGAGTTTAGAACATACAGGCATCTATAAACTTTGTCATACAACTTTAACCAATTGTAAAATTTCTAAGTCTGTGACCTTGACCTTGACGGACAGATGGACGGAAGGACCGACGGACTGACGAACAGGACTGACGGATGGACGGCAGGACGAAAACATTATACCCCCCCTAGCATACTTCGTATGCCGGGGGTATAATAAGGTATACCCCTGTAAACCAGTTTTACCATATAAAAGTGGGGTTCAAGGGGGTCAAAATTATATAGGTGTGTTTTCGTGATGTGTTTTCGTAATGTCCTGAATAGCCAATGACAGGTAAAAATGAAAATCAAACAAAGATTTCAATTAAGTTCACTTTATTGTGTTTTATTTGAGACTTTTTACAATAATTCTTAACATTATTTTGCATATCACTAAAAATGCATTCCTATTTACACATAAAGATACATTATTATCAACAAAGGACAGTAACATAAATAAACAGTAGATTTCAAAGGAGCCAAAATGTGAGAATATATGTTTTATTACCATACTTGCAAATTATTCGGGCTACAAACTGTCTGCACATCCACAAACCATGCACTGGTAATCCGCAAACAAACTGTACACCCAAGCCATAAAGTGAGCATGTCTTGTTATCTGCACATATATTAGCATAAAATTTTTGCATCGCCATGTTCACAAAATCAAGGCCTTTTCACTATATACCATATATATCCTAAATATTCGGACATCTCTAAACTACTTGCCATACCTGTTGTAAAATTTGAACATACAATTTACTGCTTGATGTTGCGACTAAAAATAAGCCGATGCGTGGCAAACAGTGAAGACCCTGATGAGATGCTGCAGAATGCAGCATCTCATCTGGGTTTACACTGTTTGCTCAGGCCTGTCTGTCCAAATACATATGGTAAATACATGTTCAATGAAACATCATTGATTGCTTGACTATGGCTTAATTTCAAACAGGCTCTGAAGCCCCTAATGACGTCTTCCAAAAGCTCCAGGTGTCCTTCCCATACATCCAGGTATCAATTTAGGTTTCTAATTTTAACGCAAAAAAAAAAGGTAGGGCATCGAAAAAGGTACGGCATCGCCGCATGTTGTGTGTACAGTGATAGCACTTGTTCTAAAACATTTTGCATTTTAAACTAAATTTACATTAAATTTTGTCCAGTTTTTTCTCTGACACTCAGTTAACTTTATTTTATTTACTGTTTTGAGATTTTAATTTCAATAGTTTCAAATGATACATGTATTTTGCTATTTTATTTATTTATTTATTTTATATTATTTTTTTTTTTATTTCATCACAAACAACTACTGGTGCCGATTTCAACCCACTGTAGGCGGGAAACCCCTAAAGAGGCACCTTGGAAAACAGTGCAGGCCAAGATCAGACAACACAGATTGGGACGCCTGATCTCCTGCACTATTTGCTATAAACAGTATTTTTCATCAAAAATAGAATAATGATGAAATAGGCCAACCACCCCTTATATGACTAATCAATTTGTCTAACATAGCATGGTAGAGTCTACTAGTATATATAGAGGATCTTACATGAGTGTTCATGTATTATTGAATTTATTAAACAAGTTGAGGAAAATGGATAAAATGCGAGGCTTTGCCGAGCATTTTATCCCTTTTCCTCAATGAGTTTAATAAATTCAATAATACATGAGCATGAACGCAAGAATCTTTTTATCATATGACATTTAAAACGCATATATTCCCGATTGGTTACAAAAATGTCAATATTCCGCCATTAGTAAACGCGACGTCGTTAAGGACGTCGTACATGTAACGTTATGGGACATATCTAGCTAATTTGCATATTTAATCCACTAGTGGATTATCGAAAATATTACATGACGTTATTACACTCTCAGACACGACGTCATATGATAAAATGGGTTAAAGTCTTTTGTTTCTGATCTTTCTATCATTCTTTTCTTAGCACATTGATATGTCCAGCAGAAATTTTAAAAGCATATCCAGATTTGAATATACAGACCTTGTTTTGGAATGAGCATTAATACAGAAATGAACAGAACTTCAGTTCTTGAATGATTTGACCTTGTTTATACATGTATATAGATGGCATTCATAAAACTGGCCACCCTTGCATTATAAAATATGTGTGAAACAGCTTATTTCACATAATGATACTATGACGGTGAAAACAGTCCTGGGGCCAGTTGTTCAAAGCATCGTTAGCTTAACGAGCTCGTTAGTGGTCATATTGTTAACTGTTCTAGCAAGTTTAAAATTCAAAATTTTGGTATTTTTGCTGAAAAAATGTGAGCAGCTTTTGCGTCTGCAAAAGCTGCTCACATTTTTTCAGCAAAAATTTCAGCATATTTGCCATATTTAATGATCAAAGTTTTAACGATATGTTAACTAACGACGTCGTTAGTTTTGAACAACTGGCCCCTGAGACTTGTGATGGACAGATTTATTGAACTCTGCACCACCAAGTTTCCAAGTTTACTTTGACCATTAATGTTTGCTTAATTGCTGTAATACTGTTATTAAAGTCAGAATTATATTAATTTATCATTATGGTAGAAAAGTACAGGATTTAGCAAGAAAAACTGGAAGCTCACATAATGATCCCTTGAATTTTCACCATAAAATTCTGCCCTAATAATGGGTTTTCAGCCTTTACCACTAATTCAGCAGATGACAAATTGATGATATTTTTCTTATTTTTTTGCTGAAAACAGGTTTTGAAATTTCATGCAAATTGTCTCCAATGGAGATAGTTTTGAAATTTCATGCAAATTGTCTCCATTGGATGTCAAAATCTGTTTTCTTGGAAAAGTAAGAGAAAAGAAAGAAAAAATATATTTCAAAATGGTGTCTGCCGAAATATTTACCCAAAGTGCTAAGCATCTGACAAGTGGCTCTTGTTAATACTTCCTGTACAATGCTGACCTAGCATGCTCTACTATAAATAAGGAACACATAGAAGTGCAATTTTAATGAGTGAAGAAGTCATTGAAGACCATATCAACATTCTGTACAAGAACAAAATTAGATGTTCGTTCTTTTTGGCATATACAAACTTTCAGTCTTCAACTCACCATTATACCGATAATAACAAACTTAAACGATGTAAATTTTTAATAAATTACATATTTTGCCATCAAATGTAAATTGTGTAAATTTTGTCACTGACAGCCAATACACCCAAACCTCTTTATCACACTATTGTTGGTGTCCAAAACAGAAACAGTGTTAGTTAAACAAACATGTTATATCCAAACAAAAATGGATAGATTATATAGAAAAATGACCATTTATGGTCATTTTTATATAAAATCTATACATTTTTTATCCGTCTCTAACACTGTGCTTTATCCAAAATCGTGTTACAAAAAGGGTTAGGTATACCAATTTCTTAATATATTACCAGTTTCCTTTTATATAAATTCACATGTATTTGCTGCCGAAAACCCTAAACCTAATAGATATATTATACATTAATACACATACGAATCGAGTATCCAAAACATGCATCACTGGGAAAAAACCAGAAATTCAACTTCGGTGAAGTTGATGTCGCACCTGCTCCCCACCTGCCCAACAAAAATATAAAAGTTTATTTAAGGAAGAAGAAATGAATATAGGGCTTTGAGAAGAATTCATAGCCTATATATGTGAGGTAAAAAACTGACAAAGTTCACAATGAGACAAAATGAACTAAAATGATCCAAGAATTATATCCAAAGCATATGAACATCCTCATATCATGGAGAAAACACAAGCTAAGTTTCAAAATGATTGGTATAAAACTGTAAGAGGAGTTGCGATGACGAGGTACCTATCATATATCAACTGAAGGTTAAAAAGACGGACAAATGGACGGACAGAAACTTGCACGTTTATGTCTTCCTGCTAAGCAGGTACGACAAAAATGACTAAGTTCACAATGTGCAAAAAGTGAGAAAAATTAATTCGAAGATGAAGTCCAAACCACATGCGCATCCTCATACCAAGGGGAAAGCACATGCAAAGTTTCCAAATGATCAGTATAAAAGTGTAAGAGGAGTTGCGATGACAAGAGGTACGTATCGCATACCTAAAAATGACTAAGTTCACAATATGGAAAAAGTGACAAAAATTGATTCGAAGATTAAGTCCAAACCACATGCGCATCCTCATACCATGCCGAAAGCACATACAAATTTTCCAAATGATTGGTATAAAAGTGTAGGAGGAGTTGCGATGACAAGAGGTACCAACCCAATACCAATTGAAGGTTAAAAATGACTAAGTTCACAATCTGAAAAAAGTGACAAAAATTGATTCGAAGATTAAGTCCAAACCATATGCGCATCCTCATACCAAGGGGAAAGCACATGCAAAGTTTCCAAATGATCAGTATAAAAGTGTAAGAGGAGTTGCGATGACAAGAGGTACGTATCGCATACCTAAAAATGACTAAGTTCACAATATGGAAAAAGTGACAAAAATTGATTCGAAGATTAAGTCCAAACCACATGCGCATCCTCATACCATGGCGAAAGCACATGCAAAGTTTCCAAATGATCGGTCTAAAAGTGTAGGAGGAGTTGCGATGACAAGACATCCAGTGTAAAATGTGACGGATGGACGGACGGACGGACGGACGTTCTAACAAATCCGGTTTATGGGTTTTTCCCATTATAAACTCCCATAGAGAAATTAAGCTCCTAAGCCGAAAAATAGCCCCTAAGCAGTAAGGTTTATGAGTTTATAGTGTTAACTTAACGGAATAAACCCATAAGGTTGGACAAAATATAACCCCTAACACTTATATGTTGGCCCGGACAGACCACCGGACGGACAGACGGACGGAAACTTGCACGCCTATGTCTTCCTGCTAAAGCAGGTGCGACAAAAAGGACAAAAAGAAGAAGAAAAAAGCAAGATAAAAGACAGTCAGTGTATACCCAGGTTAGTTTGACTCTCAGGGTTGGAAAATTCTTCAAAATTTCACTCGTCTGCACGAACAAGGGTATGTAGATTTTGGTAAATTTTAATGGGAATGACAAAAATTGTAACTCATCCTCAGAAATCTTTCTTATCAAGGTGGGTGGACGAGTGGAAGTTTCCAGCCCTGCACTTAAAGCATCCACCTGGGTCTGCACTGTCAGTCATTTCAAAAGCACATTTTTGACACGCCTAGAAAAAATCAACTTCTCCTTTTTTCGATGAAAACCTTAAACAGTCAAAAACAACAACAACAATATTTTCATTAAAGGATTACTTTTTTCATGAGAAGCATTTAATGTGACAAATAGCTTTCTTAGTCAAGTTCTTCCTTAACACTCACCAAGATGAATTTTTCAATATGCTACACACCCCTCTGATTTTCAGCCATTCATCATTTCGATAACACACCCGCAAGGCATCGTGCATTTTTAAATATCTCAGAAACAGACATTTCAATGATGAAAATTTGTGATAATTTTCTTATTTTTACTCCTAACATAGGTTATCAGTGCTCGTGAGAACCGCCTCATTGATGCAGTTCTAACGAGTAACCACAACCTCTTGAGACGGTTCTAATGAGTACCACGAACCTATGTCTTGGAGCAGAAATACGAAAATAATATATACCCCCACAAATCTGTTTTCTCTATATAAAGTGGGGTTTAAGGGGTGTTCATTTCACGGACTTGTTCACGTGATGTGTTCCATAATTTCAAATTGAGTAGCATTACGATATTATTCTTGCACACCAGACAAGCAAATCCGTGATTATACCCTGGGATAGAAATTTATGTTCTGACCCTGGTGTTCCGACCCAAAATCGAATATAATCGCATATTTGATAAATGCACTGGTTGATTACGACCACGCGTGCGCCGTCGTTAAGGTTGACGTCACAGCAACGTCACTAAACATTCCTGCAGTGTCAACACAATATGGCGGACGTTGGTAACTGAAGTGACTGCAGCATTAAAAATCCACTTTAAGAAATGGAAGGTATGCAAGAAAAAGAATCCAATATGGGTGTGAGGGGTGGATAGAAAAATCCGTCCCTCGGGATCACTGTCCGGCATCACTCAGCAAGCCTCGTGATGCCGGAAAGTGACCCTTGGGACGGATTTTTCTATCCACCCCTCACACCCATATAAGATTCGTATAAACTCACCCATACACTAAATGACCACTTTCTTATTTTTAGAACTAGCATTTGTCAGATGAAAATTTTGAAATTTTTCCTATTTCTATTCCAAACAGATTGTGGGTGCTCCTAAACAAGTACCCACAATATATGTTTCTGAGCAAAAATAAGGAAAATAACGAAGGCCCCAGCAAACCCTACTTTTCTCTATAAAAGTGGGGTCTAGAGGGGTAATCATTACACAGACTTGTTAATGTGGTGAATGAAAAACAGTATAGATCCTGATCAGCTGGCTTCCTATAAACCAGATGATCAGTATCTATACTGTTTTCGAAAATGGATATATCCGAGCTCAGCATGGTGACGGGTTAAAGATCTGTTTACAACTGCTCTTTAAAACATGATTTAAATTAAAATGCTCCTGTTTTGCAAACAGTGTGAACCCAGTAGGAGCAGTCTGAGCTGAGCCCACACTGTTTGCCTGTATGCAAAAATATTTTTTAAAAGTTTGCAAAAAAAAAATCAGCAGACTACATAAGCAGATGACATTTTCAGATATAGTTTTTCTCAGCATCTTAAGGGAAAGATGCCACTATACCAGTATACCCACGAATGCCACTATACCCATGAATAACAATAACCCATCCCTGAAGCAATTCAATTATTGAAAGTCTATTCTTCCTAGGTGATCAGAACTCTCATTCAGCACAAAGTTATTAAATGTATACACCACATAAAAAATTAATAAATATCACATAATTGGGCATTGTTTTTTCTTGACATTCTAGGACATCAATGATCGTTGCTGCATCGCCCGCCTCATGGGATGCATTCTCTCATACTGTGGGTCATCTAAACAGGTTTTCAGTTTCTCCTGGTATTCTTTCTCTGCTTGCATACCTGCAAATAAAAAATTAACCCTTATTGTACCAAATGGAATCTTCCTCCTTATGTACATGTATACCAGGATCCATTTCAAAATTTAGGGGTGTCAGGTTGTATTTTCATCAAAATTTATTTGGAAAATGACTGAACTTTTAGCAAAACATGGAGGCCCTGCTGCGGCGTCTAATCTGGGCCTGCACTGTTTGCCAAGGACCCCCTTTAGGGGTTTCCCACTTACAGTGGGTTAAATTAAATGTTCAACCATTTTTGCCTAGCGAATTAAAAATAGAAGATTTGCAAACAGTAAATATCCAGTTCAGATGCCGCAAAATGCGGCATCTGAACTGGATATTGACTGTTTGTCTTTATAAATTAATGAAACTTGCATAAAAAACAAACCTGACACCAGAGTAAATAACTAACAATTAGGGGCCCAAACTGTAAAAGTTCAATATCTGACCAAGCGCACAACAAAGCTTACAGTAAAACCACTGTGCCAACGACTCTGATATGCATGCAGATTGGCCTGCATATCCACCCTATATGACAACATCTTAAATTTGTTTATCTCTCTTTCGATGCCATAATGACTGTAGAGGGCTAATGTGACCAGCGAAGACTTTGATCAGATGGCTATTATGGGCAGCCTGAACTGCCATTATGGGCAGTCTGATGTTAGTCTTTGCTGGTCGCACAAGTCTTGTTGTATGTTTTGGGGCATTGGGGACTTCTCCAAAAATTCAAGGGACCAGTGCATTTTCAGAGGCAGTATGGGCGACTGGGCCCCTGTTAGTTTTTTTTTTACTGTGACACCTTTTAATTGCAACTGGACCATCCACGACAACATTTTCCCCATGAAACGTCCATGGGGGGCAAAAGCCCGAGTAACTCACGAATAATCAGATCTTCCCCATATTTCAAACGCGTCCAAGATTTTATGGCTGTCCTTATTACCTACAAGTCTGTTGAGAATCAAATAAAAAAGTTTAGCATCTATAGCCTGGACAGCATTTTCCAATTAACAAGTCTATGGGGGATGAAAGGGCAAGAAACTCTCACATGAACAATCCAATCTGCCCCATATTTAAACACATCCAAGATTTTATGGCTCTACCCATTACCTATAAGTTTAATGAGGATCAGATAAAAAAAAGTCACTACCGCCCAGGCAACATTTTCCTCATCCTATGTCTGTGAGACGAAAGGGCAAGCGACTCTTATGTGAATAATCTGACCTGTTCCAAATTCGAACTTATACAAGATTTTATGGCTGTCCTCATTACCTGCAAGTTTAATGAGGATCAGATCAAAAATAAAGTTGCTACCACCCAGACAACATTTTTGTCATTAGAGGTCTATGGGAGACGAACTGGGAAGTAACTCATGTGAATAATCTGAACTGCCCCAACTTCGAACTTGTACAAGATTTTATGGCTGTCCTCATTACCTACAAGTTAAATGAGGATCAGATAATAAATAAAGTCGCTAATGCCCGAACAACATTTTCGTCATTATATGTCTATGGGAGACGAAAGGGCAAAAAACTCATGTGAATAATCCAATCTGCCCCAAATTCGAACTTGTAAAAGATTTTCTGGATGTCCTCATTACCTACAAGTTTAATGAGGATCAGATCAAAAATAAAGTCGCTATTGCCCGGACTACATTTTCCCCAATTATAAGGCTATGAGAGATGAAAGGGCAAGTAACTCTCACACAAACAATCCGATCTGCCCAAAATTCGAGCTCAGCCAAAAAAAGTTACTCAAAGCTTTGAAAGTGGCAGAAATTTGTTTATCAATTTCTAGGAAGCCAGATCCCTGGAACTCCCCTGTAGTTCTCGATACTGACCATCCTAAGGCAGTGGTTCTGATGTTTATTTTCCATGTAGCTTTGTCAGATTTTCAGATGGGGGTTTTCATGTTGTATGTGGTTATGATTGTGAATATCCCCTTACTTGCATTATTTGCTGGTTCCTAGTTGAAGATTATCAGTGTTGGGAAACAGGTAACCAGACCTCCCTGACCTTTCAAGCTCAGGGGGGTCTGGTTACCTGTTTTACCAATATTGATCATGTGTAAGCTAGGAGTCAGCAAATAATACAAAAATGGTGAATAAATGTTATTGGAATTTTGAATGGAATTCCGTAGGGAATTATGAATAACACAATTTTTCAAAATTACTCTCATTCAATATTTCGGCCAGAGGCCTTTATCAAGAAAATACGTGTACTTTAAAGTTAGCTTTAAAGTACACATTTTTTCTTGATAAAGGCCTCTGGCCGAAATATTGAAAAAGAGTAATTTTGAATAATTTTTATTATTTATTTAATTTTCATTACCTGTGCCTGTTGCATGATGATCACCTCTTGTGTAGAAGAGGGAGCTGCTTGCTATGATGTTTCTAGTTCATATATTTAGTTCATATGAGCCCCGCCAAGCGAATTTGTGTCTTCGAGCATTCCATCATTTGAGCATGCCCAGCTCGAGCTTCGAGCATGCCCAGCCATTCAGAGGGGCCAGAGATATGGCTTTCTGTCTGAAGGTTCCTCTTGATTCACTGCTTGTATGAGCGAGCATGAAGGTTCTGGCGAGACTGCGCGGATGCGCAGGCTCGCCTGAACCTTCGCTGCTCGCATAGGCGATAAGTACCAAAATCGCTTGACGGGGCCCAAATATTTATTTATTTATTTTTTTGTTTATTCCATTGCTAGTTATTCTTCCTCTTGGTGACATCGGTCATTACGAAAACACGCCTATACAAATACATTGTAAATTTTACTCAACTAAAAATTAAAAAATTTCCGATGAAAAATTGTGATATTTTTCTTATTTCTTCTAAAAAAATAGATTGTGGGTACTTGTTAGAACCGCCTCATTGAGGCGGTTCTAACAAGTACCCACAATCTATATTTTAGAGCAGAAACAAGAAAGATCAGGTTTACCCCTGTAAACCCCAGTTTTACCACATAAAAGTAGGGTTCAAGAAGGTCAGTATTATATAAGCGTGTTTTCGTGATGAGGCTGTACTGGTAATCTCTGACTGTGGCTTTACCTAGGGATCTATTTCTATAGTAAATACATTGTCAGTGTCTTTAATAATAACATATAATCGGTGAGCCTTAGACAATTTTATAGGGGCGAGCTTAAAAATTGTCACGGCAAACCAATTACAGCTCGCCCCTATAAAATTTGTAGCGGCGAACCAATTAATTTTTTATTATTATTTACACTAACCATGTATTTAGTTAATATACCGCAATTCAAAACAATCAAAAGTTTTGCAATAATTTAGCAAATTTAAGCAAAAAAAAGACAGCAGACAGTGTGGCATGTTTAACGACATCCGGTGCCATGGCGCATACACGTGGTATAATTTGACGTCAACAAGTGCAAAGTTTGATGTTCCCATGCCACAAAGTCGTATGAAACATCATGGACGCTCAAATAAAAGTTCCTCAGTGCTTTACCTTGTGTAAGAAAATCTGCAAATAAATAGTTTATTTTAGCTTTATAAATTATTTTCGAGGTTGAGACACAACTGCAGTAGCAGTGCGCAGTTATTCCAACAGGCCATAAAAATCTGCTAAAATATTAATTGTTTCGTTGTTTTCCCAATGTATAAAACTTTAAGGGTGCATGTTATTGCTTACACTTGTAAATTAGTGACCTGAAAAGTAGGTCCGGTCTATAAACGGTCACTAGACGTATTATAGGTCAGTAGAAGATATTATAGGTCATAACAGACAGCGTGCAGATATTCGACTCCCTTTATTAGATTACTAGAATGCCTGATTGGGGTATAAATAATTTTTTTCGGTAGTGAATAATGCAACAGAGAGACCCTTGAAGCCATATAAAACAACTAACCTTTAATATATTCCCTCTCTTCTCGTTCAAACTGCTCTTGTCTGAGTCTCTGGTTGTAGTCGATCTGACTCAAAAGATCGCTCTGATAGTTCTGATGTTTCTCCCAGAATTTCTTTGCCTTTTCGTCTTCGATTCGACGGTTCTCCTCGATATTTCTTACAAGTTCTTCTCTCTCTAACTCGGCCTCTCTCTGCCTCACTATGTTGCTACTTACTGAAATGAAAATCATCACAATGGTTCACTTGGATCATCTTGTAACACTGTTCATTGTGACATTATGCCTTGGTTTAGGATATAGCATGAATTCTTGCACACCATTCTCCTCCCCAGAGATACAAGGATACAAATCAAGAATTTTCATGTGTTTGATATGCTCTGGCTGAACAGGACGTCACATATGTCGTCATTGTTTGACGTCACAGCAGTGATGTTAAAAACACTGATTTGTTGTCATCAAAATATGGTTGAGGTCAACAATAAAAGTGACTGCATTATAAAACATCCACTCTACAAAATGAAAGATATGCAAGAAAAAGAATCTTAAATGGTTTTGAGGGGTAGATAGAAAAATTTGTCCATCGAGATCACTGTCTGGCATCATTTAGTAAGCCTCATGACCCTCAGGACAGATTTTTCTATCCACAACTCACACCCATGTAAGATTCTTATACGAGCTGGGGCACATTTCCTACGATTTACAAGTGCGCCCAACGAAGGCTCAGATCAGCCTTCACATCTGTGCAGTCTGATCAGAGTCTTCGTTGTGTGCTCTAAGGATAGCTGAGGGTCTAATGCTCCTTCAAGCAACAACAGAAGCCATGGGTCAGATTATAGGGATGCACAGGCTGATCTGAGTCTTTGCTGGGCACACATGTAAATTGTAGGAAGTGCTGTGCCCCAGCTCATATTACAGATGCAGGGCTTGGAAAACCTGCTGGTTCACTCCCCTTGGTGAGTGCTTAATGCTGGAGGATGAGGAAAATTGTGTCCAGTTACAAGTGAATTTACAAAAATCTGCATGCCCCTGATCATGTAGGGTGAGTGAAATTTTTGAAAAAAAAAAAAAAAAACAACAAAAAACGTTCCAGCCCAGAGATGGATAAAAAAATGTATAGATTACATAAAATGCTGCTCATTATAAACAGGCTCCGAGGTTGTAAAACATTTGTCATGCTCCGCTCACTTAAGCATGAAACATGCCAACAAATGTTGGCATTTTAAAATTTGTGAGCTGTACAAATAAAGTCTGTGCTGATATTAGCAGGAAAATTGCCTCTTTCACTTGTATTTTAGTATTTATGAGCATTGTAAATTTCATGCTCAGCTGAGTTGAGCATGAAAAAAGTTTTATAACCTTGGGGCCTGGTTTTGGATATAATAAGAATGTGTTGATTACATATACAACACTGATCATTATAACCTGATTTTGGATATAATGGTCATAATGTCAAATTAAATATGAACTAAGCTCTGATAATATTTGTATACTTACATCTCTCCTGAACCTGCTGAGCTCTGATACTGAGTACGTCCTGCATCAGCTTCTTCCTAGCATCTCTCTCCCTCTGCCAGGCATCAAGACGTTTCTGCCACATTCTCTCCACCTCTGTCTGTATGAGGTGTTCCAGCTCCCTCTCCCGTCGCCTCTCCTCCTGCATCATCTGGTGAAGATGGTCCCTATATCGACGGTCTTCCTCTCGTAACTCTTTCTGTTGAGCAAAATGAACACAATGAGCTCAATCAGGTGGTTTCACATTACGAAAATATGCCAATTCAAATACATTGCAAAGTTTACCGCCGAAAAAATGACAATTTTCAGACGAAAAATTCTGATATTTTTATTATTTCTGCTAAAAATATAGATTTTGGGTACACGTTAGAACCGGCTCACAATTTATATTTTAGAGCAGAAACTTAGAAAAATAAGGTTTACCCCTGTAAACCCTAGTTTTACTTTATAAAAGTGGCATTTTTAAAAGGGGGTCAGAATTATATACATGTGCTTTTGTGATGAATTAGCACCTAGAATCTATAGCTGGATCAGAAATAAGATAAAAAATATTTATATCAAACATTTTCATCTGAAAAATGCAACTTTAAGATATGTTTGTTTGATTTTAGGTTTAATGTCCACGTCAACACTGTATATGTCATTTTGGGGATGTTGCTTCCAATTTTGTGGGACTTTTACCCACATTGAGATGAAATGACATATCAAGCCCTGTCGCCCAATGAAAAGAATAGGGTTTATAAGCATGGACAGTCCAACTCGCACCTCTTTGCCTGGGCAAGCTTAGTTCCTCTAAGCGGTTTAACAGTACTTGTGTGCGGTCAGTTTCAACTCTGCGTGAAAGCATCCTGCAGCCAATCTTTTTACTTCAAGCTCCGATGGGCAGGGTACCACAACTTTAAGAGACAAGAAAGATATAGAGGATCTTACATGAGTGCTCATGTATTATTGAATTTATTAATTGAGTTGAGGAAAAGGGATAAAATGCGAGGCTTCGCCGAGCATTTTATCCCTTTTCCTCAACGAGTTTAATAAATTCAATAATACATGAGCAGGAGTGCAAGATTCTATTTATCATATGACATTTGAAACACATTTTATTCACGATTGTTTACTAAAATGTCAATTTTCCACCATTAGTAAACGCAACGTCGTTACTGACATCGTATATGTAACGTTACGGAACGTATCTAACTAATTTGCATATTTAATCCACTAGTGGATTATCAAAAATATTACATGGCGTTATTACACTCTTAGACGTGACGTCATATGATAAATGCCATTATAGTATATGTTAGTATGTGGGTGAGTTAATCGTAATGAGAATTTTCAAACCACACAATGTCATCTTAGCCAGAGTTTGTCAAATCCTAGCAAAGACCCTGACCAGCAAAGACTCCAAACAGCATGTACATCAAGTCTGTCAGGTCAGAGTCTGAAATTCTTGCTCTTTGAATAGTGAAGAGGCTGTAAAAGGTTAAGCCTTTTTCAGTGTTCTGCCAAGGCCGCGCCCTTGCGCCATTGACGCGGAAAAAATCTGTATGGCGCAAGTAAAAAGCCACCGGGGGGCCCGTCGGCGCATCCAAATTCCCAGGGGCCCCCATCGGCGCGTCCAATTTTTGCAGTTGATCTTAAAAAACGAGTCCTATCTGTCGACGATTCTCAGTTTGAGAATGATTTATTAGGCGCTTCCGTCATTGTATAAAGTTACACACTGATCTGGAATAAGCGCCCGAATGATTAGGATGATAATCAGATGCGTCTGCGTCTCCGATTGGTTTATATTTTTAATCTACTGTCAGCTGAATTACCCCAAACTACTCCAAACGGTGCAACCTATACACACAGTAACTCCGGCCCCAAACCACTTTACTAACAGCAAGAAACGAATAAATAAGAATGAAAAAATAATGTTTGGATAAGTTTCCCTGCTGACATATAGCTATTCACAATTCATTTCATGTAGTTTGGGATATTTTGGTGTTGGTTTCCTGAAACACCCCGAACAACCTGAATTAGAGTATGGATATCTATTATATCCGTGGCAAAGCTCATCCTAACCTTTTTACATCCCTACATAATTACGCTTGCGTTTTTTATGCAAAGAATATGGTTTTGGGCGGTTTAGACGTAGTTTGAAGTGGTTTCTGTGGGGTTGGGGTTGGTTTACGGGTGGTTTCGGGTGTTCCAACGGACTTTGTTTGGTCGGCCGTAGTCAGCCAATCAAATTGCGCGTTTCATTTTCGATCCACATGGCTTGACTTTGTTTATAATGGCGACCAAAAAGAAACATTCGCGGTCGATTCTTGATTATTTCGAGTCCAAATCGGCGAAGCAGGCGAGGATCGGGGAAACTGATAAAAAAAAACAATGTTAAAAAACCAACAGACACTGAATCAGAGCAGCCAGGGCCGAGTACTGTGCCTGATAGAGACACAAGTGCGCCCGAAAAACACCCCATTAGTCCAGCAAAACTTGACAATCCTGTAAATCCCAGTTCTAAACAAGCTGAGAAAAAATCAGATAAGGAAAAGAGATCGTTTCAGAGGAGATGGCTAAATGATTTCAAATGGTTGCAATTCAGTGAAGATAAAAACTTCATGACCTGCACATTATGCATTAAGCACAAGAAGTCAAATACATTGACAAGTGAGTGTAGAAACTTTAAAACCAGTACATTAACCAGACATGCAGACAGCAAGGACCACAAGGAAGCAGTGCTTGCTGCTTCAATGACTGGTAGTATGGACAAAACTGTAAATAAATTTCTAAATGAGAAGGAATCTGCTATTGTGAGTGCTTTGAAAGTGGTCTTCTGGATGGCCAAAGAAGACATTTCTATTACGAAGTATGACAGTCTATTATCCTTATTAGAAGAACTTGACTGTTCTAGTTTAGCAAGTTTAAAAACTGGCAAGAGAGTTACTTACAGTTCTGATAAAATTGCCACTGAATTGCTTGAATCCCTTGCACATTTAGCTAGACAAAATGTTGACAATCAGATAGCAAGGTCACCATATGTTAGTTTGCTGTGTGATGAGAGCACAGACATAGGTATACAGAAGAAGTTAAGTGTGTATGCAAGGGTGGCTGATCCTGAGACCTTTGAACCCTCAACACATTTTGTTTGTAATGTCAAGATTGAGAGTGGCACAGGCAGGGGTATCTACAATGAGTTAAAGAGAATCATGTCAGAAAAGAAGATTACATCTGACAAAGTAATGGGTCTAGGCACAGATGGTGCAAAAGTTATGACTGGTTTGGGTCAAGGTCTGACTGGATATATGACTAGAGACAACCCAATGTTAGTTAATTATCATTGTATAGCACACAGACTAGCTTTGGTAACATCCCAGGCAGCAGATGAGGTACCATTTTTGGTTGACTACCAAGCTGTGCTCACTGGAATTTTTTACTTTTTTAAGGCATCTGCAAACAGAACACAACGACTTGCAGCAATCCAGGATCTGTTAAACGAGCCATCATTGAAAGTGAAAGAAGTACACCAAGTGCGGTGGCTCTCAGTTTACTTGGCAGTGGAAACTGTGTTCAAAAGTTTAGATTCACTGATTACTTTTTTCCTGGAAGACAAGGAAGCAAAGTCTAAAGGGTATGGCAAAAAAATGATTCAGTATGACTTTATAGCCACAACATACATGCTTATGGATGTGCTGCCTGTGGTTTCTGAGCTATGTCTTGTATTTCAAAAGGCTACTTTGGATGTGAGTCTTGTAAAGGTAGCTGTTGATAACACAAAGAAAGTACTGCAAGACATTAAATCTGGAGAGAAAGTAGGGTACATTAATAAGTTACAGACTGATGATCTTTCTTTGGACAGAGGTAAGATTGTGTTCAAAGGCAACCATGTTGTACAAGGAAAGCAGAACATTGACTCTATCAAAATGAAATTCATTGATGCCATACTGGAGAGATTAGCACAAAGGTTCCCAGATGATGACAGTAACATTATGTATGCCTTTGGGGCACTCTCAATGAGACCAATAAGCTTTTGCTCAGCAAATGAGAGAGAAAGTTGGGGAATTGACAAAATTGAAGTACTGATCAAACAGTATGGTGAATCTAAAACTTCCAAAGGTACTGATGAACAGCTGAAACAACAAGGTGTGCACTGGTTGACCCCGAGGCAACCAGAAATGAATGGGGCCAGGTGAAGAATTTGGTTGTTCAGGAAGGGTATCCAAGGGACAAATTGAGTACTCTGTGGTGTTTGATTAACAAGAACTACAAGGAGCAATTTCCAAACTTGCTCATTCTGGCAGCTTTGGCAGTAACAGCTCCTATACACACATCAGATTGTGAATGGGGCTTTAGTGCACAGAACCAAGTTAAAAGTGCTTTGAGAAATAGAATCTCTCCTGAAAGGTTGGATGATTTGCTAGCTGTCAAACTTGAAGGGGGTGGACTGAAGGAATTTGACTTTCAATCTGCAATGGTTCACTGGAGGACCAGCAAACAGAGAAAACTATTCTTGTCATCTTCTGAGTAACTTTGCATGCATCATGTGTTCTGTACAGTGTATATACAGTTGTGTTCCTTATTGTTACAGTTGTGTTTATTTGAACTTTACTAGTCACCACTGTGACCAGTAGTGTGCAGTTTCATTACCACCAGCTCCTTGCGAAAACAGGACCATGCATGGGATTTGAATAATGGACAAATAAAGGTAATTAATTTGTATGGCCCACATTTTTTTTGTAATGGCCCCACTTTTTTTAAAATGGCCCCACTTTTTCCTGTCCCATGGGCCATTGGCCCATGTTCTTGAATTTCTTGGCAGAACACTGCTTTTTGTACCAAATGGAATCTTCCTTCTTTTATACAACAGTCCATATCAAAATCTGGGGATGAAAAGTTGTATTATAAAGCCTGGGGCATTTTTGGCCACAGGGCTATAATTTGAAAGTCTTGATAGAGGTCCGCTAGATGAAGCTTCATACCAAATATCAAAGAACTGGGCCTTCTGGTTTCAAACGAGAGGATTTTTAAAGGTTTTCGCTGTATAAGTCTATGTAAAAATGGTGGGCGCCGATAATGGGGCATTTTTTGCCCCAGGTCTATAATTTGAAAAATGCTGGTAGAGGTTCACTAGATATGACTTTATACCACATATCAAACACCTGGGCCTTCTGGTTTCAGACAAGTAGATTTTTAATGGTTTTTCCCTTTGTAATTCTATGTAAAACTGGTGGGCCCCAGCCATATTTTGGGCCCAATGGCTATAATTTGAACAATCTTGGTAGAGGTCCACTAGCTGAAGCTTCACACTAAACAATAAAGGCCTGGGCCTTGTGATTTCAGAGAAGAAGAGTTTTTAACTCCTGTGGCCTGGATGTGCAACGGAGAGGAACCATTTGAACAACTTTGAAAGGGGTCCACCTAAGGATCATTCCTGTGAAGTGTGGTCAAATATGATCAGTGGTTTAGGAGGAGATGTCGTCTGAAGAAAATGTGTATGCACAGACGGATGCAGGCATGCACCACAGACAAAAAGTGATCCCAAAAGCTCACCCCATCACTACATGAGAGGTGAGCTAAAAATATACAAACAGACAACAAGGGCAGTAACTCTTACCTTCCTTTGCATTTGTTCCATGGCTTCATTCCTTGATTCTTCCAGTAATTGTTCTAACATCTTGAGGTCAAAGGCCAACTCTTCTTGTTCTTCCCTGGCCTTCTTCTTCATCTTCAGCTGCAGCGAGAGGTCGAGACGATCACGTGTCTCACGCTGCTTACGATACTTCTCTTCCAGTTTACGTTGTTCCTCAGCTGCTCGGAGAGCATTCTGTTCTCTCTGTGAAGGGACATGGGAGTTGATTTTTTAAAACCAAACAATATACAAAAGAATCCTCGAATTTCAATTATCTAGACAGTACTGAACGAGCTCTTGAGGAAAGGGCAGTTGTTGCACACATACATGTAGTAGAGACTATAAGGTAGGTTCCTACAAAGTCATACGATTTTCCCCCATAGCCCCGGATGTGAACGGGTACCACATATTGTTTTACTCATTTCTGCATGGAAACATATGTTGTGGGTACTCATTAGAAGCGCCTCAATTCAGTCATCATCATTTTTAAAAGTCCGTGAAATGAACATCCTTGTATAGAGAAAAGAAGTGAAGACAATGGTCAGGAAACAATACAATAAACCCACAGCTCCCATCAGAGACACCACGGGAAAGAAACACAAACGTGAAACAACAAGACCCTAATGAAAACATCACTAGCGGAAAGCCAAAAGGACAGCTACTTTCCCACAAAATGGTCAATTGGCTGTCCAAAGCAAAATAATATAAAAGATACACACACTCAAAGACAAGCCATTACAAAAATAAACCACGAGAGAAGAACTGCCTTGGAACAGTCAATGAAAGGAATTCCACTGCGGGGCTTAAATCAATTTTATGTGGCCACAATCCTCGCCCTTCCGTCGCGATTTAGACAAATAATTTGTTCGGTCATAATTTGTGAAGGCCTCCTAACTCATCAGTGCCACATCTCTGTGAACACCAAAATCAATCAACCACAAAGATTAAGGTGGTTCTAACGAGCACACACAACCTTTGTTTGCTTGAGGCCGTTCTAATGAGTACCCACAACCTATATTTGCAGTAAAAATAAGAAAATTATCACGGATTTACATCAGAAAAGTCGCTTTTTTGGAGATATGAAAAATTGCACTATGTCCCACCTGTGTGTTAATCGTAATGTGATTTACGTAATTATTCCCTCTCTTTTTTTCAAAGACAGACTACCGTACTTATCAGAAATTCAACAGGCACAAATCAAATAATGGATTATTAGCAAATCTGTTACGATCGATAATCATTTCTGTCAACTTTATCCATTCATTATAATGGATTATCAGACTAATCGTATTGGCCTTAATGCTGTGCATGCAGGGTATTTTTTTCTGCAGACAACATTTTGAAGTTCAGTCGACTCTCATTATCTCCAACTCCAAGGGATTGTAATATTTTGTTTGAGACAACAGTAGTTTGAGATTAAAGGGAGTTGAAATCCAAGGCATATAGCAAACATAATATAAAAGTGCACAAAATTTAGTTTGACTTAAGCCATTGTTTGAGATATCAGAGTTTGAGATAACAAAATTGGAAGCAACATCTCCTAAATGACATATAAAGTGTTGATGGGGACGTTAAACCTCAAATCAAACAAACAAACAAAACAAGAGTACATGTATTTCTAATTTTTCCAAGGAAACATGATTTGACGTTTCATGCAAATTGTCTCCTATGGAGACAATTTGCATGAAACGTCAAATCCTGTTTTCTGGGATAAATAAGAAAATTTCAACAAAATGTCATCCGCTGAGTAAGAATTCAGGTTTAACGTCTCTTTTAACAATTTTTCAGTCTGGTTGCGACAGGGAGCTCAGTGCTCATTTTTATAGTGCTGCCTCACTGAAGTATCATGTCCCAGATACATTACATGATACCACACACAGTCACATTATCCTGACACTGGGTCGACCAGTCCTAGCACTACCCCGTAAATCTGACTGTCAAGCGAGGAGCAGCTAGTACCATTTTTAACATCTTTGGTATGTCGCGACCCGGGATCAAACCCGTGACCTCCCGTTCCCCGGAGCGGACACTCTACCAACTGAGCTATCGGGGCCAGTGTGTCATCCGCTGAATTAGCCCAGAGAGTGTTAAAGGTAAATACCAATAATTGAGCTTCCTCCTCTTTCAATCTGGCTCCCTCCTCCTTTGCCGCTGCCAGAGCAGCCATCTGTTTCCTCAGCACTGTCAAAACCTCGGCATTCCTCTCATGAGCTGCCTTGGCGTCTCTCTCCTCCCTCTCTGCTTTGGCCAGCATATCTTTCTCCCAGAGGTGAGCATACATTTGATCTTCCTGTCGTTTTTCCTCATCGATAGCCTCTCTGATACGAATCTGTTCCAGTCTTTCTGCGCATACTTCATCCTGTTGTCTCTTGGATAGTGTGGACCTGAGTTCTTCACACTGGTTCCTGGAAAGAATGCGTTGTGGGTATAAATCTATGAATTTGTTTGTTTGTTTAGTTTATACTAATGTATTTTAGTTTGATTCTGATGAAAGCTTCAAGCTTATATGGATCACTCTTGAACACTCATTCCGGATGTTATCACACGTGTGTGAGGCATTGACTTTTTACACCACTGCTACCCATGTAAACCTGGGTGGAGTGGGACAGTGGCATTGCATGCCTTGCCCAAGGATACACCCCGCCTTTGGTGGCCGGATTCGAACCCATGACCTCTTGATCATAAGTCAAATGGTCTAACCACTGAGCTATTAAGGCTTGTTTGTTTGTGAATTAACAGTCCATGAACACTCTTTAGGTCATTTTAGGTCATATTGACTGGTCTGTTTACCCAACCACACTTTGCCTGCATATATACATGTACATAAGGGGTTAACCATAACAATGTACATTCTTTTGCAAGCAACTGACTACTGCTATTCTTGAATCAGTGGAAGAGAGAGAATGACTATAGAAAAGCAGTGTTCAATCCAGGATTTGGGGTTTGGGGGCCCTCTGGGCCCACAGGCCTTGGAAAAGGGGGCCATTTGAAAATTTAGGGGGCCCTTAAATTATACTATACGAAGTTACCAGATTTATCTTAAGGTTTTAGCTGCATGATAAAAATGGACATAAAACAAGTTTAACAGCACAGACAAAATCTATTTAGTTTATCTATCCATCTTCTAATACTGAGTTGGTCACATTTGCTCATTACCTCATTAAACCAGTACAAAACAATTTGGATAAATTGTCTTGCTCTAGCGCTAAATGCATGTTTTATCTAGAATGAATGTCATTAAAATATTTCTGGAAGAGAAGAACTCTAAAATAAAAAGCGCCCGCCTCGGTATATTGCGGTATTTCGGTCCGGTATTTAGCGTAAGCCGTACGGCGCACACGAATTTGGCGTAAGCCGCTCGCCGCAAACAAGTATACCGAACATGGCCGCATCCCCGGTAAACAAAACGTCAATTTGGGTTTATAAAAATAAGAATTGTTACTAGTTTAACAGATGAAACAAAATGTTTTTCGAAGTTATTTTGATCAGGCAACATGCGGTTTTTTATCAACTCAACAATACGCAACAGGCAGCCGAAAAACCGCGAGAAAATCGCAAAATTGAACTCCAGAAGAAACAGTCTCTAAATTCTACAGTTGCGCCCGACGGGCCCATTGAATGATCTCTAGTGCGCCCCTCATGTAAAAAGCGGGCCCAGGGTGCAATGGCGCAGCCTAGATTGAACACTGGAAAAGAATCCACAAAAATCAAGCAACTGCTATATAAAGAGCCAGGGTCAGCAATATTCTTTCATGGAGACTGATCATTCTCTCCCTTCAGCTGATTCAAGAAAGGTAGATGTGTGTTTCTGGCAACATTTGTTTCTTTGAGTATGATGTACAATATTCTTGAGTATCACCATTCCTCGCTGAGCTGAGGATGTTTCCACTGAAAATGTCTTTATAATGACTTTTGTTGTTATACAGAAATTGTCCATATCATCATGTGAACAAGTCTGTGAAATGAACACCCCCACTAAACACAACTTATATAGAGAAAACTATGTGGGTGTATATTATTTTTCCTGTTTCTGCCCCAAGACATAGGTTGTGGGTTCTCCTTAGAAAAGATCATTGAGGCAGTTCTTATGAGTACCCACAACCTATGTTTGCAGTATAAATAAGAAAAATATCACAAATTTTCATCAGAAAAGAAGCCATTTTGACGATTTGAAAAAAATGCACTATGTCACAATGGTGTATGTGTTATAGAGAGTTGACAGTCTCTTTGAAAAACAATTTGGGTTATGGACACAGACACCTTGATCGAGACCTGTAGATACTAGCAGAGCTGAAATAGAGGATCTTACATGAGTGTTCATGTATTATTGACTTTATTAAACGAGTTGAGGAAAAGGGATAAAATGCGAGGACGAGTTTAATAAATTCAATAATACATGAGCACGAATGCAAGATTCTATTTATCATATGACATTTAAAAAGCATTTTATTCATGATTGTTTACAAAATATCAATATTCCGCCATTAGTAAACGCGACGTCGTTAAGGACGTCGTACATGTAACGTTACAGGACCCATCTAGCTAATTTGCATATTTAATCCACTAGTGGATTATCGAAAATATTATATGGTGTTATTACACTCTCAGACGCGACGTCATATGATAAATAATAATTGATTATCAGTCCTGTTATTGTGATCGACAATCAATTAATAATCACTGAAGTTTCGATCATGATTTTAGAAGCCTGTGGTGAAGAGGTTATGCTACTCCCCTTGTAAACCAGGGGATGCAGGATAGATCCTGGGCTTCTCCAGACTTTCAGATGAGTCTTAAAACCGAGGTCTCATCTCCGTATGACCTTAGCTGTTGGTGAGATGTAAAACCCAAACACTCACTCACTTGATCATGATTCTATATACCTTTCTAGTTTTGACTCTTACCATATTTTATACATTATCATATGTATTAGGACAGACAGGCCTGAGCAAACTGTAGACCCAGATGAGACGTCGCATACTGTGGCATCTGATCAGGGTCTGCACTGTTTGCACTCATCCAGCTATTTTAGACACAACATTGGATAGTAAATTTAACTTATCAAATGAGCCCCGCCAAGCGAATTTGTGTCTTCGAGCATTCTGTCATGACAAATTTTAACTGCCCATGCCCAGCCATTCAGAGGGGCCAGGGATATGGCTTTCTGTCTGAAGGTTCCTCTTGATTCACTGCTTGTATGAGCGAGCAGCAAAGGTTCTGGCGAGACAGCGCGGATGCGCAGGCTCGTCTGAACCTTCGCTGCTCGCATAGGCGATAAGTACCAAAATCGCTTGACGGGGCCCAAATAATCGATTAATATCAACTCAGTGACAATAATCATTTTAGTGGAATTTATTGATCAATTATCCAATTACGGTAATCATGTCAGCCTTAGATACTAACCTGAACTGTTGGTCATATTTCTCCTGTACAAACTGTAATCTCTCTGATTCTCTCTTCTCCTTTAATGATCTGGCTCGTTCCCTCATCTTGGCTTGCCTCTCAATAGTTGTCTCCTCTTTCTGCTCCATCTCGGCTAAATACTGTTCTTCTTCCCGACGCAGCATCTCACGTAATCTGCAGAAGAGACATATTCATCCTTGGTATATAAATGTACGTAAGATAATACTACCTTGGGATTAAATGCATTTTTACTATAGCTGATACACCACAACTTCATTATAACATTATGATGAATATAACACGGTCTCAAGATGGATCCCAAAATTGTGTAGATTATATTGAAAAATGGTCATTTTTCTATATAATTTATATGATTTTATTCGGATATAACACGGTTGTTTAACTAATATGGTTTCTGTTTTGGACCCAATTAATAAAATTGAGCCAGTGCACAACAAAACCTACAATAAGACATGTGCAGCCAGCAAAGACTCAGATCAGCCTGTGATCAGTGTCTTCGTTGTGTGCTCTAATGATAGCTAAGGGCCCAATGCTCCTTCATACAGCAAGAGAAGTCTCTCATCAGACTATATTGATGTGCAGGCTGATCTGATTCTTTGCTGGGCACACATGTAAATGGTAGGAAATGATGTGTTATAAAGTGTTATAAAGATGCTGTTTATTGTGTATTATTTACATCAAATTGACAAATCTGTGTAATGAACATCCTTTCTATGCCCAACTTAATATAAGGAAAAAAGGCATTTACAAGGGTATACCCCGTGGGGTATACCTCATTTTACACCATATATTACCAATATGCATTAGAATGGACTCACAGAGGCATTTTTAGCACTTACTCACAACATATGGTGCAAATCTCTGTGTGGGTACCTGTCAGAACTGCTGCAGAAAGGCTGTTCTAGCAAGTAACTACAATCTATGTTTGTGGCAAAAATTAAAAAATAAAATTTTGGTGATTTTCTGCCATTTGAATGACTGTGTAGGGGTTTGGCAAACCCAACATCAACTCTTGTGGATCATTGATATTTTGTGTAATCTCCTAGATGAAAGGGAGTAAAGAGATAATTAATAGAGATGAACGAAACAGGAAAGAAAGAGGAAACTGCAGAAGACCTGCTATAAGTCTGTAGCAGGCCTTGCCCAACTAGCTGTAACCCAATATAAGTTGGATGCCACAGTGAAGTAAGATACACGACACCTCCCTCTTGCCGAACCACCCTGTCAATGTGAGTAATTTTCCAGGAAGAATCCATTATTTTCAGCCAGAAAGAATGCCTTCTCGTTTCACATATAGGTGTGTTCTTGTGATACTAGAAGCTTCTTTGGTGTAGGAGTTTAGCTACTTGCCTCATAAACCAGGGTCGTGAGTTTGAGTCTAGGCTTCTCAAAATCAAGCTCTCGTCTCTGTATGATCTTAGTTGTTGATGGGACATAACAATCAAACTCGCACATTACTTATCCCTGTTGTTGGAAGAAATCAAAGCCATGACAGCAGTGGTGGATTGATTGTCTCTGAGTGTAGCCTGGTGGGAAAATAGTCCTAATGAATGGGGACTTCAACTGTTTCATTTAATCTTGAATTCCTGGGACCAGTTGTTTAAAAGTAACTTTGTCATTAGTTAACATATCGTTAAAAATCTTGATCATTTTATATGGCAAATATGCTCAAATTTTTTATGAAAGAATGTGATCAGCTGCTCTAATTTTTAAAGCAAAAATAATTCTATATTAAATGTTGTATACTTCCTAGAACATGACATTTTGACCACTAACAAGCTTGTTAGGCTTACAATCCTTTGAACAACTAGCCCCTGCAGTGACGGTACTTTAAAGCAAACAATGTAGACCCTTATCAGACATCACTTTCAGCATTTTCTGATCTGTATCTACACTGTTTGTCAAACCCAACACAAGAGTAACAAGTACTCACAATGCATTTTTTTTTTATTCAGAAATGTTTATGATTACCCTAATGATCCTAAGTATTGGGACAGACAGGGCTAAGCAAACAGTGCAGACCCAGATCAGACTGCTCCTTCAGGAGCAGTCTGATCAGGGTCTACACTGTTTGCAATTCTGTCTGCACTTCTTGGACTCCTTGCTGGAATGTGAAACAAAATTGTTAAAATTTTAGGAGAAGTACAGCAAGTCCTCCCAATTTTTAAGATCTTTACAGTATCCTGAAATTCTTGTCATTACTTCTCCTTATCTGGTGATGGACCTTATTTGCTCCCCTGAGTAATGATGTACTAACGTTGTTGTTTACAGGTTTTGTCTATATTTAGCTCTGACAGCCATTTTGTACTGCGGAGCAGAACCACTAAAGCACTTCTGGTAGAGGTCTGTCAAGTACATGTAATTTAGAAACTGTCAGAGCCATTGTCCTAGGAGATGTTCTTTGAAGACTTTTTTTTCTATTTTTTTAACCTCTGCAGTCATATGGAAATTTTGTTCAGCAGAGAATACCAGTACCCATTTCAGCAATTTAAGCAATCATCATTTCAACAAGAAAGCAGTCTGAAGGACAGCCAAATCCCCCGCTGCAGTTTGTATCAAGGCTCAACCTTGTGACCTTCACCTGTGACCTTGAGTTGGCATGGTTTATTTATGGTTCTGCACATCAGCTCACTGTGGGGTATATTTCACAAAAGTTTAATGAAAATCCTTCCAGGGGTAAAGGAGAAGTGGAACGGACACAAAATTCAAAGTTTCAAACTTGTGACCTTCAACTGTCACCTTGACCTTGAGTCGGCACTGATGGGGACTTTTGACCAACGTTTAATGAAAATCCTTTGAAGGGTAAAGGAGATATGGAATGGACACAAAATTCAAAGTTTCAAACTCGTGACCTTCCAATGTGACATTGACCTGGTGTAGACATGATTCATTTATGGGCTCTGCATATGAGCTCACTGAGGGGGATAATTGACCAAAGTTTAATGAAAATCCTTTGAGGGGTAAAAAAGATATGGAACGGACAAAAAATTCAAAGTTTTAAACTTGTGACCTTCAAATGTGACCTTGACCTTGAGTCAGCATGGTTCATTTATAAATGGGTTCTGCACATCAGCTCACTGAGGGGGATATTTGACTAAAGTTTAATGAAAATCCTTTGAAGGGTAAAGGACATATGGAACGGACACAAAAATCAAACTTTTAAATTCTTGACCTTCAAATGTGACCTTGACCTTGAGTTGGCATGGTTCATTTACAGGGCTCTGCACATCAGCTCAATGAGAAGAATATTTGACCAAAGTTTAATGAAAATCCTTCCAAGGGTAAAGGAGATATGGAACGGACACACAATTCCAAGTTTCAAACTCGTGACCTTCAACCGCAACCTTGAACTTAAGTCGGCATGGTTCATTTATGGGTTCTGCACACCAGCTTACTGAGACTAATAATTGACCAAAGTTTAATGAAAATCTATCAAAGGGTTCAGGAAACATGCAGCGGACAAGAAAGTGTTACGGACAGACAGACGGACGGACATGGGTTCTGAATATCAGCTCACTGAGAAGAATATTTGACCAAAGTTTAATGAAAATCCTTTCAAGGGTAAAGGAGATATGGAACGGGCACAAAATTCCAAGTTTGAAACTTGTGACGTTCAACCATGACGTTGACCTTGAGTCGGCATGGTTCATTTATGAGTTCTGCACACCAGCTCACTAAGATGAATAATTGACCAAAGTTAAATGAAAATCTATCAAAGAGTTCAGGAGATATGGAGCGGACAAGAAAGTTATACCGACAGACAGACGGATGAAGGCTATTCCTATAATCCCCGCTCCGCTTCGCGACCGGGGATTAATTATAAACCCTATTGGTTTCATTTGAGGGGCAGGACTTGAGATGTCATTTCATCTTAATGTCGAGTAAAAGTCCCACAAAATTGGAAGCAATGTCTCCAAATTGACCTTTACAGTGTTGACGGGGGCGTTAGACCTCAAATCAAACAAACAAATCATTATAATTGTACCTACTTTGAGGCACAGGCACTTGGCCCCTTGATTTGTCCGAAAAAAAAATGTCATGAGTAAAAAAAATCCAGATCTTTCTATACCAGTATGAAAAAAAATCTTTTTTTTTTTTTTTTTTTTACTCATGACATTTTTTTTTCGGACAAATCAAAGGGCCAAGTGCCTGTGCTTTGAGGCTCCCAGCATTTATAGTTCTTGATAATTCTTGGATCAACCGTTTTCATTTGGCCCAAAGTTTAATAAGCACAAGTAGCCCCTTAGTGCTTAAGTCCCTCTGACTATGATCCCAGGCAACAGAACTTCATTTATATATTTGTAGAAAAGATCTGAGCTATTCTAAGGTCAAAGAGGTCAGTGCTGCATCAGAGACAAGAAATAAGATCTAGACTGGAATGACACAGAAAAAGCATCACATTCTACAAACAGTGTAGACCCAGATCAGGTCATTTTGTTCAGCAGAGCGGAACCACTTTAGTAATTTTGTTAGAGGGCCAACCAAGAAATATTCCTGTGAAATTATTTTAAAACTAGACTTGTTTTCTGAGAAATCAGATGTCTCCCACCACATAACCCCTTTCAAAACAAGCTTAATTTAACAGCACTGCTGTGACCTTGAAAATGAGGCCAAGGTCACAAAAACGTAATCAGTTCTTCATTCTGACCAAATTTAATATAATGGATACAAATTTGATTAAAATTCACCCAGTAGTGCATGAGCTGAGCAAGTTCATGAGATATACTGCATTCAACCTAAATTTTGGTCTAAATTTGACCTATCTACACGTAGCATGGCTGGGACCTTGAAATAGGGTCAAGGTCACCAAAACCTAAACAGTTCTTCATCTTGTCCCAATTTTTATATCTTTGCAAATTTGATTATAAAATCCACCCAGTAGTTCATGAGACATCTTGCACACAAGTGTCACGACGACGCATACGCAAGAGAACCATTTGATAAACTTTGTGTGCAGCCTTTAATTTGTAGTAACTATGGTAAAAGAAACAATTTCATGTACATGTATAGGAATTTTTTTGACTCAGTATATATAATATATACCTCTCTCTTCTGTCCTCTATTGTGAACTGATTTGTCTGCAAGAGTCCTTCTACCTGCCGTTTTGCTGTGTTTATTTTGTATTTTCTGTCTGTCCATCTTTCCCATTCATTTTTCAGATCATTTAAACCTATATACTGTGTATTTTTCATGTGCTCAGCGAGCATATCCTCTTTTTTTCTTCTTTCTAGAATAAGGTGCTCTGGTGGTCTTCTGTTTGGTGGTCTTGCTTTCTGTAATACAGAAAAAACATCATGTGAACAAGTCTGTGTAATGAAGACCCCTTTAAACCCCACTTTATATAGAAAATACAGTGGCTTACAGGGTAAACATTATTTTTCTTATTCCTGTTCTATGACATAGGTTGTGGGCCGATTCACATGCTGAGCTGTTTATCGTATCTCACCAGTGTTAACAAATCGCTGTTTTTTTCTGTCTACCGGACATGTCAATCGGTACTTTGAAAAATAGTTTGGGCTGCATGATGGCTCTGTGTAGAGTCATGGAGATTCGAAACTGACCACTCATGACTTTGGTTTTACGGCCCTTTCAAGACTAATTCACTCAAGTTCTACTCAAGACTAGTTCTTCTCAAGGCTTCTACGACAGACTGCATGCATGTATCACGGTTGACAACTTTGCTTCCCTCTTTAATTGCATGCCGGTGTGTCAGACCTCCAATTCAATGATGGTTCGAGCATAAAAGCTTACTGAGAATTAGAGACAATCTAATTTTATGTATTGTTGATTGGTGCCTGATGCTCTGTCTCTGGTTTGGCACATCGGAGTCTAACTGTTGGTTTTCTTTTGCTCCAGCATTTCAGTGGTTTCTTGTTTTCGAGTCCTCACCATTGTTTCATCTCTGTGGTTGATTGATTTTTTGTGTTCACGGAGATGTTGCACTGTTGAGTAAGGAGGCCTTCATTAGGACTTAACATTTTTTTGTCTAAATTGAGACGGAAGTAAGGGCGAGGATTGTGGCCACATAAAATCAATTTAAGCCCCCCTCCCCCCACCCGCCCAGTGGTATTCATTTCACTGACCGTTCCAAGGCGGTTTTTTTGTGTCATGTTTTTTCTTTGAGTGTGCTTATCGCTTGTATTATTTTGCTTTGGATAGCCAATTGGCCATTGTGTGGGAAAGTAACTGTCCTTTTGGCTCTCCGCTAGTGATGTTTCAATTAGGGTCTAGCTGTTTCATGTTTGTGCTTCTTCGCTGTGGTGTCTCTGATGGGAGCTGTGGTTCATTTGTATCGATTCCTGATCATTGCCTTCACTTCTATTTCGTAGACACCTGTTGCTTTGAGAAGAGCTGCTCTCTGTACTTGACCAAATTATTTTGATGCATAATCTGTAGCTGTCAATAAAGTGGCAACTCCATAGTCCATTGTTGGCATAACTAGTGACCTATAGTCTCATATATGTTTCTTTGGAGCATCCTCTGTTATTGTTGATAAAATGCTCTATGCTTTTCAAAGCCTTGAACCCTTTGTTTTTTCTTTCTTGTATGTGCATGTTGAAGTCAAGATTATCATCAACAGTGATGCCTAGCACATTTTTATGCGGCACTTGCTCTATAGTTTGGATCGGTCTATAAACAACAACGCTCCGATTACCGGTCATCTGGGCCAGTCTGGCTGACAGAATTTAAACCTAATAGCAAACACACGAAGTGTTTGCTTTACTGTAGAGAGGCTGGAACAACATACTTAGGCACCCAAATCTCGCCTGGAATCTCGTTCAATTTATCGCGATAATCCGCCATCTTTACAGAGTTCATGAGCATTGTATTCACATCCAAAAATTGCTTCTCAAAACCAAAAGGAGTCAAGTCCCATCACAAAAGAAACACAAAAAGCGTTTAAATAATTTTTAAAAGAGCTCTTTTCTAAGACCGTTCTATCAAACGCTGAAGTTTGATCGCGGGAAATGTTCGAAACTAATTCGCGCGTTTAAATAAATTGAAACATACCGCACTGGGCCGGTTAAAACCAAGCACCGCGCTTGGACCAACGAGTTTCCGGAGCATTTACCTGAAGCATTTCTCGTTAGGATGGAAAGCGCTTCTCATCTGACCAAGCAATACAACTTTTCACAAATTATTACTCGGGTAAATTATTACCCTTGGAATTGTAATATTTGGCTTCCTGTGGATTTCTACCTTCTATCTATCTATCTATCTATCTATCTATCTATCTATCTATCTATCTATCTATCTATCTATCGATACTGCGTCGGTCACATTTGACCATTACCGCAGGTGTACATTACATACACTCCAGGTTTGCAGGATGAAAGCCTACACAGTAATCATGTAATTACGGTAGGGAGCTTTAACCTGCACAGGGGATGGTTCTCCCTGCACAGGGGGCCTCCAGTTAACGTCCCGATCCGAAGGACGGTGCACTCTATGACATTCATCCCTGCAAATGATGCCAATGGAACGTGTTCGGACACCGAAATTTTATCGCCGCTGCCGGGGATCGAACCCGGGACCTCTAGCATCAGAGGCAAGTGCACTAACCACTGAGCTATCATGCTCCACCTTCGAGAGACCGTGAAGTTTGGTCGCGGGGAAAGTTTCGAAACTACGTCACGCATTTATGAAATGTAACGTACCGCACTGATTCGAAAAGGTTAGCCGATAAAATCCAGCACCGCGATTGGACTACTTTTACCCGACCCACGAGTTACCGAGTTACCTTGGGTGCCTAAGTATGTTGTCGAAAAGGAGCTTCTTAGTTGGGAGGAAAGCGCTTCTCGTCTAGCCAAGCATTTAAAACTTTTCACAAACACTCAGGGGTGTCGAATAGACAGAGACACAATGATCTATCTTGTCGCTGCCAGGAATCGAACTGGGGTCTCTAGCATCAGAGACCAATTACAATAGGGGTGTAAATGAATGTGTTTGCTCAAAAGGCAGTGCCTTTATTTCATATTATTAGCCATGCTAGGTGGTAAATACATAGTATCAACATGCTACAACGTACTACCTACTGAAACAGAACTTCACTTGAAAACTTACAATGGCTACAGAACTTGGCGTAGGACCAGTGAATTCCCTAGTTCTACGAGGTCGTTGTGAGACCATCATTTTGAACGGATTTTCACTGTTTTCTTTCCCTAACGAAGTATTTTAACAGGTGAATAAATCAGCTTTTCTCAGATAGTTTTGGTCTTGATCATCTATCCATTAATTTTCTTTTTTTTTTTTTTTAGTTTCAATCTGCTCCAAACAGCCAAAATTGTGACCACCAAACTGGAAAGTTATTTATGTATCACAGGAAGTGACGTTTGGTTACTATGAAAGATTTTAGACTGGTTTTAGCAGGTGGCTATTGATATGAAAGTCGGGTCATCATTAACCGGCTCACCATTTCTATGAACTTGTTCGGTCATAATTTTCTACAGACCTAACGACTTATAGTGTCAAATGTTTTGGCAAGGTCAGATGAAAAAGTTAACATATGTAAGTTAAAAAAATGAGAAAAGAAATGATCAAAAAAGAAAAAATAATGCTGGGGAAAAAAGAAGGTAAACGGTTGTGTGTGTGTGTGTGGTGACAGGACATCTCGACCCCTAACAAACTCGGCCCCTGACAAACTCGGCCCCTAGCAAACTCGGCCCCTACAAAATCGGCCCCTGACAAAATCGGCCCCTAAAATAAGAATATGTATATATTATTGTTGGAACTGACTTATTATCAAACTATTACACATATTTTAATGTACATATGCCTAATTACCTTTTGAACTCATTTTGATGAAATTATGAGTAACCCATCTCACATGAGTTAAATGAACCTAATGCCGTTGATTGAACCGCTGCTGTGGGTCCACTGTCACTCACCTCCCGATGTAATTAATAAACTAATTGATTGATTGACATGTAATTACATCTCTGCTGTAGTATGTTCTGTTGCGCACTTACAAAAATTGAACCATTTTGTTTTTATTATCATTTGCAGGGTTTGACCATTCCACAACCATTAGCCTTTTTTCTATTAATACAAATGATTTGATTGTTTGACACCCCCGTCAACATTGTATAGGTCATTTTGGAGAAGTTGCTTCCAACTTTGTGGGGCTTTTACCCGACCTAAACCCATGAGATACTGTGTGTTCATTTAAGAAATCAATTTTATTTTTCTGCTGTTCATGAAAGTATGACGCCCCCCCCTCCCCGCCCGTCGGGGCTTCAAGAAATATATGGGCTGCATGATGCTTCCACGCAGAGCTGAAACCAACCCGCACACGAGTACTGTAAACCGCTTAGAGGACCTAAGCCTGCCCAGGCAAAGCAGTGTGAGTCCGGCCCGTCCATGCTTATATATTGGTTCCATTGGGTGGCAGGGCTTGAGATGTCATTTCAGCTCAATGTCGGGTAAAAGTCCCACAGAATTGGAAGCAACGTCTCCAAAATGCCCTTTACAGTGTTGACCGGGACGTGAAACCTCTAATCAATCAAAAACAAATCATGAAAGTATGAAAGCAGCGGATCGCCTGCAAAGTAACTTAACACCGAAGGGGTTCATATAAACTTTGCTAGCGCGACGCTGTCATTCATACTTTCATGAACGCCAGAAAAATTAAGTTTCTTTCTTAAAACATTACTTTTCTTATATCTGCTCCAAAAACAGATTGTGAGTACTCGATAGAACCGTCGAGGCGGTTCTGTCGATGCCCCGTAATCTATGTTTCGAGCAAAAATAAGAAAAATATCACAATTTTTCATCTTAAAATTTTCATTTTTGGCCAAAAAAATTGACAATGTATTTGTATAGGAGTGTTTTCGTAATGAACGTCGCCAACGCACAATCAGATCGTGGAGAACCATGTATATCATGAACTATATTATTTTCTTTTTCTTTTTTTTTTTTTTTTTTTGTTTGAAGTGGGGTTTAACGACACCGTCAACACTATTTAGGTTATTTTGGAGACGGTGCTTCCAATTTTGTGGGACTACTTTTACCCGACATTGAGATGAAATGACATCTCAAGCCCTGCAGCCCGATGAAAGCAGAAGGCTTATATGCAATTGACGATCTGACTCAAACCGCTTTGCCTGGGCAGGTTTAGTCCTTCCAAGCAGTTTATCATTACTCGTGTGTGGTCAGATTCAGCTCTGCGTGGAAGCATCATGCAGCCCAAACTATTTCTCCAAGCCCCGATGGGCGGGGCGAATATTGTTTTCTATAGGTTTACATTTTGTTTTACACTGGAAATGTAAATATCACCAAAACAAAAAAACACGCCTATTCTAAAATATTGAATTTTTCACCACCCAAATATGAAAATTTTCAGATGAAACATGAACATTTTTTCTTATTTCTGCTATAAACATAGATTTTGAATACTTGTTAGAACCCTATTGACAGGGCGATTCTAACAAGTACCAACAATCTATGTTTTTGAGCAAACAGATTTGGGTACTTGTAAAAACGGCATCCACAAGAACCAACAATCTGTTTTTTTTTTTTTTTTTTTTTTTGTTTGTTTTTTTTTTTTTTAAAGAAAAAAGTAAATTGATATAAACCATTGTAAACCCCAGTTTTACTATATAAAAGTGTGGTTGCAGATGGTCAAAATTATATAGGCATGTTTTCGTGATGTCACACTCAATTCCAACACCGTCCCAGTTACAGCATGGGTTTACGCGATCTTTTATCGTGGATAAGGTTTCATATTAAAAACGATAAATATGCTCCAACTTTCTGTGGAACTACCTATCCACCGTCCAAATTGATTCTCGGAAACAAAAACATTGTATTTTAGGACCTGAATGCTGCTAGGGACTGAGCTTTTAGGGACGGAGTTGAATGGGGACCGAGTTTGCTAGGGGCCGAGTTTGTCAGGGGCCGGGTTTGTCAGGGGCCGAGTTTGTTAGGGGCCGAGATGTCCATAAATCGTGTGTGTGATAGCTCAGCGGTTAGTGCACTTGCGTGATAGCTCAGTGGTTAGTGCACTTGCCTCTGGTGCTAGAGGTCCCGGGTTCGATCCCCGGCGGCGGCGATGGAGTTTCGGTGTCCGAACACGCTCCATTGGCATCATTTGCAGGGATGAATGTCATAAAGTGCACCGTCCTCCGGATCGGGGCGTTAATTGGAGGCCCCTGTGCAGAGAGAACCATCCCCAGTAAAGATAAAGATTAAGAAGCTTTATTTAACGTCGCATATTCTAAACAAATAACATAAGCTCTGTAGAGCTTTTATTTTGACAAACAAAGTATCCTCTAACAAATACTTACCTGCCTTCATTTATCTTCCTAGGACTACCCCTGATAATGCGAGCGTCAGCCAAGGGAGCTCCTAGTACCGGTCGCGGGACGTTTCGGTCCTGAGTCGTTTCGGTCCCTGGGTCGTTTCGGTCCTGAGTCGTTTCGGCCGGGCCGTTTCGGCCTGGGTCGTTTCGGACCAATTTCGGGGGTGGGTCGTTTCGGCCAAATTGGTGGGTCGTTTCGGCCTGATTTTTCTATCACTTTATTTATATGTATATATATATTGTTTTTCGAAGATCAGCCTGTGCTTTTTCTATCTTCGCTCGTTTTAAGCCTTTAATAGGTCAGATAACAGAGTGTTTTTTCAAACTGTGTAGACTCTGATCACAATGAACAGATTTATAGGTTATTAAGTCTTTGAATGTATCACAACGACAGATGCAGGCTGATCATATCAAATAATAACATCGTTCAGTTTTTAATAGCTCAGAAAACAGGGGGCTTTTTCAAACTGTGTAGATTGTTCACAATGAACAGATTTATAGGTTATTACAACAACGCAACCGGCAAGTTAGCACTAGGCCTTCTCTCAGACGCACTTTTGATGTTGTTTGAGACGAATATCAAATACGTGCCGAAAGCTTTGTAGCACCGTTTTGAACTCTCCATCACGTGCTTCTGAACTGGTATTTGAGATGATTGACAACCGTCTTTGAACGTTAAAAGCGTGGGCGCTGTCACTTTATGTTAAAATCGATTTTCAATACTGCTGAAAAGGAGATTGTGGATACTCGTTAAAACATCGAAGCGGTTCTAACTAGCAGTACCCACAATCTATAGTCTGCTCAAAACAGAGATTGTGGATACTCGTTAAAACCTCGATGTGGCGACAGGGCTTGAGATGTCATTTCATCACAATGTCGGGTAAAAGTCCCACAAAATCGGAAACAACGTCTCCAAAATGACATATACGTACAGTTGTGTGTATTTCTCTCTCTCTCTCTCTCTCTCTCTCTCTCTCTCTCTCTCTCTCTCTCTCTCTCTCTCTCTCTCTGTATGTGTGTGGTTTGAGCACGCAACGCTGAAACAGCGCCGAATCTATGGCGTTGTGTGGTTCGAGTTAGTCAATCAACAAAAATCAAATCAAATTTATTTCTCTCAGCATCGCGAAAACACGCCTATACAAATACACTGCAAACCCTATCGCCGAAGAAAAGAAATTGGTGACAATTTTCCAATCTCTGCCCAAAACACAGACCGCGGGTGCCCGCACGAACCGCCTTATCGATGCGGCTCAAACGAGCACCCCAAATCCAGCCCCAGAGCAGAAACAAGAAAAATAAGGTTTACCCTCTGTAAACTCCAGTTTTACTGTGTAAAAGCGGGGTTCAAGGAGGTCAAACCCATACAGGCGCTTTTTTTGCGATGGGTTATTGTATACAATATGTTAACGAGGAGCAAAACGTTGTGCAAACATACTGTTTCTTGTAACAAACTTATTATTTCATCATTTATTATTATTATTTATTTTATTTATCCGACTTTAAACCAATCAGATAACTTATGTAATTTCAAACAGTGCAGATCCCGATCAGACTCAGAAGCCATCTGGTCTGGATCTGCACTATGTGCAAAGCTAGCTTTTTTTTTATCAAGAACGGCAAGTTTTGCTCAGACTGGTCCGTATGCAGTAAACTATGTTCCATTCAAAAAATCATAGAGCATGAAACGTGTGAAAAATAAATGGGCCGTTACAAAGCATGTTCTGCACGAGCATGTGTAGTTTGGTAAATGTTCAGACGTGTGGCCAACACACTAAAGAAAAATATGAATGGGACATTATGTTCACTCCAGAGTGGTAAGTGTAATAAAATATTATAGATGCGTCTCTCTCTCTCTCTCTCTCTCTCTCTCTCTCTCTCTCTCTCTCTCTCTCTCTCTCTCTCTCTCTCTTAACCAGCCAATACACAAATGTAAACAGATATATTCATTACGAGTACACGCCCATACAAATACACTGCAAACCCTACCGCCGAAAAGAACAAATATTTTCCGATGAAAAACTGATATCCGACACAGATCGTGGATACATGTTAGAACCATTGTGTACAAAGTTGTTTTGTGAAAGTAGGGTTAATTTAAAATATTAGGTAATAGTAATTAAGCGCTAGGACGTAGCAACACTAAATCAAGATTATAGATAATGGTATGCACATGTATGAAATCAGACCGGACAGTCGTCAGCAGTCGCGAGCGGACGACAAAGGCGAACAGCGCAAAGGGGAAGCGTCCCCGACTGCCACCGGGTGTAGGCTGGGAAAATAGTCCCGGATTGAGATCCAAACTTTCGTTCAAGCCCTAAATTCCACTTTTTATGTAAACAGTGTATACCCCGATCAGACGCCGATAGAATGACCGGTAGAGTAGCCTATGTCATTAAAAATCCGCGCTTTTTGGTTGTACTTTGACACCGCGTTATGTGACGCCTGATCTGAGTCTCCATAACTTGCCAAGCCCCTCACAGCGAATATACGCTAACTGGTGATTGATTTTTTTACATGACCCGTGGCGTCCAGACAATATTAAATATGGAGCGCGAAGCAGTAGATTTTGACAATCGCTTAGCTCCGCCCTCTCCTGTGGGTTAACCGGTATTGGATGGTGATGTTAAGTATTGATTACCGTTACTTTGACAAACTTGTCAATTCTGGTGTGGCGTGTCAGTGTTTTTTTTTACGTATCTGCTCTTTAATGAACCGGCGGGATATGGCGTACTGCTAACTTGCCGGTTGCCCTGTTGTAAGTCTTTGAAGGTATCACAACGACAGATGCAGGCTGATCATAAAAAAATAATTACATCGTTCAGTTTTTAATAGCTCATAAAACAGGGTGCTTTTTCAAACTGTGTAGACTATGATCACAATGAACAGATTTATAGGTTATTAAGTCTTTGAAGGTATCACAACGACAAATGCATGCTGATCATATAAAAAAATTTGGCTACATTTAGCAAATATTTCGCACGCTGTTCTCAAAATGTGCGTGTCATTGAACCTAGTACAGTAGAATTCCGCTTAAAGACCACTTCTATATTAGCACCACTCCGCTATTAAGACCGGTTTTCGCCAGACCCAAATTATTTCTTATATAATTAATTAAGAGCACCCCGCTATTCAGTATTATGACCGCTTTCAAAAGACCGAATCTACCATTACTGTTCTTTATTGAGACCACTTTTTGGCCAAGTCAAGTTAATTTGTATCTCTCAGTTCATTGGACAATATAATTTTTTGCAGGATTCCTCGTCATTACAACAGATCTTGGTAATGTTGACACATTTCCCTAAATGTGTGAAGAACAGCAGTTTACCTGTACTAATCAGTGTGTTGTTTTGACAAGATTTTTTATGCCAGGTGAATAAATAGTTTTAATAATTTTGGTAATGTGCAGCTCTGTTTTCTTCAGAAAGAAGATTATTGTGGAACAATTGTTATCATTAATGTGATTTTTATTGTAGTAATATTGCCTATAATTACATATCGTCTGCTGAGTGCAATAACGGTGTAACTGACATTTTGGCCGAAATATTTTTTTTTCATAAATGGGTGCCTTAGGACTTGACACACTTGGTAAATAAGTTCTGCAGCTGGATTCTGCCTCAATCATGATTTATTTCAGCATTTTGGAAATTTTTTTATCAGTTACACCGTTTTTGCTCTGACTTTTAGAAAAAAAAAAGTTGGCGCAAAAACAGTGTAAGTGCACTTACCCCATTTTTGCGCAAAGTTTTTTAATACCTCAAAAATAGTGAATCCTGCTGCTTGAAGTTTCAGAATAAGCATGTATGTACAATGTACAATGCAGAATGTTTAAAATGTGACCTTTTACCTACCAAGTGTCTTTTATTTACTGCTTTACCGTGTAAAAGGCAAAGAAATAAGGTTTGTACATTTACACCGTTTTAGCGCTGGATGCACTTACACCGTTTTTGCACCAAAACACTCTGCACAGAAATGGTGTATCAACCCTTAAATGCTAAATATTTCTTTTCAAATGTCATTTATTCAACAATAAACATTACACAAAAATGAAAGAAATCGCCATGAAGTTAAGAAACCAGCTTATTGTATGGTTTTCTATGCCATTCTTTAATAAAACAGCTTTTTTGTCTCTCCTGAAATGTTGCCATTTTGCACTTACAACGTTATTGCACTCAGCAGACGATATAATGAGGAAAAGAACAGTAAAGTTAAAGACAACAAGATTTACTAAAAAGCAATAAAATAGGCGCAGTGCACATAAAAAATATTTAAATCAGTCTTGCCAGCAATATTTTTTTCACCAATTTCATTATAAGGACACCCCGCTAATAAGGCCACTTTTTAGAAGTCAAGAAAGTGATCTAAATAGTGGAATTTTACTGTAAATACTGATCATTTTCAGACAATAATCAAGTCCTAGTCACACCTCCTCGTTGGTGCTAACTGGAAACATGGTTATGAATAGAACTGTTAAACCATTTTATTTGGGCTATCATAACCATGGCTAACGTGACAGGTCGTTGAAATAATATTCAAAATTTAAATGATAATTACTATTCAATATGTTTTATGCAGAAAAAATGCTATCTTATAAAATCGGACCGAAACGACCCAGGCCGAATCGACCCACGGCCGAAACGACCCACCGAAATAGGCCGAAACGACCCAGGTCCAAATTTGGGCCGAAACGACCCAGGCCGAAACGACCCGGCCGAAACGACTCAGGACCGAAACGACGCCTTTAGTATGGCGCGGCCGGGGATCGAACTCGCGACCTCCCATTCCCGAAGCGGACGCTCTACCACTGAGCTATCGGGGCCGGTTAAAGATCCCTACCGTAATTACATGATTATTGTGTAGGCTTTCATCCTGCAAAACCTGGAGTGTATGTAATATACAACTGCGGTAATGGTCAAAATGTGACCGACGCACTATCAGTAGATAGATAGATAGATAGATAGATAGATAGATAGATAGATAGATAGATAGATAGATAGATAGATAGATAGATAGATAGATAGATAGATAGATAGATAGATAGATAGATAGATAGATAGATAGATAGATAGATAGATAGATAGATAGATAGATAGATAGATAGATAGATAGATAGATAGATAGATAGATAGATAGATAGATAGATAGATAGATAGATAGATAGATAGATAGATAGATAGATAGATAGATAGATAGATAGATAGATAGATAGATAGATAGATAGATAGATAGATAGATAGATAGATAGATAGATAGATAGATAGATAGATAGATAGATAGATAGATAGATAGATAGATAGATAGATAGATAGATAGATAGATAGATAGATAGATAGATAGATAGATAGATAGATAGATAGATAGATAGATAGATAGATAGATAGATAGATAGATAGATAGATAGATAGATAGATAGATAGATAGATAGATAGATAGATAGATAGATAGATAGATAGATAGATAGATAGATAGATAGATAGATAGATAGATAGATAGATAGATAGATAGATAGATAGATAGATAGATAGATAGATAGATAGATAGATAGATAGATAGATAGATAGATAGATAGATAGATGGATGGATGGATGGATGGGTGGATAGATAGATAGATAGATAGATAGATAGATAGATAGATAGATAGATAGATAGATAGATAGATAGATAGATAGATAGATCTCACTGACCTATGTCCTTTGTTGCTTCTATGCTTTCTAAACAAGGCTAGCAAGGCTTTTGACAAAGTTGCGCACGAAAAGGTTATTCTAAAGTCACCCAGAAACAAGGTTGGTCGGTAAATACCGGTGGCGGTAATTCCCACTGGTAATTACCGGTAATTACCGTCCTGGTAAATTCTCCAAATTTCAGCAAAAGTGGGAAATACGTACTGGGAAACATGAGTTTCGTTTAGTTTGTTCATAGAAAAACACTTTTAATATTTGTGTAATTTAATTGAAACGATGAGCTATTTTGCAATATGCCTCCCCCTACATACATGTCATAAGTCTGCTTTTACTCAACCAAACACAAGCACAAGTATAAAGTGACCTGTTGTTATGTAGGATGCAGAGAGTTAATTAAAATCACTTATATGCTTATGAAGTTAAAAAATCATAATGATCCCAATATTTGGGACAGACATGTCCGGGCAAACAGTTCAGACCCCGATCAGAATCACTTAGCTTCTTTAAACGAGTTTGCAATTGGAACTACAAGTTTTGTATGCTTTAGTGTAACACTTAACCGCACGGTTCAATTTTTTATATTTACAAAAACACTTTGGATGTTTGAATTTTAAGGATGTTTACACTAGAAAGTATTTGTTTGCAAGTTTGTCAAGAAATCATACTCCTAATCCTAAAAAGTGTAATACTTCAATTGTTTGTTTGAGACAGGTATTAAAAGAACACAGTTAGTTAATTAAGCATAAGAGATTTCCTAAATTATCCACAGATACCCACCCAAGTATTAAAATTACATGTATTTACAAGTCAAGGGAAATAGGTGAAAGTTAAAAACTAATATTTTGGAATCACGTTTTAAAAGAAATAATTTACATTTTATTAAAGGCAAGGGACTATATATCGTTCAAGTTATTAAATATAAAAAAGGGCTGGAAAATTCTTCAAATTTTCAATTGTCCTCCACGACTAAGTGCATGTAAACTTTGGTAAATTTCGTAAAACAGAAGTGGAGGCAATGATCAGGAATCGAAAAAATCAACCCACAGCTCCAATCAGAGACAGCAAAGGGGGAAAAATAACACAAACATGAAACAACAGACCTAATGGAAACATCAATAGCGGTCAGTTACTTTCCCACAAAATGGCCAATAGGCTATCCAAAATAAAATAATATAAGCGACACAAACACACAATGACAAACCATAACAAAAATAAACCGCGACAGAAGAACCGCCTTGGAACGGTCAGCGGAAACGGATTCCACAGGGGGGGGGGGGGGTAGGTGGGGGGCAGGGCAGGGCAAATCGATTTTACGTGGCAATAGTCCTCGCCTTTACTTTCGTCTCGATTTAGACAAATAATTTGTTCAGTCCGCATGAAGGCCTCCTAACTCATCAGTGCAACATCTCCGTGAACACAAATAATCAAACAACCACAGAGTCGTAAAGACGTAAAGACTAGACAAACTTTTTACTTGTCCTCCATTTTTTCATTGCAAGCAGACAAGTGATATTTTCAAGCCCTGCATGAACTTGAAATAAGTTTGCTTTAAAATAGGTAGTCGGGGTATATTAAGCAATATTGGTACCGCCTATTTCCCAGTATTTCCCATTTGCCATTTTGTTGGAAAGTGGTTGTCCTTTTGGCTTTCCGTTGTTAGTGTTTCCACCAGGGTCTAGTGCTTTCATGTTTGTGTTTCTTCCCCTTTGGTGCCTCTGATGGGGGTGTGGGTTAATTGTATCCTGATCATTGCCTTTACTTCTGTTTTTCAATGATGGATGTCTGTATGATCATTGCCTTTACTTCTGTTATCCAATGGATGACTTTGAAAATTGGATAAATTGTTTGTATAGTTCAAGTTAGAATCCAGGTCATCTGGGGTCAAAAACTAGGTCACAAGGTCAAATCATATAAACACTTTGTGTGTGCAATAGAGGCTGCATTTTTCAATGGATCTTCATGAAACTTTGTCAGGATGTGCATCTAGATAAATTCTACGCCACATCTGAATGGGGTTCATCATGAGTAAAATCTAGGTCACTGTGTTAAATCGTATGAAAACATTGTTGATGCAATAGAAGCTGCAATTTTCAATGGGTCTTTGTGAAATGTGTCGGATTGTTTGTCTCAGTATAATAACGCTAGATAATAAATGTGTCGGATTGTTTGTCTCAGTATAATAACGCTAGATAAAATCTGGGTCGAGTTTGAATCTGGGTCATCTGAGGTTGAAAGTAGGTTGCTGGGTCAAGTCATAAGAAAACTTTGTAGATGCAATAGACGCTGCATTTTTCAATGGATATTTGTGATAAATGGTTAGATTGTTTATCTAGATGAAATCTGGGTTAAGTTTGAATCTGTGTCATCTGGTATCCAAACCAGGCCATGGGGTAAACTCATATGAGAACAATAGGGATTAAATTGAGGCTGCATTTTTCAATGGATCTTCGTGAAAGTTAGTAACATTGTTTGTATAGATGAAAAAAGGTCGAGTTTGAATCTGTGTCATCTGCAAGGTGTGTACTAAGGCGAATAGAACGCTTGGTTTCCCTGAGGCGAAATCTTAATTAGTGTCCTCAGGATGCAAAAGATACAGCATATACAGGACTTGTCCGCCCAATCTTGGAATGAGGTAGTTGACTCTGGTACCCCAAAGGAGTGAATTGAAAAAAAGTTCAGAATAGAGCTGCTAGCAATTGCTAACAAGTGAGTGAGTGAGTGAGTTTTAGTTTTACGTCCCACCAACTGCTAAGGTCATACGGAGACGGGACCTCGGTTTAAAGACTCATCCGAAAGTCTGAAATTGCTAACAAGCAATTACTGCTTTGAAACTGGGAGTATGACTGGAATGCTGGGAAAAATAAGATTGGAGTCTCTCAGGAAAAGGATAAGACACATTAGGCTCATAACATTACACAAATGTCTAAAGGATGCTGTCAGCATTCAAGCAGATGAACTTGTCCCCCAGCTAGGCGCTGTAGAAATTGTCACTCACTGGCGTTTCAGACCACTTCTGCAAGGACTTAGAGATTGTAATTCCCTTCCCTATTCTATTATTTCTACCGCTGAAGGTGCTGAGGATAGTGTAGTTAAATTTACCTCACTGGTGAGAGCTAGGGACTAGCTTCCCACATCACATGTCCTGGTGTATGAATGTCATTTGACGTATGACCAGTAACAATTATGACTCTGATTCTGATCTGGGGTCAGAAACTAGATCATTAGATCAAATCATATGGAAACATTGTAGGTGCAATAGAGGCTGCATTTTTCAATACATTCTTCATGGAACTTGGTCAGATTGTTTGTCTAGTGAAATCTAGGTTTAGTTTGAATCTGGGTCATCTGTGATCAAAAACTAGATCACTAGGTCAAACCATATGACAACCTTGTGGATGCAATAGAGGCTGCATTTGTCAACGGATCTTTATGAAACTTGATCAGGTTGTGTGTCAAGTTAATTCTAGATAGAAATGAAGGAAATGATCAGGAATCAATACAATTAACAGAGACACCAAAGGGAAAGAAACACAAACATGAAACAACTAGACCCTAATCGAAACACGAAATAACTAGACCCTAATGGAAACACCAACAGCGGAAAGCCAAAAGGACAGTTACTTTCCCACAAAATGGCCAATCGGCTACCCAAAACAAAATTATATAAGCGAAACACACACTCAAAGACACACAATTCAACTTGGGGGTGGGGGGGGGGGGGGGTTGCTGAAATCGAGTTTTACGCAGCTCAATCCTCGTCCCACTTGCGTCGCGATTTAGACAAATAATTTGTTCAGTCCGCATGAAGGCCTTCTAACTCATCAGTGCAACATCACCGAGAACACAAAACAAGAGGACCAAGCTGGTCCTGTATCGCTCACCTGAGCTAACAGATTCAAAGTTTCAGGAAGTGCCAACTTTTACTGAAAGATTTATGGGAGAACATGGTGATGACAGGGTAAGCATTTTCTGCAAATCACGTAGAATGTAACTCTATGATAAATAGGCTGACCTCACTGGTTTTCAAACTCATTCAAGCTTTTATTCCCGACTTGCTCAGAAGATTGGATATAAACTGAAGGGGCTATGGTGATGACAAGTTCAAAAATAAGTTTCAGAAAGATCCGATCAAAACTGCAGGGGCTACGCTGATGACAAGGTAATAAATCGACATTTTTAGCAATCAAAGGGATGTAACTCTATGATAAATGGACAGACTTGGCCGGTATTCGAACTCATCCGAGGTTTGATCCCAGCCTCCTTACATATAAGTTTCAGAAAGATCCAGTCAAAATTGAAGGGGCTACGGTGATGACAATGTCAAAAATTAACATTTTGAGCCATCAAAGGGACATAACTCTCTGTTAAATGGGGCGACTTGGCCTGTTTTCGAACTCATCTTAGGTTTTATCCCCAGCCACCTTACATATAAGTTTCAGAAAAATCATTTAACAACTGAAGGTGCAACTGTGATGACAAGGTCAAAAATCGGCATTTTCGGCAATCACAGGGACATAACCCTCTGTTAAATGGGGCGACTTGGCCTGTTTTCGAACTCATCCTAGGTTTTATCCCCAGCCATCTTACATATAAGTTTCAGAAAAATCATTTAACAACTGAAGGTGCTACGGTGATGACAAGGTCAAAAATCAACATTTTCAGCCATCAAAGGGACATAACTCTAAGATAAATGGGACAACTTGGCGGGTTTTCGAACTCATCTTAGGTTTTATCCCCAACCACCTTACATATAAGTTTCAGAAAGATCCGATCAAAACTGAAGGTGCTACGTTGATGACAAGGTCAAAAATCGGTATTTTCAGCAATCAAAGAGACGTAACTCTATGATGAATGGGCCACCTTGGCCGGTATTCGAACTCGTCCGAGGTTTTATCCCCAGCCACCTTACATATAAGTTTCAGAAAGATCCGATCAAAACTAAAAGGGCTACGGTGATGACAAGGTCAAAAATCGGCATTTTCAGCAATCAAGGGATGTTACTGTATGATAAATGGACCGACTTGGCTGGTTTTCGAACTCATCCGAGATTTTATCCCAGCCACCTTACATATAAGTTTCAGAAAGAACCGATCAAATCTTAAAGGGCTACGGTGGTGACAAGGTCAAAATTCGTCATTTTCAGCGATCAAAGGGACGTTACTCTATGATAAATGGGCCGACTTGGCTGGTTTCCGAACTGATCCGAGATTTTATCCCAAGCCACCATACATATAAGTTTCAGAAAGATCCGATTAAAACTGAAGGGGCTACGGTGATGACAACGTAAAAAATCGGCATTTTCAGCAATCAAATGGACGTAGCTCTATGATAAATGGGCCAACTTGGCCGATTTTCGAACTGGTCCGAGATTTTATCCACAGGCATCTTACATGTAAGTTTCAGAAAGATCCGATCAAAACTGAAGGGGCTACGGTGATGACAAGCATTTTCCCATTGTAAGTCTATGAGACCTTGTGGTTTCCATAGCAACCAAAGTTTTCGTGCGATTTCGAAAAAAAAAAAAGCTTATGACATCAATGCCCTACCAGAGGCATGCTACAGATGAGAAATGTTTGAGATCAGCCTGCAGGCTGCAGAGATATAGCTGCTCAAAAGTGTGGACAGACGGACGGACGGACGGACGACGGATGGCCCACTATACTATAAGCTACCCTGGAGACTTCGGCCCAGGTGAGCTAAAAATCAAACAACCAAAGAGATGAAACAACGGTGAGGACTCGACAGCAAGAAACCACCGAAATGCTGGAGCAAAAGAAAACCAACAGTTAGACTCCGAGGGGCCCATCTGAGACACAGCATCAGGCACCAACCAACATTACATAGAATTAATTTCTCTCTAATTCTCAGTAAGCCTTTACGCTGGAACCGTCATAGAATCTGAGGCCTGACCCACCGCCGTGCAATTAAGAGGGAAGCAAACTTGTCAACTGTGATTGGGTTAACTACCATGCACGCAGTCTGTCGAATAACATTTATGTTGTACCCAAACATTTTATATCGAATAATGATTTTACGAAATTGGGTGCTGAAGTCAGTGCACTTAAATACTTCTCTGAATTTACATATGAAGTCAACATAAAATTCGGGTACCGATACACCTTGTTGCAGAAGAGATTTAAGTCAAACATTGTATTTTGAAATTAAATCAGAATGACCTCTATAAAAGCGTGAAAAGGCTATAGTGTAGATTATATTTTCTTGTCCTTTTGGGATCATTGATTCCATTGTGGAATTTTGAAAATATCTGGGGGTCACTGATGAGGCCTAATTGGCCGAAACTAGCTAGTCTGGCCCAGAAAACATGTAAACTCCATATTTTTAGTTCTGTGGTGTATTCCTTGCTTCCAAAGGATAGCCCTTTTATAGAACATATTTAACTTCACTACAGCTAGTGTGTGGGAATGTGTGGCGGCGGTAAAACGTCTCCCTGCCCTACATCATAGTGTAGATTATATTTTCTTGTCCTTTGGGATCATTGATTCCATTGTGGAATTTTGAAAATATCTGAGGGTCACTGATGAGGCCTAATTGGCCGAAACTAGCTAGTCTGGCCCAGAAAACATGTAAACTCCATATTTTTAGTTCTGTTGTGTATTCCTTGCTTCCGAAGGATAGCCCTTTTATAGAACATATTTGCTTACATTATGATACCGATATTTATGTTCAATAAAAGGGTTATCCTTTGGAAGCAAGGAATACATCAGAGAACTGGAATATATGAAGTGTACAAGTTTCCTGGGCCAGACTAGCAGGTTTCGGCCAATTAGGCCTAATCAGTGACCCTAAAATAAAAATTCCACAATGGAATCAATGATCCCAAAGGACAAGAAAATATAAACTACACTATGATCAGCAGTTAACAATTTATTACGAGTGTTGGAGTCAGTTACATGACTAGACACTCTGGCAAATCGAATTAATTGCGAAATATACACGCCACGGAAGCCGCACGAGGAACATCACCATCCAAATAAATGAAAATTTACACTCTCATAATCAGAATCATCGCGTTTATCATAATTTTTGCAGGAAACAAATCCATATACAATAGATAGATGTTAATCCAAAAACGGGGCCTCGGTATCAGAAAAATTTGCTTTATTTAACTGAATATCTGGGGGGGGGGGGGGGGTAGATTTGAATGATCAAACCATTGAAATAGGTATTGTCAATATTTAATAAATCATCCAAATATCTAGAAGTTGAGCTAAAGGCTTCAATGATTTCAGATTGGATCTCAACGGCAAGGGACATCATGAAGTCTCTTTCATAACAAAACAAGAACAGATCAGCCAAAAGGGGTACGCAATATGTACCCATCGGAATACCCATAGTTTGGCTAAATAGTTTAGTATCAAATCTTATGTAAATATTGCCAAGTAGAAAGGTGAAAGCTTCACACACTTTCTGACATGACCAGAACGAATAATTTTTATGCTCTTCAGAAGTGAAACAAGAGACCAATATGCTCACCAGAGCTCAGGGAGCACTGCCCACTGGAGCCATGTATTTTAACTAGTCATGGAAGCCCTGGGCCATAAGACGCTACAGATGTAATTTGGACTCAATCAGCCTAGTGGCTTCAGAGGTCTGATGTTTCTTGAATGTGTTGTTGAAAGAGAACAAACGACAACTGAGTACCATCGGTGGCAACCAAATAGCCTTAAGATCATATGGTAGATAAAACATTGTTAAAAGAACAATTCAATGAAAGTTTTTAAAATATCTTGAAAGGTGATAAAGTCATATTTCAATTTTCCCAATTATATGTCTATGGAAACCATTAACTTTCCATAGAAACCTAACTTAAGAGCCAACTAACTTATTACCTCCTAAGCCCAAGACGTCTTTACGTCATCTTAAACTAGGTATTCAAGAATTTCATAAGAAGTTTGTTTTGGCCCCTGCAGACAAGGCCGCTAACAACGTCGTCGTTGTGTGACGGCTCCACTATGTTAACCCGCTTAAGCAGGAGCTTGGTGGTACTAAGGCCTATGAACTTCAGCCTTTGGCTGAAGAGAGAGCTATAGTAGATAAACATGTTCGTCTTTCAGCCACCAAGTTTGCTGTGTGTGTTAACGAAGGCCAAGACAAGCTTCCTACGCTATACTGGTTACCAAAACTTCATAAAAAACCTTACAAAGCACGGTTTATTGCAAATTCTAGTTCTTGCACTACCACTGAACTTTCTAAATTATTAACTTCCTGTCTTACTGCTATTAAAACGCATGTAATTAAATATTGTGATAAAGTCTTTGAAAGATCAGGAAGAAATCTGTTTTGGTCTATAAAAAATTCGAATGAGGTTTTAAATAAATTGAAATCTAGACAGTTTCGTGCTTCTAGTCTGTCTACCTACGATTTTTCCACTCTTTACACTACACTTCCTCATAATCTTATAAAAGAAAAGCTTAATGATTTAATTGAATGGGCTTTTCACAGAGAAGATTCTCTCTATCTTGCATGTGATGTCAGAAATGCATTTTTCACTTCTAAAGAGCATAAGAATTATACACTTTGGTCATGTCAGAAAGTGTGTGATGCCCTCACCTTTCTACTTGACAATATTTATATTAGATTCGGTACTAAGTTATTTAGTCAAATTGTGGGTATTCCGATGGGTACTAATTGCGCACCTCTTGTGGCTGATCTGTTTTTGTATTGTTATGAAAGAGACTTCATTTTGTCGCTTTCCATTGATAACCAATCTGAAATTATTGAAGCTTTTAGCTTTACTTCTAGATATTTAGATGATTTATTAAATATTGATAATACCTATTTTAATGGTTTGATCAGTCAGATTTACCCCCTAGAACTTCAGTTAAATAAAGCAAATTCTTCTGATACCGAGGCCCCGTTTTTGGATTTACATCTATCTATTGTAGATGGATTTGTTTCGTGCAAAATTTATGATAAACGCGATGACTTTGATTTTGAAATTGTAAATTTTCCTTTTTTGGATGGTGATGTTCCTCGTGCGCCATCCTATGGCGTTTATATTTCGCAATTAATTCGATTTGCTAGAGTGTGTAGTCATGTAACTGACTTCAACACTCGTAATAAATTATTAACGGCTAAACTTCTTAATCAGGGTTATCGGTACCATAAACTACGCAAAGCCTTTTCAAAATTTTATAGACGCCATTCTGATTTAATTTCAAAATTCAATATTGGACTTAAATCTCTTCTGCAACAAGGTCTATCGGAACCCGAATTTTATGGTGACTTAGTATATAAATTCAGAAAAATATATAACCGCAATGACTTCAGCATCCAATTTCGTAAAATCATTCTTCGATATAAAAAGATTGGGAACAACATGGATATTATACGACAGACTGCATGCATGGTAGTTAACCCAATCACGGTTGGCAACTTTGCTTCCCTCTTTAATTGCACGCCGGTGGGTCAGGCCTCAGATTCTATGACGGCTCCAACGTAAAGGCTTATTGAAAATTAAAGAGATAATGTTGGTTGGTGCCTGATGCTCTGTCTCTGGTCGGGCTCATCGGAGTTTAACTGTTGGTTTTCTTTTGCTCCAGCATTTCAGTGGTTTCTTGCTGTCGAGTCCTCACCGTTGTCTCACCTCTGTGGTTCTTTGATTTCTGTGTTCACGGAGATGTTGCACTGATGAGTTAGGAGGCCTTCATGCGGACTGAACAAATTATTTGTCTAAATCGCGACGGAAGTAAGGGCGAGGATTGTGGCCACGTAAAATCGATTTAAGCCCCCCAGTGGAAATCTTCCACTGACCGTTCCAAGGCGGCTCTTCTGTGGCGATTTATTTATGTTGTTGTTTGTTACTTACTGTGTGTATCACTTGTGTCTTTTAATTTCGGATTGCCATATGGCCATTTTGTGGGAAAGTAACTGTCCATATGGCCTTCCTTTGTTTAGGTTTCCATTATGGTCTGGTCGCTTAATGTTTGTATTTCTTTCCCTTTGGTGTCTTTTATGGATGGAGTAAGTTAATTGTATCAATTCCTGATCTTTGTTTTACTTCTACTTTCATAAAAACACAAAACCTGTAAAGGCAAATATGATGAATATTTCCATAAAACATCACCCTCATGGAGCATATGGTTTATGAGGAGATGATTGTTTCAAAATATTTTCTTTTTATTTATTTATTTATTTTTATTTTTTATTTTGGCTGCCAATGGTAACTGGTAGATGGTAACAATGATAACAATGCGCAGTAGGCCTAAAATCATAAAGCAGGAACAAGATGCCAAGACTGCTGAAAAATATTTCTATGAACGGTTTGCCAAAATATCTACTACGGCTTGGCAGTAAATGCAACCGCAGTGCGAGGCGGACCGTCCATGCTAATAAACCCTATTGGTTACATTGGGCGACAGGGCTTGAGATGTCATTTCATCTCAATGTCGGGTAAAAGTCCCACAAAATTGGAAGCACTGTCTCCAAAATGACCTTTACAGTGTTGACGGGGACGTTATACCTCAAATCCAACAAACAGTAAATGCAAATTTTCAATTTTCCCCATTACAAATCTATAGAAATTCTAAGATGTCATGGCAACCAAACTAAAGAGCCGAAATTCATAACAAAAACAACATAAAACCTGTTCAGGCAAATATGGTGAATATTTCCATAAAGGATCGGCATCATAGAGCATATCGTTTTTCGAGAAGACTGTTTTTAAGTGTGTTTTCATTCTAGCTTTGGGCACATTTGGTTCTATTTTTGGTTCCCATGGCAATCAATAAAAAGTACCAGCTGGCCTTAAATCATACGGCAGTAGATGATTGCTTGAAAATATTTCTAGGAACGTTTTGTCAAAATATCTGGAAAGACGTAATAGTAAATTCCATTTTTCAATTGTCCCCATTATAAGTCAATAGAAACTCTAAGTTGCCATGGCAACCAAACTAAACAGCCGAATATCATAAACAAAACTCAAAACCTGATTAAAAGGCAAATGTGGTGAAAATTTGCATAAAGACTCAGCCTCATAGAGCATACGGTTTCTTTGGAGATGAATTTTTATGGGTTTTTTTACTATTTTTAGCTCACCAGAGCCGAAGGCTTCGGCGGGGTGCTTATAGGATAGGCTGTTGTCCGTCGTCGTCGTCGTCTGTCCTATGACGTCAACATTTTCAAAGGGCATCTCCTCTGAAGCCACTGGGCCGATTGGGCCCTATTTTATCTGTAGCATCCTTGGGTTGGGGGATTAAAAGTTTGTGTTTTTTATGAAAATCGGCTCATTAGTTTGGTTGCTATGACAACTTACAGTTTCTATAAAATTATAATGGGGACAATTGAAAAATGGTATTTACTGCCAAGCCTCTGCAGATATTTTGACCAAGCTGTCATAGAAATGTTTGTTAGCTATCTACTATCTGCCATATGATTTTAGGCCTACTGCTCATTTCTATTGGTTGCCATGGAGACCAAAATAAAAAAAATAGAAAAAAAATGCTTTAAAAATCATCTCCTCAGAAACCGTTTGCTCCATGAAGCTGAAAGTACATGGAAATATTCACCATATTTGCCTTTACAGGTTTTTTTTTTTTAATGAAATTGTGCTCTTTAGTTTGGTTGCTATGTCAAGTTAGATTTTCTATAGACTTATAATGGGAAAAACTGAAAAATGGCATTTACTGCCAAGTCATTGCAGATGCTTTGACAAAACTTTTATAGAAATGTTCCTTGAGTGAACTTCTCTCAGCCATATGCTTTTATGTCAACATGGGGGTCTCCCAGGTTGTGCCGGGGCCATGCCCCGCCCCCTCAATTTCATAAAATGCCTTATATCTCAGAAATCTTACAGATCCCGACCCCTAAACCATATATATTCTTGTTCCTTATGATAACATGCATTAAGTGACACCAACCCGGGGGTCCCTCGGGATTTGCCGGGGACATGCCCTGCCCCTTCTATTTCATAAAATGCCATTTATCAGATCCCCAACCATAAACTATATATATTCTTGTTCCTTATGCTAAGATGCATTAAGTAACACCAACCTCGGGGTCCCCTGGGATGTGCCGGGGACATGCCCCACCCCCTTCGCTTCATAAAATGCCATTTATCTCAGAAACCATTGAGATCCCCACCCCTAAACCATATATATTCTTGTTCCTTATGATAAGATGAACTCAGTGACACCAACCTGGGGGTCCCCGGGATGTGCTGGGACCATGCCCCACCCCTCCACTTCATAAAAGGCCCAATATCCCAGTAACCTTACAGATCCCCACCCCTAAACCATATATATTCTCGTTCCTTATGATAAGTCGCATTCAGTGACACCAACTTGGGGGTCCCTTGGGTATGGGCCAGGGCCTCGCCCCACCCCCTCCACTTCATAAAAGATCCAGTATCTCAGAAACCTTACAGATCCCCACCCCTTAACCATATATGTTATTGTGCCTTATGATAAGACACATTCATGGGCCCCCGGGATGCGCTGGGGCCTTGCCACACCCCACCACTTCATAAAAGACCCAGTATCTCGGAAACCTTTCAGATCCCCACACCTAAACCATATATATTCTTGTTCCTTATGATAAGACACATTCAGTTACACTAACCTGGGGACCCTGGGATGCGCCGGGGCCATGCACCACCCCCTCCACTACATAAAAGGCCATAAAGCTCAGAAACCATTCAGATCCCCATCCCTAAACCATATATATTCTTGTTAATTATGATAAGACGCATTCAGTGACACCAACCAGGGGGCCTCCGGGATGCGCCGGGGCCTTGCCCCACCTCATCCACTTCATAAAAGGCCCTTTATCTCGGAAACCTTACACATCCACGTCAGTGACATCAAAATAAACAGTGGTTCTCTCCAATATGATTACCGTGTGTTATAACACGTGTGGTCATATGATATGATATTGGTGAAATAATGACATTGTTAAAGCTGTTTGAAATAAATAAATAAATACATTTTTCTTTTGTTCTGGTTTTGTTTCGGAGTTTAACGGCCCAGCCAACACTATTTAGGTCATTTTGAACCAGCCAGTTTACTTATCAACACTTTTGCTTGGCAAGCGTATACATAAGCGGTTAACCAGTACAGTTCACATTCTTTCAACTGCCCTTCTTGAATCAGTGGAAGGAAGAGAATGACCGTAACTAAGATTTCATGATCAATCTACACTAAATAAATAAATAAATAAATAAATAAATAAATAAATAAATAAACAACGTGTAAATCTATTTGCTCCCCTGAGCCCAGCACACTGGTCACACGACGTGAATGCAACGTAGTATCAACGTAATGTTAATGTGGTGTTGCTTAAACGTCGTGTGCCCACTGGGAAGGGTCCGGGGAGCTTATAGGATGATAAGGTACGTCGTCCGTCCACCCAAACGAAGGACTTATGAAAGAACTGAACCAATGTCAATAATGTTTCATGTGCAGCCTCCGAGAAAAGGAAAAACGAAAGTTTGGTCAAGTGATTTATTTGTTTGTTTGAATTGGTGTTTAACGGCCCAGTCAACACTATTTAGGTCATTTTACCTATCCAGACTTTTCCTGGACAGGCTTATACGTAAGCGGCTAACCAGTACACTGCACATTCTTTTGCCAGAAACTAACAACTGTCCTTCTTGAATCAGCGGATGGGAAAAGAATGACCGTGGAAAAGATTTCATGATCAATCTCCGCGAAAGAATGCTGCCGACCCTGGTAGGTATCGAACCCGCGTCCTTCTGATCACCAGACAGACGCGCATCCGACTGAGCTACCGAGGCCTGACAAAATTGTTAGAATGGACTACATTTGAAAGTTAAACTATGTGGAAGAGTTAAAAATCTTCAGGTTTTCAGGTCTCCCGTCTTAAATTTATGTCTGTCAAAATCAAAAAGAAAATAGTTACAATTCTTTCTTTTCATGACCATTTTGCCCCAAAAAGCCCATTTCGCCAAAAAAGACCATTTTGTTTATTAGCCCATTTCGCCAAAAAATGTGCAAAGAAATGACGATGTTTTTTTTTTTTTTCAAAATTGCTAGAAAGGATTACAATTGAAAGTAGAATAATATGGATTAGTTAAAAATCTTCACAGGATAGAGATGTATGTGGAGACATTAAATCCTTACTGGATAACCATTTCGCAATCTACTTCACTCACGTCGCACCATACATAGTTCACAATAGTTTATGTATGGTGTTAATTAAAATTCAGGTATTAATTTCATGTCTCGATCCCGGCTTTATGTCTGTCAAAATCACTTCAAAAAAAAAAAAAAAAATCATTACTAAAAAGAAAATGGTCACAATTCACACTTTTTATGCCCATTTCGCCCCCAAAAAAGCCCATTTCGCCGAAAAAGCTCATTTCGTTTTTAGCCCATTTCGCCCAAAATTATGCATATAAATGACGATGTTGTTTCAAAATTGCTAGAATGGATCACAATTGAAAGTGAAATTATATGGAAGAGTTAAAAATCTTCACCTGATAGCTTTAGATGTATGTGGAGACATTAAATCCTTACTGGATAACCATTTCGCACATCTTCACTCAGGTCGCACCAAATACATATTTCACAGAAGTAGATTATGGTGTTAAATTTAAATTCAGGTTTTCAGGTCTCCTAGCTTTATGTCTGTCAAAATCATTTCCAACAAACCTCATTATTAAAAAATTATTAGTCACAATTCACTCTTTTTATGACCGCCCCCCCCCCTCCCAAAAAAAAAGCCCATTTCGCCGAAAAGGCCCATTTCGTTTATTAGCCCATTTCGCCAAAATGTGCATAGAAATGACGATGTTGTTTCAAAATTTGCTGGAATGGATTACAATTGAATGTCAAATTATATATATGGAAGAGTTAAAAATCTCCACATGATAGAGATGTATGTGGAGACATTAAATCCTTACTGGATAACCATTTCGCAATCAGCTTCACTCAAGTCGCACCATACATAGTTCACAAAAGTTTATGTATGGTGTTAAATTTAAATTCAGGTTTTCATATCTCGATCCCGGCTTTATGTTTGTCAAAATCATTAAAAAAAACCCTCATTATTAAGAAGTAAACAGTTAAAAATCACCCATTTTGCCGAAAATGCCCATTTCGTATTTTAGTGATACCCCTAAACCATAAATATTATTGTTCCTTATGATAAGACACTTTCAATGACACGAACCTAGGGCCCCCTTGGATGGGCCGGAGCCCTGCCACACCCCCTCCACTTCATAAAAAGCCATATATCTCAGAAACCATTCAGCTTAACCATAAATATTATTGTTCCTTATGATAAGACGCATTCAGTGACACCAACCTTGGGGCCCCCAGGATGCGCCGGGGCATTGCCCCACCCCCTCCATTTCATAAAAATGCTCTATATCTTGGAAACCTTACAGATCCCCACCCCAAACCATAGATACTCTTGTTCCTTATGATAAGACACATTCAGTGACACCAACCTCAGGGTCTGCCAGGGTGTGTTCGGGCCATGTCCCAAGCCTGCAGTTCACAAAAAGCCATATATCTGAGAATCTGTTCAGAGCCCCACCCCTAAACAATCTATATATTGTTCTTATAATAAGGGACATTCGGTGACACCAACATGGGGGTGCCCTGGGCACTGCCCGAACCCTCCACTTCATAAAAGACCCAATATCTCGGAAACCTTACAGGTCCACACCCCTAAACAAACAGGTTCATTTTTATTGAAATTTGGCTCTTAGTTTATGGCTGCTATAGCAAAATTATAAATGGTATTCACCGCCGCCTTTGCAGATATTTTGACAAAACTTTCATAGTAATATTCTTTAAGCTATCATCTATTTGCAATATGATTTTAGGCAACCTGCTCACTTTTACTAATTGCCATGGAAACCAAAATGCCCCCCCCCCCCCAAAAACTGAAAAAAAAAACACTTATAGGTCATCTCTTCTGAAACCATATGCTCTATAAGGCTGAGAATTTATGCAAATATTCACCATATTTGTCTTTACAGGTTTTGTGGTTTTAATGAAATTTGGCTCTTTAGTTTGGTTACTATGGCAAGTTAAGCATTTCCATAGACCTATAATGTTGAAAAATGGAAAAATGACATTTACCCCTTTCAAAGTAGAAGTAGAACAAAGATCAGGAATTGATACAATTAACTTACTCCATCCATAAAAGACACCAAAGGGAAAGAAATACAAACATTAAGCGAGCAGACCATAATGGAAACCCAAACAAAGGAAGGCCATATGGACAGTTACTTTCCCACAAAATGGCCATATGGCCATCCAAAAATAAAAAGACACAAGTGATACACACAGTAAGTAACAAACAACAACATAAATAAATCGCCACAGAAGAGCCGCCTTGGAACGGTCAGTGGAAGATTTCCACTGGGGGGCTTAAATCGATTTTACGTGGCCACAATCCTCGCCCTTACTTCCGTCGCGATTTAGACAAATAATTTGTTCAGTCCGCATGAAGGCCTCCTAACTCATCAGTGCAACATCTCCGTGAACACAGAAATCAAAGAACCACAGAGGTGAGACAACGGTGAGGACTCGACAGCAAGAAACCACTGAAATGCTGGAGCAAAAGAAAACCAACAGTTAGACTCCGATGAGCCCGACCAGAGACAGAGCATCAGGCACCAACCAACATTATCTCTTTAATTTTCAATAAGCCTTTACGTTGGAGCCGTCATAGAATCTGAGGCCTGACCCACCGGCGTGCAATTAAAGAGGGAAGCAAAGTTGCCAACCGTGATTGGGTTAACTACCATGCATGCAGTCTGTCGTATAATATCAATGCTGTACCCAATCTTTTTATATCGAAGAATGATTTTACGAAACTGGGTGCTGAAGTCATTGCGGTTATATATTTTTCTGAATTTATATACTAAGTCACCATAAAATTCGGGTTCCGATAGACCTTGTTGCAGAAGAGATTTAAGTCCAATATTGAATTTTGAAATTAAATCAGAATGGCGTCTATAAAATTTTGAAAAGGCTTTGCGTAGTTTATGGTACCGATAACCCTGATTAAGGAGTTTAGCCGTTAATAATTTATTACGAGTGTTGAAGTCAGTTACATGACTACACACTCTAGCAAATCGAATTAATTGCGAAATATAAACGCCATAGGATGGCGCACGAGGAACATCACCATCCAAAAAAGGAAAATTTACAATCTCAAAATCAAAGTCATCGCGTTTATCATAAATTTTGCACGAAACAAATCCATCTACAATAGATAGGTGTAAATCCAAAAACGGGGCCTCGGTATCAGAAGAATTTGCTTTATTTAACTGAAGTTCTAGGGGGTAAATCTGACTGATCAAACCATCAAAATAGGTATTATCAATATTTAATAAATCATCTAAATATCTAGAAGTAGAGCTAAAAGCTTCAATAATTTCAGATTGGTTATCAATGGAAAGCGACAAAATGAAGTCTCTTTCATAACAATACAAGAACAGATCAGCCACAAGAGGTGCGCAATTAGTACCCATCGGAATACCCACAATTTGTCTAAATAACTTAGTACCGAATCTAATATAAATATTGTCAAGTAGAAAGGTGAGGGCATCACACACTTTCTGACATGACCAAAGTGTATAATTCTTATGCTCTTTAGAAGTGAAAAATGCATTTCTGACATTACATGCAAGATAGAGAGAATCTTCTCTGTGAAAAGCCCATTCAATTAAATCATTAAGCTTTTCTTTTATAAGATTATGAGGAAGTGTAGTGTAAAGAGTGGAAAAATCGTAGGTAGACAGACTAGAAGCACGAAACTGTCTAGATTTCAATTTATTTAAAACCTCATTCGAATTTTTTATAGACCAAAACAGATTTCTTCCTGATCTTTCAAAGACTTTATCACAATATTTAATTACATGCGTTTTAATAGCAGTAAGACAGGAAGTTAAAAATTTAGAAAGTTCAGTGGTAGTGCAAGAACTAGAATTTGCAATAAACCGTGCTTTGTAAGGTTTTTTATGAAGTTTTGGTAACCAGTATAGCGTAGGAAGCTTGTCTTGGCCTTCGTTAACACACACAGCAAACTTGGTGGCTGAAAGACAAACATGTTTATCTACTATAGCTCTCTCTTCAGTCAAAGGCTGAAGTTCATAGCAAGATATTTTGTTAAACTTTTATGGAAATATTCCTTAAATAATGGTCTATCTACGATATAATTTTAGGCCTATTTTTGGCCACAGAGCGGCAGTCTGTTGTCTTGCAATAGCACATTCAAGCGACATCAGTCCTCTGAAGCCACTAGGCTGATTGGGTCCAAATTTCATTGGCTTCCATGGTTTATTAAAAAAACATGGCTGCCAGTGGGCAGTGCCCCGCTGTGCTCTGGTGAGCATAGTGGCCCATGGGCATCTTGTTTTATTTTGGTTTCCATGGCAACCGGTAAATATTAGCAATAGGCCTGAAATCATATGGCAGCTGGTAGATTACTTAAGGAACATTTCTATGAAAGTTTTGTCAGAATATTTGGAAAGGCATGGCAGTAAATGCCATTTTACATTTTTACCATTATAAGTCAGTGGAAACTCTAAGTTGCCATAGCAAACAAACTAAAGAGACGGATGTCATAAAAACAACAACAACAACAACAGAAAACAAAAGAAAAAAAAAACCTGTAAAGGCAAACCTGGTGAATATTCCATAAATTCTCAGCCTCATAGAGCATATAGTTTCTGAGAAGATGCTTTTTTCTATTTTTTGTTTCATTTTGGTTTCCATGGCAACCAGTTAAAATGAGCAATAGGCCTAAAATCAAATCGCAGATGGTAGATTGCTTAAGGAGCATTTATATGAAAGTTGTCATCACGTGAACTAGTTCGTGAAATGAAGACCCCCTACTCCCCTCTTTATATACATAAAACGGGGGTTTACGGGGGTATACATTATTTTTTCTTATTTTTACTCCATGACATAGGTTGTGGGTACTCGTTAGAACCGCCTCAATAAGGCGGTTCTAACGAGCCCCCACGACCTATGTTTGCAGTATTTATAAGAGAAATATCAAGGATTTTCATCAGATAAGTAGCCATTTTGGAGATGAGAAAAATGCACCACGGGGTGTGTATGGGTGTGTTATCGTAATGTGTCAAAATGCCGAATTTCATAAATAACAAACACAAATTCTGTAAAGGCAAAAATGATGAATATTTCCATAAACTCTCAGACTCATAGAGCATACGGTATGGAGATGAATTTTAAGTTTTTTTGTTGTTTTTTTTCCGTTTTGGTTTCCATGGCAACCAGTAAAAATGAGCAGTAGACCTAAAATCATATGGCAAATAGTAGATTGCCTAAGGAACATTTCTATGAAAGTTTTGCCAAAATATCTGCAGAGGCATGACAGTAAATTCCATTTTTCAATTTTCCCCATTTTAAGTCTATGGAAACTGCCATAGCAACCAAACTAATGAGCCGAATTTCATAAAAACACAAACTTTCAATCCCCCCCCCCCAAGCCCAAGGATGCTACAGATTAAATTTGTGCCCAATCGGCCCAGTGGCTTCAGAGGAGATGTTGTTTGAAAGTGTTGACAGACGCTAGACGACGACGACAGATGACGACGACGGACGATTGACTATCCTATAAGCTCCCCGGAGCCTTCGGCTCTGGTGAGCAAAAAACATTTCTTACACTACATGCAATATAGAGAGGGTTTCCCTATGAAATGTCCATTCAATTAAAATATTAATCATTAAGTTTTTCTTTTTATTATTAAGAAGACATAAAATATGAAAGATAGAATCGGCGCTGCTAGTTCTGCAGTGTTCAAAATGGTGATCTTCCTCGTCGTCCCAAAATACCAATCGTGTCATTGGGGCTGCAATGTTTGTTTACAAATGGTTCAATCACACTTGTGGAGGAACATGCGCAGTTTGACGTCCGCTACCATAGTCCGGCTGATGATCGAACTCGCTCTCTGAAATCTGTGTCGAGAAATTGTATTGTCGGGGAACTGTCTTGTTCTACACGTTTTCTAAATATGGAAAACTGCAATTTCCCTTGAAAAAAAATAACTGGTAGATACCCAGAATCCCTGTATACCACAGGACAGCAATGCCGTCATTAGGTAGCGCTATGCAGTGACCTGTCGTATACGGGGATTCTGTATATCTACCAGTTAATGTGTTTCCAAAGGAAATGCCAGTTTTCCATATTTAGACAATATGTATGATCGTGTGATAAATCAAGGCAAATCCTGGCTCTTTTTGTATCAATTTGGAAGACATACATCGCTGGTAAAATTTCCATCAAAAACAAACTTGGTTTCGTGCAAATCGGATCAAATTACATGCATTGTCAGCTTGTTACTTTTACGAATCGCGGTGTAATATACTATCCTGTGCAGGATAGTGATGCGTCATACGAGAGATGTCAATGTTCGAAGAATATGAAATGTGCAGACAATGACACAAAAACTGTTTTCTTTCAGCAATGATGGTCGGCCGTCCGTGCATCTTATCCCATATGACATTTTCGTCCGTGCAGTTTACCCAATTATTATATCCGTGCATATTATCCTTTTTTAATTTGTAAATTTTCAGGGGCTGAGTGGTGCTACTTAAATACAGTGTATTTTCGGTATGTAGCTGTCTCGATGTGTTATTTATCGACGGATTTGCGCCCAAAAGACTCGGCGTGTGCTCAAAATAATGAAAACAATAAGTATTCCGTGCCTATTATCCAGGTAATTCAGTCTTGACCTCTGCCGCTTCGAATTTAGTGACAGAGTGTTTACCCAAAGTAGAAGTAAAACAAAGATCAGGAATTGATACAATTAACTTACTCCACCCATAAAAGACACCAAAGGGAAAGAAAAACAAACATTAAGCGACCAGACCATAATGGAAACCTAAACAAAGGAAGGCCATAAGGACAGTTACTTTCCCACAAAATGGCCATATGGCCATCCAAAATAAAAGACACAAGTGATACACACAGTAAGTAACAAACAACAACATAAATAAATCGCCACAGAAGAGCCGCCTTGGAACGGTCAGTGGAAGATTTCCACTGGGGGGCTTAAATCGATTTTACGTGGCCACAATCCTCGCCCTTACTTCCGTCGCGATTTAGACAAATAATTTGTTCAGTCCGCATGAAGGCCTCCTAACTCATCAGTGCAACATCTCCGTGAACACAGAAATCAAAGAACCACAGAGGTGAGACAACGGTGAGGACTCGACAGCAAGAAACCATTGAAATGCTGGAGAAGTACGATTTTTATGACGATAGCCTGGTGTCATTGGTTCCGAGAAAATGTAGGCTGGAAAATGCTGTATATCTCTCAGGATATATCTGAGCAAAGTGCTGCTTATCTCCGCTGAGAATGAAATTCTCATCAATATTCTGCCATTTTTTCCCGTTTATATTGTTTCATTTTTGAAAGTTCAACATTAATGAACAAAATATCTACTCAACGTATAAAAGCCGATATTCTGTAGTAAAAACAAGAGCACCGCCATGCTTGTCTGTTTTTCCATGTCACATAGACAAATCAGTCAAATTGCATGATAGAGTTATTGAACTCCGTCAAAATATACCGTATTCACCCTAATTACCACAACGTGCGCTTAGTTTTTTTTTTTCAAAACTGTGTTAAAAAATTGTAGTGAAAAAGTGTTTCAGAAAAAAATCGGAAACGGATAGATTTGTCAGAATGTAGCTCTTGTGATGGTGAGTATGCGTATGGAGTTTCATGAAGGCAGGCCAACTATATTTGGAAATATGGTCATGGTTAAGGTGTTTGTTAAATTTTTGTAAAATATGTCAAATCTCAATGGTCAAGGTCACAGGTCAAAAAGGTTGGTATCAGTGAAAAGGTCTTGTCCTAATGAATATCCATGTGATGTTTGAAGTCGAGGATTGTGGCCACGTAAATTCGGTTTAAGCCCCCCCCCCCCCACCCCCTGTAGAATTAATTTCCGCTGACCGTTCCAAGGGGGTTCTTCTCTCGCGGTTTATTTTTTGTTATGGTTTGTCTTTGGGTGTTTGTGTCGCTTATATGACTTAATTTTGGATGGCCTATTGGCCGTTTTGTAGGAAAGTAACTGTCCTTTTGGCTTTCCGCTATTGATGTTTCCATTAGGTCTGTTGTTTCATGTCTGTGATTCTTTCCCTTTGGTGTCTCTGATGGGAGCTGTGGGTTGATTGTATCGATTCCTGATCATTGCCTCCACTTCTATTCTGTTACAAAAAGGTATTGGAATGGGAGTAAAAAATGTGTTTAAATAATTCGGAAAAGGGGAGATAATTCCATCATAATCAATAATATAGTTATGGCCCTTTGTCAGAATGTAGCTCTTGTCATGGTGAGTATGTGTATGAGTTTCATAAAGGTGGGTCAAATATTTTTGGAAATATGGTCAAGGATAAGGATTTTGGTTATTTTTTGTAAAATAGGTCAAAGTTCAAAGGTCAAGGTCACAGGTCAAAAAGGTTGGCATCAGTGCAAAGGTCTTATCGCAAGGAACATCCATGGAAGTTTGAAGGCTCTGTTGCAAAAAGTATTGGAATGGGAGTAAAAATGTGTATAAAACAGGTCAAAGTTCAAAGGTCAAGTTCACATGTCAAAAAGATTGGTATCAGTGAAAAGGTCTTGTCCCAAGGAACATCCATGTGAAGCTTGAGGGCTCTGTTACGAAAAGTATTGAAGTGGGAGTAAAAATGTGTTTCAGAGAAAGAAAACGGAAAAGGAGAGATAATTCAGTCATAATCAATAATATAGTTATGGCCCTTTATCAGAATGTAGCTCTTGTCATGGTAAGATTATGAAGTTTCATAAAGATAGGCCAAATATTTTTGGAAATATGGTCAAGGTTAAGGTATTTGGTTAATTTTTAGCTCACCTGTCACGTAATGAGCTTTTGGGATCACGTTTCGTCCATCGTGCGTCCGTGCGTCCGTCCGTGCGTAAACAAATTCTTGAAACGACATCTCCTCCTTAACCACTGATCGGATTTTGATCAAACTTCACAGGAATGATCCTTAGGTGGTCCCCTTTCAAACTTGTTCAAATGGTTCCGGTCCGTTGCACATATAGGTCACAGGAGCTAAAAATAGATTTTTTTTCACCGAAAACTTAAAAACTCTCCTTCTCTGAAACCGCAAGCTCCAGGACTTTGATATTTGGTATGAAGCTTCATCTAGTGGACACCTACCAAGATTGTTCAAATTATAGTGCTGGGGCCTAAAATGACCCCGCACCGGGGCCCTTTGGTTTTACATGGGCTTATATAGGGAAAATCTTTCAAAATCTTCTTCTCTGAAACCGCAAGGCCCAGGTCTTTGATATTTGGTATGAAGCTGCATGGACCCCTACCAAGATTATTCAATTTATAGTGCTGAGGCCAAAAATGCCCCCGCCCAAGGGCCCTTTGGTTTAACATGGGCTTATATAGGGAAAATCTTTAAAAATCTTCTTCTCTGAAACCGCAAGACCCAGGTCTTTGATATTTGGTATGAAGCTTCATCTAGTGGACCCCTACCAAGATTGTTCAAATAATAGTGCTGGGGCCAAAATTCCCCCGCCCCAGGGCCCTTTTGTTTCACATGGGCTTATATAGGGAAAATCTTTAAAAATCTTCTTCTCTGAAACGGCAAGGCCCAGGTCTTTGCTATTTGGTATGAAGCTTCATCTAGTGGGCCCCTACCAAGATTGTTCAAATTATAGTGTTGGGGCCAAAAATGCCCCCTCCTCGGGGCCCTTTGGTTTTACATAGGATTATATAGGGAATATCTTTAAAAATCTTCCTCTCAGAAACTGCTAGGCCCTGGTCTCTGCTATTTGGTATGAAGCTTCATCTAGTGGGCCCATACCAAGATTGTTCAAATTATAGCCCTGGTGCCAAAAATGCCCCCGCTCCGGGGCCCTTTGTTTTTACATCGACTTGTATAGGGAAAATCTTTAAAAATCTTCTTCTCTGAAACCACAAGGCTTAGGTCTTTGATATTTGTTATGAAGCTTCAGCTAGTGGACCTCTACCAAGATTGTTCAAATTATAGCCCTGAGACCAAAAATGCCCCCGCCATGTGGCACTTTGGTTTTACAGAGACTTATATAGGGAAAATCTTTAAAAATCTTCTTCTCTGAAACCACAAGGCTTAGGTCTTTGATATTTGTTATGAAGCTTCAGCTAGGGGACCTCTACCAAGACTGTTCAAATTATAGCCCTGGGGCCAAAAATGCCCCCGCTCCAGAGCCCTTCAGTTTTACATAGACTAATATAGCGAAAATCTTTAAAAAGCTGCTTCTCTGAAACCACAAGGCTTAGGTCTTTGATATTTGTTATGAAGCTTCATCTAGTAGACCCCTACCAAATTGTTCAAATTATAGTGTTGGGGCCAAAAAAGCCCACGCCCCGGGGCCCTTTGGTTTTACATAGGCATATATAAGGAAAAAACTTTGAAATCTTCTCTGAAACCACAAGGCCTAGGTCTTTGATATTTGGCGTGAAATTTCATCTAGTGGACCTCTATCAAGATTGTTCAAATAATAGTGCTGGGGCCAAAATTGCCCCCGTCCGAAACCCTTTGGTTTTACATAGACTTATATAGGGAAATCTTTAAAAAATCTTCTTCTCTGAAACTGCAAGGCCATGGTCTTTGATATTTGGTATGGAGCTTCATCTAGTGGACCTCTACCAAGATTGTTCAAATTATAGCCCTCGGGCCACAAATGCCCCCGCCCCGGGGCCCTTTGATTTTACATAGACTTATATAGAGATAATCTTGGAAAATCTATTTCTCTGAAACAGCAAGGCCCGGGTCTTTGATATTTGGTGTGAAGCTTCATCTAGTGGACCTCTATCAAGATTATTTAAATTATAGCCCTGAGACCAAAAATGCCCCCGCCCCGGACTTATTTAGGGAATATCTTTAAAACAACCTTCTTCTCTGAAACCGTAAGGCTCAGGTCTTTGATATTTGTTGTGTAGCTTCATCTAGTGGGCCTTTGCCAAGATTGTTCAAATTATAGCCTTTGTTGATATTTGGTATGAAGCTTCACCTTTTAGACTTCCCTCAACATTAAGCACATTATAACCCTGGGGTCAATAATGGCCCTCCTCGGGGCCCACTTGTTACTCTATGGATCAGGTGAGCGATCCAGGGCCATCATGGCCCTCTTGTTTGTAAAATAGGTCAAAGTTCAAAGGTCAAGGTCACAGGTCAAAGAGGTCGGTATCAGTGAAAAGGATTTATCGCAAGGATCATCCACGTGAAGTTTGAAGGCTCTGTTACAAATAGTATTGGAATGGGAGTAAAAATGTGTATAAATATCAGGTCAAAGTTCAAAGGTCAGGGTTTAATGTAAAAAGGTTGGCATCAGAGAAAAGGTCTTGTCCCGAGGAGCATCAATGTGAAGTTTGAAGGCTCTGTTACAAATAGTATTGGAATGAGAGTAAAACTGTGTTTCAGAAAACAAACTGGACAAGGGGATATATTTCAGCCATAACCAATAATATAGTTAAGGCCCTTTGTCAGAATGTAGCCCTTGTAACGGTGAGTATGTGTATGAAGTTTCATAAAGGTAGGCCAAATAGTTTTGGAAATATGGTCAAGGTAAAGGTTTTTGGTTATTTGTTTGTAAAATAGGTCAAAGTTCAAAGGTCAAGGTCATAGGTCGAAAAGTTTGGTTTCAGTAAAAGGTCTTTTGGATATAGTAAAAGAACATTGCCTCTCTCAAGTAGTAAATATACCCACCCGGCAAGAAAAAACCCTGGATTTGCTATTTACAAATTCTCCATCCCCAGTTAGTCGTGTCAAAGGGATGCCCCCGATCGACAAGGCCGATCATGATATAGTTTATATTGAGTATGACATAAAAGCAAAGCGAATCCGACAGGTCCCGCGTAAAATATATTTATATAAGCGTGCGGATATGGATGGTCTGCGAGACCATATGGCGCGATTTAAGGATTCCTTCCTTTCCTCTGACCTCTCTCCCATGTCAGTAAACGACTTGTGGGTCAGTTTTAAGACCGAACTTACGACGGCCATGGAAAGGTACATACCAATAAAAATGACCAAAACAAAGCATAGTGTACCATGGATCGATAACACGATCAAACACCTAATCAGAAGACGTGACAGAATGTACTTTCGTGCTCGTAAGTCTAGCAATCCCGACGTGAAGAACCATTACAAAAGGTTCAGAGCACATGCACAAAAGGTAATTAGGCATATTGGAAGCATGTTTCCAGCATCTTTACCTTTGATGATGAAAATATTGATCCCGAGGGCCCCCAGAAGAATGGAAAAGTTAAGAAATTTTGGTCATTTGTAAAGTCCCTGAAAAAAGAATCATTTGGGATCACTTCACTTAGGGAAAATGGAATTTTGAAAACTGAATCGCGCGAAAAGGCAAATATATGTAATAAGCAGTTTCAATCGGCGTTTACACGTGAAGCTGACGGTGAGCTACCATCAAAAGGTACAAGTCCGTTCCCCTCTATGGGGGACATAACAGTTGACCCCAAAGGGGTCGCAAAACTGTTGGACAAGCTCAACATACATAAGGCATCTGGGCCTGACGGTCTGCATGCCAGGGTGCTTAAGGAATGTAGTGCTGAAATATCTCCCCTGCTGGCCTTTATTTTCAATGAATCACTTGCTCGGGGCACTGTACCAGATGACTGGCGACAAGCAAACGTAACCCCGGTCTTTAAGAAAGGAGAAAAATATGATGCTGCGAATTACAGACCGGTGTCGCTCACATGCATCTGTTGCAAAACCCTGGAGCATATATTAGTTAGCAACATTAACAAGCACCTAGCCTTTGAAAGCATTCTTGCTGACTGCCAGCATGGTTTCCGAAGTCGAAGGTCTTGTGAAACTCAATTAGTTCAGTTCTACCATGACATAGTGAGCAATCTGGATGGGGCCATTAATCGTGGCCACAAACAGACTGACCTGATTATCATGGATTTTGCCAAGGCCTTCGACAAGGTACCTCACAGGAGGCTATTGTACAAACTAGATCATTATGGGATTAGAGGATCCACACTTAAGTGGGTTAGCTCATGGCTCTCTGGACGCACTCAACAAGTTGTACTTGACGGCCAAGCGTCGGATCCAGTCCCTGTTTTGTCCGGTGTCCCACAAGGTTCGGTACTTGGACCGGTCCTTTTCTTGATATTTATTAACGATCTTCCTGATAATATCAGGTCATCTGTTCGCTTGTTTGCTGATGATTGTGTTTTGTATAGGAACATATATACTACTTCTGACTGTCTTATCTTACAAGATGACCTGGATAGCCTAGCACGTTGGGAGGCCGATTGGCAAATGAAGTTCAATGTGGCCAAATGTCATTCAATGAGGGTGTCACGGCACCCTCCAGACAAGCAGATTAAATTCAACTACTCATTACATCAGCATACTTTGGAACATGTCCAATCCGCAAAATATCTTGGTATCACCATTACTGATAATCTTGATTGGGGTCAACATATTTCTGAGATTACCTCTAAAGCAACTAGGACATTAGGGTTTCTTAGACGTAATTTGGCTTTTGCACCTAGGCAGACAAAGGGTGTTGCATACAAAACCTTGGTTAGACCTCAATTAGAGTATGCATTACCTGTTTGGCATCCCCATGTTAAAACTCAGGTTCAGCAGGTTGAGAAGGTTCAGAGGACGGCTGCCCGATGGACCTGCAGGCGATGGCGGAACAGAAGCAGTGTTGGTGATATGCTCGATGAGCTGGAGTGGCCATCCTTGGAGGCCCGTCGCGAGCAGTCCTCTTTAACCTTCTTTTATAAGATACACTCTGACACAGTGTCTCTTAATAAAGATAAATACTTGGCCCCTGTGACTACTTCAACTCAAACAAGGGCATCAAAACTAAACAACAGTCAATATCGTAGGTACCAGGCCTATAGTGATGCCCTGAAGAATTCTTTCTTCCCTAGAACTATTCCTCAGTGGAATAGTCTTCCCTCCTCTGTGGTAAATGCCAAAACTGCAGAGGAGTTCAAAGCCCGCATGGTGTAGATTGGGATCCAGAGGTGTGCGTTTTAGTACACCTCTGAAAGCAGATTGTAAATAGTTTTAAGAACTCATCCAGTCGGTGTGTTTTTTTTTTTTTTTTTTGCTAAATTCTAAATTTAGCGCACCACCAAACTGAGGTAATGGCCAAGTTTGACCAACTCAGTATATGAAGATAGATAGATAGTCTTGTCCCAAGGAACAGCCATGTGAATCTTGAAGGCTTTGTTACAAATAGTATTGGAATGAGTAAAAATGTGTTTCAGAAAAAAATGGTAAAAGGGGAGATAATTCAGTCATAATCAACAATAAAGTTTTGGCTCTTGGTCGGAATGTATGTCTTGTCATTGTGAATACGGGTATGAAGTTTCATGAGGCTAGGTCTAATACTTTTGAAGTGATCTCTCTCTCTCTCTCTCTCTCTCTCTCTCTCTCTCTATATATATATATAACCCCGATAAATAGCGCTAATGACGTTAAAGGTTTATAAATGTTAAAATTGGCGTACAATGTCGGAAGGCCGCGGTGGTGTAATGGTTAGCACGTCTGCCCGGAATGCAGGAGATCCGTGGTTCGAGTCCCGGTTGCGGTGCGACCGATTTTTGTGCGCTAATTCATTTGTCTATTTGATTACCTGTATCGTGCTTTACTTTGATTTTCACATACTTACTCCGATACAGTAGAACATTTGTAAATCTAATAAATAAATAAATAAATAGAATAAAATGGCCGCCGTCCGTAGGTTAAAAAAGAACCGAAATTGATAGGGTCGCCTATGGCGGTAAATGAAAGGTCTCTAAATAGCGCTAATGACGTTAAAGGTTTATAAATGTTAAAATTGGCGTACAATGTCGGAAGGCCGCGGTGGTGTAATGGTTAGCACGTCTGCCCGGAATGCAGGAGATCCGTGGTTCGAGTCCCGGTTGCGGTGCGACCGATTTTTGTGCGCTAATTCATTTGTCTATTTGATTACCTGTATCGTGCTTTACTTTGATTTTCACATACTTACTCCGATACAGTAGAACATTTGTAAATCTAATAAATAAATAAATAAATAGAATAAAATGGCCGCCGTCCGTAGGTTAAAAAAGAACCGAAATTGATAGGGTCGCCTATGGCGGTAAATGAAAGGTCTCTAAATAGCGCTAATGACGTTAAAGGTTTATAAATGTTAAAATTGGCGTACAATGTCGGAAGGCCGCGGTGGTGTAATGGTTAGCACGTCTGCCCGGAATGCAGGAGATCCGTGGTTCGAGTCCCGGTTGCGGTGCGACCGATTTTTGTGCGCTAATTCATTTGTCTATTTGATTACCTGTATCGTGCTTTACTTTGATTTTCACATACTTACTCCGATACAGTAGAACATTTGTAAATCTAATAAATAAATAAATAAATAGAATAAAATGGCCGCCGTCCGTAGGTTAAAAAAGAACCGAAATTGATAGGGTCGCCTATGGCGGTAAATGAAAGGTCTCTAAATAGCGCTAATGACGTTAAAGGTTTATAAATGTTAAAATTGGCGTACAATGTCGGAAGGCCGCGGTGGTGTAATGGTTAGCACGTCTGCCCGGAATGCAGGAGATCCGTGGTTCGAGTCCCGGTTGCGGTGCGACCGATTTTTGTGCGCTAATTCATTTGTCTATTTGATTACCTGTATCGTGCTTTACTTTGATTTTCACATACTTACTCCGATACAGTAGAACATTTGTAAATCTAATAAATAAATAAATAAATAGAATAAAATGGCCGCCGTCCGTAGGTTAAAAAAGAACCGAAATTGATAGGGTCGCCTATGGCGGTAAATGAAAGGTCTCTAAATAGCGCTAATGACGTTAAAGGTTTATAAATGTTAAAATTGGCGTACAATGTCGGAAGGCCGCGGTGGTGTAATGGTTAGCACGTCTGCCCGGAATGCAGGAGATCCGTGGTTCGAGTCCCGGTTGCGGTGCGACCGATTTTTGTGCGCTAATTCATTTGTCTATTTGATTACCTGTATCGTGCTTTACTTTGATTTTCACATACTTACTCCGATACAGTAGAACATTTGTAAATCTAATAAATAAATAAATAAATAGAATAAAATGGCCGCCGTCCGTAGGTTAAAAAAGAACCGAAATTGATAGGGTCGCCTATGGCGGTAAATGAAAGGTCTCTAAATAGCGCTAATGACGTTAAAGGTTTATAAATGTTAAAATTGGCGTACAATGTCGGAAGGCCGCGGTGGTGTAATGGTTAGCACGTCTGCCCGGAATGCAGGAGATCCGTGGTTCGAGTCCCGGTTGCGGTGCGACCGATTTTTGTGCGCTAATTCATTTGTCTATTTGATTACCTGTATCGTGCTTTACTTTGATTTTCACATACTTACTCCGATACAGTAGAACATTTGTAAATCTAATAAATAAATAAATAAATAGAATAAAATGGCCGCCGTCCGTAGGTTAAAAAAGAACCGAAATTGATAGGGTCGCCTATGGCGGTAAATGAAAGGTCTCTAAATAGCGCTAATGACGTTAAAGGTTTATAAATGTTAAAATTGGCGTACAATGTCGGAAGGCCGCGGTGGTGTAATGGTTAGCACGTCTGCCCGGAATGCAGGAGATCCGTGGTTCGAGTCCCGGTTGCGGTGCGACCGATTTTTGTGCGCTAATTCATTTGTCTATTTGATTACCTGTATCGTGCTTTACTTTGATTTTCACATACTTACTCCGATACAGTAGAACATTTGTAAATCTAATAAATAAATAAATAAATAGAATAAAATGGCCGCCGTCCGTAGGTTAAAAAAGAACCGAAATTGATAGGGTCGCCTATGGCGGTAAATGAAAGGTCTCTAAATAGCGCTAATGACGTTAAAGGTTTATAAATGTTAAAATTGGCGTACAATGTCGGAAGGCCGCGGTGGTGTAATGGTTAGCACGTCTGCCCGGAATGCAGGAGATCCGTGGTTCGAGTCCCGGTTGCGGTGCGACCGATTTTTGTGCGCTAATTCATTTGTCTATTTGATTACCTGTATCGTGCTTTACTTTGATTTTCACATACTTACTCCGATACAGTAGAACATTTGTAAATCTAATAAATAAATAAATAAATAGAATAAAATGGCCGCCGTCCGTAGGTTAAAAAAGAACCGAAATTGATAGGGTCGCCTATGGCGGTAAATGAAAGGTCTCTAAATAGCGCTAATGACGTTAAAGGTTTATAAATGTTAAAATTGGCGTACAATGTCGGAAGGCCGCGGTGGTGTAATGGTTAGCACGTCTGCCCGGAATGCAGGAGATCCGTGGTTCGAGTCCCGGTTGCGGTGCGACCGATTTTTGTGCGCTAATTCATTTGTCTATTTGATTACCTGTATCGTGCTTTACTTTGATTTTCACATACTTACTCCGATACAGTAGAACATTTGTAAATCTAATAAATAAATAAATAAATAGAATAAAATGGCCGCCGTCCGTAGGTTAAAAAAGAACCGAAATTGATAGGGTCGCCTATGGCGGTAAATGAAAGGTCTCTAAATAGCGCTAATGACGTTAAAGGTTTATAAATGTTAAAATTGGCGTACAATGTCGGAAGGCCGCGGTGGTGTAATGGTTAGCACGTCTGCCCGGAATGCAGGAGATCCGTGGTTCGAGTCCCGGTTGCTGTGCGACCGATTTTTGTGCGCTAATTCATTTGTCTATATATATATATATATATATATATTGTTACGAGCCAGGCGTAGCAGAAAGAAAAAGCAAACAAGCCTTTTGGAAAAATTTAACAAAATTTATTTACAAGTTAACTTTAACCTGTAGAAGTAAGAAAATTAAATGTACTTAGCTCTGTTATGAAATATCCTGAATGAATCTATCTTCCTTGATCCCACAGAATTCACAGTCCAAAATGAAAAGTAATATCCTTTAACAATCCAACACAGAATTTAGAAATAACTTTCCTTATAAGCCCAAACTTGAAACTCTTAAGTCTTACTCAATGAGAAAAATCAAGCTCTTTTATAGACCCTAAGATTTCTCTAGAACATTCCAGAGGGCTGTGGAATAAGATGAGGTTATTTTCTAAAAATAATGCAACCCAGAACTTTCTGGAAGGTTCTGAAGTACTTTTCCTTGTAAACATGTTGTTTACAAAATTGAAATTAATCTGTGACTCAGTTTTCTAGAATCTTCTATAAGAAGATTAACAAGATATTTATAGCACTATTAGGTCACAGTGGGGTGCAAGTGGGAATCAGAAAAATAAATTCTTATGCATAACACTCCCCCTCTTCGAGGAAAAGAAAGATTTATGTAATAAAGCTTTCTTTTGCTTTAAGAATAATAAAATATTGAGCATAGCATATAAAATTACATGTATCTACAATCCACTTTAGTAGGAAAGAAAAACACAACTCCTGACACTGCTCAAGCTCTTGAAAGGGCATCAGGGATAATGTTATCTCTCCCTCTGATATGTCTTATGTCTAAATTATACTCTTGTAGCATAAGACTCCACCTGAGCAACCGCTGATTTTTGTTTTTCATTTTATGTATGAAAGTCAGTGGATTGTGATCACTGAAAACAACAATCGGTGCAGTAGTAGGGGTAAGATAAACTTCGAAATGTTGCAGAGCAAGAATCAGAGACAAGCACTCTTTCTCTATGGTAGAGTAATTTCTCTGATGCTTATTAAACTTTTTGGAAAAGTAGCAAACTGGATGATCCACACCATTTTCATCTTCCTGCAACAAAACACTACCTGCACCTATGTCACTAGCATCTACAGCTAGCTTAAACTCCTTTTCAAAGTTTGGTGCTAAGAGAACTGGTTCACTCTTGAGTATGGCTTTAAGTTTATCAAAAGCATTTTGGCATATTGCATTCCAATGGAATTTTGTTCTTTTGCTGAGCAAATTTGTCAAAGGCTCAGCAATTATAGAGAAATTATTACAGAACTTTCTGTAATAACCAGCCATACCAAGAAATCGCATCAGCTGTCTTTTGCACGTGGGTACGGGAAAATTTGAGATAGCCTCAACTTTAGCATCAATGGGTTTCACATGACCTTGACCTACAACATGACCTAGAAACGTCAAACTTGCAAGGCAGAATTCACTTTTAGCAAGATTGATTGTCAATTTGGCATTACTCAGTCTATCAAAGAATGCTCGAATAGTCCCAAGATGTTGATTCCACTGGTCGTTGTATATGATAGCATCATCGATATAAGCACTGCAGCCTTCCAGCCCCGCAATTACCATGTTTATTAAGCGCTGAAATGTTGCTGGAGGGTTTTTCGTTCCAAATGGCATGACTTTATAGTTAAATAATCCGTCTGGTGTTGTGAATGCCAAAATCTCCTTTGCTCTATCTGTAAGTGGAATTTGCCAAAATCCTTTCAGAAGGTCGAATTTCGTTATGTATTTGGCATTCCCGATGTTATCAATGCAGTCATCCATTCTTGGAATAGGAAAGCTATCTGTTTTACTTAAGGAATTAACTTTCCTAAAATCTGTACACATACGATATGTCCCATCAGGTTTTGGTACAAGAATACAAGGAGAACTCCACTCACTTTGACTTGGTTCAATAAAGTCATTGTCTAATAGATACTGAACTTCTTCTTTAAGATATTTTTGTTTCACAGGATTCATCCTGTATGGGTGTTGTTTTACAGGTTTAGAACCATTTATGTCCACATCGTGAAATATTTTGTCTGTCCGTGTTGGAATGTCAGGAAATAAGTGTTCATATTCAAAAATCAGCTGTTTCAGTTCATTCCGCTGATTTGGCTCTAGATGTGACAGTTTCTGGTCAAGATTCCGTAGAATGTCAGAATTCTGAAGTTTTGATGATGTGGGATCCGACTTCACTGAATTAATATCCTCACAGTCATTGTCACTTGAATTAAGTGGAACAGAGCTAACTAGATTGACTGATGTTAAAGATGTATTGTCCCTATCTATGTATGCCTTAAGCATGTTAATATGACATAGCTGCTTTAGCTTGCGCCTCCCAGGAGTGTTTATTATGTAATTTACGTCACTGATCTTTTTGTCTACAGTGTATGGACCATAATACCTGGCCTGCAACGATTTCCCTGGAATAGGCAAAAGAGCTAGTACCTTATCACCTGGTTTAAAATTCCTTTCTTTTGTCCCTATGTCATAAAGCTGTTTCATTTTCCTTTGGGCTGACTGAAGATTGGTCCGAGCAGCCTCACAAGCTTTTGAAAGTCTAGTTTTGAAATCAGACACATACTGAAGTAAATTCAGGGAGGTGTCATCATTGGAGAGAAATTTCTCTTTGAGAAGTTTCAAAGGACCACGAACGGTATGGCCAAATACTAATTCAAATGGACTGAAGCCAAGAGATTCTTGCACAGATTCTCTAACAGCAAATAAAAGGAGATGGATGCCTTCATCCCAATCCTTCTCTGTGTCAAAGCAATATGATCTTATCATGTTTTTCAATGTTTGATGGAATCTTTCAAGGGCGCCCTGACTTTCAGGATGATAGGCCGATGACTTATACTGAACAATGCCAAGTTCATGCATTACTTGTTGAAATATTCCAGACATAAAATTTGAGCCTTGGTCTGACTGAATAGATTTAGGAAGCCCAACAAATGTGAAAAACTTCACTAAGGCCTTGACGATTGTCTTAGTTTTGATATTTCTTAGTGGAATGGCTTCAGGAAAACGTGTGGAAGCACACATAATAGTCAATAGATATTCACAACCAGACTTTGTTCTGGGCAAGGGACCCACACAGTCTATAATTATTCGACTGAAAGGTTCATCAAAAGCAGGTATAGGCTGCAAATGAGCCTTAGGTATAGTCTGATTGGGTTTTCCTACCATTTGGCATGTATGGCAGGACCTACAATGCTGGGAAACATCTGATTTTAACCCAGGCCAGTAAAAATGATTAAGAATCTTGTGATAGGTTTTATTTACACCTAAATGTCCTGACATGGGAGTTTCATGTGCCAAGTTTAATATTTCGATACGGTAAAGCCGTGGAACCACTATCTGGTGGCTGACAGTCCACTCGTCTTCTGCTGAGACATCTGGTGGACGCCATTTTCTCATAAGAATGTCATTTTTGACATAATAACAGACTGGTACCTGAGATACTTCCTGCTCATCTAAGGCCCTTTCAAACAAAGGCGAAATTTCAGGATCCTTGTGCTGCTCTATAGCTAGTTGAGACCCGGACATTTTGTCATGGCCTAGATCGAAAGATGAGTTATTCTCATGAAAAGCTGTCTGCTTATCAGGCAGGCTTGAAGACAGTGACCTCGTTATCTCGTCATTAAAAGACTGACCCAAAAAGGTATCAGTGAAATCAAAATCCTGTTTCCCATCAGTTTGCTTGGCCTTACGTGCCATAGCCCTTGTAACTGCACAAGACGGATAAAGATCAGGAATTTCCTGCTCAATGGGATCAGGCGGTTGGTCTATGCAAGGATTAGTAGTCAAAAGTGGGTTTACCACAACCTTATCTCCAGCTAAGTCATTGCCTAGCAACAAATGAACACCTTTAAAAGGTAAAGAAGGTCTAATACCAACAGCCACTGAACCGGATACCAAGTCTGATGACAAATAAACGTTATGGAGCGGAACATTAACAAATCCACATTCCACACCCTGAATAAGGACACTTTGGCCCAAAGAAGTCTTCTCAGAAAAAGGCAGAGTATCTGCTAGAATAAGAGATTGAGAGGCTCCGGTATCTCGTAAGATTTTAATAGGGGTAGGATGGGCATAACTGTCACCATTTAGTGACACGAAACCATCTGATAAGAATGGTTCATAAATCTCCATAACCGAATCAGTCTCAAATAATTTGATATCAGAAAGAGTTTCCTCCCTTACACAAGACTGTGGTTTTGGCCTTATAGAAGTCAAGCCTGTAGGCTTAAGTTCCTCTTGTCTTTCTCTTTCTTTCCTTCGCTTTAATTTTAAACACTCAGAGATCAAATGACCTGTATTTTTACAATAATAACAAACTACTTGAGATTGAGATAAGGGATTCTGGTCTTTGTTTTCACCAGAAGGTTTGGAAAAATTCTGGCTTCTGTTTTCACCAGAAGGTTTGGAAGGATTCTGGTTTTTATTTTCACCAGAAAGTTTGGGCATAGTACTTAATGTATGGCTATAACTACCAGAAGGATTACTGGGATAGAATCTTGGATCTGTTTGTGGATTATAAGGTTTTCGAGGATAAGGCCTGTTCACAAATGAGACTTTATGAGTCAAAGCATAATCATCTGCCAAACGAGAAGCTTCCTCCAAAGTTTCAACCTGTCTCTCATCGAGAAAAGATTTAATGTCTGAATTTATGCACCGTTTGAACTCTTCAACAAGGACAAGCTGTCTAAGTTTGTCATGATCAGAGCCTACTTTTTTTAGAAGAACACCACCTATCAAATAACTGTTCTTTGATTCGAGCAAATTCTACATGGGTCTGGGAAATTTCTTTTTTACAATTCCTAAATTTCTGCCTGTAAGCCTCAGGGACCAACTCATATGCCTTAAGAATAAGCTCCTTAACCAAATCATAGTCTGAGCTTTGCTCGACTGTCAGCTGAGTGTAAATGTCTCGAGCCTTTCCGACAACAACGCTTTGCAAAAGTAAGGTCCAATGCTCTTTTGGCCATTTTAAATTTTCTGCAACTTTTTCAAAATGCAAAAAATACTTATCTACCTCTTTTTCCTGAAATGGCGGAACTAATCTGATGTGCTTTGTAGCATCAAAGTAACTACCAGGGTCAAAAACAGGGGTAGGTTTCACCCTATCTTGACCCTGGAGTTCCAATTCCTTCAGCCTCAATTGATATTGCATTTCCCTTTCTTTTTCTTCAATACTATATCTCAGTTTTTCCTTTTCTAACTCAATCCGTTCCTCCATTTCTCTTTGTTTTTCCCTCTCTCTTTGTTCCATTTCTAATCTTTCCATCTGCATTTGTCTCTGCATTTCTCTTTCTTTTTCCTTCTCTCTTTCTTGCATTTCTAATCTTAACTTCTCTAATTCAATTTGCCTTCCTATTTCAATTTGTCTCATTTGTAATTCAGTATGTGAAACCATAATGAGAGACAAAGCAGATGGATCGAAAAGTTCTTCATCAACCAAAAACTGTACCAAAATATTCTTAGTTTCATGTTTTTTCATGCTTGTTTTAACAGCAGTGACCCCATAATGGGAAGCAATATCTAACAAATCTGTCCTTTTGGCCAGATTAAACAACTCCTGAGTAGGCTGAGCCGAAAAGCTTCTCAAATCAAACGACATGTTTGCTTTTTGTTTGTGTTATAAAGCAATTATGGTAATACAGATTGAGTTTAATTTGACAAAATTTTTTATTATTATTTTTTTTTGAAATGACAAGCCCAAGGAGAACTTCACATGAAATGACAAGTACTATTTCACCTGAAATGACAATTCACATGAAATGACAATCCCCTATATGCCTACAGGGAAATACCAATCTTGTGAAGCAACTGCCAAGTCTATATTTGATAAGAAATGACAATTACCTGCTGTCACATGAAATGTCGGTTTTAAAATGCTCGAAATGGTTTATCCCGGACGAGCCCCCAATTTCTGTTACGAGCCAGGCGTAGCAGAAAGAAAAAGCAAACAAGCCTTTTGGAAAAATTTAACAAAATTTATTTACAAGTTAACTTTAACCTGTAGAAGTAAGAAAATTAAATGTACTTAGCTCTGTTATGAAATATCCTGAATGAATCTATCTTCCTTGATCCCACAGAATTCACAGTCCAAAATGAAAAGTAATATCCTTTAACAATCCAACACAGAATTTAGAAATAACTTTCCTCATAAGCCCAAACTTGAAACTCTTAAGTCTTACTCAATGAGAAAAATCAAACTCTTTTATAGACCCTAAGATTTCTCTAGAACATTCCAGAGGGCTGTGGAATAAGATGAGGTTATTTTCTAAAAATAATGCAACCCAGAACTTTCTGGAAGGTTCTGAAGTACTTTTCCTTGTAAACATGTTGTTTACAAAAATGAAATTAATCTGTGACTCAGTTTTCTAGAATCTTCTATAAGAAGATTAACAAGATATTTATAGCACTATTAGGTCACAGTGGGGTGCAAGTGGGAATCAGAAAAATAAATTCTTATGCATAACAATATATATATACGTAAAAATAAACAACATCAGCGCATGGAAGTCATTTATTTTAATTATTACCGACCGGTTTCAAAATCTTCAGGGTAACAATTAATATGGCGTTAAAATCTGTGGCGTTGCTATGTAACGTCGCTACGCAACTTTGTGTACACATGAGTACGCAAAATACATAGATATTGTAACGTCATCAATTAGTGTTTAGTTTCGGTGAAAAAACATCAATAAAGTGACGTTCTTTGGCTAACCTATCTGAAACATCATCATGGTGAAATTTAAGGAATGGAAAAATTGAAAACTTTGGTTCCGTTTTGCAACAATTATCTATGTGAGTACTAACAGGCATTTGTCTTGTTGATGGGTCCCTAATTTGCTGTTCATGTACTGTTTTTCTGTTTCGTAATTTATCTCCTGTTTGCCCTATGTAGTACTTATCGCAACCGTTGCATATTAGAACATATAGAACGTTTCTAACGGTGCAATTAATATTTTCTTTTACATGAAATGTTTTGTTATTTAGTGTCAAAGATGGTCCTTCAATAATGTACTCGCATAGGCCGCACCGCGGTTCTTTACATTTAAAAACAGAAGGCGTAGAGTTATTGTCCTTAAATTCGGATTTGGTAAGCAGACGTTTCAAGTTTGGAAGTTGTCGTTTGCTTTTGATTAATTTGGTATTTTCCATTACTCTTTTCATCCTAGTATCATTATTAAAAATTTCCATATTGTTCTTTAGTATTCCAAAAACTTCTCTGTTTTTTGGGTTAAATGTTGAGACAAAGGGAATGATATTTTCTTCTACTTTGGTCTGGATGTTTAATAAAGTGTGTATAGGAATTTGCACAGCCTTTATTATACCTGTTGCAATAACTTGTAGGGGGTAGTTTGCGTGTATTAGGGTGGCTGCAAGTTCTTGCAGGCGTCTTTTCAGTATATTTCTGTCAGAGACAATAGTGCAAATTCTACGTGCTAATAATAATAATAATTGCAAATCTATATCTACCAATATATCTGTCATGTCAGTATTCTGGTCCGTCGATGTATTTGCCTCTCTCTCTCTCATTACAGTTTTCACTTTTTTAAGATAACCCTCAAAAATGGTTATCTTTCTAAATTTTACATTGATTTCTTTCTATCCTTCTATTTCCTTTCTTTCTTGTACTGAAATCGCATTATATTGCATAGGCGGCGGTTAAAGTAAGATAGCCATAAATGTCAACAGCTATAAAAGATGACACGTGCCGTATGCACCCCCTATACTTAAAGTTATTACAGGTAAAAACTTATTGTAACAGAAGAATACATACCGGAAAGAAACCATGTCATTAGTGTGCACGCTTACGTATACGCGTGCCCGGGCTTGGTTTTATGGCCCTTTCAAGATTATTTCACTCATGTCAAACCGACAGTCATTATGATAACTCACACGTGCAGCATAGCATCACGGAAACATGCCTATATAATTTTGACCCCCTTGAACCCCACTTTTATATAGTAAAACTGGGATTTACGGGGGTATACCTTATTTTTCTTATTTCTTATCTAAAATATAGATTGTGGGTACTCGTTAGAACCGTCGATGAGGCGGTTCTAACGAGTGCCCACAATCTATATTTTGAGCAGAAATAAGAAAAATATCACAATTTTTCATCATAAAATTTTCTTTTTTTTTTCGGCGATAAAGGTGGCAATGTATTTGTATAGGCGTGTTTGCGTAATGGTGCATTTTTTACATCTCACAAGTGGCTTCATTTCTGACGAAAATCAGTGATAATTTCTTATAAATGCTCAAAACATAGGTTGTTTGTGCTCTTTAGAACCGCCTCAATGAGTTGGTTCTAAACAATAGTGTCGTAGAAAAAAATCAAGAAAAAGTGCTTTGTTGGGTAAGTCCTTTTCGCGAAAAGGACCACTTTTTGCGGAAAGGACTCCTTTTCGCATTTCAGTGTATCCCAATCAGAACCACTAAAAACAAAACCACTAAAACCATGCATCCTATGAACTTTGTACATATTCCCACCACTGCAAGTTACTACAAATACAGTTTCTGTCCTCTGGCTGTTGTACAGAGGAATTATATATCTTCTCAGGCTGCTCTGTGCTCTGATCGCGATTCCATCAGATCTGCACCCTCCAACGTCCAATGCCATGAACCATATTGTTTTTCCAGCTAAAATGCTGTTTTTACTCTTAAACCGTTCTAAAATCTAATACATATTCTTCTATCATGCTTTACTTTTTCTGACGCGCACAGCTGCACATAATCCTCGCGAGAGGGCGATGCAGAATAGAACAGATAGATAGACAGATAGATAGATACGGAGTGTGATAGCTCAGTGGTTAGTGCACTTACCTCTGATGCTAGAGAACCCCCTCTCCCCCTGGTTCGATCCACTGCGGCGGTGATAATTTCGGTGTCCGAACACGCTCCATTGACAACATTCGCAGGGATAATGTCATAAAGTGCTCCGTCCTTCGGATCGGGACGTTAACTGGAGCCCCCCCCCCCCTACTCCCCCTGTGCAGGGAGAGCTATCCCCTGTGCAGGTTAAAGAACCCTACCGTAATTACATGACTACTGTGTAGGCTTTCATCCTGCAAAAACTGGGGTGTATGCATATACACCGTCTGTGCCCCTAAAGAGGTTAAGACGAAACTTTAAAAACGCTAGCTAGCTAGCTAGCTAGCTAGCTAGATAGATAGATAGATAGATAGATAGATAGATAGATAGATAGATAGATAGATCGGTGTCCTGGGGTGTCCTCTTAAACCGTTCTAAAATCCGTTATATTTTCTTTTAAATGCTCAAAACATAGGCTGTTGGTGCTCTTTAGAACCGCCTCTATGAGGCGGTTTTAACGAGTACCCACAACCTATGTACTGGAGCCTGTTGGTGCTCTTTAGAACCGCCTCTATGAGGCGGTTCTAACGAGTACCCACACCCTATGTATTGGAGCAGAAATAAGAAACATACGGTATACCCTCGTAAACCCCAGCTTTTTCTATATAAAGTTGGGTTTAGAGGGGTGGGTCTTCATTTCACGTGAAATGAAGTAGTTCACGTGATAAGTGACAACATAGAGAGGTGAGGGAACGGAACGAATTACAGATTCTGGGATGACTGTGGCACATGGAAAATTGCTAAAACGCATACAACTCACTTTCTACACAGAGACGGTTAACTTAAAACAATAGTGTCTCAGAAAATTAACTAAGAAAAAGTGCTTTGTTGGGTAAATCATTTTCGCGGAAAGGACCATTTTTGTTGAAAGGACTCCTTTTCGCATTTCAGGGTAACCCAATCAGAACCACTAAATACAAAAACACTAAAAACATGCATCCTATGAACTTTGTACAAAGTAGAAGTAAAACAAAGACCAGGAATCGATACAATTAACTTACTCCACCCACCAAAGACACCAAAGGGAAAGAAACACAAACATTAAGCGACCAGACCATAATGGAAACCTAAACAAAGGGAGGCCATAAGGACAGTTACTTTCCCACAAAATGGCCATATGGCTATCCACAATAAAAAGACACAAGTGATACACACAGTAAGTAACAAACAACATCATAAATAAATCGCTACAGAAGAACTGCCTTGGAACGGTCAGTGGAAAGATTTCCACTGGGGGCTTAAATCGATTTTACGTGGCCACAATCCTCGCCCTTACTTCCGTCGCGATTTAGACAAATAATTTGTTCAGTACGCATGAAGGCCTCCTAACTCATCAGTGCAACATCTTCGTGAACACAAATTATCAAAGAACCACAGAGGTGAGACAACGGTGAGGACTCGACAGCAAGAAACCACTGAAATGCTGGAGCAAAAGAAAACCAACAGTTGAAATCCGATGGGCCCGACCAGAGACAGAGCATCAGGCACCAACCAACATTACCTTGAATTAGATCTCTCTAATTCTCAATAAGCCTTTACGTTGGAACCGTCATAGAATCTGAGGCCTGACCCACCGGCGTGCAATTAAAGAGGGAAGCAAAGTTGCCAACCGTGATTGGGTTATCTACCATGCATGCAGTCTGTCGTATAATATCCATGTTGTACCCAATCTTTTTATATCGAATAATGATTTTACGAAATTGGGTGCTAAAGTCATTGCGGTTATATATTTTTCTGAATCTATATACTAAGTCACCATAAAATTCGGGTTCCGATAGACCTTGTTGCAGAAGAGATTTAAGTCCAATATTGAAATTTGAAATTAAATCAGAATGGCGTCTATAAAATTTTGAAAAGGCTTTGCGTAGTTTATGGTACCGATAACCCTGATTAAGAAGTTTAGCCGTTAATAATTTATTACGAGTGTTGAAGTCAGTTACATGACTACACACTCTAGCAAATCGAATTAATTGCGAAATATAAACGCCATAGGATGGCGCACGAGGAACATCACCATCCAAAAAAAAAGGAAATTTACAATCTCAAAATCAAAGTCATCCCGTTTATCATAAATTTTGCACGAAACAAACCCATCTACAATAGATAGATGTAAATCCAAAACGGGGCCTCTGTATCAGAAGAATTTGCTTTATTTAACTGAAGTTCGGGGGGGGGGGGGTGTACATCTGACTGATCAAACCATCGAAATAGGTATTATCAATATTTAATAAATCATCTAAATATCTAGAAGTGGAGCTAAAAGCGTCAATAATTTCAGATTGGTTATCAATGGAAAGCGACAACATGAAGTCTCTTTCATAAGAATACAAGAACAGATCAGCCACAAGTGGTGCGCAATTCGTACCCATCGGAATGCCCACAATTTGGCTAAATAACTTAGTACCGAAATTAATATAAATATTGTCAAGTAGAAAGGTGAGGGCATCACACACTTTCTGACATGACCAAAGTGTATAATTCTTATGCTCTTTAGAAGTGAAAAAAGCATTTCTGACATTACATGCAAGATAGAGAGAATCTTCTCTGTGAAAAGCCCATTCAATTAAATCATTAAGCTTTTCTTTTACAAGATTATGAGGAAGTGTAGTGTAAAGAGTGGAAAATCGTAAGTAGACAGACTTGAAGCACGAAAATGTCTGGATTTCAATTTATTTAAAGTAGAAGTAAAACAAAGATCAGGAATTGATACAGGTAACTTACTTCACCCATAAAAGGCACCAAAGGGAAAGAAATACAAACATCAAGCGACCAGACTATAATGGAAACCTAAACAAAAGAAGGCCATAAGGACAGTTACTTTCCCACAAAATGGCCATATGGCCATTCAAAACCAAAAGACACAAGTGATACACACAGTAAGTAACAAACAACATAAATAAATAAATCGCCACAGAAGAGCCGCCTTGGAACGGTCAGTGGAAGATTTCCACTGGGGGGCTTAAATCGATTTTACGTGGCCACAATCCTCGCCCTTACTTCCGTCGCGATTTAGACAAAAAATTTGTTCAGTCCGCATGAAGGGCTCCTAACTCATCAGTGCAACATCTCCGTGAACACAAAAATCAAAGAACCACAGCGGTGAGACAACGGTGAGGACTCGACAGCAAGAAACCACTGAAATGCTGGAGCAAAAGAAAACCAACAGTTAGACTCCGATGAGCCCGACCAGAGACAGAGCATCAGGCACCAACCAACATTATCTCTCTAATTTTCAATAAGCCTTTACGTTGGAGCCGTCATAGAATCTGAGGCCTGACCCACCGGCGTGCAATTAAAGAGGGAAGCAAAGTTGCCAACCGTGATTGGGTTAACTACCATGCATGCAGTCTGTCGTATAATATCCATGTTGTACCCAATCTTTTTATATCGAAGAATGATTTTACGAAATTGGGTGCTGAAGTCATTGCAGTTATATATTTTTCTGAATTTATATACTAAGTCACCATAAAATTCGGGTTCCGATAGACCTTGTTGCAGAAGAGATTTAAGTCCAATATTGAATTTTGAAATTAAATCAGAATGGCGTCTATAAAATTTTGAAAAGGCTTTGCGTAGTTTATGGTACCGATAACCCTGATTAAGGAGTTTAGCCGTTAATAATTTATTACGAGTGTTAAAGTCAGTTACATGACTACACACTCTAGCAAATCGAATTAGTTGCGAAATATAAACGCCATAGGATGGCGCACGAGGAACATCACCATCCCAAAAAGGAAAATTTACAATCTCAAAATCAAAGTCATCACGTTTATCATAAATTTTGCACGAAACAAATCCATCTACAATAGATAGATGTAAATCCAATACGGGGCCTCTGTATCAGAAGAATTTGCTTTATTTAACTGAAGTTCGGGGGGGGGGGGTGTAAATCTGACTGATCAAACCATCGAAATAGGTATTATCAATATTTAATAAATCATCTAAATATCTAGAAGTGGAGCTAAAAGCGTCAATAATTTCAGATTGGTTATCAATGGAAAGCGACAACATGAAGTCTCTTTCATAAGAATACAAGAACAGATCAGCCACAAGTGGTGCGCAATTCGTACCCATCGGAATGTCCACAATTTGGCTAAATAACTTAGTACCGAAATTAATATAAATATTGTCAAGTAGAAAGGTGAGGGCATCACACACTTTCTGACATGACCAAAGTGTATAATTCTTATGCTCTTTAGAAGTGAAAAAAGCATTTCTGACATTACATGCAAGATAGAGAGAATCTTCTCTGTGAAAAGCCCATTCAATTAAATCATTAAGCTTTTCTTTTACAAGATTATGAGGAAGTGTAGTGTGAAGACTGGAAAATCGTAAGTAGACAGACTTGAAGCACGAAAATGTCTGGATTTCAATTTATTTAAAGTAGAAGTAAAACAAAGATCAGGAATTGATACAGGTAACTTACTTCACCCATAAAAGGCACCAAAGGGAAAGAAATACAAACATCAAGCGACCAGACTATAATGGAAACCTAAACAAAGGAAGGCCATAAGGACAGTTACTTTCCCACAAAATGGCCATATGGCCATTCAAAACCAAAAGACACAAGTGATACACACAGTAAGTAACAAACAACAACATAAATAAATCGCCACAGAAGAGCCGCCTTGGAACGGTCAGTGGAAGATTTCCACTGGGGGGCTTAAATCGATTTTACGTGGCCACATTCCTCGCCCTTACTTCCGTCGCGATTTAGACAAAAAATTTGTTCAGTCCGCATGAAGGGCTCCTAACTCATCAGTGCAACATCTCCGTGAACACAAAAATCAAAGAACCACAGCGGTGAGACAACGGTGAGGACTCGACAGCAAGAAACCACTGAAATGCTGGAGCAAAAGAAAACCAACAGTTAGACTCCGATGAGCCCGACCAGAGACAGAGCATCAGGCACCAACCAACATTATCTCTCTAATTTTCAATAAGCCTTTACGTTGGAGCCGTCATAGAATCTGAGGCCTGACCCACCGGCGTGCAATTAAAGAGGGAAGCAAAGTTGCCAACCGTGATTGGGTTAACTACCATGCATGCAGTCTGTCGTATAATATCCATGTTGTACCCAATCTTTTTATATCGAAGAATGATTTTACGAAATTGGGTGCTGAAGTCATTGCAGTTATATATTTTTCTGAATTTATATACTAAGTCACCATAAAATTCGGGTTCCGATAGACCTTGTTGCAGAAGAGATTTAAGTCCAATATTGAATTTTGAAATTAAATCAGAATGGCGTCTATAAAATTTTGAAAAGGCTTTGCGTAGTTTATGGTACCGATAACCCTGATTAAGGAGTTTAGCCATTAATAATTTATTACGAGTGTTAAAGTCAGTTACATGACTACACACTCTAGCAAATCGAATTAGTTGCGAAATATAAACGCCATAGGCTGGCGCACGAGGAACCCCACCATCCAAAAAAGGAAAATTTACAATCTCAAAATCAAAGTCATCACGTTTATCATAAATTTTGCACGAAACAAATCCATCTACAATAGATAGATGAAAATCCAAAAACGGGGCCTCGGTATCAGAAGAATTTGCTTTATTTAACTGAAGTTCTAGGGGGTAAATCTGACTGATCAAACCATCAAAATAGGTATTATCAATATTTAATAAATCATCTAAATATCTAGAAGTAGAGCTAAAAGCTTCAATACTTTCAGATTGGTTATCAATGGAAAGCGACAAAATGAAGTCTCTTTCATAACAATACAAGAACAGATCAGCCACAAGAGGTGCGCAATAAGTACCCATCGGAATACCCACAATTTGTCTAAATAACTTAGTACCGAATCTAATATAAATATTGTCAAGTAGAAAGGTGAGGGCATCACACACTTTCTGGCATGACCAAAGTGTATAACCTCATTCGAATTTTTTTATAGACCAAAACAGATTTCTTCCTGATCTTTCAAAGACTTTATCACAATATTTAATCACATGCGTTTTAATAGCAGTAAGACAGGAAAATAATAATTCCCACCACTGGGGTGTCCTCAGTTAATAATTCCCACCACTGCAAGTTATTACAAATACAGTTTCTGTCCTTTGGTTGTTGTACAGTGGAATTATCTACCTTCTCAGGCTGCTCAGAATCAAAATCAGAATCAGAATTGTTACTGGTGACACGTCAAATGACATTCATACACCAGGACCTGTGATGTGGGCAGTTAGTCCCTAGCTCTAACCAAAGAGGTAAATTTAGCTACACAATCATCAGCACCTTCAGCTGTCGAAATAATCGAATCGGGAAGGGCATTCCAATCTCTAATGGTTCTGGGGAAGAACGACTCTTTATAAATGTCAGTTCTTGCAGTAAGGGTCTGAAACGCCAACGAATGGTGTTTTCTACAGTGTCTAGCTGGGGTAACAAGGTCATCTGTTGGAATGCTGGCAGCACCCTTTAGACCTTTGGATAAAAGGATTAGCCTACTGTCTTTTTCTCCTTTTCTTGAGAAACCCCCATTTTAATTTTCCAAGTATTCCAGTCATGCTCCGAGTTTCAAAGCAGTAATTGCCTGTTACAAATCTAGCAGCTCTTTTCTTAACTTTCTCAATTTCATCGTTAAAGACCACTCCACTGGGATCCCAGATACAAATACCATATTCCAAGATTGGGCGAAGAAGACCTTTATATGCTGTCTCTTTTACATCCTGGGGGCACTGATGAAGAATTCGTCTCAGGAAACCAAGCGTTCTATTTGCCTTAGCACACATGATGCTAATATGAGTATTCCATCTCGAGTTGTGTGAGATTGTCACTCCAGGGTATTTAATGGGGTCCACATTCTCGACGACCGTTCCCGCTACGGTGTAAGAAGCCTCAACTTTATTATATCTCTTCTTAGTTATCTGCATAATATTGCTCTGTGCTCTGATCTCGATTCCTTCAGATCTACACCCTCCAACATCCAATGCCATGAAACATAAAGTATTGTTTTTCCCAGTTTTTAACCCCTTCTTTGCTAACACATGTTGTTTTCACTCTTAAACCATTCTAAAATCTAATACATATTCTTCTGTCATGCTTTATTTTTTTCTGACGCGCGCAGCTGCACATAATCTTCGCGAGAGGGTGATGTTGGATAGATAGATTTGTTTGTTTTGAGGTTTAACGTCCTCATCAACACTGTAAAGGTCATTTCGGAGACGTTGCTTCCAATTTTGTGGGACTTTTATCCGACATTGAGATGAAATGACATCTCAAACCCTGTCGCCCAATGAAACCAACAGGGTTTATTAGCATGGACGGTCCGCCTCGCACCGCGGTTCCTGGACAGGCTTAGATCCTCTAAGCAGTTTACCAGTACTATTGTGCGGGCCGGATTCATCTCTGCGTGGAAGCATCATGCAGCCCGTATATTTCTTCAAGCCCCTGTGGGCGGGGGAGGTAGATAGATAGATAGATAGATAGATAGATAGATAGATAGATAGATAGATAGATAGATAGATATGGAGCATGGTAGCTCAGTGATTAGTGCACTTACCTCTGCTGCTAGAGACACCCCCCCCCCCCTCTCCCCGGTTCGATCCCCGGCGGCGGTGATACTTTCGGTGTCCGAACATGCACCATTGGCATCATTTGCAGGGATGAATGTCATAAAGTACTCCGTCCTTCGGATTGGGACGTTAACTGGAGGCCCCCTTTGCAGGGAGAGCAATCCCCTGTGCAGGCGGTTAAAGAACATACCGCCATTACATGATTACTGTGTAGGCTTTCATCCTGCAAAACTGGGGTGTATGCATATATACCGTCTGTGCCATCTATCTATCTATCTATCTATCTATCTATCTATCTATCTATCTATCTATCTATCTATCTATCTATCTATATATCTCTCTATCTATCTATCTATCTATCTATCTATCTATCTATCTATCTATCTATCTATCTATCTATCTATCTATCTAGCTATCTATCTATCTATCTATCTATCTTCTATCTATCTATCTTCATATACTGAGTCGGTCAAACTTGGCCATTACCTCAGTTGGGTGGTGCGCTAAATTTAGAATTTAGCAAAAAAAAAAAAAAAAACACATCCACTGGATGAGTTCTTAAAACTATTTACAATCTGCTTTCAGAGGTGTACTAAAACGCACACCTCTGGATCCCAATCTACACCATGCGGGCTTTGAACTCCTCTGCAGTTTTGGCATTTACCACAGAGGAGGGAAGACTATTCCACTGAGGAATAGTTCGAGGGAAGAAAGAATTCTTCAGGGCATCACTATAGGCCTGGTACCTATGATATTGACTGTTGTTTAGTTTTGATGCCCTTGTTTGAGTTGAAGTAGTCACAGGGGTCAAGTATTTATCTTTATTAAGAGACACTGTGTCAGAGTGTATCTTATAAAAGAAGGTTAAAGAGGACTGCTCGCGACGGGCCTCCAAGGATGGCCACTCCGGCTCATCGAGCATTTCACCAACACTGCTTCTGTTCCGCCATCGCCTGCAGGTCCATCGGGCAGCCGTCCTCTGAACCTTCTCAACCTGTTGAACCTGAGTTTTAACATGGGGATGCCAAACAGGTGATGCATACTCTAATTGAGGTCTAACCAAAGTTTTGTATGCAACATCCTTTGTCTGCCTAGGTGCAAAAGCCAAATTGCGTCTAAGAAACCCTAATGTCCTAGTTGCTTTGGAGGTAATCTCAGAAATATGTTGACCCCAATCAAGATTATCAGTAATGGTGATACCAAGATATTTTGCGGATTGGACATGTTCCAAAGTATGCTGATGTAATGAGTAGTTGAATTTAATCTGCTTGTCTGGAGGGTGCCGTGACACCCTCATTGAATGACATTTGGCCACATTGAACTTCATTTGCCAATCGGCCTCCCAACGTGCTAGGCTATCCAGGTCATCTTGTAAGATAAGACAGTCAGAAGTAGTATATATGTTCCTATACAAAACACAATCATCAGCAAACAAGCGAACAGATGACCTGATATTATCAGGAAGATCATTGATAAATATCAAGAAAAGGACCGGTCCAAGTACCGAACCTTGTGGGACACCGGACAAAACAGGGACTGGATCCGACGCTTGGCCGTCAAGTACAACTTGTTGAGTGCGTCCAGAGAGCCATGAGCTAACCCACTTAAGTGTGGATCCTCTAATCCCATAATGATCTAGTTTGTACAATAGCCTCCTGTGAGGTACCTTGTCGAAGGCCTTGGCAAAATCCATGATAATCAGGTCAGTCTGTTTGTGGCCACGATTAATGGCCCCATCCAGATTGCTCACTATGTCATGGTAGAACTGAACTAATTGAGTTTCACAAGACCTTCGACTTCGGAAACCATGCTGGCAGTCAGCAAGAATGCTTTCAGAGGCTAGGTGCTTGTTAATGTTGCTAACTAATATATGCTCCAGGGTTTTGCAACAGATGCATGTGAGCGACACCGGTCTGTAATTCGCAGCATCATATTTTTCTCCTTTCTTAAAGACCGGGGTTACGTTTGCTTGTCGCCAGTCATCTGGTACAGTGCCCCGAGCAAGTGATTCATTGAAAATAAAGGCCAGCAGGGGAGATATTTCAGCACTACATTCCTTAAGCACCCTGGCATGCAGACCGTCAGGCCCAGATGCCTTATGTGTGTTGAGCTTGTCCAACAGTTTTGCGACCCCTTTGGGGTCAACTGTTATGTCCCCCATAGAGGGGAACGGACTTGTACCTTTTGATGGTAGCTCACCGTCAGCTTCACGTGTAAACGCCGATTGAAACTGCTTATTACATATATTTGCCTTTTCGCGCGATTCAGTTTTCAAAATTCCATTTTCCCTAAGCGAAGTGATCCCAAATGATTCTTTTTTCAGGGACTTTACAAATGACCAAAATTTCTTAACTTTTCCATTCTTCTGGGGGTCCTCGGGATCAATATTTTCATCATCAAAGGTAAAGATGCTGGAAACATGCTTCCAATATGCATCTCTAATTACCTTTTGTACATGTGCTCTGAACCTTTTGTAATGGTTCTTCACGTCGGGATTGCTAGACTTACGAGCACGAAAGTACATTCTGTCACGTCTTCTGATTAGGTGTTTGATCGTGTTATCGATCCATGGTACACTATGGTTTGATTTGGTCATTTTAATTGGTATGTACCTTTCCATGGCCGCCGTAAGTTCGGTCTTAAAACTGACCCACAAGTCATTTACTGACATGCGAGAGAGGTCAGAGGAAAGGAAGGAATCCTTAAATCGCGCCATATGGTCTCGCAGACCATCCATATCCGCACGCTTATATAAATATATTTTACGCGGGACCTGTCGGATTCGCTTTGCTATCTATCTATCTATCTATCTATCTATCTATCTATCTATCTATCTATCTATCTATCTATCTATCTATCTATCTATCTATCTATCTATCTATCTATCTATCTATCTATCTATCTATCTTCTATCTGATACTGCGTCGGTCACATTTGACCATTACCGCAGGTGTATATTACATACACTCCAGATTTTGCAGGATGAAAGCCTACACAGTAATCATGTAATTACGGTAGGGATCTTTAACCTGCACAGGGGATGGTTCTCCCTGCACATATGGGGCCTCCAGTTAACGTCCCGATCAGAATCAGAATCAGAATTATTACTTGTGACACGTCAAATGACATTCATACACCGATCCGAAGGACGGTGCACTTTATGACATTCGTCCCTGCAAATGATGCCAATGGAGCGTGTTCAGACACCGAAATTGTATCGCCGCTGCCGGGGATCGAACCCGGGACCTCTAGTGCAGAGGCAAGTGCACTAACCACTGAGCTATCACGCTCCACTCCCTCCTCAATGGGTCAAGGCGAAACTTGAAAAACGAAAGATAGATAGATAGATAGATAGATAGATAGATAGATAGATAGATAGATAGATAGATAGATAGATAGATAGATAGATAGATGTACTACCAGGCAAATGTACTAAACGCACAGTTCCATTCTGCATTTTCAGCTAGATCAGCACTTAATATACTGCCTGATGTCATAAGGTGCAGGTTTCCAGTAATGCCAGAGATAGAGATTTCTGTGAACGGAGTTGCCAAACTCCTATCAAACCTAAATTCTGCAAAGGCAGCTGGTCCGGATGCAATCAGGCCTATAGTATTGAAGGAACTCAGTCAGGTTATAGCACCAGTGATTACTGCTATTTTCCAGAAGTCTCTGGATACAGGTATGGTCCCTTCAGACTGGAAAAAAGCCCAAGTCTGTCCTCTCTTTAAGAAAGGTAGCAAACAGGACCCTGCTAATTACCGTCCGATATCACTTACATGTATTTTGTGCAAGACTATGGAGCATATCATTGCTTCTAGTCTCACAAAACATTTCAACCAGAATGACATTTTATATGACCTTCAGCATGGCTTTCGAGAACGAAGGTCATGCCAAACCCAGCTTGTACAGTTGATTGACGACCTTGCACGAAACATGACAGAAGGTAAACAGACAGACCTTATATTGCTAGATTTTAGCAAAGCTTTTGATAAAGTCAACCACCTCAAACTATTATATAAATTGCAGGTACATGGCGTGCAGGGCAGGACACTTGGATGGATTGACTCTTTCCTTTTAGGCAGGAGCCAGACAGTTGTCCTCAATGGGGAGAGCTCGGATGAACTTCCTGTCCTTTCGGGAGTTCCCCAGGGGTCAGTTCTGGGTCCTATCCTGTTTTTACTGTATATAAACGACCTGCCGGAAAACTTACAGTCACAGGTTCGTTTGTTTGCAGACGACACTGCAGTATACTTGGCAGTGCAGGGCCTGGGGGACTCGAAAAAACTTCAGGATGATTTGAATCTGCTTCAAGAATGGGAGAAAGAGTGGGATATGGAGTTTAATCCATCCAAGTGTCAGGTCTTGCATATAACCAGATCTCGTAGTCCTACCAGGTATAACTACACCATGCATGGTCAGACCCTTGATTCTGTTGAGAATGCCCGGTATTTAGGTGTCGACATATCCTCGGATCTGAGCTTCGGTCACCATATCAACAGAATTACCACTAATGCACAAAAAAATCTTGGTTTCTTGAAAAGGAATATAAAAACTACCCATTCTGGAATTCGTGAGGCGGCTTATAAAACTATTGTTCGACCCCAGCTTGAGTACGCCTCTACTTCTTGGAGTCCACACACAAAAAAAGACATTCACAAAGTTGAGATGGTGCAGAGAAGGTCGATTCGTTGGATATGTCACTCGTACTCCTATTATGACAGTGTTAGTCATATGCAGTCAAACTTAGGCCTCAGGTCACTGGAACAGAGGAGAGCCGATGCGAATGTCATACTGCTATACAAGATAGTCCACGGCATCGTTGCCATTCCACTTCCAGCGTACTTTGAGCAACTTACCAGACAGACACGACATAGCCATCCCTATGCCTTCCGCCAGATACACACTACTGCTAACTATTACAAGTATTCATTTTTTCCATTGTCTATAGTTTACTGGAATAGTCTCCCATCCGAGGTTGTCATGCTGCCTACACTTGACCAGTTCAGTGTGGCAGTTCGGTCCCTGGACCATCGGCTGCCATAACACAACAATAAAGCTGTTTTTAACCTGTTTTTAAATTCTGCACTTTTCTTTTAACACTGTCACCTTTCACTTTTCTTTTTCTGTCCTTGCATCGGATTTTAAGTCGCAATCAACCTGCACATAATCCTCGCGAGGGGGTGCTGCAGTATGGAAAGATAGATAGATAGATAGATAGATAGATAGATAGATAGATAGATAGATAGATAGATAGATAGATAGATAGATGTCTTGGGGTGTCATCGTGTGTTCTGGGGTGTTTCTGGTGTCCTGGGGTAATCAGACTGACCGCTAGAAATTACGATCATAGTGCGAATAGACTGCGTTTTTCCGGCAACGGGGCGGAAGTTTTGAATGACAATTTTCTACTTACTTCTTGATCTTTACTGTGCACATCAGGTATTATCTCTTATTTATTTCTCTTTGTTTTGCGGTAATGGTCAAAGGTGACCGACGCAGTATCAGAAGATAGAGATAGATAGACATGTCGAGCTCGTCAATTAACAAGAATCGTTGGTTGCGGGACGTTTCGGCCCTGGGTCGTTTCGGCCTGAGAGTTTCGGCCCAATTTTGGGGTAGATCGTTTCGGCCGAATTGGTAGGTCGTTTTAAGCTCATCTGGGCCGAAGGCTCCAGGGGAGCTGATAGAATGGTAGTGCCTCCGTCGTTCATCCGTCGTCCGTTCGTCCACACTTTTGACCAGCTATATGCTGTTTTCTTCCTGATTCGTGCCCCTTAGATGTTGAGCAACGAGCTGCACACTGTAAACAAACTGTCATTAATCAGAAATAATCAGAATTTACTTCAAATTATTAATTTTAATTAGAAAATCAAAAAGACAACAAAGCATGACAGTTTCTAAAAATAACATGCCTGTAATGACGTCACTATATCGATCATGATCATCCAGAAACTTTCTTCTTAAATTCGTGCCCTTTTGGAAAGCCTGTTTGGATTGTTTCCCTTTGACTGGTGTAGCTGCATTACACTTTGCCATGAAAGGAATAACTCTCTCCCATCTGAACAAAAGTTTTCTGATGTCTGTATAAACATGGTAGAGCAAATTTACTGCTGTAAGTCACTAAGGCTTACATTTATTAAAAATGGTCATAACTTAGGATGAAATATCTTAGTGATATATATAGATAGCGCCGGTTTTGAGGTAATCTGTTAAAAACCCTCACAAATCACCTCTTCAACCAGCACTATCTATATATAAACACATCTTACCACATATATATTTTACCGCAGTATTTTGAGCAGACAGATAAACCGACTATTACATGTCAATTTATCTTTACCACACTGATAGTTGGACATCAAAGTCCAAAAGGGAAATCACCTACGGACTATTTCAGTATTTAGAAAACCATTCACTGGACAAAAAACTAGTCATTTATTTACGTTCAATTTCTTACTATTCTAGTACAAGCCGTGATAGCCGAGTGGTCTAGATGGTTTGGACTGTAAATGGTGAGTTCGAATCCCGGTAATGACATAAAAATCTTTTTATAATGGAACATTGAATAAAAATGATGACAGCGTAATCGGTTTCAATAAAAAGCGTTTCTAAGCGATAAAAATGGGTTAAAAAAAGAAAAAAATACAAAAAAATCCTGATAACACTGTAATCGGTTTAATTAAGAAAGGTTACTAAGCAACTCGTAGAGAACAACAAATAATTAAAAGTAATATCCAAAATCTGCTCCGATAAAAGTCGCGGATAGAAACTATATAGAAACATATTAAAAAGAATTTTGAAAATTCCACTTTGGGGCAAAAACTTTAACCCCTCCTGAAAGTGCCTTTACATAATCCAATGACCACCAGATTTTGCACATATAACAAGACTTTAAGGCTGTATAACATATTAAAATTCCAAGTTCCTATGACAACTTTTGGAATTTCAGAAAGTCTTTGAGTCTTCCTGAAAGTGGAATCCCATCAACCGATTTGTCCCAGTTTTTGCATATGTATTTGGGTTGCATATATACATATTATCACAAAATTTCAAAGTTCTAGCATCATTTTGGAATTTCCTGCAAGTCTTTGAATTGTTGTAAAATAACATTGGTTCAACCAATTACCACCAAACTTTGTACATATGTTTCAACATACAAAATGCACATTCTTATAAATTTTCAACATTGTAGGTCGGAAGTGAAGCAAAAAAAAAATATTAACTTTCATATTTCGGTGGTGGGTCATTTACTATTGTAATTTTATTGAATAAAATCAAGCATTTTCTATCTTTTTTTTCATTTCATTCTTCGCTTGAGCCTTACCTTCCTCAATAAGTTTCTTTCTCTCACTTTCACTCAGTTTTGAATGTTTTGAATGTATGTTCTCTTTCAGTCCTGAATCATCCTCAACACTCTATCATACTCAATCTTGCAATTTCCTGCTTAAAAGGTTTTATAGAGTTAAAATATCTCTGTTTTTCTCTAAAATTCTTTCCACCACACTTATCACAGATTTGATATTTTGCTGTAGTACCTTTACCACATTGTAAACATTTCACTACTTTACTTTTGTTATGTTTAATAATAAAATTATGAGCCTTGCAGTATATAGAATGCTTTACTGATTTGTTTTTACATGGTTTATTTGAACCTAACGGCAACATAGCACATATATTTTGCATCTTTGCTTTTTCTATATCCATTTTTATTATTATATTTAAAATTTTTTTTTATAGTTTAAAAGAAAACAAAAAAATGAGTTCTGTAGAGAGACTAATACAATTGCATAGTGAAGGAAGAATTAGTGATGAGGCTTTAGACAAGGGTCTTAAATCCTTAGATATTGAGAAACAGAAGAGTGATGCACTACAACAAACTTCTACATTGGAAAATCTGCGTAAAAGACGTAGAGATAAAAAGATAAGAAAACGACAGCAACAAAATGCTGTTAAAACAAGTGAAAAAATTAATGATGAAGATACTAAAGAGAAAAATGTTCTGAAACTGGTTGATAAACCATTATGCAATTACTTCAAAGCGTATGAAATAGATGCTCATAAATATAAAGACCCAAATATTTTGTTTAATGATAAAAAATCTGTCATTATAGATAAAATTAATGAAAACATTAAAGAATACAATGGTATTAAATTTTCAATTGGGTTATCTATAAAGTTTTTTAAAGATGAACTTAATGGTGAAAGAAAAGAAGTTACCGGTGCATCACACGGAGAACAATGTGCAGTTCTTGATGGAAATAATTTAGATGAAAACTATAACAAACAAACAACTTATATACAAACATGGATTGAAAAATTCACAAATACCGCAACGGGTTTAGAAATTGACCATTGTATCAAACTTTATCTTAATATAGCAAAATATGAACCACTCAAAGGTTCTTCGTATATTTCTCTTCCAAGTGCAATAGCAAATAAAAAAGCAATAATTAATTTATCAAATGATGATGATAGATGTTTAGAATGGCATATACTTGCTTCTAAATACCCAAACAAAAACAATCCAAGTAAGTTATCAAGTTATCGTAAATATTTAGGCACATTAAATATGGAAGGAATAGACTTTCCCACACCAATCTCACAAATACCAAAAGTTGAGAAACAAAACAATATAGCAATCAATGTTTATGGATACACATTAACAAAAAAGACAGAGAAACTTACTATATTTCCATATCATATTTCAAATCAACCAAATGAAAAAGAACGAATTAATCTGCTTTTGATAACTGAAGATGTTGAAGAGGAAATTGATGATAGTGAAGAAGAAATGATAGATGAAGATTATAATCCTGATGACTATCCTCCTGATGAGTCAAAAACAAAATATCACTACTGTTTTATTAAAAACCTTAATAGATTACTTTACAATCAGAACAATAAACACAAACATAAAACACATTTCTGTGATAGATGTCTTTATGGTTTTACAAGAGAAGACCTACTAATCAAACATAAAGAAGACTGTGAAGGCATAAATAAATCTCCAATGCGAATAGAAATGCCATCAAAAGGTCTTATCAAGTTTAAAAACCATCAAAATCAAATGCCCGTTCCATATGTTATCTATGCTGACTTTGAAGCACAAATCAAACCCAAATCACAACAAAAAGGAGATAAATCAGAAATAACAAGCGAACACGAAGCGTGTGGATTTGGATATCAAGTTGTTAGATATGATGGTAAAGCAGACAAACCAGTAATATACAGAGGTGAAGATGTTGCAGAGGTTTTTCTAAATCATTTAAAATGTGAAGTGAATAACATCAACAACATCTTTAGACATCCTAAACCATTAATAATGCCAACAGAACAGAACATACAAGATTATGAAAATGCTTCCCATTGTTGGATATGTGAAAAAGAAATTAATAATGAAAAGAATCCAAAAGTAAAAGACCACTGTCATTTCACAGGAGAATATAGAGGACCAGCACACAAATCCTGTAATCTCAAACTTGCAATCAAACCAAATAAAACCAAAATTCCAGTTATCTTCCACAACTTAAAAGGTTATGATAGCCATCTAATAATGCAGAAAATACACAAAGCAAGTGGAAACATTACTTGTATTGCAAATAATTCAGAGAAATTCATCTCATTCAGTATTGGACAACTGAAATTCTTAGACAGTTTTCAATTTATGGCTTCCTCTCTTGAAAAGTTGGTAGATGGAGCAATTGGTGTAAAGACAGAATGTGAAAAATGTAAAGGTACAGAAGAAATAAACATCAATGAAAATTGGTTATTAACAGCGAAATGTAAAAAATGTCACAATACAAGATATAAAAAACTCAACAAATCAGACTTACCATTAACTGTAAAACATACAACTAACTCACATCTTCTTGCTCGTAAAGGTATCTATCCATATGAATACATTGATAGTTTTGATAGATTTGATGAAACACAACTACCACCCATAGACAAATTCTACAGCAGTCTTATAGATGAAAGTATCAAACAAAAAGACTATGAACACGCTCAAAAAGTATGGAAACAATTTAACTGTAAAACACTTGGTGATTATCATGATTTATATCTCAAAACAGATGTTCTCTTACTTGCAGATGTTTTTCAAAAGTTTAGAGAAACCTGTATGAATAACTATAAACTTGACCCTCTACATTACTACACTGCACCTGGTCTATCTTGGGATGCTCTTCTAAAATACACAAAAATAGAATTACAACTTCTATCAGATTTGGATATGCATCTTTTCATTGAAAAAGGAATGAGAGGTGGAATAAGTATGGTTTCTAAAAGACACGCAAAAGCAAACAATAAATATGTCGCAGATTATAATCCAGATGAAGAAGACAATTACATAATGTATTTAGATGCAAATAATTTATATGGTCATTCAATGAGCCAACCACTTCCATATGGTGGTTTCAAATGGATAACTAATAAAGATTTAATAGATGGAGAACTTCAACCACTAAAAAAAGGTAGAGGAAGAATATATGAAGTAGATTTAGAATATCCCAAACATTTACATAAACTACATAACGACTATCCACTTGCACCTGAAAAATTAGCAATTAAAAAAGAATGGTTATCCGACTATCAAAATGAACTAATTGAAAATAGTATGTTAAAAACAGAAAAACTTGTCCCCAATCTAATGGATAAGAAGAAATATGTAGTACATTACAAGAACTTGAGACTATACAAACAACTTGGTATGAAAATAACAAAAATACACAGAATATTAGAATTTGATGAGAAACCTTGGATGGAACCTTACATACGTCTGAATACAGAATTACGTAAAAAAGCAAAGACTACATTTGAAAAAGATTTCTTTAAACTTATGAACAACTCAGTATTTGGCAAAACAATGGAAAACATACGTAAAAGAGTTGATATTAAATTAGTCAAAACAGATGGCAGTGAAAATGAAAAAATCCGCAAGATAATAGCCAAACCAAACTTCAATCGTAGAGTAAAGTTCTCTGATGAGTTATCTGCCATTCAAGTGAATAAAACAAGATTAACTCTAAATAAACCAATATATGTTGGCTTCTGTGTTTTAGATTTATCAAAACATCTTATGTATGATTGGTATTATAATACATTGAAAAAGAAGTATGGTGATAACTGCACCTTGTTATACACCGACACAGACAGTTTATTAGTAGATATCAAAACCAAAGATGCTTACAAAGATATGTCTGAAATGAAAGATGAATACGATTTCTCTGATTATCCAAAAGAACATCCACTATACGATGAAACAAACAAGAAGGTCATAGGTAAGATGAAGGATGAATGTGATGGTGTTTCAATATCAGAATATATTGGTCTTCGTCCTAAATTATATTCAGTATTAAGAGCAGATGAACAAGTCATCAAAAAAGCGAAAGGAACAAAAAAATATGTAATCAAAAAACAAATCAATTTTGAAAACTACAGAGATGCATTATTCAACAAAAAGAAATACACACACTCAATGAACATGCTACGCTCAATGCATCACAACATATATGGATTAAAAGTAAATAAGACTACACTTTCTCCTTTAGACACAAAAAGATACATAGCACCAGATGGAATCACGACATACGCGTATGGGTATCAGCCGGAACAATAAGTAATTCCTCTTTGACAAACCCTCTCTTAGGTGCAGGAGATTTCAAATAATAAACTCTTATTCCCTGCGTTATAATATGATAGTCAATCTTATGAATATCAACAGACCATACTGGGTCAGTAGCCCTTCTCTTTCCACCACCTTCTAATTCTCCAGGTTGATACAAATATCTAACATTTACATAAGGACAAATTTCAGCATCAACTTTTCTTGTTATAATTGGAGGAGGTTTTTTCGTCTCCTTATTTAATGCTTTAATAACATCAGATAATCTCTTAACCCATTCTCTGTTTCTTTTTTTAGTATCAATCTCTTTAGCATACTGATAACCAAACAATCTTTCTGCTAAGGTTCTATTAAATCTTTCTACTATTCCTTGGTCTCTGTGTATTTCTTTTCTACCTCTTCTTATTTTGGTATTATGCTTTTCCATCAAAGTTGAAACGGAACTCATAAATTCTCTACCAGGATCAACTTGCAATAGTTTAGGATACTTCAAATGTCTTTTATAAATCTTCTCAAAAGCATTTGCAACTTCTTTACTATCTTTCGACGTCAAAGGTTCGGCTTCTTTATATCTTGTTCCAATATCAACCACTGTTAATGCATACTTGTATGTTTTTCTACCAATAGTATCGTGAGGTAAAAACAACAAATCAGCTTGATGAACTTCATTCTCTGCAGACACATCAAATTTAGGTCTTATTATTTTCTTAGGTGCAGGTAAATATATTTGCCATACTGCTTGTTTCTTTAAGAACTCTAATGCTTGTTTCTGACTAACCTTTGCTTCTTTTGCTAACTTACCAACAGCTGAGTGTCCTTTCCAGAAACCTTTTGGACTATAGTATATCTTCTCCATTTATTTTTATTTAAGAAAAAATATTTATATATAAAAAGATGTCAAAGAACGCACAAACGCAAAATATAGCACAATTGCTTGATGATGACTATACACCTACAAAAGAAGAGTTTGAAGAGCTGTTAAAGGAACAAAGTCAATTTGACACAAAGAAATGGACTGATTTAGAAATCAACAACATTTACACAATCACCGACTACAGAGAAATTAACACAGACAATGGTGTGAGTGTAATTTTAACTCTCAAAGACAATGGTGAAGTATGGAGTCCTGCACATCTCACAAAGAAGATAGAAGGTAAAGAACCACCATTTTATGTAAGACCACTTGGTTTGAAACCATGTAAGAATAATAAAAAAAATAAATATCATGCTTATGATTTAGTTTTTCCAAAGAAAGATTATGTCAAAAAATAATATTTTTTTTTACCTACATCAACTTCCAAGCAACAAATCCTGTCAATGCCATACCACCAACAACAAATGCAATCTCTCTATTTTTCTGGTCTTCTGATGGAGTGTAAAAATCACTCAATGTAGGTTTTGGTGGTAATGGTGTGGATAAATTATCTGGCAATTGTTTTCCTGTAATATAATAATATTGTTTCATAGCAGTGTCAGCATCACTGAACTCATCCACAGCATGATGTTCTTTCTTCAGTTGCTCATTAATAAAATCCAATCTTTCTGTTCTCTTCTCATTCCACGCAGTTGTTGCTGATTCTAATTGTTCCATCGCCTTATCATGTCTTTTTCTCTCTTTATCACTATTACTACCCATATGTGAAAATAAATAATTACTACCTGAAAAGGCTAAGGCGTTTGTAATTGCTCCTCCAACCATTAATGCTACTGCACTTGCCATTTTTATATAATGGAAAAAAAAATATTAAAATTACTTCATAATATCCGCAGGAATAATACCTTGCTTAACAAGCATATCCTTTGTTGCCATTGCAAGTAATATATCAATGGACAACATACCAATATCTGTCATATTAAAATCTACTTTTGGTGCTGGTCTTTTCAATAGTTTTCTTCCTAATTCTGAATATCCAACAGTTAATACAGTTTCCACTCCGGCATGATATAACATGTTTGCAATTTGTTTTCCGTCTATTGAGGTTGTCATTTTTTTTAATGAGAATATTATTTTTTTAAATTAATTAAATTCAAATGGGTCAATTTCTTTTTGTTGTATAATAGGTGCAGGTTGTTGCATCATAGGTTGTTGTGGTACAACTTGTTTAGACTTGTACATATACAATCCTATTCCAACAACTCCAATTGTTATACATAATGGTATATAATTTTTGTATATATTTATATTCTGTGAATTGTTTGTTTGCACATCATCATCATCTCTTGTTATAGATTTTAATTCCATGTTTTCTTTCTTTATAGTTTCAACCTCCTTTCTTCTTAATTCTGCATTTCTTTTTCTTGCTTCTGCACCTTTCTTACCAGCAGATACTCGTCTTGGGTCTTTTGTTTTAACAGTTTCATTAACTTCGCTCATCTTTTTCTAAGGAAATATTTTCTTTTTTATTAAAATCAATATGTCTTGCTGTTGTTAGCATTGCAGTTAATGGAGCAAGATACATTCCATATCTATAGTACAATTCACAACATGAACTTGTCAAAGCGTGATTGATATAAGGGTCTTCCTCTAAGTCTTGTATCAGTTTAGGTGGATTAACAACATTGAAATACTTTGATACACCCATCACGTATAAGCTAATGAAAGAATTACCCAATGTCTTAGTCATACTTGCTCCCAATCTTGCTTCATATCTGCAGTAAAGTTTGTTTATTTGTTCTGCTGTCATTGTATCAATGTCTGATAGTTGTAAGTCTTTACCAAGATACTGCTTACTACCACCACCAGCAACAATGGCTGATAATCGCTCACGTTTTGTTTCTTGTTCATTATTTTCTACATAAGTGCTTTCACATTCAATGTCTTGTAATAATTCTTCAGCATTCATTTTTATTTTATGTAATTTATTTTTTATTTTTAAAAAAATAAAACATCGCATATCCGACTATTAATAAGATTGCAGTGTTTGTTATGATTATTGATAAGATTGCAGTGATTGATAATATTTCTAACAGCATTGTTTTTTAGTATTGCTATTTTACTTAAAACATTACTTAAGATTTGCTATAGCATTACTTAAGATTTGCTATAGCATTGCATAAACATTACTTAATCATTGCTAAAAAAAATAATCAATCAACCAACCAATAACCAGTAGGCTGGTCAGTCTTCAAAATTAACTTACGATGCTTCTTTTTTTTCAGTTCTTCTTTTATTCTCTGTCGTTCTTCCAAAGTAGGAATAACATCATTCTCTCTTAAACAATTTTCAAAACTATCTCTATCTTTTGTGTAGAACATGCATAGCCATTTTGTTTGTTCTCTTAAATCTTTTAACACAGAATTATATCTCTGCGAAATAACCCACACTGATTGTTCTGCATGCCTACCAGAAAATGCTAATTCTGATAACATATCTTTTTTCTTTGTTAGTTCTTTCGTTGCACTGCAATCATCAATAATGTAGAGAGTAGAATGACCAGCATATTTATTAAAGAACATTCTTAGTAGTTCTTGTAATTTCTCTTCATCATTAATAATAGGATTAACAATTATAAGATTCTTTGTTTTAGGTTTCCTGACATCACCAATCCACTCACGATTTTTATAAGCCTTGTTCCATTGAATGGTTGGGCAAAGTATAACAATATGTTTAAATACTTGACGATATTCCTCTTCCAAAAGGTCAAGGACAAACTCTGTTTTCCCGCATCCAGTTTGACCACATATAATAGCACAATGAGGATATTTTGGTAGTTCCATTTTTATTTGTAAAAAAAAATATTAATAACTGACTTCTTTAAATCTACCATCTTCAAAGTTGATTTGTGCATCTTGTATAACAAACAAATAAAGATTGATTGGTTCATCTGCTCCTGCTTCTTTCGTTATTTGTATTGTGATACCTTCTGATGCATTTTCAATTCTTCTTCCAGAACCATGAAGTGTATTATCATCAGTTGAACGTAAATCCAACCATAAAGCATACCTGTTCGTTAGATATTTCTCTATTGTTGTATCAGTAAAATATAAATCTTTAATGACCATACTTGTTTCTTTGTTTCTTTTTGAATTCAAAGCAAAGAATTTATTTATTTCGTCCCAGTGTTGGTGGGACTTCATTCCTTGACTATACAATTGATTCGGAATCCCTTCTATTGTCATTTCCACTTTTGTAATTTCTGGATTATAATATTCTTCTGTGCTGGCCCTTTCAGGATCTTCGAATAGCATAAGAATTCCTTTCATACTTCTTGCAGGAACATTTAGATTGATATTCCATAGTGTATCAGATTTGTTTTTAGGTATTTTTCTGTGTCTTAGTATTCTGTCATACAAAATAACCATTTTAACATCAACTTGCTGTCTTATTTGTCTTGCTAATTCAGTATCAGAAACAATATCAAATTCCAAACAAATATTTTTGATTGTATAAGATGAAGTTGCATCGCCTGATTTAATTACTTTATTATAATCATTGAATGTAAGTTCATATTCAAGTCTATCTCCTAATCCAGCTTGATAAAAAGGCATATGGGTTTCCAATAATTCAAAATCAAGTGGGATGCAAAACCTGTTTCCATATGCTTTTGCGATGGCTTGATCTTCTTTATCTGCTGTTGCGTTTCCTGCACCCACTCTATGTTTCAACATGTTCTCTTTGCCAATGCCTTGGTATGCCATATTTACACGTTCTGTAATAGTCTTCCATAAATCAGTATAACAATGATAGATGTCGCTGTCATCAATTGACATGATTTCATTTCCACTAATTCTAATTGTTGTTTTCTTAATTATTGCTCTTCCTATGTTTTGAAATATAGTTGCATTTGCATCTTTAGAGTTTAGTTCAATTTCAAATGCTAATCTGACTGTTCCGGGAACAATAACATCATTACCACTTAGATTAGGAAATCTCACTAACAATTGTTGATTTTGGTCAATAGTTGAAGGGTTATTTGTTATTACTACACTTTGGCGGATGCCTCTCACACCTCGTGGTTCTCTTAATTTTCTGTAAGGGTTTAGTTTATCTCCGTAAGCTGACATGTTTTTATTAAAAGATAAAAAATATTTTTAAATAATAAATAAATAATGGCTGAATTTGAAAATCCTGAGTATGACAGGGAGGATTATGATGAAGAAGCAGAAACATCTTTTACAGATGAAGAGCAGTTTCAGAGAACATTAAATAGTCAGTTTGCTGGTTTGAATGATTTAACCGGTGATGATTGGAAAACTCTGCGTAATAGCATAGGTAAACAAATGATAGATAGATTTTACGAAAGGAATGAAGAACCTACACGCAAAGTCAAAGGTTTGTCTCTCAAGAAGGATAAGTTTGGAAGACCAATGTTATATACTAAAGATGAAGCTGGTGATGATGTTGCATTAACATGGTATAAATCTAACAACCCTGATGAAATAGCAACATTTTTATCATTTAATACTTTGCAAAGGAAATATGGTGTTGATTTTGTTAGGAATGTATTAGGTGTAGATGATTTTAAACCATCTGCTACAAGACTTAAAGAAGGTAGAACAGCATTCGCACAATTACTTCAAACGAGAACTCAAATAACACAAACAGAAGAAGAAATACCTTTACAAGATATATCATCACAAGAACAAACTCAAGAACTATTAAATACAACAGTTGATGTAGAAACTGCTGTGAAAACATTGGAGACATCATTTACTAATGAACAAGAAACACAAACAGATTGGACAAAAAGAGAGATTGATGGAATAGCAAATGCAATGACAACAGTCAAAGAAGAGATAGCAAATGAATTGGCAAAACTGAATGAAACAAATAAAGACTTAGCAAAAGAAAATACAAAATTAGAACAAGCCAAAGCAGACAATGATGAATTTCAAATAGAGAGGATAAGTAGTCGAATCAAAGAGTTAGAAAGTGAGAGAAGTGCAAGATTGGAAGTTATTAATGTTAATAAAGATAAACTACGTAGTCAGGTAAATAGAATCAAAGAGACTATAAACAAAGTATTAAAAGAAGACACTACATTGGGTGAAAGAATTAGAACATTATTCAGAGAACAAGGCATTACAATTGTTAGTGTTTTAACTGCTTTTGGAATGATTATTGCTGTTATTGTTGAGGCTGTTATTCCTACAACTGGTGGTGGAACTACACCAAAGCCTCCTCCTAAAGATGGTGTAAAAGATTGGGTTAAGAAACAATTATCAAATCTTGGTAAATTACTTTCTACCCTTGCAGGAAAAGTAGCAGCAGCATTACCAGGTATTATTGGTTCTATTGTGTCTTGGTTGTTGTCTTCTGCGGGTAAAGTTGTTAATTGGTTTGGAGAACATCTATGGGCATTAGTTGTATTGGTTGCTGGATTGTTATATGCATCTGCAAGAGAGTTTATAAGAAAAAAAAGAACTTAATAAATTTCATACATAATTAATAGTCCAATTGCAATACTACCAACTATTAATGCTGTTTTGTTGTCTTCGTGTTGTATTGCTTCTTTTTTTTCAATGGGTTCTGGTAGAGATTTGATTTTTGGTTCTGGTAGAGATTTCTTTATTTCCTGATGTTTTGGTTCTGGTAGAGATTTCTTTGTTTCCTGATGTTTTGGTTCTGGTAGAGATTTCTTTGTTGGTGTGCCTTGTATAGTTGCAGGTTGTGTAGTAGGTGCAACAGGTTTAACATTTACATCACTATTGAAACCAAGTGTTTGATTTTCTGTTGCAATTACAATTTTATTATTATATCCAGCGATAGTGCCAATTTGTAAAATCATATCACTGGGAGACATATATAATCCAATACCATAAACAAAATCTACTTTACTTCTTGCATATTTGAGTGTGTTTTGATATCTTTGTATTTGACTTGGTAAATCAACTGGACTATTAATAGCGTCTTCAATGTTAGCAAGAAATTGTTTCTGAGCATCAAATCCTGTGCCTATTTTTAGTATTTCTACACGTGTTTGAGATTGTGCTCCTAATAGAGCCCATACAAACATTCTAATACTTTCGTTAATTCGTTCAATACCTGTTTTTGTTAATCCTTTTGATTTGTCTAATATAAACATTGTCCAGGCGTCACTTATATCTACTGTATGTTCTATTTTATCATTTGGATTAAAGAATGGTCCATCACTTCTATGATCTTGTCTATATTTTCCACTTGGTTTAAAATATTGTGTGTAACTCCCTAGACCACTGCATTTAGAACTACTTTCTAATTTTTGACGCCAATCTGTATTAGGTGAAACATTGAATTCATTGCATAACTTTTGATAGGTTGCTTTGTCGTATGGGTTTTTGTAATAACAAAATGATGCATCTGTTGGTAAAGGTGTTTGAAGTTCTTTCAAAATACGAGCAATACAATAATAAACATGAAATGTATATACTGTTTTAGTTAGTCCTGAAGTGTTTTGCAAATGGTCTTGATAACTTACTCCACATCCTGCAGTGGCACACCAGACAGCAAAATTTAATTGACATTGCCACCAGTCAAATGATGAATGAAGCCATGCATTCCACGGTTCATTGGTGTGTAATGTTGGATTTTGATAGTTTTGAAATAAGTCGGGAAACGTTACTGGAAAATGGTCATCTTTGTTAACATAAATCATTTGTTTTATAAGTTCAATATTCTTTTCGGTATATTTAGTATTGGGGTTATATGATGCATTGGGATTGTACTTGAATTCTTTAGGTATCATTTTTATTATTGATTATATATAAAAAATAAAAATGTATCATACAATTTCGAATATTGACAAGACAATAAACTTGCAACAATACATTGATAACAGAGATGGGAATAAACGTATTGGTTTGAAATCTATAACATATGGTGTTGGATGGTATAATGTTGTTGATGAATATTTGCAGAAGACTAAAGAGAGACCCCATAAGATTATAGATGGTTATTATAGTTTCCAACAAATAGCAGATTTATTTCAAAGTAATAATATTACATTATCTGTAAATGAAACAAATGGAATTGCTTCTTTAATTACACCGGATGAATTGAAGATAAGCAAGGGCTTAAAACAAATGTTGGGGTTTGGAAATAAGCGAAAGTTTGCTGTTAATGAAACTCATTATGGTGAGACTGTAGATTTTGCTGTTTATAAATCATTGTATGTTCATTTGGAACAGATTAATACTTCAAATAATTATTTAGATGGTATGCCGAGTACTGTGTTGGCTGTTGTTCCAGTGGAAAATAAAGAGTTTGGAGAGATAACAACAGTGAGATTTGAGCATCCAGAATATAAGTGTTTGGTGAATGATGCTATAGCAGAATTGAAATTAGAAATCAGGGATGAAAATAACAACAAGGTAATTAATCATCTACCAATTAATTGCGTTTTGGAAATTATATAATTATAATAAAAAAATGAGTATATTTGGTGCTAAGAGAAAACACGTAGATGCATTGGGGCTGAAACAAGAAATATTTAATATGAGAAGTCAAGCATTTACACAAATAAATACATTGAATGATAGACATACAGAACTTCAAAATAGAGTTCGGGATATACATGTCAATCATCGGTTGTTATACAATAAAGTTGAAAATATGTCAGACAAAAAATTGATAAGCATCTGTGCAGAGAGTAAAGGATCATTGCAGGAGAATGAAGTGTTTAGTTTTGGTAATGGTGGTAGAGAGGTAGGTTGTGGATATGTGATGAACTTTCCAGGTCAAATATTGGGTGTGGGGTTATCGAGTAAAAGAACAAAAGGTGATGTATCTGTTGTTGTTTCTATAAATGGAAATCCACAAGCAGGATATGGTATATCATTGAATAATATTTTAAGGAAACACGATAACTTTGCTACACCGTTAAAGGTTGAGGCTGGTGATGCAATTGATTTTGTTTGTCAGACTAATAATGCTACATGTGTTAATACTGTGGCTTCGATGATAATTGAATTATTTATTGAATAAAAAAAATATATGTTATCAAGAAAAAAATGAAACAACCTACTGCACCATTATATCCTGAATTGCCTGTTGAAGATGGGCAGAACTATAGATTACAGAAGATATCTGAGATAGAGAAGACGTTAATTAATGAGAGAGATGTGAGAAAAGCATTGTATAAAAAGTATAAACGAGGTATAAATATTACCGACGGTGTTGATACAGGTTTGATATCAACAAGTGTTATTTTGGCAGGTGTTGGATTGGCTGTTCCAATTATGTTGCCTTTAGAGATTGGTGCTGTTGTGTGTGGGAGTTTGGGTGTGTGTGTTAAACTAATTAGGCGTAAAATGACTTCAAAAGCACAGAAACATTATGAGATTAAAACTATTGCTGATAGTAGGTTGAATAGTATAAAGGATTTGATTTCTAAGGCTTTGACAGACGGACAGATATCTGAGAATGAATTTAAACTTGTGTTGGATGAGTTGGACAAATATAATAAACTCAAAGACAATATACATTCAAAACAAACAGGATTGAGTGAAAGTGAGAGAAAGAAACTTATTGAGGAAGGTAAGGCTCAAGCGAAGAATGAAATGAAAAAAAAGATAGAAAATGCTTGATTTTATTCAATAAAATTACAATAGTAAATGACCCACCACCGAAATATGAAAGTTAATATTTTTTTTTTGCTTCACTTCCGACCTACAATGTTGAAAATTTATAAGAATGTGCATTTTGTATGTTGAAACATATGTACAAAGTTTGGTGGTAATTGGTTGAACCAATGTTATTTTACAACAATTCAAAGACTTGCAGGAAATTCCAAAATGATGCTAGAACTTTGAAATTTTGTGATAATATGTATATATGCAACCCAAATACATATGCAAAAACTGGGACAAATCGGTTGATGGGATTCCACTTTCAGGAAGACTCAAAGACTTTCTGAAATTCCAAAAGTTGTCATAGGAACTTGGAATTTTAATATGTTATACAGCCTTAAAGTCTTGTTATATGTGCAAAATCTGGTGGTCATTGGATTATGTAAAGGCACTTTCAGGAGGGGTTAAAGTTTTTGCCCCAAAGTGGAATTTTCAAAATTCTTTTTAATATGTTTCTATATAGTTTCTATCCGCGACTTTTATCGGAGCAGATTTTGGATATTACTTTTAATTATTTGTTGTTCTCTACGAGTTGCTTAGTAACCTTTCTTAATTAAACCGATTACAGTGTTATCAGGATTTTTTTGTATTTTTTTCTTTTTTTTAACCCATTTTTATCGCTTAGAAACGCTTTTTATTGAAACCGATTACGCTGTCATCATTTTTATTCAATGTTCCATTATAAAAAGATTTTTATGTCATTACCGGGATTCGAACTCACCATTTACAGTCCAAACCATCTAGACCACTCGGCTATCACGGCTTGTACTAGAATAGTAAGAAATTGAACGTAAATAAATGACTAGTTTTTTGTCCAGTGAATGGTTTTCTAAATACTGAAATAGTCCGTAGGTGATTTCCCTTTTGGACTTTGATGTCCAACTATCAGTGTGGTAAAGATAAATTGACATGTAATAGTCGGTTTATCTGTCTGCTCAAAATACTGCGGTAAAATATATATGTGGTAAGATGTGTTTATATATAGATAGTGCTGGTTGAAGAGGTGATTTGTGAGGGTTTTTAACAGATTACCTCAAAACCGGCACTATCTATATATTAGTGGGTGCAGACAGCAAGATAAACAACCACAACAACAACATCATATCCAAGCGCCTGACTGACACAGAGGACGTCCTTGACCTCTAATGCTGTTGAAATGATTCTGGACAAGCGAGGCAGATGCGCACATGTACTTTTCACGCGCTCTTCAAAGGCACGAATTTAACAAGAAGGCACGAATCAAGAAGAAAGAGGCATATCTCTGCAGGAATCATCTATAGCATGCCTCGGGTGAGGCATCAATGATATAAGCTTTTTCGCGAAATCGCATGAAAACTTTGGTTGCTATGGCAACCACAAGGTCCCATAGGCTTACAATGGGAAAATTCTTGTCATCACCGTAGCACCTTCAGTTTTGATCAGATCTTTCTGAAACTTATATGTAAGGTGGCTGGGGATAAAATCTCGGATGAGATCAAAAACCGGTCAAGTTGGCCCATTTATCATAGAGTTACATCCCTTTGATTGCTGAAAATGCCGATGTTTGACATTGTCATCACTGTAGCTCCTTCAGTTTTGATCAAATCTTTCTGAAACTTATATATAAGGTGCCTGGGGATAAAAACTAAGATGAGTTTGAAAACCGGCCTAGTCTGCCCATTTATCATAGAGTCACGTCCCTTTGATTGCTGAAAATGTCGATTTTTTACCTTGTGATCACCTGTAGCCCCTTCAGTTTTGACCGGATCTTTCTGAAACTTATATGTAAGGTGGCTGGGGATAAAAACTGGGATGAGTTTGAAAACCAGCCAAGTCGGCCCATTTATTATATAGTTACATCCCTTTGATTGCTAAAAATGCTGATTTTTGACCTTGTCATCACCGTAGCCCCTTCAGTTTTGATTGGATCTTCATGAAACTTACAAACAAGTAAGTCAGGCAGAAAAGCTCAGGAGTTTGAAAACTGGTGAGGTTTGCCTATTTATCATAGAGTTACATCCCTTCGATTGCAGCAATTTTAAAATTGCTTATATTTGACCTTTTCATCACCATAGCCCCTTGAGTTTATATCGGAACTTCTTGAAAGTTACATATAAGCAAGTCAGGGATAAAAGCTTGAATGAGTTTGAAAACTGGTGAGGTCAGCCTATTTATCTTAGTTACATTCTACTTGATTGCAGAAAATGCTTACGGTGTCATCAACTTGTCCTCACATAAATCCTTCAGTAAAGGTTGGCACTTCCTGAAACTTTGAATCTGTTAGCTCAGGTGAGCGATATAGGACCGTCTTGGTTCTCTTGTTTTTTTTTCTCACCATTTCAATGCATTGCATCGTAATATTGCATATCAGAGACCAGCCTGTGCTATTGCTATCTTCGCTTGTTCCATTATAAATAGCGAACAGTTTGATTCTCACTATGAGTAAGGCTGCCACGATTAATCATATAATCAATCGATAAATTCCACAAAAATGATTATCATTTCTGATTTGCTTTTAATCGATTACTTGATAGGTACATTTTACTACCCAAAGTTATGCCTAAAATAGCTGGATGAGTGGCAAACAGTGCAGACCCTGATGAGACGCCGCATTTTGCGGCGTCTCATCTGGGTCTACACTGTCTGCTCAGGCCTGTCTGTTCAAATATACATACGGTAAAGTGCAACATATGGTACATGTAAGAGTCATGCTCAGACAGAAAGCCAGACAGGTAAAATAATGACAAAAATCTTAGCGATTACTAATCGATTATCGATCGCAATGACAGGACCGATAATCGATTATCTTTTCAGCTCCGATTAGCCAGCCCTAACTATGAGACAGTCAACTCACCAGTACTCTCAAAGCTTTGATTTAATTGTGCATTGCAATTGACAAAGAAGTCACATCAAGGTCGGTGCAATTTTATGAGGTTTATGTACCGACGTTGATTTGACGTTGCCTTAGCGCCGTGTGCCTGTTGCGTGATTGTTATCTAATATACACAATTTCATATATAATAGTAGTTAACCCTTGTCCTGCTAAATATTTCAATATGTCACACCCACTACCGATTATCAGCCAATCAGATTACTTGATGCAAATTATTGCAACAAATTCATAAACTGGATGGCAAACAATGAAGATCCTGATCAGATGGCTTCTTCAGAAGCCATCTGATCTGGATCTGCATTGTTTCAAAGAAAAGGCATATCCGGGCTCAGCAGGACAAGGGTAAAGTTGTTTTCAGACAATAATCAAATCCTAGTCACACCACCTCGTTGGTGCTAACTGTAAATATGGCTATGAAAAGCACTTTTAAAATTCTTTAATTGTGCTATCATAAACATGACTAACATGAAAGGCCGTGTAAAAATATTCCAAATATATAAAACAATTAATATTCAACAGGTACTCTGCTAAAACAAAGTCTAATCTGGCCGAAATGACCCAGGCCGAAACGACCCAGGACCCAAACGACCCACCAAAATAGGCCGAAATGACCCAAGTCCAAATTTAGGCCGAAACTACCCGGCCGAAATGTCCAGGATTCGAATCATTGAGTCGATGGCATGAAAGGGGACACCTAGAATGTCCGCAACAGTGTGAGGCAGTATTAGGTTTTACACTTAAGTAATTTCTTTCTTTCTACTGATACTGCGATCGGTCACATTTGACCATCACTCGCAGGTGTACATTCCATAGGTACACTCCAGGTTTATACATGTAGGATGAAAGCCTACACAGTAATCATGTAATTACCGTAGGGATCTTCAACCTGCACAGGGGATGGTTCTCCCTGCACAGGGGGCCTCCAGTTAACGCCCAGATCTTTCACTTGTGGCATTCTTCCCTGCAAATGATTCTAGTAGAGCATGTTCGGACACCCCAAATTTTATTACCACTGCTGGGAATCGAACTGGGGGCCTCTAGCATCAATGGCAAGTGCACTGACCACTGAGCTACCACACTCCGAGGAAGGTAATAGGAAGGACAGAAAGAATTACCCCTGTCCAACATGGTGATATTGTTGTAGTTATTCCTCTTAGACAGTTGGAGTATGCTGCTCCAGTATGGCAGATGTGAAATTCTAGACAGAGTGCAACTTTTTGATTGTTTTGGAATAATTAGGAATATCCTGGATGAGTTGTTTAGCTATTTATCTTAACTTATTTATTGTATTAAGTCTTTTATTTCAGTGTTAACTATTTGTTTTGGTACATTGTAAATTGGGTACCATGGTTAATTTTGTATTGGTACATGTATTAGTTCCCGTTCACGGATTGGACAAATAGGTAAACAATAACGACAAAATAGGTTAAAAAAAGGGGTATTTAGGAAAACCAAAAACAAATTTTTACTGGAAACAACTGAAAACAAATTCTCATAACTGAAAACAAATTATATCTCCAAGTACATGTATACTGTACCATGGTTATTGTACTTATAGTCATATGCACAATTAAATAGTGTAAACAGCTAATATGCCCAAGTTTGGGAGAATACTTTGAAATAATAATGCTTTTATTGCAATTTTTTTATAAAACTTTCACAGATGGATCAGGATCTACTCTGCTTGTCATGTTGTTTAAACTTGTGATTCAGCAGCTTTGGACAGTGACTCATAACAGATTTGATGCATTATCATCCCTGTCCGAGCCTGATAGTCCGACACCAGACAATATTGTCCCACCTACTGCAGCTTCTTCGCCCATTGTGCAGCAACCAAGTGAAGCTAAACCAAGGACCAAAAAAGCGGTCCTTAATCAGTCCAAGAAACAAATGTTGTGGATATTTGTTGGAATCGCCAAACTTTGTGGATATTTGTTAGAATCGCCTCACTGAGGAGATTCTAATGCCAAATATTGTGGATATTTGTTAGAATCGCCTCACTGAGGCGATGCTAACAAACATCCACAACATTTGTTTGTTGGAGTATTAAATAATTACAATTTTCTTGAATAACTCCATTAATCTGTCGCATCTTGAGCTAAGGTTTTGTTCCATTGATATTGTCATTATAGGGAGTTTGTCGTTATATCGAATGTCCGTTTTAAGAGGGCTAACTGTACTTTTTACATGTGTGTAATTATTTATGTTCATGTTTTTGCACATAAAACAATGAATTCATCAGACTTTGAGGGCCTTCATGGCCATTTAATGGACAAGGTTTCGGATCTACAGAAACTGGTAGAGATAAGGCTTGCTGTCAAAGATGACAATGAAAACCAAGGACCAAAAAAGCTGTCCTTAATCACTCCAAGAAACAAATGTCGTGGATATTTGTTAGAATCGCCTCACCGAGGCGATTCTAACAAATATCCACAACATTTGTTTCTTGGAGTTTAAATAATTACAATATTCTGGAATAACTCCATTTATCCATCTCATCTTGAGGCAAGGATTCGTTCCATTGATATTGTCGTTACAGTGAGTTTTTTCGTTATATTGAATGTTGATATAAAGAGGGATAACTGTACTTTTTACATGTGTGTAAATCTTTTATGTTCATGTTTTTGCAGATAAAACAATGAATTCATCCGACTTTGAGGCCCTTCATGGCCATTTAATGAACAAGGTTTCGGATCTACAGAAGCTGGTAGAGATAAGGCTTACTGTCAAAGATGACACTGAAAACCAAGGACCGAAAAAGCTGCCCTTAATCACTCCAAAAAAACAAATGTTGTGGATATTTGTTAGAATCGCCAAGGCGATTCTAACAAATATCCACAACATTTGTTTCTTGGAGTATTCAATAATTACAATATTCTGGAATAACTCCATTCATCCGTCTGATATTGAGGCAAGAATTCGTTGCATTGATATTGTCGTTAAAGCGAGTTTTGTCGTTATATAGAATGTCGATATAAAGAGGGCTAACTGTTCTTTTTACATGTGTGTAAATCTTTTATGTTCATGTTTTTGCAGATAAAACAATGAATTCAACAGACTTTGAGGGCCTTCATGGCCATTTAATGAGCAAGGTTTCGGATCTACAGAAGCTGGTAGAGATAAGGCTTGCTGTCAAAGATGACAGTGAAAACCAAGGACCAAAAAAGGTGTCCTTAATCACTCCAAGAAACAAATATCCACAACATTTGTTTCTTGGAGCTCGGCAATTCTAACAAATATCCACAACATTTTTTTCTTGGAGTATTATATAATTACAATATTCTGGAATAACTCCATTTATCCGTCTCATCTTGAGGCAAGGATTCATTCCATTGATATTGTCATTATAGCGAGTTTGTCGTTATATCGAATGTTGATATAAAGAGGGTTAACTGTTCTGTTTACATGTGTGTAAATCTTTTATGTTCATGTTTTTGCAGATAAAACAATGAATTCATCAGACTTTGAGGGCCTTCATGGCCATTTAATGAACAAGGTTTTGGATCTACAGAAGCTGGTAGAGATAAGGCTTGCTGTCAAAGATGACAGTGAATGTCAGGAATTTTTAGAGGTATTTCAATTTGCCAATAGTTTTATCTTAGGAATGCAATTTATCATATGATGTCGCATCTGAGAATGAAATAACACCCATGTGAGTGAGTGAGTGTTTGAGTTTTACGTCCCACCAACAGCTAAGGTCATACGGAGACGGGACCTCGGTTTAAAGACTCATCCGAAAGTCTGGAGAAGCCTGGGATCGATCCTGCGACCCCAGGTTTACAAGGCGAAATAACACCCATGTAATAAATTCAATAATCCACTAGTGAATTAAAGGATTAAATATGCAAATTAGTTAGATACACCAGTTGTAATGTTACATGTACATTGTACGATGTCGCATTTACTAATGGTGGAATATTTGCATTTTTGTAAATCATGAATAAAATTGGTTTTAAATGTCATATGATAAATAAAATCTTGCATTCGTGCTCATACATGTATATTATTGAATTTATTAAACTCATTGAGGAAGAAGGCATAAAATGCTCGGCGCCTCACATTTTATCCCTTTTACTCAACATGTTTAATAAATTCAGTAATCCATGAACACTCATGTATTTTCCAGTAGTTTTATCTTTGGAATATTTAGAGGTATTTCCCAATATAGAAATAACGACAGTATTTGTTCCCTATTATTGTTTCCATTATAAAGAATCTGCTTTTATAAAGAATCCCAGTTAGGAGTATGGTAGGTAAAAAAAGTCCTTTTCTTCATTATTACTCCAAGAAACAAATGTAGTTTATTATTATAGACATTTGTTAGAATCGCCTCCATTTGTTTCTTGGTGTATTAGATTACAAGTCCCTTTCATGACTATGGACTCAATTTGTGCATTTTCAACCTAGGAAGCCCACGCCGCTCGGAACCGAGGCTCAGCAAAGCAGTCATTCCATGCCAATTGCCATTATAACGAGTTTTGCCATTATATAATGAATGTTGGTGTAAAGAGGGTTGACTGTATTTACACTCTAGGTGCATTTTCAGAAAGCCCCCCCACCCTCCCACCTCCTGTTCATGCCTCAGTGAATACATGTTACCGACCCACGCTACATCCATTCAGGGACATCTAAAATAAACAATGGGTCTCCCTAATATGGCTGAGTGATGTCGACGTTATGACATCAATGTCCCTCTTCCATCATTAACCCATAAAATGCCAGTCACGACTATTGTCATCTGCTTTGCCCTTTGATGGTTACCTTAAAAGTAATTTTTTTACAAACAGTGTGGAGCAGTCTAGTCTGGGCTTACACTGTTTGCCTGTATGCAAAAATATTTTTAAAAAGTTTGCCAAAAAAATTCAGCAGACGACATAAGCAGATGACATTTTCAGATGTAGTTTTTCTCAGCGTCTTAAGGGTTAATAGGAAATCTGTGTGCATTATTTTCTTCTTTCAATTTTTTGGTTTTTTTTTTGTTTTGGTTTTACGGCCCTTTCAAGATTATTTCACTCATATCGAGCTGATCGTTAATCAGAGGTTGGTGAAAACCGGAGTACCTGGAGAAAAACCACCTGACCTTCCGTTGCAGAACTTGGCGTCTCACATGTGACCCGAGCAAGGCTTGAACCACAGCGGTGAGAGACCTAATGATCAAGAGTCAGCGCTTTTAACCACTAGGCCACGGAGGCCCTCTTTCAATTTTAGCCCTCAAACAAGATTAATGTCAGTATAAATTGCGTGTAAAGGTAATTTATCATATGACGTCGCGTCTAAGAGTGTAATAACGCCATGTAATATTTTCGATAATCCACTAGTGGATTAAATATGCAAATTAGCTAGATACGTCCCGTAACGTTACATGGACGACGTCCTTTTCGACATCGCATTTACTAATGGCAGAATATTGATATATTTGTAACAATCGAGAAAAAATGCGTTTTAAATATCATATGATAAATAGAATCTTGCATTCGTGCTCATGTATTATTGAATTTATTAAACTCGTTGAGGAAAAGGAATAAAATGCTCGGCAAGCCGAGCATTTTATTCCTTTTCCTCAACGAGTTTAATAAATTCAATCTTGCCGAGCATTTTATTCCTTTTCCCCAACCAGTTTAATAAATTCAATAATACATGAACACTCATGTATTTAATGTTCAATGAAGTATGAATAACATTGGGTCACAAGCAAAGATCAAGTTCACTTAAACTTTTCTGATTATGAGCAAAGATCAAATGCACCCTGAAAGGGGTTCGCTTAAACTTTTCTGATTATAAGCAAAGATCAAATGAACCCTGAAAGGGGTTCGCTTAAACTTTTCTGATTATGAGCAAAGATCAAATGAACCCTGAAAGGGGTTTGCTTAAACTTTTCTGATTATGAGCAAAGATCAAATGAACCCTGAAAGGGGTTCACTTAAACTTTTCTGATTATGAGCAAAGATCAAATGAACCCTGAAAGGGGTTCACTTAAACTTTGCCCATGATCTGATGTTATTCATACTACAATGAATATTAAATGATCAGGAGTATTGGATACCTGCCATGATCGGCAACATTCCTTCATGGAGACTGATCGTGAAATCTTTTCTACGGTCATTCTCTCCCTACCGCTGATTCAAAAAGGGCAGTTGTCAGTTTCTGGCGAGAAGCCCCCGTGGTGTAGTGGTTACGCTACTCGCCTTGTAAACTAGGGGTCGCAGGATCAATCCCAGGCTTCTCCAGACTTTGGGATGAGTCTTTAAAATGAGGTCCCGTCTCCGTATGACCTTAGCTGTTGGTGGGACATAAAACTCAAACACTCACTCACTCAGTTTCTAGCGAAAGAATGTGCACTGTACTGGTTGCTTACGTATAAACCTGCCCAGGAAAGTGTGGATAGGTAAGCTGACTGGCTCAAAAATGACCTAAACAGTGTTGACTGGGTCATTACACTCCAATACAAACACAACAAAGTACATCCATGCTGAATTGCCTACAGTTATCGTAACATTTTCGTTTCCAAGGTCTATATTTTGTCAATGCATATGTTTTCCTATGCTGAACGAACGGCCACCTCCTTCAAGCAGCCAGTTTTGGTGTTTCCCCTGGTTGGCTGCTTTACAGAGGTTGCACTGTATGCCTACTAACCCGGGGCTATGATCTTCTCTTTCAGGGGCTTCAGTCTGATCTGGATCATTATCAAAGTGCCACAGCTGATGTCAGAACAGATCTACAAGAGAAAAGAGAATCCCTTTCCAAATTACAGGTACCATCTAAGTATTGGGACAGACAAGCCTAAGCAAACAGTGCAGACCCAGATTAGTAAGGCTGGCTAATCGGAGCTGAAAAGATAATCGATTATCAGTCCTGTCATTGCGATCGATAATCGATTAGTAATCGCTATGGTTTTTGTCATTATTTTACCTGTCTGTCTTTCTGTCTGAGCACGACTCTTGCCATATGTTGCACTTTACCATATGTATATTTGAACAGACAGGCCTGAGCAAACAGTGTAGACCCAGATGAGACGCCGCATAATGCGGCGTCTCATCAGGGTCTGCACTGTTTGCCACTCATCCAGCTATTTTATGCATAACTTTGGGTAGTAAATTGTACCTATCAAGTAATCGATTAAAAGCAAATCAGAAATGATAATCATTTTTGTGGAGTTAACAATCGATTAATCAATTGTACGATTAATCCTGTCAGCCTTACAGATTAGCCATCTGATCAGTGTCTACACTGTTTGCCATTCCGTCTGCACCCTTTGGACTCCTTACTGGATCGTGTAACAAATTACAGTAGACTATGATTTTAGAAATGATCCTAAGTATTGGGACAGACAGGCCTAAGCAATCAATGCAGACCCAGATCAGCAGTCTGATCAGGGTCTACACTGTTTGCCATTCTGCTGCACCTTTTGGACTCCTTACTGGATCGTTTAACAAATTACAGGTAGACTATGATTTTAGTAATGATCCTAAGTATTGGGACAGACAGGCCTAAGCAAACAGTGCAGACCCAGATCAGACTGCTCCTGAAGGAGCAGTCTGATCAGGGTCTACACTGTTTGCCATTCCTTCTGCACCCCTTGGACTCCTTGCCGGATCGTATAACAAATTTGTAAGAATTTTTGAGAATTACAACAAGTTCTCAAGGTATTCAAACTTTTAGGATTTTTACGATAGACTTTGATTTTAGCTTACGATAGACTGATTTTAGTGGCTATAAACCATAAATTCACATAAAGCCCTTTGTGAAGTAGAAGTAAAACAAAGATCAGGGATCGATACAATTAACCTACTCCACCCATCAAAGACAAAAAAGGGAAAGAAACACAAACATGAAGCGACCAGACAATAATTGAAACATAAACAAAGGAAGGCCATAAGGACAGTTACTTTCCCACAAAATGGCCATATGGCCATCCAAAATAAAAAGACACAAGTGATACACACAGTAACAAACAAAAACAACAACATAAATAAACCGCCACAGAAGAACCGCCTTGGAACGGTCAGTGGAAAGATTTCCACTGGGTAACACCATTTGTTATACTGCAAAGAAATTTGCAGGTTTTTGATTGGACAGCACAAGGGCAATTATTTTCCATATACCTCGTTAGCAAAAATGTATTACCTTCGTGCGCTTGCCTTCGCTTGATAGTGATAGTCGCTATCTTGGATCTACTGCATAGTTGATTCGGCCCCCACTCATCGGGGCTTGAAGAAATAGATGGGCTGCATGATGCTTCCATGCAGAGCTGAAACCGACCCGCACACGAGTACTGGTAAACCGCTTAGAGGATCTAAGCCGGTCCAGGAACCGTCCATGCTTGTAAACCCTATTGGTTCCATTGGGCGACAGGGCTTGAGATGTCATTTCATCTCAATTTCGGGTAAAAGTCCCACAAAATTGGAAGCAACGTCTCCAAAATGACCTATCCTGTGTTGACGGGGATGTTAAACATCAAACAAAAGAAAACTGCACAGTTGATAAGAAATAAAAGCCTCACACTAATTTTCAGCCAATAAATAAATAAATGAAAACTTTGACGGTTTTCTGTTTTAAAACTCCTATTTTAACCCTTCTCTTGCTGAATATTCATTTAAGCCACACCCATTTCTGTTTATGAACCAATCAAATTACTTGATGCAATTTATTCCTACAAATTTATAAACTGAATGTCAAACACTGTAGATCCTGATCATATGGCTTCTTCATCTGATCTGGATCTACACTGTTTCCAAAAATAGGGGTTGTTGTGAACAGCAAGATAAGGGTTAACATGCCGTAAACATTTTTCCACTACGCAATGTGTGCATAATGGCATGATTACCGCTACAAAAAATGTTTTGCAGCCTTGCACCCTTATATGACAAATGGACTTGTCCAATATATAGCAATGGAAGCATCCACTAGTATATAATGGGTTAATGATCATTGCTTGCATAGTACAGTCGCCTCTAGTTCACAGAAATGAGTAGGTGAGTTTGTGTCTTACCTTGTCAAAGATCTGGAGGACAGGCTTTCTTGTAAGGTGTTATAGCCCAATTTTGCTGTTTGGAAACAGTTTGCAGTTTTATTTTACAAACCTCAGCTACCATCAAACCTTACATGAAACATCTCATAGACCTTCTCACTTCGTAAGCACCTTGACCTGGTGACTTTGACCTATATTTTGCGCTCCAGTGACTTTGACCATTACGTCGAAGTTAGACATTTACATCAAAGTTCGACATTTACGTCAAAGTTTTTATTTTACAAACCTCAGCTACCATCACACCTTACATGAAACATCTCATAGACCTTCTCACTTTGTAAGCACCTTGACCTGGTGAATTTGACCTATATTTTGCGCTCCAGTGACTTTTACCATTACGTCGAAGTTCGACATTTACGTCGAAGTTTGTATTGTAATCAACTATAAGACTAAACAACCATCAAACCTTTCATGAAACATCACCCTGGGCTCCTGACTAGGCAAGCACCTTGACCCGGTGACCTTGACCTATATTTTACGCTTCAGTGAGTTTGACACAAATTACGTCAATGTTCAAGATCTTCTCAAATAAAAGGCCTACACCAATAAAATCTTGAATAGTGCTTCTCCTAGATGTATTGACTCTGCAGGTACCTTGACATGGTGACCTTGACCTATATTTTACGCTCCACTGACTTTGACACATTTTATGTCGAAGTTCCAGATCTCCTCAAATAAAAGGCCCACAACCATCTAATCTTGCATAGTGCTTCTCCTAGATGTACTGACTCTGCAGGTACCTTGACCTGGTGACCTTGACCTATATTTTATGCTCCAGCGACTTTGACAAATTTTTATGTCGAAGTTCCAGATCTCTGCAAATAAAAGGCCTACAACCATCAAAGCTTGCATAATACTGCTCCTGGATGTACTGATTCTGCAGGTACCTTGACCTGGTGACCTTGACCTATATTTTACGCTCCATTGACTTTGACACAATTTGCGTCAATTTTCCAGATCTTCTCAAATAAAAGGCCTGCAACCACCAAATCTTGCATAGTGGTTCTCCTAGATGTACTGACTATGCAGGTACCTTGACTTGGTGACCTTGACCTATTTTTTGCACTCCATTGACTTTAACACATTTTAGGTCGACATTCCATATCTTCGTAACTATAACGTGTGAGACGCCAAGTTCTGCAACAGAAGGTCAGGTGGTTTTTCTCCGGGTACTCCGGTTTTCGCCCACCTATGATTAACGATCGGCTCGATATGAGTGAAATAATCTTGAAAGGGCCGTGAAACCCAAACCAAAAAAAATCTTCGTAACTATAAGGCCTACAACCACCAAACCTTGCATAGCGCTTCTCCTACATTTACTTACTCTGTGGGTACCTTGACCTGGTGACCTTAACCTGTATTATGCACTCCAGCGACTTTTACGTCAATGTTCAATATGTCCTAAAATAAATGGCCTACAGCCACCAAACTTTGCGTAGTACTTCTCCTCATTGTACTGATTTGGCACGTACCTTGACCTGGTGACCATGGCCTGTATTTTTGGTCCAATGACTTTGACACATTTTACATCAACTATCAACTGCTATGAAATTTACTTAATTAATAACAACATTCTGATTGTGGCTTCTATGACTTTTGCCCCGAGCAGGTGCGACGCCGCCTTCTGCGGAATTCTTGTTATTGGTTGCTATGGAAACCAAAATGTAAAAAATAGAAAAAAAAATACTTAAAAAATCATCTCCTCAGAAACCATATGCTGTAGGAGGCTGAGACTTTATGAAAATATTCACCATTTTTTGCCTTTACAGGTTTTGTGTTTTTAATGAAATTTGGCCTTTCAGTTTTGTTAGAGTTTCCATTGACTTATGATGGGGAAAACTAAAAAATGGCATTTACTGCCAAGTCATTGCAAATATTTTGACAAAATTTACATAGAGATGTTCCTTGAGTAAACTTCTCTTAGCCATATGCTTTTATGTCAACCTGGGGGTCCCCTAGGTTGTGCCGGGCCATGCCCCACCCCCCTCCACTTCATAAAATGCCTTATATCTCAGAAACCTTACAGATCCCCACCCCTTAACCATATATATTCTTGTTCCTTATGATAAGCTGCATTAAGTGAAACAAACCTGGGGATCCCCCGGCATGTGCCGGGAACATGCACCATCCACTCAACTTCATAAAAGACCATTTATCTCAGAAACCATTCAGATCCCCACCCCTAAACCATATAAATTCTTGTTCCTTATGATAAGACACATTAAGTGACACCAACCTGTGGGTCCCCTAGGATGTGCCGAGGACATTACCCACCCCTCTACTTCATAAAATGCCATTTATTTCAGAAACCATTGAGATCCCCACCCCTATACAATATATATTCTCATTCCTTATGATAAGTTGTAGTCAGTGACACCAACTTGGTGTTCTCCTGGGATGTGCCGGGGCCATGCCCAACCCCCTCCACTTCATAAAAGGCCAAATATTCCAGAAACCTTACAGATCCCCACCCCTAAACCATATATATTCTTGTTCCTTATGATAAGACACATTCAGTGACACCAACCTGGGGGTCAAGCAGGGCGTGCCCGGGGCATGCCCCACCCCTCGACTTCACAAAAGACCATATATCTGAGAAACTGTTCAGAGCCCCACCCCTTAACCGTATATACTCTTGTTCCTTATGATAAGACGCAATCAGTGACACCAGCATGTGGGCCTCCCACCCCCGGGGTGCCACGGGCCATTCTCCACCCCTTCATTAAAATCCATATATCTCAGAAACCGTTCAGATCCCACCCCTTAACCATAGATATTCTTGTTCCTTATGATAAGACTCCACTTCATAATAGGCCATATATCTCAAAACCATTCAAATCCCCATCCTATAATCACATACATGCATATTCTTGTTCATTGTTATTAGAACACCTAATATTTCAGATACAGTCCACATGGGTGCTCATTTGGGTCTGGGGTTTGTTTGGGAGACTTTATAATTGGTAGATTAAAATCATATCATGTTATAATACATGGCTGCCATTGGGCAGTGTCCACCTGAGCTATGGTTGATGAAATTTGGCTCTTTGGTTTGTTTGCTATGGCAAGTTAAGAGTTTCCAATAATTATAATGGGGAAAATTGAAAAATGACATTAATGCCTTTCAAGATATTTTGTCAAACTTCCATAGAAATGTTCCTTTAATAATGTTCTTTTTGGCCTATCTGTTACCACAGATAGGAAATTGTCAATTGTCATCTGTTGTCCTGCATCAACACATTCAAGCGACATCAGAATCTGAAGCCACTAGGCTGATTGGGTCCAAATTTTATCTGTAGCATCCTTGGGCACAGGGCTTCCATGGTTAATTAAAATCCATTGCTGCCAATGGGCAGTGGCCCCCTGAGCTCTGGTGAGCATTGTGGCCCATGGGCCTCATGTTAACCCTTATCCTGCTTAACATGACAACCCCTACCTTCTCGGGGCTTGGAGAAATAGATTGGACTGCATGGTGCCTCTACGCAGAGCTGAAACTGACCACTGGTAAACCGCTTAGAAGGTCTAAGCCTACCCAGGCGAAGTGGTATGTTTCAGAAAGTCCAATGCATATAACCTTTGGGTTTCATTGGGTGGCAGTAGAGACATCATTTCATCTCAATGCCGGGTAAAAGTCTCACAAAATTGGAAGCAATGTCTCCAAAATGACCTAAATAGTGTTGACAGGGATGTTAAACCTCAATTTAAACAAACAAAACAACCCCTACCTTCCCAAACAGTGTAGATCCTGATCAGATGGCTTGTGAAGAAGCCATCTGATCAGGATCTATACTGTTTGACATGTGACTTATGATTTGAACGAATGCATTATATCAAGTAATTTGATTGGTGGGGAGTCAGAAAAGGGTGTGGCTAAATTAATTTATTTGGCAGGATAAGGATTAACAAGATGTTTGTTTTATGTGACAGGAAACCAACAGGAAAATGGACAAATTGTTAACTCACCTAAAGTTTACCTTGGCTAACATTCCAGAAAGACTTCCTAACAAACAAGACAGGTATGGATTATCAGTTGCCAATCTTAACAATTGTTGTCTGTAGGGTCTTGAAGAAATAGATGGGCTGCATGATGCTTCCAAAAAGAGCTGAAACCGGCCGCACTCAAGTACTGGTATATAAGTCTGTCCAGGCAAAGTGATGCAAGTCGGACTGTCCATGCTTATAAACCTATTGGTTTCATTGGGTGACAGGGCTTGAGATGTCATTTCATCTCAACGTCGGGTAAAAGTCCTACAAATCAAATCTGCTTTGTTGCCTTCTTGTTACTTTAAAAGTCATTGCTGCAAACAATGTGGGCCCAGATCAGACTGTTCCTCAAGGACCAGTCTAATCAGTGTGGGCCCAGATCAGACTGTTCCTCTAGGACCAGCCTGATCAGGGTCAACACTGCTTTCCTGTATACAAGAATACCTGTTAAAATCGCAAGATGGTTTTCTTGGCAGCTTAAGGGTTAACAAGTCCTTAAGAACACACTTTCTTGTATGTCATTCGAATGCCGGACTTACAAAGATTGAAATTAGTTTTTATGCCCCCGCATCGAAGATGGGGGGGCATTAAATGTTTCAGTTTTCCGTGCGTGTGTATGTCCTTCCATACGAATGTCTGTACATACGTGATCCTGTTAGACTCAGATTAAGGTGTTTGTACCAGGTAGAACTTGAGCTCATATTTTCCAAACCATACAATGGATTTGGTTTTATATTTAGTATGGTGATAGATATAGGTCCAAAGTTTCATTCAACAATACCCCCACCCATACCTGTGACCTCAAGGTCAAGGTCACAGACTTAGAATTTTTTAATGTTTAAGACCCAGGTTAAGGTGTTTGTACCAGGTAGAATTTGAGCTGATATTTTCCAAACCGTGCATTGAATATGGTTCAAATTTGGTATGATGATACATATAGGTCCAAAGGTTTATTCAGCAATACCCCCACCCATACCCATGACCTCAAGGTCAAGGTCATGGACTAAGAAATTTTTAATGTTTAAGACTCCGGTTAAGTTATATGTACCAGGTAGAACTTGAATTTTTATTTGGTTTGATGATTGATTATATATTCAGTAATATCCCCACCTATGAATGTGACTTCAAGGTCAAGGTCACAGACTTAGAAATTTTTAACATTAGTTTTTTAAGAGCTCATATTTTGAAAACCCTTTGAAGGATTGGGTTTATATTAGGTATGATAAAAGATACAGGTCCAGTGTGATATAAGCAATACCCCACCTATGTTCATGACTTCAAGGTCACAAACATAAATTTTTATGCCCCCGCATCGGATGATGCCTGGGGCATAGAGTTTTTCGGTTTTCCGTGTCTGCGTACGGGTGTCCGAATGTACGTCCTTCTGTACGAAAGTGTGTACGTACGTACATAATCCTGTTAGACTCAGGTTAAGGTTTTTGGTCAGGGTAGAACTTGAGCTCATATTTTTCAAACCATGCAATGGATGTGGTTTATATTTAGTATGATGATAGATATGTGTCCAAAGTTTTATCCAGCAATACCCCCACACCTACCCATGGTCTCAAGGTCAAGGTCACGGACTTAGAAATTTTTATTGTTTAACACTCAGGTTAAGGTATTTGTACCACGTTGAACTTTAACTTTTATGATTCATTTGGTTCATATTTGGTTTAATGATAGATGCAGGTCCAAAGATTTATTCAGTAATACCCCCACCCATGCCTATGACTTCACAGGCAAGGTTGCAAACATTGAAATTTTCAAAATTAAGTATGTTAATAGCTTATATTTTCCAAACTCTTTTATGGATTTGCTTCATATTTGGTATGACAATAGTTGCAGGTCCAAAGTTTCATTGAGCTATACCCCCACCCCTTAACTGAAGGTCAAGGTCACAGACATAGAAATTTTTTATATTATATTTTTGAGAGCTCATATTTCTTGAACCATGTGATGTATTTGCTACATATTTGGAGTGATGATAGATACATGTCAGAAGTTTCATTCAGCCATAACCCCGCCCCTGCATCATGACTTTAAGGTGATTGGGGGGGGGGGGGGGGGGGGGGGGGGGGGGGGGGGGTTGGGGGTGAGGTAGGTCCCTGGGCGGGGGCATTTGTGTTGTATTGACACATTTCTAGTTTAAATTTAAAGTATGTTAAGAGGTCATATTTTCCAAACCATTTTATGGATTTGCTTCATATTTGGTATGATGATAGTCACAGGTCCAAAGTTTTATTCACCCATACCACCACCCCTGATGTCAAGGTCAAGGTCACAGACTTGGAAATTTTTTATGTTAAAGAATTTTAGAGCTCATAATTTCCAAACCATATAATAGATTTGCATCATATTTGGAATACAGGTCAAAAATTTCATTTAGCCATTACCGTGTCCTTGAACAGGACCTCAAGGTCAGGGTGATGGACTTAGAAATTTTTAACGTAAAAGTTTAAAGAGCTCGTATTTTCCAAACCATTTGATTGATAGGATTCAAATGTGGTATGACGATGGTTATTTTTTCAAAGGCTGAATCGGCAATAACCCCACCTGTGCCATTGACCTCAAGGACATTATTCCAGGTGAGTCCTGCTGTCCAATGACAACATGTTGCAACATTTTTTCAGGGTGAGGTGAGCCCCTGGGCGGGGGCATCTGTGTCCTACTGACACATTTCTAGTTATGTTTTTATGCCCCGCCATTCAAAAAATGGGGGGGGGGGGTATTATGTTATACTCTCTGAAGTTTTGAGTGTCCGTCTTTACGTCCGTCTGTCAGCGCCCCATAGTTCCATGTCTGCTCCATAACTTTGATAATGTTTGAGATATTTTCATGAAACTTCACAAATAGTAAAGCACTATCAGACCACGTGCAGAAATTATAAATCGTAACTCTGATTTTCCTACTTTTGGAGTTGTTGCCCTTTGAACATTGAACATAGGCATTTCTCTCATAGTTTGGTGTCCACTCCATAACTTGGCTACCATTTGAGATATTTCCATGAAACTTCACAAATATGTAAAGCACCATGAGACGACATGCAGAACATATGAACCGTAACTCTGATTTTCCTACTTTTGGAGTTATTGCCCTTTGAACTTTGAGTATAGCTGTTGCTATCAGCTTTGTGTCCGCTCCATAACTCTGATACCATTTGAGATATTTTCACAAAACTTCACAGATATGTAGAGCACTATCAGATGACATACAGAACATATAAATTGTACCTCTGATTGTTATTGCCCTTTGAACATTTGAAATAGCCATTTCTGTTGTAGTTTCGTGTCTGCTCCATTACTTCGATACCATTTGAGATATTTACTTAAAACTTCACAGATATGTAGAGCACCATGAGATAACCTGCAGGACATATGAACCATAACTCTGATTTATCTACTTTTGGAGTTATTGCCCTTTGAACATTGAATATAGCAGTTGCTATCAGGTTCGAGTCTGCTCCATAACTCTGATACCATTTGAGATATTTTCAAGAAACTTCACAGATATGTAGAGCAGCCCGAGATGACATTCAGAACATATGAACCATAACTCTGATTTACCTACTTTTGGAGTTATCGCCTCTTGAACATTGATTGATTGATTTTTAAGGTTTAACGTCCCCGTCAACATTTTAAAGGTCATTTTGGAGACGTTGCTTCCAATTTTTTGGGACTTTTACCTGACATTGAGATGAAATGACATCTCAAGCCCTGTCGCCCAATGAAACCAATAGGGTTTATTAGCATGGATGGTCCGCCTCGCACCGCGGTTCCTGGATAGGCTTAGATTCTTGAACATACCATTTCTATCATATAGTCTGTTTAAGCACTATATCTCCTGAACTTAATGATTGATTCTGACCAAACTTGCATGGTTACATGGTTTCAGGGAAAACAGCCACTAGGTTTTGTTTCACTGTGATATGGCACTTGCTTGATTTAATTGTAGTGGCGGGGCATCATGCAGTTCTTGCAGTTTTATTGTTCCAAATTATGGATTGTCATATTTCTTGGAATAAGTTAGGTGCCTTATTGTGGTAGTTCTATAGTGATCCCCAACAATTTATGTTTCAATCATAATTAAGGGTTTATATCACAAATTTTCATCATAAAACTACAATTTTTTTGATGTGAAAGAAAGCATTTTCTTTCACAGGGTATAGAAATTCTTATCCCACCCTGTTTATCTCGCCCTTTGTATTACACACTGCTATGCATTATTGGCAAGGCATGCAGGCAGAATTTTGATGGCAAAACTGTGACTAAAATTTACACTTAACACTTAAATATATACGAAAGAGTAATTTCATTGTGAATGTCATTGGAAGTTTTCCCTTTTAGTCTTGCAGGGTCCAGTTATTCAAAGCATTCTTAGCTTTACAAGTTTGTTAGTGATCAAATTGTTAACTGTTCTAGCAAGCACAATATCTAATATTGTGTTATTTTTGCTGAAAAAGTGTGAGCAGCTTTTGCATTCACATTTTTTTCAGCAGAAATATTAGCATTTTGGCATATTTGCCACATTAAATGATCAAAGTTAATTATTGACATTGTTAATTTTGAACTGGCCCCTGGACTTATTTCCGTGTTTCACTAATTATAGCATATTACATTATGTCATATAATAGCTTTAACTTTTATTCAATAATACTGGCGTGGTCCTCTTAATCAGGCCCAAGGACAGAGCATACTGGTGCATGGTCAAGAATTAGGTCTCACTCACACAAAATTCTTTAACATGTATATATCCATGCAACACTGGCCAGTACTTGTCCGTATTTGGAATAATTCATATACAGTCAAACCTGTGAACAAAGACCATCTATGGGACAGGACAAATTTGGCCGTTATTCACAGGTTACCTTTATTCGGAGGTTTGACAATTACCAGCAGGCCGACAGTGTCCAAAAAATCTTACATTTATTGATTAAATAGCCAGCTGTCACTGGATGAAGAAGCATATTGTTTTCCATTTAATTTACATGTTTATTTGTTGCGTCATCCGACGCCAGCAACCCCACACGTGTTTAAATCTTTCATAAAAAATGTTTGGAACCGGTAAAAAATATTTTCTCGATAGCCAAACGGTTGTGAATAGAGGTGGAAAGAAAACAGCGCTGAATAGCTTCCGAATTATCCCTCCGTGTCAATAACCAGCAACAGCGTTCGACTTTTCCCGCCGAGCGTCTGCTATTTGGCGCCAAAACATAACCATTCATGAGATCGTAGAGTAGTCCGTTTTTATTATGCAAACATATACCGTTAGATGCAGCTAATTGTCTGAGGAGGATTAAATCATTTTCACATTGATCTTGGATTAAATTTTATGACTGGAGGATAAATGCAAATTAGAGACATGACTTGACCATATTTTCACACCTTATCGACGCGCACCGCAGGGTGGCAATTATATGACGGGGATTAACAATAGTGTCATACTTGAACCGTAATAAATACACAGATGGTTTGTCTCTGAATTGTCAGTGCCGCAATTATTGTGATTTACTTACTGGGCTAGTTGTCCGCCAATTACAAAAAAATGTTTAGGCAATTTTTCTTCACTTTTCTAATAAACTATCTTCAGTTCTTGTGTAAAACAGAATGCAATGGATTTATTCAATTCAACTCACTCACAAACCGTAACATGTTTGATCGCCAGGATTAAGGACTGCAACACCAATCAAGCAGGCCAATTATATGCCAATCAATGGCGATAATTACCTCAAAGCTGAAATCATGAGCATGATGGATTCAATTATAGACCGTTATTCAAGGACAGCAACTCAGTTTGGGACTGAATAACGTGACCGTTGACCGTAGTGCACAGTGGACCGCTATTCCCAGTTAATTTATTAGGGAATTTCGATGGGAGGGGTTGAAAATGACTGTTGTAATGAGGGGACCGTTATTCGGAGGTGACCGTAAGCACAGGTTCGACTGTAATAATACCTCCTGTTTGAGCTGTTTTAAAAACCTTCCATATTGATGTGAAAACATTGGCAGATAATGGGCAATTTGGGTGAGCTGCGCTGTCCTAGGCTAGCTCTTGTTTGTGGTAATATCCCAAATGCACAATATTATTGTTGGCAACCATCATGGTGTATTGTAAATTTTATATGAGTATGTAATCTTTTGTGCAGTGAGGTTGCAGTTGGTACAGGTGGAAATACAAACCAGTCCAATCATAAGCCAGCCAAAACATCAACAGCCAATGAGAAACCTTCAACACAGACTGCTCCTCCCACTGCAGCAGTTAACCAGTCAGCCACTGGAAAGCAGCCTAGTACATACTATCCGGAGATAGAATATCTCAAAGTGGATGAATTCAAAGAAGTTCCCAAGTAAGAATGGACCTTTTTATTTGTTCATTTATGCCATATCACAGGAATATACAGTTGTTTGATGTCTGTATGGACAATAGTCAAGAATATTTCCAGAGGACAATGGTGCATCTGGTCGTCCACAACACAGAGGGGCAATAGTTATAATTATAGTACCTCACATGACATTAACCATACAAAACTTCCTCGGGCCTGAGGGTGATAATTGCACTATCAACCTGCGATAATTTCAATTTCGACTGTCACTTTTGCGGAATCGGGTGCGCATACGGTTCAGTTCTTCAGGAAAGCAGGAGAAATAAGTCTAAACCAAAAATTGTAATAAAGTCGAGAAATTTTGGAACCAAAATGTTTCTTTTGATTTAATTTCAAGAAAACGCATACCCATACTTTAGGGTTTTATTTAGAAATAGCGAAGTTATATAGATGTTTGAACTTCTGAATTTCTGTTTCACCAGCTAATGTCGCTTATTTTGAAAGCAGACAAGTCATTATCCGATAATTTGGAATGGTATGTCATCAAAAGTCACGTGTGAGCTGTCCTGTATTTTTCATTAAAAATCCCTTACTTTAATTACTAGTTTTGTTCGGTATAATAAAATAAATATTACATTCCTGAGAGGATGACAGTCAAATGTCACCCTTTGGAATATGAATATGAACTCGCCTGTGCCTCAGTTGATATGCTTATTCCTCAGTGTGACATTTTTCACTATCACCCTCTCAGAAGTGTAATGTTGATATATTATTACCCAATCTAGGGACAGTCTGTCCCACACCACTTGGCCTGGGCAAACTTCGACCGTCTAAGCGGTTTACCAGTACTCACCTGCAGTCAGTTTCAGCTCTGTGTGGAAGCATAATGAAGCCCAATCTAAGTCCCAGGGCTCCAGATCCCAAAGGTATTCAAGTTATTGAAGTTTGACTCTGTTTGCAAAAAAGGACACAGCCAAAATGAATCATTAGGATAACACACGTACCGGTATGTGATATATAGAGGATCTTACATGAGTGTTAATGTATTATTGAATTTATTAAACAAGTTGAGGAAAAGGGATAAAATCTGAGGCTTTGCTGAGCTTTTTATGCCTTTTGCTCAATGATTTTAATAAATTTAATCATACATGAGCATGAATGCAAGGTTCTATTTATCATATGTTATTTAAAATGCAATTAATTCACAATTGTATAACAAAAATGTCAATATTCCGCCTTGAGTAAACAAGATGTGGTTTAGGACGTTGAACATGTAACATTATGGGGCGTATCTAACTAATTTGCATATTTAATCCAGTAGTGGATTATCAAAGTTATTACATGATACTATTACATTCTAAGACGCGACGTCATATGATAAAAGTGAATTCTTTCAGATCTCTAAAATTGTTAATTTTCTCGCGAAATTTTGTGATATTTTTCTTATTTCTACTCAAAACATAGGTTGTTGGTGCTCGTTAGAACCGCCTCATTGAGGCGGTTCTAACGAGTACCAACAACCTATGTTTTGGAACATAAATAAGAAAACTAATGTATACCCCTATAAACCCCGGTTTTCCTTATATAAAGTGGGGTGTAGGGGGTGTTCATAACACGGACTTGTTAATGTGATGGTTTGGTGTGTTTACTTCAAAAACTTGGGTTGAAAGGAATAAGGGCTAATCATTCATCAATTTCAGGTACCTTAAAGGAAGACTAACATACGACCAGGTTAACAAGTTTATAGATGGGATGAATACAACCTATGTGTCAAAGTACAAGCTCCTAAGACAGAAAAAGTCTTCATTAAATGATGTGAATCGGAAAAGATACGAAAAATACAAGGGACAAGAAACTAAAGATACCGCAGGTAGGGTTTTTCACCTCCGTGGGTTGGAGCTTTGCTTGGGTCATATGGGATTGCGAGATGCCAAGTTACCACCCCCACCCATAGGGGCTTGAAGAAATATATGGGCTGCAAGATGTTCCACGCAGAGCTGAATCCGGCCCGCACACTAGTACTGGTAAACCACTTAGAGGATCTAAGCCTGTCCAGGAAATGCGGTGCGAGGCGGACCGTCCATGCTAATAAACCCTATTGGTTTCATTGGGCGACAGGGCTTGAGATGTCATTTCATCTCAATGTCAGGTAAAAGTCCCACTAAATTGGAAGCAACGTCTCCAAAATGACCTTTACAGTGTTGACGGGGACGTTAAACCTCAAATCAAACAAACAAAGATGCCAAATTCTGCAATTTAGGTACTCCGTTTTTTGCCCACCTTCTATTAACGATTGGCTCAAAATAAGTGAAATAATCTTGAAAGGGCTGTAAAACCACAACCAAACAGCAGGTTATGTTTAAAATCTGACTTACTTGCAAGAAAATACTGTCAGACTCCTAACTCTTTCTTATCCTGCTGAACATGATAGGCCCTAGGTTCCTTTGCAAACAGTGTAGATCCTGATCAGATGGCTTCTGAAGAAGCCATCTGATCAAGATCTACAATGTTTGTCTTTCAGTTTGTGAATTTGAACAAATAGATTATATTAAGTGTCAGAATTATGATAGTTTGATAGTCAGAAATGAGTGTGGTAAAATTAACTTGTTCAGCAGGATAAGAGGTTACCTGTATGTCAGCTGTGAACAGCCATACTCAAATCAGCCTGTTAACAGTTTTAGATTGAACAGAATATAATTATACCCCCAGTATACAAAGTATGCTATGCGGGTATATAGTTTTCATCCTGCCATTTGTCCGTCCATCCGTGTGTCCATCCTTCCGTTAACATTTTGGTTAAAGTTTTGTGTCAAAGTTTCTAAGAGATTGTATCTTCTGAACCCTTTGATAGATTACGTTGATCCTTACACTGAAGTTCTAAAGATTTCATTTATGCATGTCCCACACACCACAGTGACCTTGAGGTCAAGATCACAGTCTTAGAAATTTTACATTTGGTTAAAGTTTTATGACAAAGTATATAGATGTATGTTCTAAACTCTTAAGACACTTTTAGTTGATACTTGCATCAATGTTGCATACCAGTCCAAAGATTTTTTGATATATTTCCCTTCCCCCACACCCTGTGACCTAGACCTCTAGGTCACTGCCTTAATAGAAATGTTACATTTGGTTACAGTTTTATGACAAGGTTTATATGAGGACTTTTCAAATATGAATGCAACTAAGCACATAAAAATGATTCTGTGATAGATTTCGATGAAAAATTTATTTTGTCCCCTCAAAGTATTCCCCTTTGACAGATATACAAACTTTCAGTCTTCTGATCCAATCGTTGAATGCATTTTGGTAGACTTTTCGAGGTATACTATGAAGGCACTGGAATATTGCAGAACCGAGGTGTTTGCGCTGTACAAATTTTCGACCAGAAAGGTATTTTTTCAGTTGCGGGAACAAAAATAGTCACACGGGCAAGGTCAGGGGAATACGGGGGTGAGGGAGTTCAACAACCTTTTCCTACTTCAGATAGTCTTGCACAATGAACGCCTTGTGCGATGACGCATTGTCATGTAGCAATCTGACATTGGCCAAACCAGTTGTGGGTCTTCGTTCTTTGAAATATTTCTTCAATTTTCGAAGAACTTTATTCTTGTAAAACTTCGCATTTACAGATTTGCCTTTAGGCACAGCAACCTGAATAGCAGGGCCCTGATTTGAAAAGAATATGGCATACATTACCTTCTTGACGCTCATGGTCTGCTTTGCAATGCATGGTCTTTTGCAATACTTTGTTGCCCATATTTTGTTCTGAATCTTTCGTTTTGTCTCAAAAAAGTGAACCCATGTCTCGTCACCTGTGACGACATTAGTGAAAGACCGTGCATTGTAATTTGGAAACTTTTTAAGCAACTTCTTGGCGCACTGAACGCGTATCTTTTTCTGCTCATCTGTCAACAGATGGGGAATCCATCTAGCACAGTTCTTTCTCATTTTCAAATCCCGTTTCAGAATTGTATGAGCTGCTCCTAATGAGATGCCAACTATTCTAGCTATTTGCCTAGTGGTGTATCGTGCATCGGTAGCAACTATTTCTTTCACTCTAGCAACCATCTTGGCAGATGTTGCTCTTTTCGGCCGACGATCATGTGGTGCATCTTCTGTTTAGCCTAGCCCACAGCTGAATTTCTTACACCAACAAAAATCTGTCGGAAAAGACATTTCATTATGCCCATAAACTGAACATATTTCATCAAAAGTGTCTTTGCACCGTATACCAAGAATATGATTCTTTATATAGGACCGTATATCAACGGCGTACTTTGACCTTCTTCCAACCATGGTTTGTATTAGTATACAAGAGTAGACAGTGTTTATCGAACGATATACATGGCTAAAGTGCACAGATTTTAACAGGTTTGGTATCAATGTATAGGTAAAATGTTTTCTACGCTGTGATATTTATTTCCAGGTGATTTTCGCATGAGTGCATGAGAAAACATTCTACTTGCATTCATATTTGAACAGTCCTCGTAGATACCCGTATGTTCTAAACTCTAAGACAAATTCAATTGATACATGCATCAATGTTGCATATCAGTCCAAACATTTAATTGATACATACCCCACCTTGCTACTTCAGTAACATTGATACTCACACCTCTCCAGTGAGTTTGATGCCCTCACTCCCTTGGTCCATTTAGAAATTTAATGTTTGGTTTAGCTTTTACAAGCACATTTATAGATTCTTATAGCTTCTTGACATCTTCATTCATATTACATACAAGCCGAAAGATATATCAGAGTGTGGCGCTGGCCGGGGGTATACGTAACCCACTGGTCGCTTTCTCTAGTTCTCTTGTGTTTTTGCAGTAAAAAATGTAAGTATTTTAAATTTGTAGTTTTAAAGATGTGTTATCTAACAACGTTGTTAGTTTTTGAAAAAAAACTCGGCCTGTTCATTATCATGTTTCACTGTTTTAATTCATTGATAAATATCTCATTAGTCCTTGGGCAAGCTTCTTTTTCTTGCAAATACTCATTGAAGTTTGACTGTAAAACTTTGGTTTGGCAGTAAAAACCTTAATTCACTGGCACAGATTTAACAAAAAATGAAAGCATTTGTGGGATGTATTGGGGATTTAATGGTCATCCTCTCCCTTCCGCTGATTCAAGGAGGGCAGTTGTAAGTTTCTGGTGAAAGAATGTGCACTTTACTGGATGACTGCTTATGAATTAACCTGCCCAGGAAAGCATGGTTATGCAAACTGACCATCTCTGTATAATCCAATAGTGTTGACTGGGCCATTAACATTTAGCACTCTCTTGGCTAATTCAGCAGACGACAAATAGTTGATATTTTACTTATTTTTTCCCAGAAAACAGAACTTGACATCTCATGCAAATTGTCTCCATAGGAGACAATTTGCATGAGATGTCAAATTCTGTTTTCTTGGAAAATTTGGAAAATATTTCAAAATGTTGTCTGCTGGAAAATACCCAGCAGACGACATATAGTTGATATTTTTTGTCAAATCCTGTTTTCTGGGAAAATTAGGAAAATGTTTCAAAAAGTCGTCTGCTGCGAAAAAATACCCAGCATGAAGAGCGTCAAACTCCAAACAAACAAATTATTTGTCAGCTCCTGTAGCATGTGTTCAAAGCATGGTTTGCTTGACCCTGCTAAACCGTTGTCCAACTCAACACGACAAACCCTACTTTTGCAAACACGCCCCCCGCCCATTGGGGCTTGAAGAAATAGATGGATGCTCATGCAGAGCTGAAACCAACCCGCACACAAGTCCTGGTAAACTGCTTAGAGGATCTAAGACTGCCCAGGCAAAGTTGTGCGAGTGTCGGACCTGTCGGGTAAAAGTCCCACAAAATTGGAAGCAACGTCTCCAAAATGACCTTTACAGTGTTGACAGAGACGTTAAACATCAAATCAAACAAAACCCTGCTTACCCCTTATTCCACTGAACACGGCAAACCCTACCTTTGCAAACAGTGCAGATCCAGATCAGATGGCTTCTGATCAGGCTCTACATTGTTTGTCATTCTGTTTGCGAATTTAAATGAATAATTATATCAAGTAATTTAATTGGTTGAAATGTAAAAGGGTGTGGCTAATTTAATTTATGCAGGGTGATAAGGGTTATTGATTTCGTTTAATAATGAAAGCTTTTTGTTTCTTTCTTTTGAGGTTTAATGTCCCGTCAGCATTATGTAGATCATTTTGGAGACGTTGCTTCCAATTTTGTGGGACTTTTACCTGTCATTGAGAAGAAATGGCATCTCAAGCCCTGCCGCCTAATGAAACCAATAGGGTTTATATGCATGGACAGCCCAACCATTGCCTGGGCAGGCTAAGATCCTCTAAGTGGTTTACCAGTACTGATATTTGGTTGGTTTTAGCTCTGCATGGAAGCATCATGCAGCCCATCTATTTCTGCAAGCCCCAATGGGCGGGGGCCGGATGAAAGCTTTAAATGTTCTCATGAGAACAATTTCCTATACAATTTTTCTTGAAAAATACTTATTAACTTTTGACGTGCAAAAAAATATGCAGATTTTTCAGTAAGCACATTAGCATGCTGATGTTTCATCATTATTGCTTTTGTTTGCTTTGAGAAAATGGGCCAAGATTATTGCTGATATGTCAGGATCTTTTTTGTCCCAGTATGTTGTTAAATTTATATTGTTATACTGCAGAGAAATTTGCAGGCTTTTGATTGGACAGGGCAAGGGCAATTATTTTCCATATACCCCGTGAGCAAAAATATATTACCCTCTTGGGCTTACCTTCGCTTGATTGCAATGGCCGCCATTTTGGAACTGCTGCATAGTTGGTAACAAATAACAGCACTACACTAATTTCCTGCCAATAAATAAATAATAGATTTTGATTTTTCCTCCTATATTCTGTTTAAAATGACTATTGAACACTTATCCTCTGAATAAAATTATTTTGCTACACCCATTTCTGCCTATTCACCATTCAAATTATTTGATATAATGTATTCAAGTCACAAACTGCATTACAAACAGTGTAGATCCTGATCAGATGGCTTCTTCAGAAGCCATCTGATCTGGATCTATGCTGTTTGCAAAGATTATGGTTGTCATCTACAGCAAGACGAGGGTTAAGGCTGCAAAATCAGGTCTTTCAGGCTTTGAAAAGCTTGGTTAGTATGAGGCCTGAATTCATGACAGCACATCTTAACAGGATGTCCACCACAAAAGAAATATTTGGAAAACTGTGAGAACGCTTTGCTGTATAACAAATTTGTTTTTTTTTTGTTTCTGTAGGTTGTTATTTTGTTACTGATGAAGATTTGAAAGAGTTTGGTAGTCTAAAGTTGGACAGTGTTGGACGCTCTATTCAGACAATACTGAGACATTGCAAGAGAGTCAGAGAAGTTAGGGGTGGAAAAATAACTAGAATTGTCTACATTGACAGTTACTGACAGCTCAGTGGTGGAAAATTAACTAGAGCTACATTGACAGTTACGTGGAAAATAACTAGAATTGTCTTCATTGAAAATTGCATAAATTCCAGGGGCCCAGTGTTTTAAAGCATTAACTTTATACCCATTGTATACTTGTGGACTTTTCCATGGCTATATGTTGGACAAGTCCATTTGTGATATAAGGTGTGGTATGCATATTTTTTTTTTCGTTTTTTAGCTCACCTGTCACGTAGTTACGAGGTGAGCTTTTGGGATCACTTTTTGTCCGTCGTGCATCTGTGCGTGTGTCCGTAAACTTTTTCTTCAAACGACATCTCCTCCCAACTGATCAGATTTTGGCCAAACTTCACAGGAATGATCCTTAGGTGGTCCCCTTTCAAAGTTGTTCAAATGGTTCCGGTCTGTTGCACATCTAGGTCACAGGAGCCAAAAATAGAGTTTTTTCACTAAAAACTAAAAAAAAATCTTCTTCAGAATCTAAGAAACCACAAGGCCCAGGTCTTTGATATTTAGTATGAAGCTTCATCTAGTGGACCTGTACCAAGATTGTTCAAATTATAGTCCTGGGGCCAAAAATGTCCCCACACCAGGGCCCTTTGGTTTTACATTGAATAATATGGGAAAATCTTCAAAAATCTTCTCTGGAACAGCAAGGCCCAGGTCTTTGATATTTGGTATGAAGCTTCATCTAGTGGACCCCTTACAAGATTGTTCAAATTATAGTGCTGGGGCAAAAAATGCCCCTGCACTAGGGCCCTTTGGTTTTACATAGGATTATATGGGAAAATCTTTAAAAATCTTCTTCTCTGAAAGCCCTTTGGTTTTACATAGGCTGATATAGGGAAAATGTGGCCCCCTACCAAGATTGTTCAAATTATATTGCTGGGGCAAAAAATGCCCCCGCTCCGGGGCTATTTTGTTTTACATAGGCTTAGATAGGGAAAATCTTTAAAAATCTCCTTTAAAAATCACCTTCTCTGAAAAGGCAAGGCCCAGGTCTTATTATTATCTAGTGGACTTCTGCCAAGATTGTTCAAATTATATAGGCTTAAATAGGGAAAACCTTTAAAAATCTTCTTGTCTGAAACCAGATGGCCCAAGTCTTTGATATTTGGTATGAAGCTTCATCTAGTGGACCGCTACCAAGTTTGTTCAAATTATAGCCCTTGGGCCAAGAATGCACTAGAAACACTGATACTCAGGTGAGCGATTCAGGGCCCTCTTGTATTCTTTTTTTGATGGAACATTCTGTTAGCAAATAGTGCAGGCCCTGATCAGACGCTGCATTCTGTGGCATCTGATTAGGGCCAGCACTGTTTGCCAAGATTCCCCTTAAGGGGTTTCCTCCATGCAGTGGGTTAAAAACTCATTAGATTCAAGTGTGTTCAAAGATAGCAAAAATTACATATCATATTAACACTAGATATTTGACCTCAACTCATACCCATACTTGTTCTAAAATTTGAACAAGTAACATTTAGAAGCCACCGTGATGTAGTGATTAAGCTACTCGCCTTGTAAACCAGGGGTCGCAGGATCGACCCCGGGCTTCTCCAGACTTTCAGATGAGTCTTTAAACCAAGGTCTCGTCTCGGCATGACCTTAGCTGTGGTGGGACATAAAACCCAAACACTCACTCACTTGAACAAGTATAATTTGGGCCTCAGTGGCCTAGTGGATACCGGTAAGAGCGCTGACTATTTCATCACCAGGTTTCTCACCGCTGTAGGTTCGAGCCTGGCTGCGGTCTCCATGTGAGGCGCCAAGATGGGCAATGGAAGGTCAGGTGATTTTTCTCCTGGTACTCCAGTTTTTGCCCACCTGATTAACGATTGGCTCAATATGAGTGAAATAATCTGGAAAGGGTCATCAATAAAAAAAAAAGTATAATTTACCACCTGATGTTGTGTCTAAATATAGCTAAATGTAGTAGACCTTGATGGGACGGCACATTACTCATTACTAAAGCTGACACGATTAATCGTATAATCGATTAATCAATCGATAAATTCCCCAAAAATGATTATCATTTCTGATTTGCTTTCAATCGATTACTTCATATGTACAATTAACTATCAAAAGTTATGCCTAAAATACCTGGATCAGTGGCAAACAGTGCAGACCCTGATGAGACGCCGCAGCGGCGTCTCATCTGGTTCTAAACTGTTTGCTCAGGCCTGTCTGTTCAAATATACATATGGTAAAGTGCAACATATGGTAAGAGTCATGCTCAGACAGAAAGCCAGACAGGTAAAATTATGACAAAAACCTTAGCGATTACTAATCGATTATCGATCGCAACGGCGAGTCTGATAATCGATTATCTTTTCAGCTCCGATTAGCCAGCCGTACTCATTACCATACTTGATATAAAATCTGAAAACAAGTATAAGTTTACTACTTAACCCTTTTTGTACCAAATGGAATCTTCCTCCTTATATATAATAGGAGTCCATTTTGAAATTTAGGGGTTATGTTAAATGTATCTTTAAAATTTATTTGAAAAGCATCTGATCTGGAACTGCACTGTTTGCCAGGGTACCCTTTTTGGGGTTTCCGGTACACTATAGCTGGATAGGTGGCAAATGGTGTAGACCCTGATGAGACAACACAGAATGTGGCATCTCATCTGGGTTTACACTACTAAGAGCCTATCTGTCCTTATACAGATGGTCAGTTTTGTATATTTGCGACTGAAAAAATCTTTTGCAGGACAAAAATCAATAAATTAGCCTCAGATGAAAATAAAAATGTGTTATATTATCTAGAGTTTCTTATCTTGCTTGAAAACCTCACTAAAATAACAAAATCATTACAATAACACAGCCGTGCGACATAGTGCGTTTTTTCACATCTCCAAAATGGCTATTTTCTGATCAAAATTCGTTTTGTTTGTTTGACTTGAGGTTTACCGTCCCCGTCAACACTGTAAAGGTCATTTTGGAGACATTGCTTCCAATTTTGCGTGACTTTTACCCCACATCGAGATGAATTGACATCTCAAGCCCTGTCGCCCAATGAAACCAATAGGGTTTATTAGCATGGACGGTCCACCTCGCACCGCGGTTCCTGGACAGGCTTAGATCCTCTAAGCGGTTTACCAGTACTAGTGTGCGGGTTGGATTCAGCTCTATGTGGAAGCAACATGCAGCCCATATATTTCTTCAAGCCCCTTTGGGCGTGGGCCGTATCAAAATTCGTGATAGACTACCTACAACCTATGTCTTGGAGCAGAAATAAGAAAAATAATGTATATCCCTGTTAACCCCAGCTTTCACTGTATAAAGTGGGGATTAAGGGGTATTCATTTCACGGACTTGTTCACATGATGATTATTTGAGTTATTTTGATCTTGGTGGAGAACATGGGATCATATTCCCTGCCCGAGGGCCCAGGGGCCAGTTGTTCAAAGCATCGTTAGCTTAACGAGCTCGTTAGTGGTCATATTGTTAACACTTCTAGCAAGTACAATATCGTAAATTTTGTTTTTTTTTTGCTGAAAAAAATGTGAGCAGTTTTTGCGTCAGCAAAAACTGCTCACATTTTTTCAGCAAAAATTTCAGCATATTTGCAATATTTAATGATCAAAGTTTTAACGATACGTTAACTAACATTGTCATTAGTTTTGAACAACTGGCCCCTGAACAGGAAATCCAAAGTTTTAGCTTGTGATAGAAATTCGGTGTTCTTACCCAAAATCAAATATTCTCGCATTTGATAAATTCACTGGTTGAATACCTCATATGCACCATCGTTAACATTGACGTTACAGCATGTAACGTGACGTCACTAAACATTCCTGTTGTGTCATCACAATATGGCGGACGTCGGTAACTGAAGTGACTGCAGCATTAAAAGTCCGCTCTCAGAAATGGAAGGTATGCAAGAAAAAGAATCCTATATGGGTGTGAGGGGTGGATAGAAAAATCCTTCCCTCTGGATCACTGTCCGGCACGACGCTTGGCAAAGCTTGGGACAGATTTTTCCATCGACCCCTCACACCCATATAAGATTCTTATAAGCTATGAGGTGAGAGCAAATATCGCTTTCAGATGGGGAATGTGATCCCATATTCTCAGTCAAGACTCAGAATAACGCTTTTGTTATATAATACTGCATAGCTTTTTTGTGGCCTTTTGTAAAAAAAGATCGTATTATGTTATTTTCATTGGCATCTGTTTGTCTGCCCATCAGTCTGCAAATATTTGGGTTTCCGGATAACCCCTCATAGATTTTACATCCGAACAAGCTGAAACTTGATATGTAGTTTAAACCATGATGTGGAGTGCATATTGTTTGGAAGTTATGGTTCTCCAAATATCAACAGAATTGTGCCCCTTTGAAAATTTCTGTAATAACATTTCGTTCCCGGCTCACTCTTAAATTAGCATTCAATCAAACTGAAACTTGATATATAGTTAGACAATGATATGGAGCGGCATATATACATAGTGTTTCAAGATAACAGTCCACCAAATATAAGAGTTGTTCCCCTTTGAAAATTTCTGTTAACTTTTAGTTTTCAGCTAACTCCTACAATTTACATCTTATCAAGCTGAAATGTCTTGATTTATAGTTACACATATTGCTTTTTAGATTACAGTCCATCAAATATCAGCAGTAATGACCCTTTGAAAATTTGTAAGTTAACTCTTCCTATAGTTTACAATAGATCAAGCTGAAACATCGTAAAAGGTGACACCATGATATGGAGCATGATGATGATGATTTCGTGTTTAACGACGCGTCAACCCTCTTTGTGGGTCATAAGCGTCAAACGGTTAATGGTTAACGGCATGTGATATGGAGCAGCACATATGATTTTGAGGTTACAGTCTGCCAAATATTAACCCTTTTCTTGCTGTTCACGACAACCCCTATCTTTGCAAAGAGTGTAGATCCAGATCAGATGGCTTCTGAAGAAGCCATCTGATCATGATCTGCACTGTTTCGCATTTAGTTTATGAATTTGTAGCAATAAATTACATCAAGTAATTTGATTGGTTGATAGACAGAAATGGGTGCGACTTAAATGAATATTCAGCAAGATAAGGGTTAACAGAGTTATTCCATTCTCACTTTACATTTCCAGTTAATTATTTTAGTTTACATCCCATCAAGCTGAAAGGTGATTTATAGTCAGACCATGATATGAAGCAGTGCATTTTGTTTAAAGGTTACAGTCCACCATTTATTAGCAGAATTATGTCCACCTGTCCATCCACAAACTTTTCTTTTTGGGCTAACCCCTCCCACTATTTATCAGTATATGTGTTACAGCTGATTCATCACGAAAACAAGCTTATATAATTTTACCCCCTTGAACCCCACTTTTATATAGTAAAACTGGGGTTTCTGGGGGTATTCCTTATTTTTCTTATTTCTGCTCTAAAATATAGACTGTGGGTACTCGTTAGAACCGCCTGGATGAGGCGGTTCTAACGAGTGCCCACAATCTATATTTGGAGCAGAAATAAGAAAAATATCAATTTTTCATGATAAAATTTTCATTTTTTCGGCGATAAAGGTGGCAATATATTTGTATCGGCGTTTTTCTTAATGAATTGCCAAGGGCATATAATACACTCTTGTGGAGCTCTTGTTCATGACATTATGTACATTGATTGTTGCAATGTTTTCCAGAAAGGTAAATCATCAAACACACTTCTGGATTCACTACATTGATCAAGGTGCTCAGTAGGAAAATGTTGTCATGTTATAATGGAAAACAATGAAATAAAGTACTGAAGGAATAAAAAAACCAAGCAGTTTTTAGCTCACCTTGGCCGAAGGCTCCAGGGGAGCTTATAGTATAGAGGGTCCTCCGTCGTCTGTCCACACTTTTGAGCAGCTATATCTCTGCAGCCTGCAGGCTGATCTCAATCATTTCTCATCTGTAGCATGCCTCTGGTGGGGCATTGATGACATTAACTTTTTTTTCAAAATCGCTCTAAAACTTTGGTTGTTATGGCAACCACAAGGTCCAATACACTTACAATGGGAAAATGCTTGTCATCACCTTAGTGCCTTCAGTTTTGATCAGATCTTTCTGAAACTTGTATGTAAGGTGGCTGGGGATAAAAACTCCAATGAGTTCGAAAACTGGCCAAGTCGGCCCATTTATCGTAGAGTAACTGATTGCTGAAAATACCGATTTTTGACCTTGTCATCACGGTAGCCCCTTCAGTTTTAAGCATATCTTTCTGAAACTTATATGTAAGGTGGCTGGGGATAAAACCTCAGATGAATTGGAATACCCGCCAAGTCGGCCCATTTATCATAGAGTAATGTCCCGTTGATTGCTGAAAATGCCTATTTTTGACCTTGACATTACATTAGCTCCTTCAGTTTTGATCGGATTTTTCTGAAACTTATATGCAATGTGGCTGGGGATAAAAACTCAGATGAGTTCGAAAACCGGCTAAGTCAGCCCATTTTCATTGCTGAAAATGCCGATTTTTTACCTTGTCATCACCATAGCCCCTTCAGTTTTGATCGGATCTTCTTGAAACTTACGTACAAATAAGTCTGATTAAAAAGCTTGGATGAGTTTGAAAACTAGCGATGTGGGTCAATTATTGATGGAGTTATGTCCCCTCCTTTGCTGGAAATGCTTATTTTTGACCTTGTTTTTTTTTACCGTAACTCCTTCAGTTTTCATCGGATCTTCTTGAAATTTATATGTTAGTAAGTTAGAGATAAAAGCTCAGACAAGTTTGAAAACTAGAAATTCCAGTCAATTAATCATGGAGTTATGTCCCCTGCTTGGCTGAAAATGCTTATTTTCGACCTTGTCATCACTGCTGCCCCTTCAGTTTTGATCGGATCTTCATGAAACTTACAAACAAGTAAGTCAGGCAGAAAAGCTCGGAGTTTGAAAACTGGTGAGGTTTGCCTATTTATCATATAGTTACATTCCTTTGATTGCAGCAGTTAATTGCTTATTTTTGACCTTGTCATCACCATAGCCCCTTCAGTTTATAATGGATCTTCTTGAAAGTTACATATAAGCAAGTCAGGAATAAAAGCTTGACTGAGTTTGAAAACCGGTGAGGTCAGCCGATTTATCATAGAGTTACATTCTAATGCTTACCATGTCATCACCTTGTCCTCCAATAAATCCTTCAGTAAAGGTTGGCACTTCCTGAAACTTTGAATCTGTAAGCTCAGGTGAGCGATACAGGACCATCTTGGTCCTCTTGTTTTATTTAGCTGAAAATGATTGTGGTGCATGAAATATTTAGCTGAAAATGATTGTGGTGGATGAAATTATTTTGCTTTTACATGTATTTCTCATCAACTGTGCAGTATATCCAAGATGATGAACATTGCAATATTATAGCAAAGGCAAGCTTGAGAGGGAAATATTTTGCTCACAGGATATATGGAAAATATTTGCCATCGCGCTGTCCAACCAAAATCCTACAAATCACGAAAACACGTCTTTATAATTTTGACCCCCTTGAACCCCACTTTTATATAGTGAAACGGGGTTTACAGGGGTAAACCATTTCTTATTTCTGCTCTAAAATATAGATTGTGGGTATTCGTTAGAACTGCCTCCATGAGGTGGTTCTAACAAGACTACCTACCATTTATATTGTGAGCAGAAATGAGAAAAATATCATTTTGTTATTTCTGCTGTAAAATATAGATTGTGGGTATTTGTTAGGACCGCCTCAATGAGGCAGTTCTAACGAGTATCCACAATCTATATTTTGAGCAGAAATGATAAAAATATCACAATTTTTCATCTGAAAATATTCATATTTTGGTAAATTTACAAAGTATTTGTATAAGCGTGTTTTCGTAATGATAACAAATGGATATCTGGAATTTTTAGGGACTCAAAAGCGAGTTCAATTTAGCAAAGGTGAAATTCTGGGCAGGTGGACATTGTCTGACAGATTTACCATTCGGTCAACCTTTTTTAGCTCACCGGTGGGCTATTGTGATGTGTCTGTCCATCGTCCATGCATCCGTCATCAACTTTTGCTTTCCAAAACAGGAATGTTCCTTGGTTAACCTTCTACCAAAATTGCTCAAACTATTCTGCTCGGATGAACAAGATGGCTGCTAAAATTAGATAAACCTTTAAACAACCTCCTCTGTAACCAGTGGATTCATTTTGAAATACAGTTGAACCTGTATTAAGCAAGCATCCAAGGGATAACCAAAATATGCTTTCTTAAGACAGGTTTTGCTTAATACAGGTGAAATTTAATGCATTTGCCTTTTGGGGGAACCAAATGGTTGCTTGCTTAAGACAGGTTGCTTGCTTAACAGAGGAGACCACCAAGACAGGTTTTACTGTAGTTTCACATGAATGCTTCTTGGGTGACCCTCTACCAAATTGCTCAAACCCTTCCGCTTGGGTGAGCAAGATGACCACCAGAGTTAAAAAAACAAAACAAAAAAAAACACCTTTTAACAACTTCTCCTCCATGACCAGTGGATGGATTTTAAAATAATTTCACAGGAATGTTTCTTGGGTGACCCACTACCTTGAATGACAAAATTGCTCAAAGCAGCTGCAAGACGATCTTTCAGCACTAATATCATAGAAATGAGCCCTTGGGACACCATTTGTACAATATAGATCAGGTGAGCAATCCAGGGGCATCATGGCCCTCTTGTTTGAAAAACCTGTCCGTAATGTTGTTAGGTGTTTTGCAACCCCGCCATGAAGTTTCCCCCGTCTGTCCGTACATATGTCTGTATGTCACACTTTGTAGTACTTATTGCAGGGCATTGAAACTTGCAACACAGTTCAGACATGCCTTAAACGTGCATAAAGGAAACAAGATTCTCACCCAGCCTCTTATTGCAGAATTATGTCCCCTTGAACGACTAACATTTTGGCCATATGTGTAACATAGGAGGTTAAATAGTATTCTAATGCGTATGTAACACAATGTCTGATTGGATAACTTCAAAAATTTGCGACAGTATATTTTTGGAAACCCAACGTCATCACATAACATCGTTTTTCATTGGCTGGGATTTGGTTTTACTTAGCTCACAGCGTTTGCCATTTTGTGCAAAATAGTAGAGTTTTTATCAAAACAACCAAATAATTGCATTAGAATGGGGATAACTGTATTGCAAAATTGTCATTTGGGGAGGTAAATTGTTGGTTTTACGGCCGCAAATTGCATTTTACGGCTCCACTGACCTGTCGCCGTAAAATGAAATTTCCAACCATAAAACCGCCCATTTACCTTCCCAAATGACAATTTTGAATACAGTTATCGCCTAACTGTGTCTCCACAACTCCTCCTATAGTATTTGTTGCAGGGCATTGAAACTTCTAATGCAGTTCAGACAAGCAGGCCTCCTAGCAAAACCTATAATTTTGTGCCAAACCTATAAAACCTTTAATTTGTTCATAAAACCTATAAAAAGCCTGTTTTTTCATGAAAAAACCTATATTTTTCACTTTTTGAACCTTCTTGCGACTCGACCCTAACTTTTCTTCCAAATGCACTACTATTTTTTACTTTTTAGTCCCATAAAAAGTGATGATAACTGTCAAGAAATTGTAATTTTTTTCCTCGCTCGCTTCGCTGATCGGACTTTGTAAAATTCAGATCAACTTCATCTGAGTACTAGTGGCACAAAAATTCATCAAATATTTTTTCTTCAGTTTTAAATCTTTATGTAAGTTTGGAAGACTCTTTTTTTAACCTGTATTTTTATTGAAAAACCTGTAAATAACCTATATTTTGAGTAAGAACAACCTATATAAAAACCTATATTTTCAAAGTGGGCCACTAGGAGGCCTGGACAAGCATTAACCCATTTAGTACCAGAAACCCCAAAACGTGTACCCTGGCAAACAGTGTAGGCCCAGATCAGATGCCACAGAATGCGGCATCAGATCAGGGCCTCCACTGTTAGCTGAAAGCTCAGCCATTTTCCAAATAAATTTTGAAGAAAACACAACCTGACACCCCTAAATTTTGAAGTGGACTCCTGCTTTATATAAAGAGGAAGATTCCATTTGGTACAAAATAGGTTAAACATGTGCATAAAGGAAAAAAAAGATTCTGATCCAACCCCTTATAGCAGAATAATGTCCCCTTGAACGACCGTGTGTAGTGTAGGACATTAAATAGTATTGTTTGTGCCAACTCATATAGCATTTGATGCAGGACATTGAAACTTGCAACAAAGTTCAGACATACATTGAACATGGACAAAAAGGAAACATGGTTCTGATCCAGCCACTAATTGCAGAATTATGTCCCCTTGAATAACTAACATTTCGGCCATATGTATAGCATAGGAAGTGTTCTTGTCTCCATAATTCCTCCTACCGTACTTGCAACACAGTTCAGACATGCCACTGGTCTAAATGTTATGGGTCAGCCAATCATTGTTATTTTACATACAGGTATATGTTAATGCATACTACAGGACAGGTGTTTGAAACTCAATGCTAACAGTGAAGTACCCAAAATGGCATAAATAACAGCTGGGTAGGGAATGTATACTGGTTGTGATATGCAGTACAATTCTGCAATTAAGACCACCCAAAAGTAAGACTAAATCTTCTTTTCAAAGCTTACTGAGAAGGTTTCAGTAAGTCTTTCTTTGAGTATTCTACACTCAGTATCTCCATATATGTAAGAGACCATCATAAGACTCTTCAAACGTGGTCTTAAAGACCACTTCTGAACAGTCCCAAAGGTGGTCTTAATACAGGAATTTTACTGTTACAGTACTTAGCCCTTGTCCTGCTGAGCCCGGGCATGCCTTATCTTTGAAACAATGTAGATCCACATCAGATGGCTTCTTCAGAAGCCATCTGATCAGGATCTACATTGTCATCCAGATTGTGAATTTGTTGCAATAATTTGCATCAAGTAATCTGATTGGCAGATAATCCATAGTAGGTGTGGCATATTAATGTATTCAGCAGGACAAGTTAGTATTTGTACCAGTATTCATACGGCCCCTGCCCATCGGGGCTTGAAGAAATAGATTGGCTGCATGATGCTTCCACGCAGAAAACCAACCTGCACACTACTGGTAAACCGCTTACTGCCCAGGCAAAGCGGTGCGAGTCAGCCTGTCCATGCTTATAAACCCTATTGGTTTCATTGGGCTGCAGGGCTTGAGATGTCATTTCATCTCAGTGTCGGGTAAAAGTCCAACAAAATTAGAAGCAATATCTCTAAAATGACCTTTACAGGGTTGACAGGGACGTTAAACCTCAAATCAAACACACAAAACCAGTATTCATAATGTTATTATGAGAGAAAAAGAAGGAATGGTGATATTTTATTTGATTTATTTATTCTCTATGTAATGAACATGTCTTCTATTATCATTAATGAACATGTGGTTCTTTGATTATTTGTGTTCACGGAGATGTTGAACTGATGAGTTAGGAGGCCTTCATGCGGACTGAACAAATTATTTGTCTAAATCGCAACGGAAGTAAGGGCGAGGATTGTGGCCATGTAAAATCCATTTAAGCCCCCCAGTGGAATTCTTTCCACTGACCGTTCCAAGGCGGTTCTTCTGTGGCGGTTTACTTATGTTGTTGTTTGTTACTACTCACTGTGTGTATCACTTGTGTCTTTTTATTTTGGATGGCCATTTGGCCATTTTGTGGGAAAGTAACTGTCCTTATGGCCATCCTTTGTTTAGGTTTCCATTATGGTCTGGTCGCTTTATGTTTGTGTTTCTTTCCGTTTGGTGTCTTTGATGGGTGGAGTAAGTTAATTGTATTGATTCCTGATCTTTGTTTTACTTCTACTTTGATACACCAAACCTCTTTATAGCACTTATAACACTATTGATAGGGACCAAAGCAGAAACCATGTTTAAATAGTTAAACAACTGTCTTATATCCAAGCAAAATGTATAGATTGCATTAAAATTCCACTATTAAGACCACCTTTGGGACTGTTCAAAATAGGTCTTTAAGACCACTTTTTAAGACCACTTTTGAACAGTCCCAAAGGTGGTCTCTGACCAGAGGACACTGTGTGCAGAAAACAAGTTTTTTTAAAGCAGACTTAGTGTTAATTTTTTTAGGTGGTCTTAACAGTGGAATTTTACTGTATATAGAAAAATGACCATTGATTTTTCAGATCCATCTTGAAACTGTTATATCCAAAATCGTGTTATAACAAACAGTGTTATAATGAGGTTGTGGTTTATTACATAAATGAGGCACACCACTAGAAAAGCTGTCACTGGGCTGTTCCGACCAGGCATGATAATGACCATGGTAGGACAATAGTCCTCTGGATAGACTGGAATCCATTGAAGTGCAATGTACAACAAAGTCTCTGATGAGACTGCGAATGCACAGTCTGATAAGACTCTTGGCTGGCTACATATATTTTATTCCATTCAAATAATAAAAACGTCGCTAACACTGCACGATACCCCACCACTGCAGGCCGATATGGTTCCTTGGCCACAATTGGCCTCCTTTAGTATTCTATACTTCTGTAAATAATAAGCGCATCGCTAACACTGCACGATACCCCACCACTGCAGGCTGATATGATTCCTTGGCCACAATTGGCTTCCTTTCGTGTTCTATACTTCTGTAAAATTGCATCAAGGTATTCCATATAGTGAGGGAGCTACGAACCAAAAAACATTTTTAACATATCAAGGGCAGATAACATAAGAACCAGAATTGGCAGAGTGATTGTCCTTGGCCATAATATGCTTCCTTTACTGTTTTATACAGATCTGAAAAAGTTCCAAATATTCCAAAGGAATAAGAGTCTAAAAACCATTTACAGGGAATTGTTAATGGCCATAACTCTGTCAAATGTTAAAGGTGCATTATTGAGCTACCGGGTCTCAATTTTTTTTCTGTTTTTTTATCTTCAATGCATACTCCTTTGTCATGTGTACACTTTTGGAGCCAAATCCAGCTTCAGAACTTTGTGAAAATGGTCGTTTTCATTCGTGTTTACCCTTTGCTCTGAACATGTGTTCGGAAATCTGTTCTAAAAATAAAACTGCCACTTTACAATTACATGGCAACAGTCTCTGAGTGTCGTTACTGGTGGCATGGTATTCAGCGTCATATTTTTTCCGATTCAGGCATGGCCTAAGCAAACAAGGCCAAAATGAACGTCGCATAACGTCATATATGGGGATTCTATTTTTTGTCGCGAACTAAAAATAGATCAAACTAGTGTTCGAAACCTAGTTAGGGAATCCCTCTCAAACTTGTTTACCTGTCATCATAATTGTTCGCATTTTTGCATAAAATGCATTCATTTGTATTGTTTTAAAGAAAAATACCGGCTATATGTATTTTATTTTTGGAAGCATTTTTTCCAGATAGCTCAATAATGCACCTTTAACCCATTTTACCCATTAACCATCCCAAACATGCTTCCTATCATGGCCTATACATCTGTGAAGTTTTTGTTATGGATGTCTTTGAGTGTGTGTATCACTTATATTAAATGTTTTTGTTTTGGATAGCCAATTGACCATTTTGTGGGAAAGTAACTGTCCTGGCTTTTCGCTATTGATGTTTCCATTTGGGTCTAGTTGTTTCATGTCTGTGCTTCTTTCCTTTTGCTGTCTCTGATGGGAGCTGTGTGTTAATTGTATCGATTCCTGATCATTGCCTTCACTTCTTTTTCATCAATATATTCCATTTAGTAAAGGAATAAGTGTCCCAAAAATCACTTAATGGAAATTGTTAACGCCAAATGTTAGCTTAGTATAAACACATATTGCAGATTGACAATCCCAAACATGCTTCCTATAGTGGTCTATATGGGCCCCCGTCAAGGGATTTTGGTACTTATCGCTTATGGGAGCAGCGAAGGTTCAGGCGAGCCTGCGCATCCGCGCAGTCTCGCCAGAACCTTCGCTGCTCGCTCATACAAGCAGTGAATCAAGAGGAACCTTCAGACAGACAGCCATATCCCTGGCCCCTCTGAATGGCTGGGCATGCGCAGTTAAAATTTGTCATGACGGAATGCTCGAAGACACAAATTCGCTTGGCGGGGCTCTTATATCTGCAAAGTTTCATTAATATATTCCATTTAGTAATGTAATAAGTGTCCAAAAAACATTTAACGGGAATTGTTAACAGCCATAACTCTGCCAAATGAGAACATATTTTGCCCCATTAATCATCCCTAACCACACATTCCCAATACCAATGTATATATAAAATTTGAAGAAAATTCGTGAAAAAATACTCAAGTTACCAATCAGAAATGCCCCAGAACCACTTATTTAGAAGGGCCGTAACTCTGTCAAATGTTGACAGATTTTGCCCATTAACAATCCCGTACAACTCTTTCCCAGTATAAACATGTATGCAAAATGTTAAAAAAATCTGTGAAAAATTACTCAAGTTATCGATCAAAAATGGTGCAAATGGATGGATAGACAAATATACAGATGGATGGATACTCGAAGGTATAACATAATACCCCACCACTATCTTGTGACGGGGTATAAACTAGGTAAAGACCACTGGAAATTAAGATCCCACCATTTAAGAACACAATTTCCACATCCAAAAGCAGTACTTCATTCAATACCAGAATATTTACTGTATATATCCAATAAACAGGCCTGAGCAAACAGTGTAATCTCAGATAAAAAGCTGCAGAATACTCCTCTCATCAGAGTCTTCACCATTTGCCACCCATCCATCTATAGTTCATTACGACATCGAGTAGTAAATTGTACTTGATAAAATTTTAGAACAACAGTTACTGTAAAAGGTTGAGATCTCGGAATACAGTAATCCGACCCCGAAAAAATTGAGCCCACCTATTGGCAGTGCTATATGTCTTTATGGTGAGATTCTAGAGTTCAGATTAAGATCTACATCAACACTTATTGTTACTCCTTTATGGAGGCTACCATAATGATCCGAAGTATTGGGACAGATAGGCCTAAGCAAACAGATCATACTGCTCATGGTTTCAGGAGCAGTCTGATCAGGGCCTACACAGTTTGCCATTCTGTCTGCACCTTTTGGAGTCTTTGCTGGATCGAGAAACATGTTTGTCAATATTTTAGGAGAATTACGGCAAATCCTTGTGGCGACCAAATTTTTAGGATTTTAACGGTATGTACAAATTTATTTCTGCCATGAAGGACATAATTTTATAGCTTGCTGCACAGATTTCTGGAGGATTTCAGACCATGATAAAATAACTGTCTCTGATTGGATGATATTTATAGCTAGGTCTGACCAATCAGCCACTCTCAGGAAAGCTAGGCTCTTCTGACCTGCAAAACATTAGAATAACGTAAATGTAAATATTTTCTATACATGTAACTATATCCTGATAGATTCTTCAACATGGTAAAATGTACAGCGGGTTTGCTTTGCCATGGTTTTAGTATGACTGGTGTTTTTTAAAGCTGGTTAAACTTTATGTCTTTAAACATTTCACATTGTTAAAGAATAAAAAGCATCTAGAATGGCCTTTAATGTTCTCACAAACATGTGCAAATGTGTTTTGCCAACAGAAAGATATTATATGAGGTGGTTCTAATGAGCACCAACAACCTATGTTTGCAGTATTAATAAGAAAAATATAACAGATTTTCATCACAAAAGTAGCCATTTTGGAGATGTGAAAAAAAGCACGATGTCCCACAAATGTGTTATCATAATATAATGTTATTAATCAAGTAATTTCGTATTGGCCCAGTTACAGGTCCGAGGTCTGCTGTATTGGCACGAGGCCGAAGGCCAAGGCCAATACAGCTGACTGAGGGCCTGTAACTGGGCCAATACGAAATTACTTGATTATTGACAATTTTATTAATTGATGCAATTAAAAACATGATTTATGATTTTTGAATATTGGTTGACCTTGTGTAATGTAGGATAATCAATTAATAATGCACAGTATTAACCCATTGCATGCGTGAAACTCCTAAAGGGGTGCCTTGGCAAACAGTGCAGGCTTCGATACAATTAACTTACTCCACCCATCAAAGACACCAAAGGGAAAGAAACACAAACATGAAGCGACCAGACCATAATGGAAACCTAAACAAAGGAAGGCCATAAGGACAGTTACTTTCCCACAAAATGGCCATATGGCCATCCAAAATAAAAAGACACAAGCGATACACACAGTAAGTAACAAACAAAAACATAAATAAACCGCCACAGAAGAACCGCATTGGAACGGTCAGTGGAAAAATTTCCACTGGGGGGCTTAAATCGATTTTACGTGGCCTGCACTATTTGCTAACAGAATTTTCCGTCAAAAATAGAATAAAAAAAATAGGCCTGACACCCCTTATATGACAAAGTCCACTAGTATACAATGGGTTAAACCTTTACAAAGGACATTTCAAGTTTTAAGAGAAATTTAATATCTGAACCTACCACTAAAACATAAATAGAAATGTCGCATATTAAGTGCAATTTCTTACAGCTACTCTTTTTTATGACGAGGCTACTCTTCCATGAAAAGAATTGCTTCCCTTCTCATAGGATGACTAATCCCAAAAGAAAGAATTTGCTCCCCTCTAAGAATAAGCCCCATTTACATCAAGTGAACAAGTCCGTGAAATAAAGACCCCCCTGAACCCCACTTTATATAGAGAAAACGGCTTTACGGGGGTATATATTATTTTTCTTATTTCTACTCCAAGACATAGGTTGTGGGGCACCCAAAACCTATGTTTGGACAATAAATAAGAAAAATATCACACATTTTCATCAGAAAAAGTACCTTTTTTCGAAGTTTGAAAAATGCACTGTATCACAAGGATGTGTTATCGTAATGGCAGGGGTTTAGATACCAAAGAAGCCACTTTCTGTTTCACAAAGTATTCTCCCTTTGAGAAATGGCTCTTATTTATTTGACAGAACCATGAATTTTCTCAAAATGACATTTCAGATATTTCTTTTGTTTGCAGTTTAATGACCAAGTCAACTCTATTTAAATAATATTCAGCCGGTCAGTTTCCTAACCAGGCTTATGTGGGCAGGCTTATACATAAGCATTCAACCTTCATGGTGCGCATATTTTTGCAAGAAACTGACAACAGCCCTTCTTGAATCATGGTCAATTTCTAGTGGACAAGCACAAAATTTTGTTATTTTTACAGTCCTTCTTAACCCATCAAACATGAAAAGTTGTCAGCTGCGTGGTCAGCTGAAGAATTTATAATTTGTTAGTGCAAACAGAGTAGACTCAGACCAGACATCTCCTTTAGGGCCCACACTGTTTCCCTGAATGCAAGACCATCACGTGAACAAGTCCGTGAAATGAACATCCCCTAAACCCCACTTTATAAAGAGAAAACTGGGGTTTAAGGGGGTAAACATTATTTTTCTTATTTTTGCTCCAAAACATAGGTTGTGGGTACTCGTTAGAAACGCCTCAATGAGGCGGTTCTAACAAATACCCACAACCTATGTTTGCAGTATTTATTAGAAAAATATCACAAATTTTCTTCAGAAAAATTGCCTTTTTGAGGTTTGAAAAATGTACTATATCACACGGATGTGTTATCGTAATGTACGTCTGAAAAGCTTGTTAACCCTTATCTTGCTGTTCACGACAACCCATATCTTTGGAAACAGTTTAGATCCAGATCAGATGGCTTCTGAAGAAGCCATCTGATAAGGATCTACACTGTTTGGCATTCAGTTTATGAATTTGTAGCAATAAATTACGTCAAGTAATTTTATTGGCTGATAGACAGAAATGTGTGTGGCTTAAATGAATATTCAGCAAGAGAAGGGTTAAGAGTTACAGCAGATGACAAAAGAAGATATTATTTTCAGGTGCAGTTTTTCTTGGCACCTCAAGAATTAAACAGCATACCTTTCTGAAGCAGCATTGAGTGGCATTCTAAGCAGTCTTCTAACATTGTAGGGACTGGAACTGCTATTTCTGGGCTCACATCATCAGATACGACAACATGTATAATGAGCTGATAGCCTGTGTATTCTATTGTCCAAACTGCAAAGAAGAAAGATCTAATATGAACATATTTTAGTCCCAAATTTGTGTTTTCTACTGACAACATATCAGCGTAAGTAAACAGTACCTTGCTAAAGATATACAGTCGAACTTCAATTGCTCGAACACCTTTGGGACCTTGAAAATCTGTTCGAGACAGGGGTAGTTCGAGCCACTGAGGTTTACTGCCAGGAGGCATAACGAGGTACTTTTTGACATATTTTTGGTGTCCTGAAATGAAAATGTATGCTGTGTGTACTCACTTGAATCGCCTCATCGAGGCGATTCTAATGAGTACAGACAGCATACAATTGCAAGATAAAAGACCAAAGTTTTCTAAATTATCTCGCATCATTTCTTATATAGAGGATTTCCCTAGGGGCTCAAGAATGGGTTCGACTCAGCCATGGTAAACGAGCCATCAGTGTTCGAGCCATAGAGGTTCTACTGTAACTGTTTTAACACTGAGTTCCTGTCTGGCTTAATCAAAGCTCCAGATACACCGCAACATCATTATAACATTGTTCCTTGTAACACAGTTATGACTATAACACAGTTTCAAGATGAATCCCAAGAATGTACAGATTATATAGAAAAATGACCATAACTGGTCATAAAAATATATAGATTATATAGAAAAATGACCAGTTATGGTCATAAAAATGTATAGATTATATAGAAAAATGACCATAACTAGTCAAAAAAAAATGTATAGATTATATAGAAAAATGACCAGTTATGGTCATTTTTATGACCAGTTATGGTCATTTTTCTATTTATGACCAGTTATGGTCATTTTTCTATATAATCTATACATTTTTGTTTGGATATAACTTGATATTTTTAATGTAAAATTAATTTTAATTAATAATATACCTACCCATCACTACAATTATAGCCTTTTCACCAGACGCAGGTCTGGGTCAGTCTGACAAAAAAAAATCTAGCTAGAAATGACACTGGCATGTCCCTTTTCCCGTGACCTCCCCAGCGTCGAGTCCTGATTGGTCGCTGATGTCACATGACCTATCAGACCAATAGGCAGACGATACAGGTCACGTGACCGCGATTTTCGCGCCGAGAGGTCATTATTTCTTTCAGGAAAACAAATATTTCAGGCGGGGCTGGGAGGCGGGACATGCCATTGTAGAGATGGGTAGGTATATTATTAATTAAAATTAATTTTACATTAAAAATATCATTTTAATATCAAATATAACTACCCATCACTACAATTATAGCCTGAATTCAAAGCAAGTGGAGGGTTGGATGAAAAATAAAGTTATACATACCTAACTCCTCCAACCTTGGTTGTTTATACCCCTTTAAAACCATCCAATGATGGTAACGTAAGGGAGTATCCACCATGACTGCAAGGGATCCAAATCCAAAAATCACAAGTGGAGAAGATAAATGGATAGGAACCGGAGTCAAAAAAGAAGGTTCACACCTATTCAAACAGGCTAACAAACAACCAAGGAAAATAAAATCCCAAAATAAGTGCTGCTCATAATAGATTGAGAAGCTACTAAACTACCCAAGGAATGAGTACCACTACGAATGGGAATCAAGCTCCTTAGGTGAAGGGATGAAAAGTAGCGTTGGAACATCCATTACGCATTAAGAAAAACATTCTGAAGAAAAAACGGAGTTCCAATATGCCCAAAATGTAGAAGGTTATAACCTCATACTGTATTCTGAATGATAATAGGGCAGAAGTGAAATAAGCATATACTGGTAGAAGCTTTATCACTTTACAAATCCACTTTGCAATCAAGGATGGTTAGAAATATATCCAAAACCCCTTGATTGGAAAGAAAAAATTCTCATGATAATCTCGAAACGTTTTAAACGTTCTAATGTATACAAAAAATTCACATTAGCCTACGATCCACGAGTCCTGGAAATGACAGGACAAATAATAGTTTCAGACAAGGTGATTTATAGCCTGAAACAAAAATAGGTTGAATGAGAAGCGAAAAAGAAGTCATTGTTCTTCTCATACCTGAAAACAACCCTCTGCAATTGGCAAAGCATGACTATAACTTCTACGAACTGAAGCAAATGTCAAATGAAATACAGCTTGACTATCAAATGAACAAAAGAAGCTGAATTCACCGGATCGTAAGGTGGTTTAGAAAAGACCACAACACTCATGCAAGATTCCATTTGGATTCAAAGTCCTGGAAACCTGTCGGCATAGTGAAAAAACCCCTTTAATAAGCTGGCGATGGTAGGGTTTAATGAAAATGTGTGAAGCCGACTAAAATTTTAACATGTTTGAGATTACTGATCTGTACCCTTCTCTTAGATGAAATAGAAATTGAAGGGTAGAGAACAACAGAAAAAGAAATCCAGTAAAAAAAAAACCTCCCTAGAGGAATTGTCTGGATTTATTTCCCTTTTTCTACACCAACTAGAAAATATCTTCCATCTTCCAGAGTAAAACTTGAGAGTGGAGATCTTTCTATATTTGAAGATACACTCGGCAGAGAAACCAGAACAGTGTCTACCTCTGGTTTGATACCTGACAACATCTGGATGTGTAAGTAAAGCATTTCTGGATTGAAATGGAATGCTTGACCCACACCTTTTAGATATTAGATCTGGAACTACTGGAAGACGGGTTGCAAGTCTTGAGACTAGGCTCAGAATGACTAAAAAACCAAGATCTCTGAGGCCATAGGAGGCGTAATCAGAATGGCTCGGCTTTTGGACGCTTGAATTTTTACCTAGAACTAGAGGAATTCAGTTGAATGGTGTAAACGCATATGTAAAAGATTCCCCCAATCTAGAGATTTTAAATCAACTGCACGTTCCAGGTGATCTGAATCTGGAAACACAATGGAAGTTGATTGGAGAACCGAGTTGTTCGGACATTTGATTAAAAAAGGCCCAATAAAGGTTCTCTCCATTTGAGAAAACGCCCTGTAGAGAACGGATGGTGAACTGGTCTATAGGGGCGATCCCAATGACATAATCTGCCCTGGAGGTGTCCGACAAGGATAGACATACCTTCCTGAAGACACCAAGTCATAATCTTCCATGTAAAAGCCAACAGGGAAGAGTAATGAGTCACTCCCTGAGAAGTAGAAAAAACTACACTATGGTCATTTGTCTGGAGTAACAATAATGAAGCTGTTCCTCAGTTTGGAGCTATGAAGAACTGATAAACCGAGGAAATTTGTCTGAAGTTTCAGAATGTTTATACACATATACATATATACATAGCCCCGCCTAATATAGGCCCCACGTTCCCTGAACAACTAATCCCTGAGGTTCGAAGTGGGAAACCAACCTGAAAGGTTGGCATGCGAAAAAACAAAAAGGGAATAGTCTCTTAAAGAGGAGACCCCATTTGATACTGAGGGATTCATAAATCGTAGAGAGCAATCTTGATAATGGAATTTATTGCTCCTATAGACCGTATGGTATTTCCAGTGATAATATTAGCAAAAAAAAAAACTGGAAAGGTCTAAGATGAGATTGTCCAGGGAAACTGGATCCAATTACTAAGTTTCTAAAAAGGGGAAACAAACCCCTGACATTAATCGAAAGTTTTTTGGGGCGTGAAAAAATGAAGAAGTATCTTTGAGGTAGAATCAATTTCAACTTCTCGATAAAGTGTATGAAATCTAAATTCACAATAACCTGTACACGTTAGGACAAGGTATGATAAACAGTATCTGGAAAAATGATGACAAAACCCATCATCGGAACACTACACGAGATTGGGGCCTAATTCTATGATGAGAGCTGCTTAATTAATTTCTATTAAGTTGGTGAACAGGGAAGACATTGATCCGTTGACAAATCCAACAAAGGAAAGGCAACGGACTGATACACAAAAATTCCATCCAAGGTGAAACGAAGGTATTTGCGTAATGACCTATGGATGGAGATGTGAAGGTTAGCGACCTTTAAAAATACGGAAATCGTCCCCGAATTTGGGAAATTTGACCTGACTAATCGAGGACGAAGTTTCCATTTTGAAATGATCGACTCGCATCATCTTGTTAAGTGTGAGAAGTCGATGATGAGTCGATTTTCCCATTTTCTTCTTTTCTTTTCATTGATCCGTTGACAAATCCAACAAAGGAAAGGCAACAGACTGATACACAAAATTCCATCCAAGGTTAAAAGAAGGTATTTGCGTAATGACCTATGGATGGAGATGTGAAGGTAAGCGTCCTTTAAAACTACGGAAATCGTCCCCGAATTTGGGAGAATTGACCTGACTAATCGAGGACGAAGTTTCCATTTTGAAATGATCGACTCGCATCATCTGTGTTAAGTGTGAGAAGTCGATGATGAGTCGATTTTCCCATTTTCTTCTCGACCAGAAAGATCCGCCTGTAGAAGCCTGGGGAAAGGAGAACTTTTTCTACTTACACGGCTTTCTTTTGGAGAAGAACCCTTCCTCTTCCAATAAAAAAATTTCTTGATACTATTTACCAGAAATAGTATTTGCATGTGAGAAAGAGAAAGGATTCCTAACGAACGCAATCCAGTAACCCTTTCTCAAAACTCATAAAACTCAAAATATATTTGATAACAGAAGCCACGGCTTGATAGAACTGAAATAGCTCGGCTCCTACTGGAAGAAGATGAAGAGGAGGGGAAGGAAGAAAGTCATTTGTTAGACTTGTGTCTTCCTCTATTGGGAGATTTCGTTCCAGTCCGACCTCTGGAACGAAAGGACCGTGTACCCTGATCTGAGAATGATCTACTAGTAGATGGGGACTGATTGAGATCTTCTAGTCGAGGGTGATAAGCACTTAAAAAGTCATCGGAAGTAGTCGAAGAGCGTCTCTTGGTTGCGGTACCTGTACTTGATACGCTCTCCGAAGACTTCAAAAAAGACGAGTGCCCACGGTCTTGAAGCTTGATTCTGAAAACGTTGGGAAGACATGGTCCGCTTATAGTTTTAGAATCAAGAGGCGCTGAGGCTCTAAGTTTTCATTTACTATGCTCAGTAAAAACTGAACCAGTTATCAAGAGCAGAGTTGCGCCAAACATGCAACATGGTGGTAGACAGCCATGGCATGTAAAAAAATGACCGGGAAATAAACAAAAGCATTAGAATAGCAGCTATATGGTCGGAATGCTCTTGTTTGAAGGCAAAGTGGGTAGAACTAGAATACCAGTCATAATGAGAACCCACTTAACAATAGTCCTGGTAAGAAGCTCCAATGTTAGAGCGTCGAAACAGGAAGTAATGCCAATTTCCCTGACGTCATATATACAGAGACTGAATCTGGGTCGAATTTTGGAATTTCATAAGAACAAAAAATTGATGTTTTTTGTTGTTAGAACCAATGTTCCAAGTTCTTTTCGCACGAGTGCCCCCGGTCTTGAAGCTTGATTCTGAAAACGTTGGGAAGACATGGTCCGCTTATAGTTTTAGAATCAATAGGTGCTGAGGCTCTAAATATGTCCTTCTCATAATCGCTAATTAGTAAGGACGAAAAAAGACCAACCTCTGAGTATTGATATATCCCCAGAGGATAAATCACTAGGCCCAGATTCAGCTCTAGGGGCAAAACACTTGAGGCTCAATTAATCTTCCCCAGTGTTAGGCCCTTTATTGTTTATAGTGCACTGAACATGCGAAATTGCCGAATCAAAATTGAGCATTCAAGGAGCCGTGAGATGGCAATGACCGTATTACAAACATCGATGACTTCAGAAAGGGTAACAGATTGTGTAATCTGCGATGAATTTATGCATCTAATAAAAAGGACCTAAAACGATCAAGGCCGAATTGACCCAAGGCCGAAACGACCCACCGAAATAGGCCGAATCGACCCAGGTGCAAATTCGGGTCGAAAACGACCCAGGCCGAAACGACTCAGTACCGAAACGTCCCGGATTCACTTGCAATAGTTACGGTATTCCAATAAACAATGCCCAAATCTGTATGTTTTACAAGGGAAAACAATCCAATATAATGATTATGATAACAAAAATTTATCATAATAAGAGGAAAAAAGCATATGACCAAGGTAAACTAAGTACCGAAGGTCCGGAAAGGTTACCCGATAAAAACCGGGATCGGAACCGTACCAAAATTCGTATGTAACATGGATTCGGCAAAAAATTTGGGCATAGGTTCCCCGCACCCCGGAGTCCCCGCAATTATGAGCAGGGTCTCTACGGGGCGGTCGACGAACCTATCCTAGTCAACACAGGCCCAAATGGGAGGAGGGGACATAGACTGGCTCATCTTGATTCGGCAATGGTGACCCACACGAATTGGATGGATTCTGTTTAGAAGATACTATAGAAAGGCCACAAAGGGACCTGAATTTTATCCATCTGCATCGTGGGATTTATAAGTGCTAAACGAAGACGGGTCTTGCACATGTTCAAAACTAAATTAATGCTGAGAATTTTTATTCAGCGATACGTCTTCCGATACCGGAAGTGGAAGGAACACGCACAAAAACCGTCCTCTTTTCTGACAATTTAAGTTTCCACAACGCCGACTTCTCTTAAAACATTACCAGGAATAATACGAGCGTATACCCTGGCACATAACATGAAAAGAAGTGTGGTGCTTATCAGAACCAAAAACGGTTGATCACATGATAAACAAAACTTCCAAGTGAAAATTCAAAATGGCGGACAACCACTACACATGTAATGTCGGCAGAAAACACACGAAATAAAGTCTCTAAGAATTTCGGAATAAACAATAAGCTTAAAAAGCCTAAGTACGTTGTGGAAACTCAAGGTAAGTGCAAAATCAAAAAAGAATAAAACACTTATCCGTTTAAATTCATTCTTCCATAGAATGTAGTTTGTCACGACCTATCCCAAGTAAGTCTGAAAAAATAATGACCTCTCGGCGCGAAAATCGCGGTCACGTGACCTGTATCGTCTGCCTATTGGTCTGATAGGTCATGTGACATCAGCGACCAATCAGGACTCAACGCTGGGGAGGTCACGGGAAAAGGGACATGCCGGTGTCATTTCTGGCTAGATTTTTTTTTGTCAGACTGACCCAGACCTGCGTCTGGTGAAACGGCTATAATTGTAGTGATGGGTAGTTATATTTGATATTAAAACGGTTGTTTAACTAACACAGTTTCAGCTTTGGACACCATGAATAATGTTGTAAAGAGGTTGTAGTATAAGGCGCTTTTTCCATCCGATAAGTACTGAGATTTTTCTTAATTCTGCATAAAAGCATATTTTGTGGGTACTCATTAGAAGCGCCTCTGTGAGGCGTTTCTAATGAGTACCCACAACATATGTTTTTCGTGCAGAAATAAGAAAAATAATGTGGATACCCTCTCCCCCCCCCCCCCCCCCCTGATCTGGGGCTATGCTTAATGCTGTTTTTTGATATACAATCAGCTCAAATGATTATGCAGATTATTATAGACATAGTCAAACCTGTCTTAAAGACCACCTGTGAACAAAGACCACCTGTCTACAAAGACCACTTCCAACTAGAATTTGTTTTTCTACAAAAACACAGATGTCTCCCTCGTTTTTGACCTCTAAGTAAAACCTTTGACATTGGAGGTATTGAGCTGGGTCTTGTGTGCAACACATCATCTAATGAAGATAAACATTTCTGGAAAGTAACTTTAAATATGTTCGCAGAAAAATAAAAAAGTTATTGGCCATAAACAAAACAGCCCTTTTTTACCTTTGACCTCTAATTATGGCCTTGACCTTTGAGGTACAACACATCGTCTCATGATGGTTAACATTTCTGCCAAGTAATTTCATAATCCATCAAAGAATAAGGAAGTTATTGACTGTCCCTTTTTTTACCTTTGACCTCTAGGTATTCTTACGACATGAAAGCCGTAAGAAAGGAAAGAAGCATAGCCTGAAAAAATCCCTGCCTATGGTGGGATTCTAACCCGGGCCGCTCGGGTGATAGTCCAGTGCTCTTACCGCTGAGCCAAAGAGTCGACTCCCTGACGCAATTGTCAGAGAGTGGTTATAAACCTAGAAGCTATGCATATGATCTACAAAGGTAGATAATGGAAGGGAGGTAACACACCCCCTCTTCAAGGAAGTCATCATTTATGATGACGTGGAGCCAACTTCCGCACGAAGCCAATTCTGGCATGTAAAGTCTGATCCCGGACAAGCCCCCATCATACGACATGAAAGCCGTAACAAAGGAAAGAAGCATAGCCTGAAAAAATTCCCGCCTATGGTGGGATTGGAACCCGGCCAGCTCGGGTGAGAGTCCACTGCTCTTACCCCTGAGCCAAAGAGTCGACTTTCAAGTCGTAAGAGTATGACCTTGACATTCGAGGTATATGGACCTTGGTCTTGCACATGACTCATGGTCTAATGACGGTGAACATTTCTGCATGGTTACTTTATAAAGTCCATCCAGAAATAAAAAAGTTATTGACTGGACACAAAAAACAAACAAACTTTTTAGAAGGTGATGACCTTTCAGGTCTCACCTTCTTATGGCAACACTCGAAAGAATTCCCTTGATACCGCATCACTCCTCTGCTTCAAGAAAAATAGGTCCTCATAAATCAGTGAAGAGACGCGCCTGTATCATTTGATATGTGAAAATAATATGCAGATCGAAAAGAAACTGTGGATGCAAAAAACACAAACAATGAACTTCAGAGTAAAATGTCATAAAATGGATCTAGATTTGAAATTGGTCTCGTTTCGCAGCTGACCTGGCCTAGTTATTAAGAGCGAGTTCGGTTGACTTTCTAGAGTTAACTATAGTTACACCAAAGCACGCGGGGAATGGCTCGTGCCGCACTATTAGAGTTAACTTGAGTTCAATCAAGGTTGCTTTGGGAGTTGGGAGTTCTGTCTAGTAAGAACATAAAACACGACGACAGGGAGGTAATCGTAGGTTAATTAAGAAATGAATATAAACTCATTAGAAGATGATGACCTTTAAGTCTCACCTTCTTATGTCAATCGACACTGGAGCCCCTCGTGACGAATCACTCCTATGCTCCAAGAAAAATAAGCCTCCATATATTTATCAATAGACGCGCATGTATCATTTGATACATTTAACTGAGGAAGCCAATTACACAAACAACTAACTTCAGAGTAAAATGCCATTAAATTAACCCTATGGTTCAAATTGGTCTCGATTCGCAGCTTTGTCATGGCCTAGTTTGCTTTGAGCGAGTTCAGCTGACCAACTCAAGAACTCAAGGAAAGTAGGAGAGACAGTAGGCTTACTCTTGTACAAAGTTGTACAATGACTTTATCCCCCCCCCCCCCCCCCCCCCGCCCCACTTCACGATCCCCAAATTAGAAGCGACAGGAAGCATCAAATGTTATTTGATGCGTCACCAGTAACGATTCAGATTCAGAACTCTACTGACGCCAAGAAAATGTCATCGTTTGCCCTCGAGTAAATCGAAAGTATAAACAGGTTTTCAAGTTTTCAACACGTGGCCAAAATTTCAAATACTGTAGTTGCAAATATCGATTTTCGGATTGCATTTAACTTACAATTTTTCCACCTTCCACCGTATTCGTTGTTACTAGGCAAGGCTTCCAACTCTCATACCAAGCAAACTCTAGCAGTCGCAATATTCCTACACGGCGCGTTTTGGAGCAAGTCAACTCTTGTTAACTCTAGTACGTCAACTGAACTCGCTCAAATTCTAGATCGCGGATTAATAATTCAATGAATGAGTTGACAGTATGAATGGAATACTACGACTTGCTATACTACAGATAGAGCGAAGTTTTGTTTGTTTGTTTGATTTGAGGTTTAACGTCCCCGTCAATACTGTAAAGGTCATTTTGGAGACGTTGATTCCAATTTTGTGGGACTCTTACCCGACATTGAGATGAAATGACATCTCAAGCCCTGTCACCCAATGAAACAAACAGGGTTTATTAGTATGGACGGTCCGCCTCGCACCGCGGTTCCTAGACAGACTTAGATCCTCTAAGCGGTTTACCAGTACTAGTGTGCGGGCCGGATTCAGCTCTGCGTGGAAGCATCATGCAGCTCATATATATCTACAAGCTAACGGGCTCCGTGGCCTAGTGGTTAAGAGCGCTGACTCTTGATCATTAGGTCTCTCACCGCTGTGGTTCGAGCCTCGCTCGGATCACATGTGAGACGCCAAGTTCTGCAACGGAAGGTCAGGTAGTTTTTCTCCGGGTACTCCGGTTTTCGTCCACCTCTGATTAACGATCGGCTCGATATGAGTGAAATAATCTTTAAAGGGGCCGTAAAACCAAAACCAAATATCTACAAGCTCCTATGGGCGGGGGTAGATAGAGCGAAGTTACCTTCACTGTTGCATTTGTTTGATTAGAGGTTTAACGTCCCCGTCAACACTGTAAAGATCATTTTGGAGGCGTTGTTTCCAATTTTGTGGGACTTTTACCCGACAATGCGATGAAATGACATTTCCAGCCCTTTCGTCCAATGAAACCAATAGGGTTTATAAGCATAGACGGTCCGACTCGTGCGCACCGCTTTGCTTGGGCAGGCTTAGATCCTCTAAGCGGTTTACCAGTACTCGTGTGCGGGTCGGATTCCGCTTTACGTGGAAGCATCATGCAGCCCATATATGTCTTCAAGCCCCGATGGGCGGGGACCGAGGTAAGAAAATATCAGATTTTGTTTCCTCTTCTTCTGTATCTGAATTCATGTGTATTTCCCTTTTTTACTGAGCTGTATTTGATTTGTTTCATTTGACGTTTAACGTCCCCGTCAAGACTGTATAACGGCCCCACCCACCGGGGCTTGAGGAAACAGATTGGGCTGCATGATGCTTCTACGCAGAGCTGAAATCGACCGAACATGAGTACTGGTAGACAGCTTAAAGGTTCCGATTCTAAGCCTGCCCAGGAAAAGTGGTGCGAGTTGGACCATCCATGCATATAAACTATATTGGTTGCATTGTGCGGCAGACGCTGAGTTGCCATTTCATCTCAATGTCGGGTAAAAGTCCGACAAAATTGGAAGCGACGTCTCCAAAATGAGCTATAAAGTGTTGACGGGGCGTTAAACCTCAAATCAAACAAATAAACGAAACTGTATAGAATTTCGTTGGACTCTTATCTAACATTGTGATGAAATGGCATTTAAAGCCTTGCCACACTATGAGACCAATGGACTTTCCGACTTCAAATTATAGCCCTGGGGCCAAAAATGCCCCCGCCACGGGACCCTTTGGTTTTACATTGACTTATATAGGGAAACCCTTTGAAAATCTTCTTGTCAGAAACCAGGAGGCTGAGGTGTTTGATATTTGATATGAAGCTGCGTCTACTGGACCTCTATCAAGAATGTTAGAATTATAGCCCTGTGACCAAAAATACCCTCGCCCTGTAACCCGCTGGTTTTATATAGACATCTCGCGGGAAAAACTTCAAAAATCTTCTTGTCTGAAACCATAAGCCTCAGATCTCAGATATTTGATATTCGGTATGTAGTTCGTCTTGTGGACCTATATCAAGATTTTCATATTATAGTCCTTGTACCAAAATTGCTCCCCCCCCCCCCACCTATGTCTTCGAGCAGAAATATGAAAAATAATGTATACCCCCCCCCCCCACCCCGTAACCCCAGTGTTCTCTAAATAGGTCACTGAGACTGATTTTTAAATAATTTCACAGGAATGATCCTTTGTTCACTCTCAACCAAAATGGCATTTCGGTACAGGTGAGCGTACCAGCGTTCCAGGGCCATTAAGGCCCTCTTGTTTAATCCCGGTTTCACTGGGTCGACGGACGTCTTTCAAACACTTGACAAAACATAGCAACCAACAATCTTTTAAACTTGTGATCGAAGCCTCAGATAAAAACCAGCCAGTGTCCCGGAATATTGGTGTAAGAAATTTTTGTTTGCCAATATATTTCTACAAGCCCCTATGGGCGGGGGCGGATAGAACGAAGTTACCTTCACTGTTGCATTTGTTTGATTTGAGGTTTAACGTCCCCGTCAACACTGTAAAGGTCATTTTGGAGACGTTGCTTCCAATTTTGTTGGACTTTTACCCGTCATTGAGATGAAATGACATCTCAAGCCCTGTCGCCCAATGAAACCAATAGGGTTTATTAGCATGGACGGTCCGCCTCGCACCGCGGTTCCTGGACAGGCTTAGATCCTCTCAGCGGTTTACCAGTACTAGTGTTCGGGCCATATTCAGCTCTGCGTGGAAGCATCATGCAGATGGGCCAGATGGGTGTAAGAAAGCCATTTGCTAGCACGTATAGAGTGTTGAGTAAATTATCTTGTTTGTTAGAGTCTATGTATGTAATTGTCTCCAGAATTATTCTCATTGACACAAGAAGGAATTCACAACATGTACCGTTCGATCCTCAATTTTGTTTTTACATTCCATTTGTTTACTCCTCACGTTACTACAATCATACATAACAATTGACTGTTTTAAAAATTAAAAATAAAAAAGATAATGAAATGAAATGGCCCAGTGTAAAAACTAACAGTTTTCTACCATCACCTTCTATTAGTACTTTCAGTACTTTGATTTTACCTCTGACCTCTTAGTATGACCTTGATCTTGGAGATACCAACCTGGGTCTAGCGTGCACCACATTGTCTCATGATGGTTAACATTTCTGCCAAGTAATTTCACAATCTATCCAGGAATAAAAAAGTTATTGACTGAACACTAAAAAAGGCCCCTTTTTGTCCTTTGACCTATTAGTACGACCTTGACATTTGAGGTACAAACTTGGATCATACAGGCAACACATCCTCCCATGGTGGTTAACATTTCTGCTCAGTAATTTCAAAATCCATCTAAAAATAAGAAAGTTATTGACCAAACACAAAAAAGGCCCCTTTTTTACCTTTAACCTCTTTGTATGACCTTGACCTTTCAGGTACCAAACTGCGTCATGCGCGCAACACATTGTCTGATGGTGATTAACATTTCTGCCGAGCAACTTCAAAATCCATCTAAAAATAAGAAAGTTATTGACCAAACACGAAAAAAAAAGGCCCTTTTTTGGCCTTTGACCTCCTTGGTATGACATTCACATTTGAGGTACAAAACAGAATCATGCATGCAACACATCGTCTCATGATAGTTAACATTTTTGCCAAGTAACTTCAAATTCTATTTAAAAATAAGAAAGTTATTGACAAAACACGAAAAAAGGCCCCTTTTTTATCTTTGACCTCCAAGTATGACCTTGACCTTTAAGGTACCAACTTGGGTCATGCACGCAACACATCCTCTCATGGTGGTTAACATTTCTGCCAAGTGATTTCAAAATCCATCTCAAAATAAGAAAGTTATTGACCAAACACGAAAAAAAAGGCCCCTTTTTTACCTTTGACCTCTAAGTATGACCTTGACCTTTGAGGTACAAACCTGCCTGATGCACACCACACATCTTCTCATGGTTATTAATATTTCTGCCAAGTAATTTTAAAATCCATCTGAAAATAAGAAAGTTATTGACCGGACACGATTTGCCCATACATACATACATACATACCGACAAACTTCCAAGGAAGATAATTCAAAAAGTATAAATGCAAGAGTTATAGTTCTTGCACACTGCACGTTGTCTAATACTGATTCATATTTATATGAAGTTTCGTGTAGATAGCTTGAATGGTTTTCAAGTTATAGAGCGGACACGAATGTGTGACAGACGGACAGACAGACAGATGGACGTTCCAACATGTCAGGTTTAAGGGTTATTTCTTTTGTGCTTTTCTTTTGTTTGGTTTAGGGGCTAACCTCCTAAAGTTATTGACCAAACACGAAAAAAGGCCCCTTTTTTTACCTTTGGCCTCTATGTATGACATTGACCTTCGAGGTACCGACCTGCCTCATGCACACCACACATCGTCTCATGGTTGTTAATATTTCTGCCAAGTAATTTTAAAATCCATCTCAAAATAAGAAAGTTATTGACCAAATACGAAAAAAAGGCCCCTTTTTTTACCTTTGACCTCTAAGTATGACCTTGACCTTTGAGGTATCGACCTGCCTCATGCGCACCACACATCTTCTTATGGTGGTTAATATTTCTGCCAAGTAATTTTAAAATCCATCTGAAAATAAGAAAGTTATTGAACGGACACGATTTGCCCATACATATATACATACCAACAAACTTCCAAGGGAGATAATTCAAAAAGTATAATTGCGAGAGTTATATTTCTTGCGCACTGCACATCGTCAAATGCTGATTTATATTTATACTAAGGTGCGTGAAGATAGCTCAAACAGTTTTCAAGTTATAGAGCGGACGCGAAAGTGTGACAGACGGACAGACAGACAGACAGATGCCCGGGGGAAAAACAATATGTCTCTCCAAAAAATTTTTTTCGGGGGAGACATAATTCCTTCCATCCAATTAGACTATATTATCCACCTGTCAACAGAGACCACCTGTGCACTAGGACCAGAGGACATTAAAAAATCCTTCCCAAATGCATATTTTTACCCCGAACAAAGACCACTTTGTGCTTTGAAAAGCATTGACCAAAATTTTAAATGAGCATTTAACTGTTTGTGGATATCCTTTAATGAACCAAATTATTTTTTTAGTGATTCATTATTAAAACCTGACATAATGTTACCTTTAGAGGATTTAATCAGTGACTCAGTCAAGTGTAGCTGGAATTATCCAATACAATGCTGTGAAATAATCCTTCTCTTCTAAAGAGGTAGAGCAGTTGATGCAAAATTGACCATCTGAATAAAGACCACCTGTGGACAAAGACCAGATTTCTTCTTTCCCTTGAGTGGCCTTTGTAGACAGGTTAGACTGTATATGATTTATTTCATTTTTGAGTGTATAAACCACAATGAACAGGCCTCCGTGTCCCAGTGGGAAAGAGTGCCGACTCTTTGAAGAGTATACATTGTATATGGAGTTTATATGGAGCCTTTCGGCGTTTTCGTCAAAATTTGCTGTCTGAATCATTAACATTTGCCGGATTCCCTCGGCCGAATGTTCAAATATCTTACGAGGGATCCGGCAAATGTTAATGCTTGAAAAACCATGGTTGATCCCTATAGTGTTTTTTTCTGGTTACTCCAGTTTTCACCCACTTCTTTATTGACTCGGCTCAAAATGATCAAATCTTGAATGGGCTGTAAAACCGAAATTAAGACGAATATATGTACCATAATTTTTTAATATAGAAATAACTGTCAGAGCAGACATTTGAAGGAGATGTACAATCAGTTTTTCAGTTATCTTCACCATTTGTGATCACAAAACTTTTTTTGGAATAACCTGACACCAAACTTACCTTGTTTATCACAAACATCATGCAGGATGCTGACGGTTCCTGTGGTAACACAATGCGGACAACCTGGACCCAAACTTGGGGCTGCAGCCTTGTCCCTCTGGTCATCAACAATACTTGCATCTTGTACGGGGCCCAGTTCAGAGACTGCATTACTCATGTCTGAAAAATAAATCACAGTACTGACAGCACCAGAGCCATAAAATGTAAATCACGACAATTGAGCCCAGCCAAGCGAATTTGTGTCTTCGAGCATTCCGTCATTCCAAATTTTAACTGCCCATGCCCAGCCAGTCAGAGGGGCCAGGGATATGGCTTTCTGTCTGAAGGTTCCTCTTGATTCACTGCTTGTATGAGCGAGCAGCGAAGGTTCTGGCGAGACTGCGCGGATGCGCAGGCTCGGCGGAACCTTCGCTGCTCGCATAGGCGATAAGCACCAAAATCGCTTGACGGGGCCCAATTGTTGTCTGCTCTACCATCTGCCGGTTACCTTAAAAGTAATTTTTTGCAAACAGTGTGGACCAAGATCAAACTGCTCCTAGACTGATCTGTGCTCACACTGTTTGCCTGTATGCAAAAATATTTTTATAATTTTTGTAAAAAAAAATTCAGCAGACGACATAAGCAGATGACATTTTCAGATGTAGTTTTTCTCAGTGTCTTTATGGTTAAAACTGTTTCTTTCAACCTTTAACCCATATCCCGCTGAATAATTAATTTAGCCACACCCACTTCTAACTTTCAACCAATCAGATTACTTGATGTAATTTAATCCTACAAATTCACAAACTGAATGCCAAACAGTGTAGATGCTGATCTGGATCTACACTGTTAGCAAAGGTAGGGGTTGCCGTAAACAGCAGGATAAGTATGTAAGCAAGCAATGAAGACCCTGTTCAGATGCCACACTCTACAATGTCTGATCTGGGTCTAAACTGTTTGACAATGTCCAGCACATGAGCCGGTCACAATGACAATATCAGTGAAGCTATAAGAACTGTTACCAGAATTTCATACAAATCAGTGTTAGTCCAGCATGAACAACCGCTGTCACTATAAGTGAGCAATGCCCCCATGGGAGCCAATTTGAGGGAAAAAAAGTGCGGACTAACCCACAAACCCACACACAAACCCACAAACAAACGGACAGTGCAAAAACTATATGCCCTCCTACAGGGGCAGAAAAATTTAACAAAATTGTCGAAGAAATGTGGAAGTAGTTTGCGTCACAAGGTTTAAGAACGCTTTTTCAGAAAATAAAGGGCGGTAACTCCTTCGCAGATGATAGGATCAACGTGAAAATTGTGTTAGGCACCCCTTTACCTCACGAGGAATGTGCAAGGTTCAGCTCAATCGGTGAAGAAATGTGGAAGTAGTTCGCGTCACAAGGTTTTCGAACAAGTTTTTCAGAAAATCAAGGGCTGTAACTTCATCGCAGGTGATAGGATCAACTTAAAAATTGTATTAGGCACCCCTTCACCTCACAAGGAATGCATGTGCAAAGTTTCAGCTCAATCGGTGAAGAAATGTGGAGGTAGTTTGCATCACAAGATTTTATATCGCTTTTTTTGCGACAATCAAGGACTGTAACTCCAAAACGCTTCATCCGAGCAGAATGAATTTTGTGTTAGGCACATCTACATATCATTGTAAATGCATAAGCAAAAATTTAACAAGAGTTGTCAGAAGACAACATAGCTCGCCTTTGGGGGCCTAAAATCGATAAGGGCAAGTTATCAAAATTTTTTCTTCTGTAAAAAAGCCCAACAGACTGCAGCAAATGAAAGAAAACCAAAAAGTACCCCTAATCATCCTGTTTTCAAGACTTTCAACTGTAAAAAAAAAAAAGATGAAAAAGAAATCTATATAAAGTAAAAAAAAATTCTACAAACTTCCAAGTAATAACAAGGCATCACAGACGGTACAAGTCCCCTCGTGCAAGACAAATTAAAAAAAGCCTAGCCTAGCATTTGTGTAAAATTACATTATATCCATCAATAAATGTAGGTACTTAAGAGTGATGACAAAGTTTTTCTAAAAATTGCCACAGTGACATTGACTTTGAGCCCCAGGCCCTGAAAGTTGAACTGACTTGAGATATTATCATTACCAACATTTGTATGAAGTTGTCTTAAAATCCATCAATAAATGTGGACACGAGAGCAATGATCAAGTTTTTCTAAAAAATAGCCACAGTGACCTTGACCTTCAGCCCCTGACCCGGAAACTCAAAGTCACTCAAGATATCATCATACCAAACATTTGTGTCAAGTTATATTAAAATCAATCAATAAATGAAGAAGCAAGAGTGATGACAATGTTTTTCTATAAATAGCTACAGTGACCTTGACCTTCAGCCCCTGACCCAGAAAGTCTAACTCGCTCGAGATATCATCATACCCAACATTTGTGTAAAGTTATATTAAAATCCATCCATAAATGTAGGCACTAGAGCGATCACAAAGTTTTTAAAAAAATAGCCACAGTGACCTTGACCTTCAGCCCTAGAACCTGAAAGTCGAACTCACTCGAGATATCATCATACCCAATATTTGTGTAAAGTTATATTAAAATCCATCCATAAATGTAGGCACTAGAGCTAACACAAAGTTTTTCTAAAAATAGCCACAGTGACCTTGACCTTCAGCCCCGGAACCTGAAAGTCAAAGTCACTCGAGATATCATCATACCCAATATTTGTGTGAAGTTATTAAAATCCATCCATAAATAAAGGCGCAAGAGCGATGAAAAAGATTTTCTAAAAATAGCCACAGTGACCTTGACCTTCAGCCCCAGACCCTGAAAGTCGAACCCACTTGAGATATCATCATACCCAGCATTTGTGCGAAGTTATATTAAAATCCATCCATAAATGTAGGTACTAGAGCGATCACAAAGTTTTTTCTAAAAAATAGCCACAATGACCTTAACCTTCAGCCCCAGAACTTGCTAGAGATACCCAACATTTGTGTGAAGTTATATTAAAATCCATCAATAAATTAAGGTGCAAGAGCGATGACAAGGTTTTTCTAAAATTAGCAACAGTAACCTTGACCCCGTGACCCTGAAAGTAGTGACTTTGACCTTAAGCCCTGGACCCTGAAAGTCAAAGTCACTCGAGATATCATTATACCCAAGTTATATTAAAATCCATCAATAAATGAAGGCGGTAGAGCGATGACAATGTTTTTCTAAAAATAGCCACAGTGACCTTGAGCTTGAGCCCCAGATCCGCTATGTTTTTATAAAGGAAAAAAAGAAAAGAAAAAAAAAAACAAAAAAAACATGCCATCCCCGGGATTTGAACTCGCGCAGCTTGCAGGTAAACTTTAACACAGGGAAATGAGGGAGGTAATACAGAGGAAAATATTAACTTCTCAAAAAGTCCAATTTAAGCCAAAAAAGCTGAAAAATGAAGTTCAATGATAATGTTAAATATTTTTTTTTTACCAATTGTTAATTATATATTCAAAATAAACTTGTAAAACATCACATATAATAGCTTGCAGGTAAACTTTAACCAAATGTGCACGCCGGCGCAGACGCCGATGCTGACGACGGATGCCAGGGGGTATGGCAATAGCTCCCCCTTACTTTCGTAAGGCGAGCTAACAAAACTGTCGAAGAAATATGGAAGTAGTTCGCGTCACAAGGTTTAAGAACACGTTTTTCAGAAAATAAAGGGCCATAACTCCTTCGCAGATAATAGGATCAACGTGAAAATTGTGTTAGGCACCCCTTTACCTCACAAGGAATGCATGTGCAAAGTTTCAGCTCAAACAGCAAAGAAATGTGGAAGTAGTTCGCATCACAAGGTTTTTGAACGTGTTTTTCAGAAAATCAAGGGCCGTAACTCCGTCACAGATGATAAGATCAACATGAAAATTGTGTTAGGCACCCCTTCGCCTCACAAGGAATGCATGTGCAAAGTTTCAGCTGAATCAGTGAAGAAATGTTGAAGTAGTTCGCATCACAAGAAAATAAAGGGCCATAACTCCTTCGAAAATGATAGGACCAAAGTGAAAATTTCACATTTGACATTTTCTGAATATAACTGGAATTCCCCTTTGAAAACACTTTATACAGTAAATACCCAGAATCGTCAGTACACCGAATCACTGTCAGTCCAGCATCAAAAACGTCATGATTTGTCTTATACATGTTCTCTAAATAAAGGAAACTGGAATTTGCTTTGGAAAACACAATCAATGCTAGATACCCAGATTCCCCCTATTACATGACAGATCAGTGCAGAGTGCTACCTGATGACGAAATTGTATTGTAACCATCATATTTTAACGGGCCTCCGTGGTTATATGGGTAAGAGCGCTGACTCTTAGTCATTAGGTCTGTTACCAATGTTTTCACGCCTGGCTCAGATAACTTGTGCGATGCCAAGTTCTGCAACAGAAGGTCATGTAGTTTTTCTCCAGGTACTCTGGTTTTTGCCCACCTCTGATTAACGGATAGGCTCGAAATAAGTGGAACTAGAACTGTCAGTGAAACTGACTAGGGCCCCGGCAGTGCCATCAGAGGAGTTGGATTTTTTTTCAAAGGGCTATTACTCTTAGAGTATTGTAGCTAGAGTTACGTCGGTTGCCATGTAATTGTGTAATGATATTGTGACCATATATCTTAAGTTTGAAGTTGATGCATTTGACTGTTTGTAAGTTATGAATTAAAAACAAAAGGGTATTACTATATGGCAACTGTCAATAACTTCAGCTTCAGTTTGTAAACATGAAAAATGTTGATGGATAGACGGGCAGATGGACAGACGGACAGACAGGGCATTACTATACGGCACACTGTCACATTATGGTTAATATTTCTGCTAAGTAATATTTAAATCCATCCAGGTATAAGAAAGTTATAGATTGGACACAATAAAAAAGACGCTTTTTTGACCTTTTATCTCTAAGTATGACCTTGACCTTTGAGGTACGGCTGTGGGTCTTGGGTGTGACACTTCGTCACATTATGGTTAACATTTCTGCCAAGTAATATTTAAATCCATCCAGGAATAATAACAAAGTTATTAATTGGACACAGGAAAGACCCTTTTTTGACCTTTAACCTCTAAGTATGACCTTGACCTTTGAGGTACGGACCTGAGTCTTGCGCGCAACACTCCATCACATTATGGTTAATATTTCTGCCAAGTAATATTTAAATCCATCCAGGAATAAGAAAGTTATGGAGGATAAAAAAATTTGTGGACGGACAGATGGACAGACAGACAGACAGACGGACGGACAGAGTGATTACTATAGGGCACCCACACTTTCAGTGGAATAAGAAAGTTATGGAGGATAAAAAAATTTGTGGACGGACAGACGGACAGACAGAGTGATTACTATAGGGCACCCACACTTTCAGTGCGGGGCCCTAATAAAGCTTCTTTATCTTTGTGGACGGACAGACGGACGGACGGACGGACGGACAGACAGACAGACGGACGGACAGAGTGATTACTATAGGGCACCCACACTTTCAGTGCGGGGCCCTAATAATCTTGAAAGGGCCGTAAAACTAAAACCATAAAAAAACCTTCATATTTTCTATAACGAAGACACTTTCGTGACTTTCCCTTCAACTATGAAAATGGGATCTACTCATAAAGGAAAAAATTTAACTAGTTGATATGGGAGACATAAACATTTTTATAGAGTTTCTTACCCTGAAGGGGCAGCCATTCCTCTTAAGGGAAACAGACATACAGTGAAACTTCGAAAACTCGTATATGAATGGCTCATTTACCATGGGCTAATTTGAAAGTCTGGAGAACCCCGGAGAATTTTTCTCATAGCTCCATATATCCATGTGTTTAGGTTGATTTATGGGATGTTAGGTATGCTGTGTGTACTCATTAGAATACCTTTATTTTATAAAAAGTAAAAAATATATCTCAACCTCATCCCCATTGTAGCATACAGCCTTGCTGTACGAGTAGCCCTAAATAACTCGAACTACCACTCACTATCTCAGACAAAAATTCATGATTCCGAAGTTCTTTTGAGTTATTGATGTTTAACTATACCCGATATATTGTATTTGCCTTAATTAATGAACACACTGTATAAAGTGCACACCAATACCTTTTCAAGAAGTAGTATACATATTTGAAACACACTCATCCCATAAACTATTCTTTGGTTAAAGATCACTTTTGAAACTGTTCAAAAGTTACTGGTCAAAATTGGTCTTAGTTTATACTAATTTATTTTAGTTTGATTGTGATGGAAGCTTCAAGCTTATTTAATCGCTCTCGAACACTCATTCCGGATGTTTTCATGCACGCGAGAGAGAGGCAGTGACTATTACACCATTGCTACCTATTTACACCTGGGTGGAGTGAGGCAGTGTCATTATGTGTCTTGCCCAAGGACACACCTCGATACCGGGTGCCGGATTGAAACGCACAACCTCTCGATCATGAGTCGAACGCATTAACCACTGCACTATCGAGGCTGACAAAAAGTGGTCTTGAAGACCACATCTGATTTAAGACCACTTCTGAACAGCTTTAAAGGTGGTCTGAAAATAGGAATTTTAAGGTATCTCCTTCCTTACCATGATCCAAACTGGAAGTATCTTTCTCTTTGATGAGTTCCGATCCCTCAAGATATAAGTCACTATCACCTGTGGTAATCTCTTGACCATTTAGAGCTGATTCTTTACAGTCGGATAATACATACAGAACAGTTGCTTGCAAACCTATCGGGAAGACAAAGAAATTTACTTTCCCTCAAAACACCAACAATAACTGCAGCCTGTGACATTCTATTTTTTTTCTATTATTTTCTTAGTTTTCAGGTATTTTGAATTTATTTGGAAAATCATTATGAAAAACGCCCAAACAAAAACATTGTAAACTTTACCGCCGAAAAAACTAAAATTTTAAGATGAAAAATTGTGATATTTTTCTTATTTCTGCTCAAAATATAGATTGTGGGTACTCGTTAGAACCTCCTCGATGAGGCGGTTCTAACGAATACCCAAAAATCTATATTTTAGAGCAGAAATAAGAACTAGAAATTGTGTTTGTGAAACACCATGCCCCCAACCATATGCTTGTCCCTAAATGGGACAGTAAACAGTACCTTAAGATCATTTGCATTAAAAATAAACCTGTCAAATATTAACAGATTTTAAACAATAGTTATTCAGGTCATCTATGCCTTAGTAGCAAACAGACTGCCAAGTATCATGAGCTTAGCTCAAGTGGTTCTCCAGTTATTTTGTTCACAAGGCTGGCCTATAGCCACAATGTATAAGTCCAAAAAGGGGCATAACTCCATTAAATATTTTCAGAATTTCGTCAAAAGTTAATCAGGTCATCTACACATTAGACCCAAACTGTATACCAAATATCATGAGCCTAGCTCAAGCGGTTCTCCAGATATTTTGTTCACAAGGTTTCCCTATAGCAACAATGCCTAAGTTAAAAAGGAGCATAACTCTGTTAAATGTTTTCGGAATTTCGTCAAAAGTAATCAGGTCATCTACATCTTAGACCCAAATAGTCTACTAAATATCATGAGCCTAGTTCAAGCGGTTCTCCAGATATTTTGCTCACAAGGTTTCCCCATAGCCACAATGCATAATTCCGAAAAAGAGCGTAACTCCATTAAATATTTTCGGAATTTCATCAAAAGATTTTCAGATCATCTATACCTTAGACCCAAACTGTCTACTAAATATCATGAGCCTAGCTGAAGCTTTTCTCCCGATATTTTGCTCACAAGGTTTCCCCATTGCCACAAAGCATAAGTCCGAAAAGGGGCGTTACTCCATTAAATATTTTTGGAATTTCATCAAAAGTTAATCAGGTCATCTACACATTAGACCCAAACTCTCTACTAAATATCATGAGCCTAGCTCAAGTGATTCTTCAGATATTTTGTTGACAAGATTTCCCCATAGCAGCAATACATAAGGCAGCAAATGGGCGTTACTCTGTTAACTATTTTCGGAATTTTGTCAAAAGTTAATCAGGTCATCTGCACCTTAGACCCAAACTGTTTACTAAATATCATGAGCGTAGCTCTGGTGGTTCTCCAGATATCTTGCTCACAAGCTTTCCCCATAGCCACAATGCATAAGTCCGAAAAGGGGCATAACTCTGCAAAGACAAGTCCAGCTAAAAAAAAAATATATGTGCAATCACTCTTTCTCAGTTTGATACGACTGAGCTAACAAAATGCTACAAGTATCTAGGGAAAACTTACTAGATTCATAGTAATCAAAGACTTTGGCAAGTGCTGGCTGCTGATTGGTCACCTCAGTTTCCAAGACAATACCGAAAGCGAAACACAATTCTTCTGCTGGAATCTGAAACATGCCATTTTTGGGTAAATTGGTTATCACATTATCAGGCGAGCAAAGATTTTATATATACTTATATAACACCATATAGATGTCATTTTATCTCAATGTCGGGTAAAAGTCCACAAAACTGGAACCAACGTCTCCAAAATGACCAATAGTGTAGACAGGTCTGTTAAACCTCAAATCAATCAATCAAAAAGTCTCCGAGCATAGGCCAGCAAATGGTCCTACTTTTGTTTAACCCTTAAATTCCTGTCCTGTAAGCAAGCAGTGTTGATCATGATCAGACATCATTTTCTGCGGCATCTAATCTGGGTCTACAATGTTTGCCAACCCAGCACATGATTCCTGACCATTTTCTATAAATACACCTCTTATGCAATATTCTGACCTCACAGCGATATTAAAGAAAATAACGCTGCTTATCCATATAAAAAAAAACGCTACCTGGATTTCCTACAAATCCGTGAAAGTCACATGGACATCAACAACAAAATGCTTCTGTGCTTAGTAACTTTTGGGTAGATGGTTCATTTATGGGTTCTGCACATCAGCTCACTGAGAAGAATAATTGACTAAAGTTTAATGAAAATCTATCAAAGGGTTCAGGAGATATGGAGCGGACAAGAAAGTGTTACGAACAGACAGACGGACAGACGAAGGCCATTCCTATAATCCCCGCTTTCCGCCAAGGCTGTTGTTAAGTTCAGTCTTATGCTTTCAAAATAATTTCTAAAAAATTACCATTTTGGTAACATTTTTAATATTTCGATGACATAGTTGAAATTATAAGGAATGCAATATCATTTTTGTGGGAATTTTATCTAGGTGTGACCGGCAAATCACTCACAAACTTAGCATAAAACCCACTGCTAAGTTTGTGAGTGATACGCCGGAGTTTACACATAGATAAAATCCACAAAAAATATGATTCATTCCTATATTAAATATCATCACATTGACAAATCTATGAATTAACATTTTTTGTCAACACCACTATATTATACAGAGTGGTGTTTACAGGGGTATTACTTTATCTCAAATACATATGTTGTGGCTACTTGTCAGAACTGCTTTATGTACTTATGGGTACTCCTAGAACTGCTTGTGTCCGTTAAGATGCCGATTACAACAATTGTCATCCAAGACTGCTACAGTAGGAGCAGTCTGTTCAGGGTCCTCACTGTTTGCTTATATGCAAAAAATATGTTTGAAACTTTTACAAGAAGATGCAGTAGACAACATAATCAGAAAACTTTTTCAGATCCAGTGTTTTCTTGCCGTCTCAAGGGTTAATAATTTAGTCCATTTGTTGTCTCCACAATCTTACCTCATCAAAGTAGAAATTGACAACATCTGGCTGTTTCCAGTTCAGTTCGTATTTCTTAAGCTGTATTTCAACAGAGTTCATAAGTCGCTGTAATGATGTAAGGTCTGGTATCCAACCACTGATCATTTTAATCTCAATCACTGCCATACCTGAACTTTTGTCTGGACCAAGATATCTGCAGAAATATATGTATTATACTGGATCTTTCATGAGTCGTAAAAAGGACCCTCATTATAATGACAGTATTTGTTTCATAACATTTTCCCATGATGAAGAATTTGCAGCTATTGGGAGTGAGTGAGTGTTAGAGTTTTACATGTCACCAACAGCTAAGGTCATACAGAGACGGAACCTCGGTTTCAAGACTCAGCTGAGAGTCTGGAGAAACCCGGGATTGATCCTGTGATCCCTGGTGTACAAGGCGAGTAACATAACCACTACACCACGGAGGCTTCTACGCAGCTATAGAGAATACCAATAAGAACATCAAGTAATAGTATAACAAAGGGCTGGAAATGCCACTCATCCACTCACCATGCCAAGTGCCTGACAGACACTGCAGGACAAGTATGAAATTTATCAAAATCAATACACCCTTGGTCATGCAGGACGAATGACATTTTGAAGAATTTTCCAGGCCTGATAACCAGTAATGAAGGACCTTTTACCCTTAATTACTCCAATAACAAATATTTTGGACATTTGTTCAAATTGACAAGAGGGCGCTAAGTTCAGCTCTAAGTTTGACCTTGACCTTGGAATACCAACCTGGGTCTTGCGCATGACACATTGACTCATGATGGTTAACATTTCTATCGACTCATGATGGTTAACATTTCTACCAAGTAATTTCCAAATCCATTCAGAATAACATGACACAAGAACAAGACATTATTCATTACCTTTGACCTCTAAGTAAGACCTTGACCTTGGAGGTACCAACCTGGGTCTACGGCATGACATATCTTCTCATGATGGTTAACATTTCTGTCAAGTAATTTCAAAATCCATCCAGATATAAGAAAGTTATTGACTGTGTTTAGGTTCCAGACACTTTTTTAACACTTGACCTCTAAGTACGACCTTGAAGCCCCCCATGGTGTAGTGCTTATGCTACTCGCCTTGTAAATCAGGGTCGCAGGATCAATCCCAGGTTTCTCCAGAGTCTTTAAACTGAGGTCCCATCTCCATATGACCTTCGCTGTTGGTGAGACGTAAAACTCAAACACTCACTCACTCTAAGTACAACCTTGGCCATGGAGGTACTGACCTGGGTTTTGCACGAGAAAGTTATTGACTGTGTTTAAGTTTTGGATGGACGAATGGACGAATAAACCAATGGAGGAACGGACAGGGGCAACGCTATATGCCCTTCCACCATTCTTCCAATGGCAGGGGCATAAAAAAGTCTTTGGCAAGTTTCACTACATGTGTTATTACACGTGTGGTCATATGATTTTTATGACATGACGTTATCCACTAAATAACAGTGACGTTATATGATTAAGTTGTTTAACTAACATAGTTACTGCTTTGGATCCCAACAAATGTGTTATAAAGACTTTGTTGTGTATGCTTTTTTCTTTATTTAACCCTTATCCTGCTGTTCACCAGCTTTGCAAAGGAGAATTACTTTAATGGTCATTCAGATGCTCGGTCTGTACAGGAGAATTTTGATTTGATAACTTCTTTCATTCATACTTTGGCCGAAAATCATATCCCCTCAAAAACTAGTAGGGCTGTATCTTCTATTCCCTGGATCACTCCAGAGATAAGAAGGAAAATTCGCAGAAGGAATAAGATTCATGCAAAGGCAAAAAAGACGGGAAGTGGTAAACTCCGGACAAAATTTGAAAACTTGAGACGTGAAATCAAGACTGATATAAAAAATCAGCATGATTTGTATGTGAATAACTTGGTAGGTGATGTAAAGGCAAATCCCAGAGACTTCTACAGATATATTAATAGCCAGAAGAAAGGCAGGCAAGGTATCCCGCCCCTTAATAAAAGAGGAGGGGACGGGGTTGCTGAATCAGACTCTGAAAGGGCAGAGGAACTAGTTGGTCAATTCAATGATGCATTTAATAAAACGGAGTTCACGGAGGTCCCATTGACTGGAAGATCGGCCGCATTCATGAATAATATTGTTGTGACAGCTGCAGGAGTGATCAAATTACTTCAAGGCTTAAACCCCAGTAAGGCCTTAGGACCTGATGAGCTTCATCCCAGAGTCCTGAAGGAACTAGCAAATGAGTTGGGTCCAGTTTTCGCACACTTGTTTCAACAGTCTCTTGATACAGGTGAAATCCCCAAAGAATGGCTCTTAGCAAACATTTGTCCACTCTTCAAAAAAGGAGATAGGGCTCTTGCCCGCAATTATCGCCCTGTGTCTCTGACTTGTGTTCAGTGTAAATTGCTGGAACATATAGTCTGCTCAAACATCATGGCCCACTTGGACGAACATAAACTTTTGACAGACAGACAACATGCATTTAGGAAAAGGCACAGTTGTGAAACTCAGCTAAGCACAGTTATTAATGACTGGGCAAAAATCTTGGACAAAGGGGGACAGGTGGACACATTTATTCTGGACTTCGAGAAGGCTTTTGACACCCCTCCTCATGAACTACTTAAATCTAAGTTATTTGGTTATGGAATTGGGGGAAAGACCCTCAAATGGATAGATTCCTTTCTTTGCTACAGAAAACAGCGGGTTGTTGTTAATGGTGAATCTTCAGAGTGGAATCCGGTTTTGCATGGAGTCCCGCAAGGGACCGTTCTTGGTCCACTTTTGTTCTCCCTGTACATCAATGATATTTCCACTGACATTGACTCAGAAATAAGACTTCCCAGATGACTGAGTTTGTTACCGGGAAATTAGAGATACAGATGACTCTTTGAAACTTCAGGCTGACATAGACAGATTAGGATGTTGGGCACGTAAATGGGGCATGAGATTTCAGCCAGTTAAATGCAATATTATGCAGATAACTAGGAAGAGATCTAATAAAGTTGAGGCTTCTTACACCTTAGAGGGAACGGTCCTCGAGAATGTGGACTCCATTAAATACCTTGGAGTGACAATCTCACACAACTTGAGATGGAATACTCATATTAGCAACATGTGTACTAAGGCAAATAGAACGCTTGGTTTCCTGAGGCGAAATCTTCAGTGCCCTCAGGATGTAAGAGGCAGCATATAAAGGTCTTGTTCGCCCAATCTTCGAATATGGTAGTTGTATCTGGGACCCCAGTGGAGTGGTCCTAATTAACGATGAAATTGAGAAAGTTCAGAATAGAGCTGCTAGATTTGTAACAGGCAATTACTGCTTTGAAACTGGGAGCATGACTGGAATACTTGGAAAATTAAAATGGGAGTCTCTCAAGAAAAGGAGAAAAGACAGTAGGCTAATCCTTTTATACAAAGGTCTAAAGGGTGCTGCCAGCATTCAAACAGATGACCTTGTTCCCCCAGCTAGACACTGTAGAAATCACCATTCGTTGGCGTTTCAGACCCTTAGCGCAAGAACTGACATTTATAAAGAGTCTTTCTTCCCCAGAACCATTAGAGATTGGAATGCCCTTCCCGATTCGATTATTTCGACAGCTGAAGGTGCTGATGATTGTGTAGCTAAATTTACCTCTTTGGTTAGAGCTAGGGACTAACTTCCCACATCACAGGTCCTGGTGTATGAATGTCATTTGACGTGTCACCAGTAACAATTCTGATTCTGAACCCCTACCTCTGAAGAAGCCATCTGATCAGGATCTACACAGTGTAGGTCCAGTAAGATGGAAGAAGCCATCTGATCAGGATCTATACTGTTTGACATTTAAGAAATGAATTTTATTTTTCTACTGTTCATGAAAGTATGAATGCAATGGGTTGCGTGCAAAGTAAATGAACCCTGAAGGGGTTCATGCAAACTTTGCTAGCGACCCGCTGTCGTTCATACTTTCATGAAAAAGTTTATTTTTTGTATTTACATTCTTTGCCCCTTACCACTGGGTGAAAAAATGCTTATAGGGCAAACTTTTAAAGCTGAAAAACATTTACACGCTGTTTTTCTACAAAGAGTGGAACAGCGTTGACGTCACCAATGCCCGTAGAGAACCATGGTTTAAACTGGCGTCACTTGACGTCACTGAAAATCATGTGAATTGATGCATGGAAGTATGAACTACATAGCTTTCTATAGGTTTACATTAGACTTTACACTGGAAATGTAAATATTCAGTTATGAATTTGCAGGAATGAATTACATCAAGTAATCTGATTGGTTCCAAGTCAGAAATGGGTGTGGCTAAATTAACTATTCAGCTGGATAATGGTTAAGTTGATATTTTTACTACTGACCTGGTACATACAATCAAATCTCTAGATCTGCAGTAATTATCAAGAATGTCTTCAGTCACTGGAGTGGTAACAGCAAGATAAAATCCAGTCTCTGGAATTATTTTGTTGAGAATATTGAATCTGTAGGTTGTCTGAAAAACGCAAAACTTTTTGTCTTTAAATGCCTGCAAAAATGGCCGACCTCTGTGGCTTGCCATATTCACTGTATGCATTTGGACAAACAAGCTTGAGCAAACAGTGTAGACCCAGATGAGGCAGAATGCGGCATATCATCAGTGTCTACACTATATGCCACTCATCCAGTTATTTTTAGACACAACATCAGATAGTAAATTGTACTTGTTCAAATTTTAGAACAAGTATGGTAAAGGAGTTGAGGTGTTCAAATACATGTATTCATTATGATAACACATCCGTGTGATATAGTACATTTTTCAAACCTCAAAAAAAGGTAATTTTTCTCATGAAAATTTGTTATATTTTTCTTATTTACACTCCAAACATAGGTTTTGGGTGCTCGTTAGAACCGCCTCAATGAGGCGGTTCTAACGAGTACCCACAACCTATGTCTAAGAGCAGAAATAAGGAAAATAATGTTTACCCCCTAAACCCCAGTTTTCTCTGTATAAAGTGGGGTTTAGGGGGGGTCTCTATTTCACGCACCTGTTCACGGGATATTCAGGGTAAATATGTTAAAAGCTTTCCAGGAGTCTACAGCTTAAGGAAGCTAAATATGAGTAAAAATACTGTAATATTCCTAAGTATTGGGACAGACAGACCTAAGCAAACAGTGCAGACCCAGATCAGCAGTCTGATCAGGGTCTACACCATTTGACATTCTGTCCCCAGTTTCTGGACACCTTGCTGGATTGCATTTCAAACTTATCAAAAGTTTCGTAGGATTACAGCAATTCCTCAAGGTGTCAGGGGCCAGTTGTTCAAAACTAACAACGTCATTAGTTAACATATCGTTAAAATTTTGAACATTAAATATGGCAATATGCTAAAATTTTTGCTGAAAAAATGTGAGCAGCTTTTGCAGATGCAAAAGCTGCTCACATTTTTTCAGCAAAAATAACAAAATTTTAGATATTGTACTTGCAACTACAGTTAACAATTTGACCACTAACGAGCTCGTTCAGCTAATGATGCTTTGAACAACTGGCCCCAGAATTTTTAGGAATTTTACGATAATCAAAGATTATAATCATGCGCCGCTTCATGAGAAAACCTGATTTCGCCAATCTGTGAACATCAAAGGTTCAGATCAACCTGCACATCCATGCAGTCTGACTGCTGCCTTTGTGTTCCCAATACCTCTAGTTTCTATATGAGCCCCGCCAAGCGAATTTGTGTCTTCGAGCATTCCGTCATGACAAATTTTAACTGCGCATGCCCAGCCATTCAGAGGGGCCAGGAATATAGCTTTCTGACTGAAGGTTCCTCTTGATTCACTGCTTGTATGAGCGAACAGCGAAGGTTCTGGCGAGACTGCGCGGATGCGCAGGCTCGCCTGAACCTTTGCTGCTCGCATAGGCGATAAGTACCAAAATCGCTTGACGGGGCCCATATATCAAATTTCATGATTCTAAGCCTGCTCAGGCAAAGTTGTTTGTTTGTTCAATTTGAGGATTAACGTCACCGTCAGCACTGTATAGGTCATTTTGGAGATGCTGCTTCCAATTTTGTGGGACTTTTACCCGACATTGAGATGAAATGACTTCTCAAGCCCTGTTGCTCAATGAAACCAATAGGGTTTATAAGCATGGATGGTCTAACTCACACAACTTTGCCTGGGCAGGCTTAGATCCTCTAATGCAGTCGTCACACTGTCCCGTAATTGACACCAGATGGAAATGTTCTAATTCGGCTCTGATCGTGAAAACATCGGGCCATTCGTGAGGACATCTTAAGCCATCGTATGATCGCCGGTGGATTTTCTGAGGCTCCGGCAGCAACTTCGTGAGCGGCGGCAAAATCTTTGGCATGCCAAAAAATTGCCGGAAGACCTTGCGAAGGTTCATTTTCGTGTTGAATTCGTTTGTCCATCTTGCCCTCCGTAAGGCCATCATGAGGGCATCTCGTCAAATCGTGTCATCTTCGTCTTTTCTTCGTGTGATCATCGGTGCTCGTGGGCATTTTACGCCTCACGAAGATAATACGAGGGAAACAAGAAGGTGTCCGATTGTCTTAGGAAGGCAATATGACTACGTGAAACCCCCGCAATGACGTCGTGTAGCCATCGTATTATAGTACGATGACACTGAGATTGGACCACGGTGTCGACTTAGACAGCTGAATTTTAGTACCTCAAGCGATACACTTATGTCATGGTAACGTAGACATATAAAAGGCCAACCTCAGAGCATCTTCCTCAGGCAGTCCTGATGAGCAACTCTGCAGAGCATAGGCTTGTGTAACTCCCAAAGCTTCAGCCATAGTTATTCACAATTCCATTCCAGCAGAATGGCATACTTTGATGATGAGACAACCAGGAAAAAGAAGGCAGCAGCATTACTTCTTTTGATGCACCTTAGAGAATAAGATGAGCAGATCTTGTCCCATGAACCAAGTCTCCCTGAAAAAGTGGTCTTCTCTTTGGGTGGCATTTTAGATTGATTTTAAGTTGAATCAAATTTAAGAGAGTTGAAATGTACTGTGTACTCTTCGATCATCAAATGAATTTCAAACGGTCGGCCTTCGAAGGTCTTATTACATCGGGAGGTCACGTGTCATCTTCGGGACCTAGTTCGAACGCATCGTACTCTCAATACGAAGTCGTGAAGCCGTCGTGTGGCCTTAGTTTGGCCTGCAGGTAAATGTCATAATGAAAAAACACATCCTCGTGTTGCCTTCGTGTGTGGTTCGGATGCCATCGTGTGACCTTCTTCGGCTAGAGATTGGCTGTTGACCATGTTCGGAGCGATCTTCGCGCGAAATTCAAAATTCCATATTCGTATGGCCACCTGGTGTCATTTTCGGGACAGTGTGACGCCTGCATAAGCGGTTTACCAGTACTTGTGTGCCGTCAGTTTCAGCACTGCGTGGAAGCATCATGCAGCCCATCTATATTCTTTAAGCCCCTCAGGCAAATGTCAGTGGCTTTCACTACCCGTCTCAAACAAATTTTCATCGTCCAAAAGGTGTTCGAGCCATCGAAGTTTCCCTGTATTTGTGCAGATTGTTTTTGTTAGAAAAAGGTGGTACTTACCTGGAGCATTACACATCCATCCCCTTTACCGGTTACATGTAGTGGAGACTGCGGTTGTTGTAACAAATGTTGTTGTAGGAGCAGGCTGTTGTCTCGAGTTACATGTAAATCAACAGACTCTCCTGATTCTGGTTCTATACCTATTGAGACATCTAGCCCTCTCCCATACACCCTCTCAGCAAACATAGATAAGGCTTGAAGGGCCACCACTGTGTCCTAGAAATAATGATACACATGTTTAAATCATTTCGAAAACACGCCGATACTAATACATTGTAATCTTTACCTCCAAAAAATCGATTTTTTAGATGAAAAATTGTGATATTTTTCTTATTTCTGCTCCAAATATAGATTGTGGGTACTTGTTAGAACCGCCTCATCGAGGCAATTCTAACGAATACCCACAATCTATATTTTAGAGCAGAAATAAGAAAAATAAGGTTTACCCCTGTAAACCCCAGTTTTACTTTATAAAAGTGGGGTTCAAGGAGGTCAAAACTATATAGGCATGTTTTTGTGATGTGAGCCCTAAATATGCCAGTATCACAAGTGTCGTCTGCTTTGTTGTCTTCTGGTTACTTTAAAAGCCCACTTTGCAAAAAGTGTGAACCCAGATCAGATCAGGGTCCACACTGTTTGTTGTTTGTTTGTTTGATTTGAGGTTTAACATCCCCGTCAACACTGTAAAGGTCATTTTGGAGACGTTGCTTCCAATTTTGTGGGACTTTTACCCGACATTGAGATGAAATGACATCTCAAGCCCTGTCGCCCAATGAAACCACTAGGGTTTATTAGCATGGACGGTCCGCCTCGCACCGCGGTTCCTGGACAGGCTTAGATCCTCTAAGCGGTTTACCAGTACTAGTATGCGGGCCGGATTCAGCTCTGCATGGAAGCATCATGCCCACACTGTTTGTTGTATGCAAAACTGTTTTTAACATGAGGCCATGGGTCACTATGTTCACTAGAGCTCAGGTTGGTACTGCCCTTTGGCAGCTAAGTATTTTGACAAACCATGGAGGCTTGAAAAGTAGTAGGCCCCAACCAAGGATTAATGGCGCCAAATATGGTCTCTAGTTTTTACAGTTCCTGTGAAATCTTTGACAAAAAATTAACATTGACCTATTTGGAGAGACAGAAGATTGCAAGAACAGATGAACAAAAAAGTGGAGAAAGCCCTTGTCTCTTACACAATATGTCACAATCATTACAGATTTTAAGCTCCTAGATTTCATAGTTCCTGAGAAATCGTCAATGAAAAATTGCAATGTGTAAAAAAGGTTTTAGGCTTTTATATTTCCTGTGAAATCTTTGATGAGAAATTTAACATTGGCCTTTTTGGAGAGAAAGAATGGAAAATGCAAAATAAAATAAGCCAAGAAATCTAAAGTCATAATCATAACATAGTTTAACAAGTTAGAGGCTTCAATCTTTTATAGTTATTGAGAGATCTTTCACTGAAAACTTCTTTTTATTATGGGACTTTTATGGAGAGCAAAATGGAATATTAGAATAAATGCGGAAGGCCTTTAGCCAGGAAAGAAATCTGCAGTGTAACAATTATCTTACCCATATACTGTCCATACATTCACCCATAAGATGCCAATCACGACAATTGTCATCTGCTTTGTCGTCTGCCGGTCACTTTAAAAGTCATAATTGCAAACAGTGTGAACCCAGATCAGACTGCTCCTCTAAGAGCAGTCTGATCTGGGCCCACACTGTTTGCCTATATGCAAAAATATTTTTGCAAAGTTTGCAAAAAATTTCGTCAGACGACATAAGTAGACGACATTTTCAGATGTAGTTTTTCTCGACATCTTAAGGGTTAATTTTCAAGTCAAGTGATATTCACTTATCTAGCCCATATTTACCTGGAGCTCTATAGTAGAAAGAAAAAAAATAAATGAGGAAAATCAAGGCAATATGATAGACAGAAGCTAGATTTTCTGTCAAACAATTACTGCCAAGGTGTTTTAATTACCTGCATGCCAAATTTATAGATTCAGGCCAACTAATAAACGTTTTTGATGTATACATGTACTACAAAAAATTGTTTGCAATGAGGAAAAATGCAAGAATGGATAGAGGAACACCACTTTATTATATACCCAGAAAATGTCCCGTTTACTTTCTACAGAAGTTACCGGTCAATATTTTTCCATTTTGCCCGTAGTCAAATTCATATTGCCCGTAGATAAGCAGTCACGTTCACAACAGAACTACTTTCAAATTTGTCCATTTTGCTACTAAAAATCGGCAGCCATCTTGTCGTGCGTACCGAGTGAACGAACGTAAAACCAAGCAAATAAAGGTTCTGGCAAAGTGCATTAACCGCATTTCATGCAGTCAAATATGACCTACCCACAATCTGTTTAGATTTTCAATACTTTCTTCTAAGAAATCAGGAGTATTTTGAAAGAAATATAACCGACACTGCGGAAAAAAATGGCGTCCTGTGTTGGAAACGTCAATGTTTTTAATGATGTCCCATCCACCAACGTTAACGTCGTCTTCACTTTGGCGACGTTGGGCGTGGTATTTCAACGTGTAGGGAGACACTTAACGATCTTCCTTATTTTCCATTTCAAACCACTTAAAGATGTTTAATCTGATTTTACGTTCAGAAATATATACCAGGCAATCCTGAATTCTAGCCGACAGTTGAATTTTTGGGTATATAATAAAAAGGTTATTGACTTTATATTGTGAAATATTCGGTACTCATTCATATGGCAAAGACGCACTCGCAAGCTCGTGCGTCCTTCGCCATATGAACTTGTGCCCAATATTTCACAATATAAAGCCAATAACCTATAAATATCTTACCTTTTTCCAAAAGCAAGAGTATATTGACCAGTGGAATAAAATCAAATGCAGAAACTATTGTAGTTTATAACATACATGCTATACCTAAATAAAAATGTAAAGCTTATACAGAATAAATAACTATTCGTGGTCATTTTTCTATATGTACTCTATTAATTTTCAGATCAGTTTTTGAACAGTGTTAAATCAATGAACAGTTTTATATTGAGGATCTTACATGAGTGTCCATGTATTAATGAATTTATTAAACAAGTTGAGTTAAAGGGATAACATGCAAGGCTTTGCCAAGAATTTTATCCCTTTTCCTCAACGAGTTTAATAAATTCAATGATATTCAATTACATTTATCATATGACATTTAAAATGCATTTTTTTTTCACCATTTTTTACAAAAAATCGTTAAGGACGTCGTACATGTAACGTTGCGGGGGGTATCTAACTAATTTGCATATTTCATCCACTAGTGGATTACGGAATTTATTACATGACATTATTAATTGACTATCCTGTATTGACCTGAGGTCATCCGTATTAACACCAGGTCAACCAATATTAACTGAGGTCAAATGAGGTCAAAAAATCAATTATCATGCTTTTTAATTGCTTCAATTAATAAAATTGTCATTAATCAAATAATTTCACATTGACCCAGATACAAGTCCTCGGTCAGCTGCATTGGCCTCGGACCTGAATACCTGGGCCAATACGAAATTACTTGATTAATAATGCTATATTATTACACTCTTGGACGCAACGTCATATGATAAAATGAGATAAGAATGTGTAACTCACTTGTGTGGAGGTGAAGCCTCCATAAGCATTCCTTTGCTGGGTAAGCCACCTCACTATGGGCATGACATTGTTAATTGGTGCATGTTCATCTCTGGTTAACATGGCCAGAAGGGCATAAGCTGTCATCTCAATCTCAGCAGAAGGAGCAGAGCGTCTGTTTGAGGCACCGCTTGTTATGTCTCTCTTCCAATACATCATGTCATCTAAAAAATTAGGCATCAAATCAAGGAAAGCAGATATACCATCATGATATCAAGTCTGTGAAACAAAAACCCCTCTAAACCCCACTTTATATAGAGAAAAATGGGATTTACTGCCGGGGTATATGTTATCTGCCTTATTTTTTATCAAAACCATAGATTGTGGGTACTCGTTAGAACTGCCTCATTGAGGCAGTTCTAACCAGCACCCACAATCTATGTTGAAAGAAAAAGTAAGAAAGATATCATAACATTTACTTAATATTTATCCTTTCTGACACCATGTTGGATGCCATTATTTCGCATGGACATGGTTTCCTAATGCAATGTTTTCCCTAAATATTCGGACAACTCAACTCCTTACAATACTTGTTGTAAAATTTTAACAAGTTCAATACACCACCCAGTGTTGTGTCTAAAAATAGCTGGATGTGTGGCAAACAGTGTAGACCCTGATGAGATGCTGCATTTTGTGGCATTTCATCTGAGTTTACACTGTTTGCTCAGACTTTTCTGTCCAAACACACTCAAAACAAGTAGGCCAGAACACTCATCTGGATGAGGCTGATCATATACAGTAGAACTTCAATGGCTCGAACTCCGATGGCTCGATTACGATCGATGAGTCGATCCCGTTCTTGAGTCCGCAGGAAATTCCTCCAAATACGATATAGGTGTAATTTAGGAAGATTTTCTCCATTTATCTTGCAAATGTATACTGTGTGTACTCATTAGAATTGCCTCGATGAGGCAATTCTAATGAGTACACACAGTATACATTTATAATACAGAACATCGAAAAGATATCCACAGTTATCTCCATTATGCATCCTGGTATGGCACTAACAGTAACCCTCTGTGGCTTGAACAACCGCTGTCTAGAACAAATTTCCATGGTCCCAAAGGGGTTCGAGCCATCGAAGTTCTATTGTATTACATTGTGCTTTGGTGGCCATTTTGTCTATCAGATCATATTTCCTTTAGCAATTATAAATCTGCATGTTATCTTGATACTTCTAATTAAGTTTCTGAACAGCTTAGTCTGATTTAGGATTCAGGAAGAGATGATGTTGATGCAGAGTGGAAGTGTATAGTTTGGCAGGCCAGAACTATCTTTTCCACCTGCCTTTGGCATGCTCTGTTATGTTATCAAAAAAGTACAAGTCAACCATTCATGTGGATACAAGTGTTACACAAACAAAGCTATGGTGTATATAGCCGCTTGCAAAAGAGCCACAATACCAAATCTAATTGTGGACTCAGCGAGTTTGACATAAAATGACAACGCCTGAGCCGCCCCTCCCTGTAAATCGTATATGCAATTACTATACAGGTGCTTTGAAGAATTTCTAGATGGCCGCCATCTGGGATATCATAATGCAACAATTATAGCAATTCTGAATATCCATGTCACCCAAATGCCTCCCACCATTTTCAACTCAATGCAAAAGATCATTTGGTAGCAGATGTGGTTTGAAAATTTTCAAGATGGCCAACATGGCAGCCATCTAGGATATCAGAACAGGATGGTACTATGAAGTCTGAATCTCCATGTCACCCCAATGCCTTCCATCACGTTTTGGCTCAATTCAACTGAATGTGGTTTGAAGATTTTCACGCAGGCCCACATGGAAGACATCTTAAATAACAGAACAGAATAATTTCAGCAATTCTGAATCTCCATGTTGCCCTAATGCCTCCAATCAAGTTTCAGCTCCATCAAACCTTTGGCTCAGGAGGAGATGTTGAATGGAACAATTTAAGCAAATCCGAATTTCCATGTCACCCAAATGCCTCCCATCAAGTTACAACTCAGTCCAATCTTTGGTTCAGGAGGATATGTCATTTGAAAAATTTCAGGATGGCAGCCATAGAGGCCATCTTTGATATCGAAAACAGAACAATTTTAGCAAATCTGAATTGTACTTCGGCCCGATGCCTTCCATGAAGTTTCAACTTTATCTGGCGACCATTTTGAAAGCCGAACAGAATCATTTAAGCAAATCTGAATTTCCATGTCCGACACACTGATGCCTCCCATCAAGTTTCAGCTCAATTCGACTTTTGGTTCGGAGGGAGATGTCATTTGAAAATTTTCAAAATGGCCACCATGGTGGCCATATTGGATATCGTAACAGAACGATATTAGCAAATCTGAATCTCCATGTCACTCTGATGCCTCCCATCAAGTTTCATCTCAATTCAACTGTTGGTTTGGGAGGAGATGTCTTTTGAAAGTTTTTAAGAGGGCAGCCATGATGGCCATCTTGGATATTGGAACGGAATGATTTTAGCAAATCTGAATCTCCATGTCACCCCCGATGCCTCCCATAAAGTTTCAGCTCAATTCAACCTTTGGTTCAGGAGGAGATGTCGTTTGAAGAAATTCAAGATCGCTGCCATGGCGGCAATTTTAAAATCCAAATGAAACCATTTTAGCAAATCTGACTGGCTCAAAAATGATCTAAAATAGTGTTGACTGGGCCGTTAAACTCCAATACAAATTAAACAAAAACCAAGTTTCAAACTGGGTCAGGACTACTGTCACTCATGCAATACCAGCCTAGACCAAGTTTTAGACTAGGCCAGGGGCCAGTTGTTCAAAACTAACGACGTCGTTAGTTAACACATCGTTAAAACTTTGATCATTTAATATGGCAAATATGCTAATATTTTTGCTGAAAAAATGTGAGCAGCTTTTGCATTTTTCAGCAAAAATACCAAAATTTTAAATATTAAACTTGCTAGAACAGTTAACAATATGACCACTAACGAGTTCGTTAAGCTAACGATGCTCTGAACAACTGGCCCCAGTACTATTGTCACTCATGCAATGTGGGTCTAGACCAAGTTTCAGACTGGCCCAAGGCTATTGTCACTCACGCAATGCCAATCTAGACCAAGTTTTAGACTGAGTCGGGACTTTTGTCACTGTGACATGCAATACCCGTCTAGATCAAGTTTCAGACTGAGAACTAATCATTACGAAAACACACCTATACAAATACATTGTAAACTTTACCACCCAAAAAAAAATTGTAAAATGAAAAATAGTGATATTTTTCTTATAAGGTATACCCCTGTAAACCCCAGTTTTTACTATATGAAAGTGAGGTTCAAGGGGGTCAAATTTATAGGCGTGTTTTCGTGATGGAATTGGAACTAACAATGACTTTTTAATGTATTGTGAAAATGTAGTTATTAATATGGTAAATAGTCTAATATTTAAGCTGAAAACAATGTGAGTAGCTTTTGCATTGGAAAACTACTCACATTTTGCTACTTACATTTTTTAGCAAAATACTAATGTATTTGATATTGAACTTGCAAAAAAAGTATACATTTTGATTAATAGCCAGTCTCTCTGGCTAACAGTCCTTCGAACGACCAGACCCTTGACACAAAGAAGAAGATGTCTTACCATTAATAATAGCATTATCTCTCAGTCTTTCTAGGAGCAAGTCTGTGAAGCTGCTTGTTGGCTTATACAACGTCATTGCATATGCTGTTAAGGCTAGAGTGTAGGCATCTGTTAAATTTTCAACTTCTATACATTTCACTGCTAAAGCTATGAATGGCTGAAATAAATTAAATTTTAACCCTTTTTGTACCAAATGGAATCTTCCTCCTTATATATAGCAGGAGTCCATTTCAAAATTTAGGGGTGTCAGGATGTGTTTTCTTCAAAATCTATTTATAAATGAGTGAACTTTTAGCAAACAGTGGAGGCCCTGATCAGATGCCGCGTTCTGCGGCATCTGATCTGGGCCTGCACTGTTTGCCAACTAACGGTTTTGGGGTTTCTGGTACTAAATGGGTTAATGAGGAATATTTACATTTTCAAACAAGAGCTGCAATGACCCCGTGGGAGCCATCACAAAAAAGTGTGGACTTACAAACGCACAAACCCACAAACGGACAGTGCAAAAACTATATGCCCTCCTACGGGGGCATAAAAATCCAATTGTTTACTAATAAGACGTCAATATTTCAAAGAATACATTGACTCGCGTCGACATAACAAGATCATTAAGTGACATCATATAAACTATAATTCTCGCCAATGTGATTGAACAATAATTTCAATTCCTTATCACTATATACATTTCTAGCGATTTGATTGGTTGAAATAAGTTTTACACTTTGATTAATTCCATGAGCAAGAATCTCAGATTTGTTTCACAAAGAGATAGGTAGTAATATGACATGGTGTCAAAGAGCACTTTTAGAACCCCAGCATTACATCATCATATATAAAAGACGTCAACAGAGTTCAATTAAAAGATGGAAAACTATTCAAAACGTAGATGTTAGAAGACAAATAAGCCAAGTTTAAAGACTTGACATTTTTTCGCTTGGGTTCAAAGATGACAGCTGCTGATGAAACTAGAGCTATCACTAAAGGTGATGAATACCCCCACAAAAACTGCCTTGATAGTACAACAGCGGCATTTTGCAATTTTTTCACTTGAAAGGGGCCATAACCATATCGGAAATTGACGAATTGTAGTGGAAATCGAACTTGACCTGTATTTTATGATGTTACATCAGTGTACCAAAAATTATAAAAATCGGTGAAGCGGTTTTTGAGTTATCGTCTGGAAACCAAGTCAACAGACCGACCGACCGACAGACCGACAAGCTCACTCCTATATACCCCCCCAAATTTCATTTGTGGGGGTATAATAATTATTCCGCCGTCGCCATTGGTAACTTAATTCTTACCCTTTTGAAAAATTTCCTAAATTTTTGGTGATAATTGTAACATTTCTATGACAAAATTGGAATTACAGGGAATCAATTATTATTTTTGTGGATTTTATCAATGTGTAAACTCCGGCGAATCACTCACAAACTTAGTTTGTGAGTGATTCGCCGAAGTTTACACATTAATGAAATCCACAAAAATGAAATTTGTTCCTATAATGACCATGGTATAATGTAAATGACACTCTTTTGCTGTTAATGTGAAAACTGTAGGCAAATAATAATTGTTTTCTTGTTTAACTCTTCTCTTGCTGAATATTCCGTTTAGCCACACCCATTTCTGACCTTGAACCAATCAGATTATTTGATGTAATTTATTCCTACAAATTCATAAATTGAATGTCAAACAGTGTAGATCCTGATCAGATGGCTTCTTCAGAAGCCATCTGATCTGGATCTACACTGTTTGCAAAGAAGGGGTTGTCGTGAACAGCCGGATAAGGAATAAATTTAGGCCCTCAAACCAAATTTTTTTTTCAGATAATCAATGGAAAATAATGTATATATATAACAAAGGTTCATTTAATTATGAACAACATGCAGGATTCTTTTTTTTTATTTTTTTTTAAGGTTTTGGTTTTACCACTCTTTCAAGATTATTTCACTCACATCAAGTAGATCGTTAATCAGAGGTGGGCCAAAACTGGAGTACCCAGAGAAAAACCACCTGACTTTCCCTTGCAGAATTTGGCGTCTCACATGTGACCCCAACCAGGCTCAAACCACAGCGGTGAGAGACGTAATGGGTAAGAGTCAAGCACTTCTAACCAGCATCAACAATCTATGATTTTTAAAAGACGAAAGGAAATAATGTTTACCCCTATAAACTCCACTTTTCTTTATATAAAATGGGATTTACAAGAGTATCACTTGTAAATGTGATGAAGCATATTATTGTGGCAAAAGTTACTCACCGGTGTCCTTTCTCTCATCATTTTGAAGGATTCTAACATAGCAACAAGAACATATGCTGTTAAAGCCCTAGACTTTTCTTCTTTACTGCCGGCTACACCACCTTGCATGTATTTACCTAGAAAGAACAAGAGGGCCCAGAGGGCCCTGGTTCGCTCACCTGAGTGTCACTGCCTCGAGTACAATCTACTTTTAGCTCTGGTGGCCATCTTGTTCATCAGCAGAGTGATTTCAGCTTATTTGGTAGGGAGTAACCTAGGCAACATTCCTGTGAAGTTTTAATCAAACTTGTCTAAGGTTTTAGGAGGAGTTCATGTTTGAATCATATTTACAATATTTTTCTATTTTTAGCTCCCGTGGCCATTTTGTACATCTGAGCAGGACTGTTTTAACTTTTTTGGTAGAGGGTCATCTAAGCAACATTACTTCAAAGTTTAAATGAAATTGGTCCAATGGTACTGGAGGAATTGCGTTTGAAGATTTTTTTTGTATTTTTAACTCTGGCTGCCATCTTGTTCATCAGAGTAGAATGAGTTTACACTAATGTGTTAGGGAGTCACCTAGGCAATATTTCTGTGAAATTTGCATCCAATTGGCCCAAGGGTTTAGAAGGAGTTCACATTCGAAGCAAATTTACAATGTTTTTCTATTTTTAGCTCCTGTGGCCATTTGATAATCGTTTATGCTATTTACCTGGAGGGTCATCTACAAAACACTCCAATGAAATTTAGAAGCCTTCATGGTGAAGTGGTTATGCTTCTTGCCTTGTAAACCAGGGATCCATCCTGGGCTTCTCCAGACTTTCAGATGAGTCTTTTTAAACCAAGGGTTTGTCACCGTATGACATTAGCTGTTGGTAAGACTTAAACTCAAACACTCACTCCTATGATGTTTGAATGAAATTGGCCCAAGGGTACAGGAGTTGACTCGTGAATATTTTTTCTATTTTTAGTAAAAAGGGGCCATCTTGTTCATCAGAGTGGAATGATTATAGCTATTTTGGTATAGAGTCACCTATGTAACATTCCTGTGAAGTTTGAATAAAACTGGCCCAAGGGTTTAGGAGTCCGTATTTGAAGAAAATTTACAACGTTTTTCTAATTTTAGCTATGGGGTAGATGGTCATCTAAGCAAAACTCCTATGAAGTTTGAATGAAATTGGCCCAAGGTTACAGGAGGAGTTGTCGTTTGAAGATGTTTTCCTATTTTTTAGCTATGGAAGTCATCTTGTCTGTCAGAGCAGAAAGATTTCAGCTATTTTGGTAGGATGTCAACTACGTAATATTCCTGAAGATGGCCCTGTGTCGCTCATCTGTGTACAAGAAAATCATTACTGATGTTTAGAAAGGAATAAAAAAAAACTGAAGAAAGGCAAACTGTGATGAAAAGCAAGACATGGTTGTTTACCTGAGTGATATAAATATCTTCATAGATCCAGGGTTGTCAATATAGTTGTACATCTGTTGAACCAGGTGAACTCTTCAGGATGAAATCTTGAAGGGCATGGTGGTGCACAAGACTTGTTGAATCTATGCTGTAATTCTATGTTCATGTTCATGATGAAGTCATAATTTGACAAAGAAATCAATATCTGTAGCTATGATTTCCTTTTGACACAGTGGTTAACAATAGTATTGCATGGTATAACAAAATTTACATGAGAAACACAGCTGACTTGAAATATAGCTGTTTACATATCAAAAGTGACACATTGAAGTTTCCCAAGCTTTGTAGGACCTGTATTTTTGAGGCTCCTATAGATTAAGTTACCTTTCTGCCATAAACATTGTGGTTCTTACATCTATCTAAAAGCCACAATGAATTAATTCTGATACAGTGGGCATAAATATGAGAATAAGGAATAAAATATGACAGATTAAGATCTGTGGAATCTATGAGGCGATATATGCCAAATAGAAACTTAAGGAGCACAAAATCGGATATAAAGAACAGGTAAAAATAATGTGAGCCTTCCACAGATTACAGATGCATCAACTTATTCTCTTGAATTTCAACAAAGCTTTTCGTGATCTTGCAATAATCTAGAAAATGGTAACTTGGAACATTTTAAGGAAAATCTTATTTCAGCCTTTACATGTAACAATGGATTTCCATTTCAAAATATTGTTGCAATAAGAAAACAATAAAATATATTATTTGACAGAATTCAAAATACTGGGGTAGCCTGTTTTCCATACAAGGAACAACAGATTCACATGACAAAACACAGTTGTAAATAAGAAAACAATACACTATGTTTTAGACAGAATTAAAAATATCGTGACAAATCTACAGAATGTACAAGTCTATATTCCCTTAAAAAGTGTCTTGTGAGAGGTTTAATATGAAGGCAACAAAAGCTTGTGTATAAGGAAAGAAATTAACCCATATCCTGCTGAATATTTAAATTAGTCATGCCCAGTTCTTACTATCAACCAATCCGATTACATGATATATTGTTTTCATTCAAATTACGAAACTAAACGACAAACTGTGTAGATCCAGATGAGATGGCTTTTTCATCTGGATCTATATTGTTTGCAAAGCTAGGGATTGTTGTGAACAGCGTATAAGGGTTAATACTCTTTACAATTATTTTGCAATACACCTAACTGAATCCAGTAGTAATTTCCATTAACCCATATACGACAATGGAATCCCCCACCAAATTAGTTTGGGGTGGTCCATTTCCAATTATAGGGGTGTAAGGTTTGTTTGGAGGAAAGTTGTCAACAATGCATGTACTTTGAGCAAACACTGTACACCAGATCAGATGTCACACTCTGTGGTGCTGATCTGGGTAATCATTATTTACCCATGTCCGATAAAAGGGTGGCTAGGAGTATATGGGTTAATATTACCAAACCAAAACATGCATCAATAACATGCCAGCCTCAGTAGCTCAGTCAGATGTGCGTCTGACTGGTAATCAGGAGGACTGGAGTTCAATACCTGCTGACGTCAGCAACATTCTTTCGTGAAGACTGATCATGAAATCTTTTCTAGTCATTGTCTCCCTTCCACTGATTCGAGAGTTGTCAGTTTTGGGCAAAAGAATGAGTACTGTACTGGTTGACAGTTTACGCATAAGCCTGCCCAGGAAAAAGGGTGGATAGGTAAACTGACCGGCTCAAAAATGACCTAAATAGTGTTGACTGGACCTTTAAATATGTTCTATAAAAGGGTTATCCTTTGGAAGCAAGGAATACACCGCAAAACTGGAAAATATGGAGTGTACATACATTCTGGGCCAGACTAGCCTGTACAAACAAACAAACAAAGCATCAACAGCATACAAAGTCTATGTTTTGAGTGAGAAAATGGGAAAAAGCCCTGTAAACTCCACTTTTCTCTAGATAATGTGGGGTTTTACAAGGCTCTTCATTTCCTGATGTCAGTCAGTGGTGGCCACCCTTATCATGCACAAACCACCAGCAATACCTACCTTTAAGGGGTAGGTACTGCATTGTATATGGCGGGTGAGTATACTTCAAAGTAGCATAGACAATCACGTGATACAATTTCCAAGTTGTAAAGCGAGACAGTGAAGTACAAAATGATCTGCCCAATAGATTCCTCCATTTCAATTTCACCAAGACAATGAGTAAAAAACAACAACCTTAATTTGAAAAGCTGGTATTATACATTCAAAACTGAGCGGGTGACATGTGTTGAATTATGTGGATTGTAAGTGTAGAAAAACTATTTTGTGGTCTGACCAATATGTCTCACATGTCCCAACTGCACCATCAACATCTGATAAATCAAAATTCGAAAATATCAAATCAAGCATTGTCATATGATCTGTGGTACATTCATTTATTAGCATTTTGCTTGAAAACTTTTCACTTAATTTCTTAATGATGTTAGGTTTTAGCAAAATGTCAATATTGAAATCTCCAATTATCACCAATGGCTTTGATGGGGTAAAATATGGAATGAGTTCCTTGTTCAGACAAGAAAGAAGATTACTGTCAGACATTTGAGGTGACTTATACAAAAATACAATCTGACTTTCAATTGAGACATGCCTGACAGTTATCATAATGAATTCCAATGTATCTGAACTATACTTTCTATCCTGTGTTATAATGGTATCATCTTTAGCATAAACTGCTAATCCATGAGGAGGTCTTTTGGAAGAATTATATCCAATCTGGTCATTTCGTATCAAACAATAGCCTTGTATTGCATAATCACTATCATTATCAGTCTGGTGTAGTCGTGTCTCTGCTAATCCAAATACGTGGGTTGACAACAGATTTTTGTCATGTCTAATATCATCAAAATGAAGATTCAAGGATCTACAATTATTGAAAGCAACTTTGAAATGTGAAACTGGATCTATCAATTCTAAAGAAGTATCGCAGAGTTGAAGCATTGCTGTATCATGCAGTCGCTGCATTTCGGCCTTAACTTGATCATCAACTTGTAATGCTTTTTCATTAAAGTTAAGGATCTGAAGCTTTTCTATCGACCTTACTCTGCTAAGTGCAACATAGTGTAAATGTGGAACTTTACGGATTTTACGTTGCGATAAGTCAATGACAACTCTTTCAAGGGTACTCCCCTGGGCTCTATGTACCGAACGCCCTGCAGAAGGTTGCAAAGGGAACTGAATTCTCTGAAATGTCTTTCTGTTGTATGTAAATGACCTATTGACATCAAATATTGGTGTCCAATTATCATCAATACCACTATGATAAAGTCCCCTGTTTCTGTATTTGATTCTTGTTTCCATTCCTGCTTTCTTGTCATCAAACTGAACCCAAATTATGCTTGGGCGTCGTGTGGTTTGTAGTTTATACTCAATAAACTTAACAACACATGAAGCTCCGTTAGCTAGTCCATCTTCTGTTTTTATGTTTATTGTTAAATCATAAAGCATGTCGACAACAACTGTTAAAGAGCAATGTAAATTTGCTGTTTGGTTTGAATCTGTTACATTCTTAAGGTTCTTAAGGGCACAGTCTATCTTTTCTTTTGATAGCTTAGGTGAAACGTATGTATCCATGCATGGTATTTCAACCTTTTCTGTTGCCATACTTCTTATAATTTCATTATTAAAAACATGCATGAAATAGTTTTCTGCAAAGAGGTGAGGTGCATTTTTCTGATACTCAACATCATTTGTAGTAATTTCACACTGCTTAAATCTAGTCTTGTCTTCAGCAGTCAAGGAATTGGTCCTTAATCTATTTAACAATTCTGCAAATTGAAGGTCATCTTTCTGTCTCATAATTTCTGTTAATTCAAACATAGTAAATAAGTCTTTCCACAGATTTTGTGACAAAGCAGCTGCATCATGTTTCATGTCATTAAATATCCAATCACCACTCACAGGTTTTAACTGGTAAAGATCACCAACAGCAATAATGCTAACACCACCAAAAGGTGTTCTTGTTCCTTTCAATGCTTGAAGTCTTTGATCAATAAAATTCAACATAGAATTACTAACCATTGAAATTTCATCAATAATCACAACTGACAAATCACGGTACTTTGATCTAAAGGTATTCAGACTGTCACAAGTTAATGTTTGATCTGACTGCTTATACTTTTGTTTAAATGCAGATGAGATGGTAGAACCATTAATATTAAATGCTGCTTTTCCTGTAAATGCACATAGAAGAACCCTTGTATGATCCACATCTTCTCCTTCTTTCAAATTTAATATTCTAAACAAAGTCTGATACAATGCTCGAATAACTAGACTTTTCCCAACACCAGCTCCACCAGAAAGAAATGCATATAAAGGGGCATCCTTTGTTTTAATCCAGTGAATCACATGATAGTAAAACTGCTTTTGTTTACAATTTAAACACTGCAGGAGCTTTCTATAATCAATATCTGACAGGATATTTTCATTTACATCAATTTGGGGTGCAGAAACATAACAGCCAATTTCAGTCCCTATATCATAATCTCTAAGTTCAGGTCTATCAGGATTAAAATATATAAATTCTTCTGACTGAATTGGTTCCATTTCAGCATCATCACCTTCAACTTGTTGTGTACTTGGTGCAGTTTCATCAAATGCATCATATTCCATTTCTGCCAAGTCTCTTGCTAATTCCAACTCTTCAGCATGATGTTCATAAGTTGAGCATTTATGATCTATCACATGCTTGATAGACTCATAGTGTTCTTTATATGTTTTATATGTTCCAAGTAAGTCAATCTCTTCCTTTCTCCATGGGTGGAAAAGTAAAAGTTTCTCTCTATAGTAGTTCTCTTCATCGGTTTTGCGATTGAATCTCACATACCTTATTATTTTAGAATTACGACATCGTTTGATTTTTATGCCATTTTTTAAAGTTAAAATAGTTTTACCATCACCAAAGCTTTCTTCATCTGACATTTCTGCATCTTTCTCAACATCTTGCTCTACCTCATCTTTATCGTCATTCTGGCCATTCGGATAAATTACTTCCAACTCTGACACATAATCGGCTAAACAATAAGTTTCCAAAGGTTTGGGACGCTTTGAGTATCTTTTAATTTTATTGTCTGACATTATATCTGTTGAGTCTGCCGGCAATTCATCAAGCACTGATTTTGGTTTCAATAGCTGTACTCTCTGGTTTGGAAGTGAAGTATTTATAAAGACAACACTCCTTGAACTTTTAGTCAATGGCATTTGCAGTACCAGATAAACTGCCTCTTGTGCACTTACTTCAACACTGTTTGAAAATACATTTCCAATATGTCTAACTTGTCTTTTGAGATCCATATTGCCATTCCTAGCTTCTTTTGCAGCTGCATGCAACAAATTACTCATCCCTCTTTGAGATTTACTAATATATGAAACTATATACATAGCACAAGCATATGGATCTAACACAAATTGAATGTCAGTGTTTGCCTTCCATGCTTTTAACACACTATCATTGTACAAATTTACACGGATCTCACTCGGATTTCTTTTCAAAAACACTTTTGAAGAGTTTAAGGAACTTCTAATGCATTTAATGTATTCTTTCTCACTCATTTGGACAACATGTTTCAGAAATTCTTCATAAGACATATCATATCCATCTTTCTTATTGTTCATTGTTTTCTGTATGTTTTGGTACAGTTTATAATACTTGTCTTTTTCGGTTTCCAGAGGCTGCAAGACCATAGTTTTGGAAAGAGGTGGAAGAGGATAACCAAATCGACATATTTTATCTTCTCGTTTTCTACACGTTCTAGAATGTTTGTGAATTTGAAGTTCTATTAAACGACCAAGGTTTGGATTGTCTAGAGAACATTTCAGATACTGATCCACATAAACAGCCAACTCTGCATCCGAATCCACATTGAATTTTGGGGCATTTTGTACCCATACAATCATGTGAATGTGTGGCGATCCACGTTGCTGAAATTCCACTCTAAAAAAGTAATCAACAACTTTTCCAAGAGGTTCGTGTTCACTCTTTAGAACTATGTTGATGAATTCTTTAACTCTGTGCTCGAAATACCTGGAACAAGTGACTGGATCTGATTGAATGAGTTTTATCTTTTGTTCCCAAGTCAAGTTTTCAATTTGATCATCAGTGTATTTCAAATTTTTATTTAAGATAGCTAACATTTTCAAAAGATCAATCCATCTTGTATCAGCCGAGGACAATGACATGAACCAAGTTGGCAAACCCAACTGACGAATCATAGCATAAACGTCTTTTTTTCTAGATTCTAAATATGCAGGAGAATTTCTTAGCTGCTTAAACAAATAGTAACCTTCATCATTTTTTACAATACTGTCAATGCATTCTGAGTTTCTTGCTTGTACAGCAGTAATCTTATCTGTTCCGGTCTGACACCTTCTAACAGCAAGGTTTGCTTTATCGTTCAATTGCTTCATTTGTATTTTTTTCAGTTTAAAAAATATATTGGGTACACTGTTAGCAGCCCGCCTATCTTGACTTCTCAATTCCCACTTTGCAATATCACTATAATGTACAGGCACCTGTCTGTCATCATTAGCTATTCGCCTCTGTCCACAAAATATGGTTGGAAAACAAAGATATTCTGAATCTTTATCTTGAAATATACTGAGTGGTCGCTGGCCTTCTCCAGGAGCAAATGTGAAACTAGAGTTTCTGTTTTCAAGATCTGCATCATCCAATAGAGTGTCAATATTTCCCACATTTTCCTGTGCGATTTCTTCTGCATCTGAATCATAAAGTTCTTCCACATGAGAAGTATTATCATTTGAAATATTATCAATCTGATCACTTGAACAACTGTCACATATTTCACTAACAACATCATCAAAATCAACAATATTATATTTTGAACATTCCTCTGTACACCACTCGAAAAAATTATGTATAATCTCAGCTTGGTTCTCATCATGAGTAATATCATCAAAACCAACATCATTTGTTTCTGAACAAGGTGTTTTGTGTGACTCCAAAAATGCAAAAACGGTTTCATTGCTTTCATCTGTGATTTTCTTTATCCACTGCTGATCAATTTCAACATTTGCATGTTTGTACAATTCACTACCACTCAATAGCCAGTGCAAAGCACACAATACATGGAATGGTCGGACATTTTCTGAGAAAACATATGACTTAAATGACATCTTCTTCTTCAATTTCACTGCAACTGTAACATTTTCGTCAAACGGTCTGGGCAAAGCATTTACAACTGGTTGAATATCAACAGGTACATTAACAACATTTCCTTTTACTGATAACTGGCGACCTCTGGGTAGTTCTCGCATCTGCATGAACGGTATACGTAAAGCAATAAGGCGTTCTTCAAGGGGAAACAGCTCCAGTTCTTTGGGTTTTGGTGGCCACTTCATTCCATTTAAAACAGACAATTTTGGGACTTTACCACATTTAATATTGTCTTTGCATGTGCTACATATCCATTCTTCTTCATTGACTGATTTCACACCTGTTAAGTATTTTTCCTTGTCTTTACAAACAAAAGTTTTAGCTTTTGATACAGTCTCTTCAAACCATGTCTGTTGACAACAACTACATACATAGACAGGTCCAACTGATATATTCTTGTGAAACTGTTCGATACAAACATCAATATCACTACCATAATTTCTGCGCTTTCTGTTGATCTTTTCAACTTGTGAAAAGGATGGATCTTTACGCTTGGCAGCTTTTCTTTTACAGTCTGTAATGTTTTCACTTTTTTTGTTTCTTTCATTTAACCTCCATTGTTGTTTTGCAACCCTTTCTTGTTCTAATTTATATGGATCTGACCTTGCCTTCCTCTTTGACCGATTTTGTATATTAATGTCTTTCTGTTTGAATTCATGGCTTTTTCTATATTCTCGTTTCTTTTCACTTTCCCATCTTTTATATTCATCTATCAATCTAGCTCTTCTCTTACATGCCTTTGTCATAGCTTTGTCTTTTCTCCTGTTTTCTTCAGATTGTCTAGCACTCTGCATTGATTTAAGTGTATATTCTCTATCCTTTTTTCTGTATTCTTCAGACTGTCTCGCACTCTTCATACATTTAAGTCTATATTCTCTATCCTTTTTTTGGTATTCTTCAGATTGTCTAGCACTCTGCATAGATTTAAGCGTATATTCTCTATCCTTTTTTCTGTATTCTTCAGACTGTCTAGCACTCTTCATAGATTTAAGCGTATATTCTCTATCCTTTTTTCTGTATTCTTCAGACTGTCTAGCACTCTTCATACATTTAAGCGTATATTCTCTATCCTTTTTTTGGTATTCTTCAGATTGTCTAGCACTCTGCTTAGATTTAAGCGTATATTCTCTATCCTTTTTTTGGTATTCTTCAGATTGTCTAGCACTCTGCATAGATTTAAGAGTATATTCTCTATCCTTTTTTCTGTATTCTTCAGATTGTCTAGCACTCTGCATAGATTTAAGCGTATATCCTCTATCCTTTTTTCTGTATTCTTCAGACTGTCTAGCACTCTTCATAGATTTAAGTGTATATGCTCTATCCTTTTTTTGGTATTCTTCAGATTGTCTAGCACTCTGCATAGATTGAAGTGTATACTCTTTGTCTTTTATTTTGAAGTTAGAACACTGCCTCAGTTTCTGCATATAAGCTCTCATATATTCTTTTCTGTCTGTATTTTTTTTCTTATTTGTTTTTTCTTTGTTCCTAATCTTTTGATTTTTAGTTACCTTTGTGCTATTTCCAGTCTTCTGTTCAAGTCTATGTTTTTGATCCTTGAAGTATTTGCCAATAAGGGTTGCATGACTCTCACTACTTGTATCATCAAAAAAGTCTTCTCCTGCATGTGCATTCCTCATATGGCTTTCAGACATCTTTCTCTTGTAAGTTACAGATTTCCAAGCATAGTCATATGGAGTGCCAGTATGACACTCTGCACTATTTTCAATATCAAATACTGAATTATGCTCAAGATCAGATAAGTCAAAGTCTAAAGGAAGAATTTCGAACTGTGTGGAAATGGAAATCATCATACTTTCATACAATGCATATAGAAATGTAACTAGATCATCTAAACAACTGAAAGCAGCTAGTAATGATTTTCCATCTGGAACTGATAATCCATCGAAACCATGGGAATGTGAATCAAATATAAAATATTTGCAATCTCTCTTGAACACAGAAGAACAAACTGAACCTATCATTATTAAAACATTTGAAGAACATTGTAAAGCAGTGTATAATGCTTGGTGAAGAGTAGGTAAACTGGTATTGACAAACTGTTCTGTGCAAAGACCTGTCATAATAGCAGATTTTTTTACAACGACTTCTTTGTTTAAAATTGAAACTAATCTTGGAAGTTCATCAAAGTTGAGCAACTTACTTCTGAATTTACCTTTAGCCTTTAATTCACATATAATCTTAACATACAGACAATCTCCAGCTAAAAGAATGTTGTCTAAATCTGTACTGCAAGAAATGTCCGAGTACACTGCATATATTAATGAACAAAGAGCATTTGCAGTGCATTGACATCCTCTGGACTCATTGCTAAATATTTCAGAACCTTGGTGAAAAGATCCCAGTTCAAATTTGACAGAATTAAATGGACCATTAGAAGGATTCCATAGTATTGTTTCAGCATGTTCACTTGCTGGAATGGCACTATACAATGGCTTATTAGAATCCATCAAACAGTTCTGTTCTCTTAAATTTACATTAGAAGATCTCATTGTTTCATGTATAGTACAGGTATTTGAAGAACTTTCTATAACATTTTCAAACGGTTCACAACAATAACTGGAAAGACAGTCAGGCTTGTTTTCATAGATGTTTTCAGACAACTTTTCAGACAAGTATTCAGACATGTTTTCAGACACATTATCAGACACATTATCAGACACATTATCAGACACATTATCAGACATATTATCAGACACATTTTCAGGTGACTCTTCAATGAACACAGATGGTTTTTTTGTGGGCTGGGATAGACCCCCATCTGATAAACCAATAACACCCATAGACACAGATGGCCCTTCATCTGAAACAGATGAAAGGTAAGGGTGGGCTAGGCCCCCATCTGATACACCAATAACACCCATCTGTACTGCCACACCAGGAGATTCCACATCTGTTACTTCACGTCTTCTTCTTTCCTTTCTAACTCTGTCTTCCTTTCTCCTTTGATTTAAAGACTTTTTCATCAAACGTGGCATCCTTATTCCTCAATCCAACACAAATTTGAGTCTCACAAGAATTATAATGTACAGTAAATATAGTTATGAATATAAATAATTGTTAAACACAATTGTTCACAGAAGAATGTTCAGATAGAAAATCTGTTTGGCGATACTAAAAAAGAAAAGAAAACATAGTAGTTTTATGAAGAAACAAAATTGAATAGTCACAATTTACAATCATACAAAGGAAACACCGTGATCAGCAAGGAGGCATTATCCCAAGTAGAGACCCTCTTGTGCATTGATAATTTTTGCCATAAAAGTTTTTTATATGAGCATATGATATTTATAAGTTTTAGAAGTTACTTACTTTGATACAAAATTGTTTCAGATGTTGCAACAAACAAAATATAAAGAATTATTTCGTTTTCACAGAATTAACAAATTAAATTTTCTCTTTTACCAATGGCACTTACCCGGTACAGGAATACCTGTTTTACCCACATCATAATGTCTTAGTAATCAATATTAAGACAGAACGATGTGTATTTAGTTAAATGCAATCATTTTCAAATAATGGGTACAATTCTGCAAGTGCAGAATTTTAAAGTATGTTGAAAAATATCTTCTGGTCTGTGTACCCAGCTCCTGAAAAGAAGAAGAAGATCACTGAAAAGAATGACTAATCAAAAATAGAGCTGTCAGGTAATCTGACTATAGTTCTGCTACAGGGCTATGAGATGAGAGCTGGAAAATGTTGATGTTTAAAAATCCAAGAGTTATGGACCCTTGGCCATTATTTACCATTACACCTTCCTTATCTTAGAGACAAAGTGTGGTATAAGTTTCATTGAAATAGGAACAAAAATATGAAAGTAAAGCAAAAAGCATTTTGATTTTTGAACACCAACAAGGGACATAACTCCAAGAGTTATGGATCACTGACCTTTATTCTGTTATACACGGTACATCCAGTCATTGTCCATGTTTATAAAAACTTAGTTTTTTTTATCTGACCTATTGACCTACTTTTTAGCCAGACATGACCCATATTCAAACCTAACCAAGACTTCATAGAGGCATCATTCTGAGCAAGTGTAATGAAGATTGCACTTAAAATGTGGCATCTAGAGTGTTCGCAAGATTTTTCTATGACCTGACCTACTAACCTCATTTTTGACCAGACATGACCCATATTTGAACTTGATTGAGATTTTGTAAAGATGATTTTTAGGAGCAAGTTTCATGATGTTCAAGCTCAAAATGTGGCTGCTACAGTGTTCACAAGATTTTTCCATGATTTGGCCTACTGTTTGACTGGACCCTTTTTCGAACTTGACCCAGATTTCATCAAGGCAATCATTCTAAGCAAGTTTCATGACGAATGGACTTAAAATGTGGCCTCTAGAGTGTTCACAAGGTTTTCCTATGACCTTATTTTTCACCGGACATGACCCATATTCGAACTTGACTAAGATTTTGTCGAGGTGATCGTTTTGAGCAAGTTTCATGAAGTTTAGTCTGAAAATGTTGCTACTAGAGTGTTCACAAGGTTTTTTCATGATTTGACCTACTGACCGACTTTTTGACCGGACAAAGCTGATATTGTCAAGATGATCATTCTGGGCAAGTTTGATGATGATCCGAGCATAACGGTAGGCTCTAGAGGGTTCACAAAGTTTTTCTCTGATTTGACCTACTGACCTAATTTTTGACCCAACATCACCCATATTCAAACTTGACCAAGACATTGTCAAGATGATCATTCTGGGCATGCTTGATGCTAATTGGACCAAAACTGTGGCCTTTAGTGTATTCACAAGGTTTTTTTTCTATGATTTGACGTACTGACCTACTTTGTGACCCGACATGACCCATATTCAAACGTGACCAAGATATTATCAAGATGATCATTCTGAGTAAGTTTGATGATGATTGGACCAAACCTGTGGCCTCTAGTGTGTTCACAAGGTTTTTCTATGATTTGACCTACTGACCTTATTTTTGACCAGACAACACCCATATCTGAACTTGACTGAGACATTGTCAAGATGATCATTCTGGAAAAGTTTGATGATGATCGGACCAAAACTGGTGTGTTCACAAGGTTTTACTCTGATTTGACCTACTGACCTACTTTTTGACCCGACATGACCTATATTCAAACTTGACCGACATATTGTCAAGATAATCATTCTGGGCAAGTTTGATGATGATAGGACCAAAACTGTGGCCTTTAGTGTATTTACAAGTTTTTTCTATGATTTGACTAACTGACCTACATTGTGACCCGACATGACCCATATTCGAACTTGACCCAGATATTGTTAAGGCTATCATTCTGAGCAAGTTTGATGACGATCTGACCAAAACTGTGGCCTCTAGAGTGTTCACAAGGTTTTTCTATGATTTGACCTACTGACCTACTTTTTGACCGGCCATGACCCATATTCGAACTTGACCGAGATATTGACAAGATGATCATTCTGAGCAAGACTGATGACAATCGGACCAAAATTTTGGCCTCTTGGAGTGTTCACAAGGGTTTTTCATGATTTGACCTACTGACCTACTTTTTGACCTGACATTACTCATATTCAAACTTGGCCAAGATTTCATCAAGGCAATCATTCTGAGTAAGTTTCATGCTGATTGGACTTGAAATGTGGCCTCTAGAGTGTTCACAGTTTTTTTTTTAATGATTTGACCTACTGACCTCATTTTTGACCAGACATGACCCATATTCAAATTTGAACAAAGGAACCAAGATCTTATGGTGGTTTAAGTTGTGTGCAAGTTTGGTTAAATCAAATCATGAATGAGATGGCTATTGTGCAGATAAGACAAAAGTAGGCAATTTGTGCCCTTTCAGGGGCCATAACTCCGGAACAGATGATGGGATATGAGTGATTCAACAAAGGAACCAAGATCCTATGGTGCTTCAGGTTGTGTGTAATTTTGGTTAAAATTATATCATGAACAAAACAGCTATCATGCAGACAAGACCAAAACAGCCAATTTTTGCCCTTTCAGGGGCCATAACTCTAGTACCCTTGACGTGATATGCCTGGTTCAAGAAAGGAACCAAGATCTTGTGGTGGTACAAATTGTGTGTAAGTTTGATTAAAATCAAATGATAAATGAAACGGCTATTGTGCAGACAATACCAAAAATAGGAAATTTTTGCCTTTTCAGGAGCCATAACTCTGGCACCCATGATGGGATATGGCTGGTTCAAGAAAGGAACCAAGATTTTGTGGTGGTACAAATTGTGTGTAAGTTTAGTAAGAATCAAATCATAAATGAAACAGCTATCATGCAGACGAGATCAAAATAGGCAAATTTTGCCCTTTCAGGGGCCGTAACTCCGTAACACATGATGGGATATGGCTGGTTCAAGAAAGGAACCCAGATCTCATGGTGGTACAAGTTGTGTGCAAGTCTGGTTAAAATCAAATCATAAATGAAGATGCTATCCTGCGGACAAGAAATTGTTTACGCACGCACGCACGCACGGACGCACGCACGCACCCACGCACGGACGACGGACGACGGACAAAATGTGATCACAAAAGCTCACCTTGTCACTACGTGACAGGTGAGCTAAAAATGTTACAAAATCTGCAAAGTACATGTACATTTTACAGAAGATTAAAATATACAACTATGGATAAATAATGTAAAAAGATATTTCTTCATCATGAAAACACACCTAATAGGTTTGATCCCCTTGAACCCCACTTTTATGCAGTAAAACTGTGGTTTACAGGGATAAACTTTATCTTTGTTATTTCTGCTCTAAAATATAGATTGTGGGTACTTGATAGAACCGCCTTGATGAGGCGGTTCTAATAAGTACCCACAATCCACATTTTGAGCAAAATTAAGAAAAATATCACAATTTTTCATCTTACTATTTTTTTTTCGCCAGTGAAGTTTACAATGTATTTGTATAGGCGTGTTTTTGTAATGGATATATCAGATACATTTATGAAAGCGTTCTTTTTAAACTTAAAACTGTAAAATGAAAGAAGTTATGATCTTCTGTCAGAATAAAATGGCTAAAGTTGTGACAAAATGCCTTTTGAGAAAAAAAGGATCAATCTGGTTGGCTTAACCATACCAGGTTTTTAAGACTGTTCATAAGCTTCGTATCTCCACACTTTTGAAGCCAAAAACTATCCTTTCTGATTGGCTGTTAGGTGCAAACTTTTGTCACAAGGTGTATTTTGATGTGGAAAATAGAATCAAACTGAAAAGCATTTTTTGAAAAAAGTGTAGTTACAAGGTTTTGTAATCATACCAGACAATAGTAGTTCTACACTGAAACCAATCTACGATACAAAATGGTTATCCTTTGGAAGCAATTGAGAAGTATGTATTCACCAGATTGTACAATTTTAAATCTGGACCAGACTAGCTAGTTTCAACCAATTAGACCTAATCAGTGATCCTCAGATTATTACAAAATTCCACTATGGAATCAATAACCCGAAAGGACCTGAAAATATAATCTACACTATGATGAAAAATTGAAGTGAAGGCAATGACCAAGAATCAATATGATTAACTCACAGCTCCCATCAGAGTCACCAAATGGAAAGAAACACAAACATGAAATAACTAGACCCTAATGGAAACATCAATAGTGGAAAGCCAAAAGGGCTGTTAACTTTCCAACAAAATGGCCAATTGGGTATCCAAAACAAAATGATATAAGTGATACAAACATTCAAAGACAAAAGCCAGTTTCAGGCATCTGTGAATAAGATGCAGATTGGTCAATGCATAAATACAATCTGATGACTTTGTTTTAAACAACTGGAACCAGGGCCGAGTTGTTCAAAGCATCAATAGCTTAACGAGCTTAGTGGTAAAAAAATCAATTCTTCTAGTAAGCAAAATATCTAAAACAATGGTATTTTTGCTAAAAAAGTATGAGCAGCTGCTCACATTATTTTCAGTAAAAACATTTGTATATAGAGGATCTTACATGAGTGTTCATGTATTATTGAATTTATTAAACGAGTTGCGGAAAAGGGATAAAATGCGAGGCTTTGCCGAGAATTTTATCCCTTTTCCTCAACGAGTTTAATAAATTCAATAATACATGAGCACGAATGCAAGATTCTATTTATCATATGACATTAAAACGCATTTTATTCACAACTGTTTATGAAAATATCAATATTCCGCCATTAGTAAATGCGACGTCGTTAAGGACGTTGTACATGTAATGTTACGGGACGTTATCTAGCTAATTTGCATATTTAATCCACTAGTGGATTATCGAAAATATTATATGGCGTTATTACACTCTCAGACGGGACGTCATATGAAAACGTCCTTAACGACGTCGCGTGAACTAATGTCGGAATATTGGTATTTTTGCAAACAATCGTGAATAAAATGCGTTTTAAATGCCATATGATAAATAGAATCTTGCATTCGTGCTCATGTATTATTGAATTCATTAAACTCATTGAGGAAAAGGGATAAAATGCTCGGCAAAGCCTCGCATTTTATCCCTTTTCCTCAACTCGTTTAATAAATTCAATAATACATGAACACTCATGTAAGATCCTCTATATATTTAATGATCAAAGTTTTAATGGCACAATAACTAACAACATCATTTGTTTTGAACAAATGGACCCTGGGGCCAGTTGTTCAAAGCATTGTTAGCTTAACGAGCTCATTAGTGGTCATATTGTTAACTGTTCTAGCAAGTTTAATATGTAAAATTTTGGTATTTTTGCTGAAAAAATGTGAGCAGCTGCAAAAGCTGCTCACATTTTTTCAGCCAAAATATTAGCATATTTGCCATAATAAATGATCAAAGTTTTAACGATACGTTAACTAACGACGTCGTTAGTTTTGAACAAATGGACACAGGGCAGGAGCCAGTTGTTCAAAGCATCGTTAGCTTAACGAGCTTGTTAGTGGTCGAATTGTTAACTGGTCTTTTTATACAGAGATAGCTTCAAAAGGGTGGGTTTTATGAAAAGTCCAAATGTACCTAATATTTTTCCATGTTCAATGAAACATCCATCTTCTCCTTGTTTGCCAATGAGGAATTCCCAAGTTCGAGTCTGGATCTGTTTTCGATCCACGTAAATGAACTCAAGGGCTTGTCGGAAGGTCTTGAACACAAACGCACTAAGCCATGTCGAGGCAAAGTTGTCAGCAGATCCAAAGGCACTGTACCCTCCATCATCATGCATATACTTTAACTGCTGTTGGAAACCTGAAAAATCAATTTTGCTGCAGAATAATTCACATTAGGCCTAAAAAAAATAACTGTGTTTATCATATGACGTCGCGTCTGAGAGTGTAATAACGTCATGTAATATTGTCGATAATCCACTAGTGGATTAAATATGCAAATTAGCTAGATACGTCCCGTAATGTTACATGTACGATGTCCTTAACAACGTCGCATTTACTTATGGCGGAATATTGACATTTTTGTAAACGATCGTGAATAAAATGCTTTGAAATATCATATGATAAATAGAATCTTGCATTCGTGCTCGTGTATTATTGAATTTATTAAACTCGTTGAGGAAAAGGGATAAAATGCTCGGCAAAGCCTCGCATTTTATCCTTTTTCCTAAACTCGTTTAATAAATTCAATACCGTAATACATGAGCACTCATGTAAGATCCTCTATTTCTGCTAACATGCTGAAAAAGATTAGGGTTGGTAGGTCAATTTACCTTTTTTTTTTCAACTTTTTTATTTGATGGAAAAAGAACAAAAATCCTTAAAAGGGCTTAATTCCAGCCATATTACCAGAAAACATTCAAATAATGAGGTTTAGAGTGTCAAGGTAGCAAAAGAACAGGATTTTAAGTATTAGTTTTGCTTTTTTGAGTTTTATGATATTTTATCAAAAGTGCAGGAAATTTTATGGTCAGTAGGTAAGAAAATTTGTTCTAGATGGCCTTAAAAATGGCAGGATCAGCACAAAAAATCAGGATTGTTTGGGTTAGCGGAAACACAGCTATTTTTTTTAGGCATTATTAAGGCAAATATGCTATTTCGTTTTGCTGAAAAAATGTTGCTCTTGCGAAAGCAACTCACATTTTTACCCACAAAAATACCAGAGTATTATTAGATATTGCACTTGCTAAAACAGTAAACAATGTTACTGCTCTTGGGCTCATTTTGAACAAATGGGCCATGATGCTGAAAAAGACTGAGCCCGTCCCAGTAACTACTAGGACACAGAGGCACACTGTTTTGTTCATACAGTGAAACATTGATGGTTCAAACCCTGATATCTCATTTACCACAGCTTTTTCAAACCCATTCTTGAGTCCCAACGAAAATTTTTTCTATAACTGTACACGGCCCCCGCCCATAGGGGCTTGAAGAAATATATGGGCTGCATGATGCTTCCACGCAGAGCTGTATCTGGCCCGCACACTAGTACTGGTGAAACCGCTTAGAGGATCTAAGCCTGTCCAGGAAATGCGGTGCGAGGCGGACTGTCCATGCTAATAGACCCAATTGGTTTCATTGGGTGACAGGGCTTGAGATGTCATTTCATCTCAATGTCGGGTAAAAGTCCCACAAAATTTGAAGCAACGTCTCCAAAATGACCTTTACAGTGTTGACGGGGACGTTAAACCTCAAATCAATCAATCAATCTATAACTGCACAATCAGTATATTTGGATTAATTTAGGAAGAATATTCTTATTTGATCTTGAAAATAAATGTCAATGTACTCATTAGAATCGCCTCAAAGATGAGTACACGACATACCATTATTCTAGAGGAATTTAAAAGAAATCCCTTTTATACCTCCTGATCTGATACTACGTTTTACTTTAACCCTTTTTGTACCAAATGGAATCCTCCTACTTATATATGAGCCCCGCCAAGCGAATTTGTGTCTTCGAGCATTCCATCATGACAAATTTTAACTGCGCATGCCCAGCCATTCAGAGGGGCCAGGGATATGGCTTTCTGTCTGAAGGTTCCTCTTAATTCACTGCTTGTATGAGCGAGCAGCGAAGGTTCTGGCGAGACTGCGCGGATGCGCAGGCTCGTCTGAACCTTTGCTGCTGGCATAGGCGATAAGTACCAAAATTGCTTGATGGGGCCCATATAATGCTCAGGAGTCCATTTCAAAATTTAGGGGCTTCAGGTTGTGTTTTCTTCAAAATTTCTTTAAACTGGCTGAACTTTTTGCAAACAGTGTAGGAGCTGATTAGACGCCGCATTCTGCGACATCTGATCTGGGCCTGCACTGTTTGCCAAATACCCATTTTGGGGTTTCTGGTACAAAATGGGTTAAATGGCTCTAAAACAAATTTTCATGGGCCTAAAGGTGTTTGAACTATTGAAGTTTGACTGTAGAGTGGACCTTCATTATAATGACAGTATTTTGTTCCCTTACTTTTTGACATTACAAAACAATATTGTCTTTAAAGGTGGATTATTGAGCTACCGGGTCTCAAATTTTTTTTTCTGGTTTTTATCTTCAATGCATACTCCTTTGTCATGTGTACACTTTTGGAGCTGAATACAGCTTCAGAACTTTGTGAAAATGGTCGTTTTCATTCGTTTTTTCCCTTCGCTCTGAACATGTGTTTGGAATTTCTGTTCTAAAAATAAATCTGTCGCTTTACACATAAATGGAGACAGTATCGTCTCTGAGTGTCGTTACTTATGGCATCTATTCAGCGCCATATGTTTTTCTGATTCAGGCATGGCCTAAGCAAACAAGGCCAAAAATTAACGTCGCATAACGTCATATATGGGGATTCTATTTTTGTCACAAACTAAAAATTGATCTAACTAGTGTTCGAAACCTAGTCAGGGAATCCCTCTCAAACTCGTTTACCTGTCATCATAACTGTTTGCATTTTTGCATAAAATGCATTCATTTCTATTGTTTTAAAGAAAAACACCGGCTTTATGCATTTTATTTTTGGAAGCTTTTTTTACTGATAGCTCAATAATGCACCTTTAAGGAATCCCACAATGGAGTAGAATAATAGGTAATAAGAACAAAAGGTAACAAAGGGCCTTTTCCCCTTAATCCTTATCTGGCTGACCACAACAACCTTTTGCAAATATTGTAAATCCCGATCAGAAGAAGCCATCTGATCAGGATCTACACTGTTTGTCATTCAGTCTGCAAATTTAAATGAATATAATAAATGAAGTAATTTGATGTGTGTGGCAAAATTATTCAACAGCATAAGGATTAATTACTCGAAGGAACAAAAGTGTGGACATTTGTAGTTGTAGACATTTGTTAGAATGGCTCCGGTGATCTTAACAAATATCCACAACATTTTTTTCTCAAAGTATTTTACCATATCTGCTTTAAACAAGTTTTGTCACTCAAATGACTATATGGGCCCCGACAAGCGAGTTTGGTACTTATCGCCTATGCGAGCAGCGAAGGTTTAGGCGAGCCTGCGCATCTGTGCAGTCTCGCCAGAACCTCCGCTGCTCGCTCATACAGGCAGTGAGTCAAGAGGAACCTTCAGATCGAAAGCCAGATCCCTAGCCCCTCTGAATCGCTGGGCATGCGCAGTTAAAATTTGTCATGACGGAATGCTCAAAGACACAAATTCGCTTGACAGGGCTCATATACAGAAGGTTAATTGTACCTTGATAAAGATGATCTTGCAGCTTTGCCTCTAGATCTGATGTGAGCTGGTTTGTAGCTGTGAGATACTGTAAGACAGCAATACTGGGGGCCAATGTAACCATATTTTGTTCTCCACAGCCTGTTGGAAGGGCTACTAGCTTCTCCAGCCCCGACAGGGAAGGGCCCATCACATCTCCTGGTAAACAGAAATTCAATGTACATCACAACCTCTTTATAACACTATTTATGGGGTCCATAGCAACAACAACCGTGTTATATTCAAACAAAAATGTATAGATTATATAGAAAAATGACCATAAATGGTCATTTTTCTATATAATATATACATTTTTGGTATCCATCTTGGAAATATGTTATATCCAAAACCATGTTATAAAGAGCAGTGTTATCCTGCTCATAATCCTATCCTGCTCGCAATGCTCAGATGTGAGCAAGTAGCAGTAATAGGAGAAAAAAAATAATGAGATTGTGGTGTATTAATTGAGTGTTTGAGTTTTACATCTCACTAACAGCTAAGGTCATACGGCGACTGGATCTCAGTTTAAAGACTCATCCGAAAGTCTGGAGAAGCCCGGGATCAATCCTGGGACCCCTGGTTTACATGGGAAGTAGCATAACCACTACACCGTGAAGGCTTCCTGTGGTGTATTAAATACAAACAGATAAGGATGGTATTTGATGATAACAAAGGGATACTTTTTGAGAGTTCTCCATAAAAACCTATGTTGTGGGTATTCATTAGAACCATCTCAGCATGTCATTACACAAATATGCCTATACAAATACATTGTCACCTTCATCGCCAGAAAATGAAAATTTTACGATAAAAAATTGTGATATTTTTATTATTTCTGCTCTAAAATATAGATTGTGGGTACTCGTTAGAACCGCCATGATATTTTTCTTATTTCTGGTCAAAATATAGATTGTGGGTACTCGTTAGAACCGCCTCATGGAGGCGGTTCTAACGAGTACCCACAATCTTTATTTTAGAGCAGAAATAAGAAAAATAACGTTTACCCACCTAAACCTCATTTTTACTATATAAAAGTGGGGTTCGAGGGGATCAGAATTATATAGGCGTGTTTTCGTGATGTGGTTCATATGAATATTGACAATATTTGCGTGTATGGAGAAATAGGAAAACTATCCTTCAGCTATGATAGGATACAATGTTTGTTTGATTTGAGGTTTAACGTCCCCGTCAACACTGTTATGGTCATTTTGGAGACGTTGCTTCCAATTTTGTGGGACTTTTACCCGACCGTGAGATGAAATGACATCCCAAGCCCTGCCGCCCAATGAACCAATAGGGTTTATTAACATGGACGGGCCGACTCGCACCGCTTTGCCTGGGCAGGCTTAGATCCTCTAAACGTTTTACCAGTACTCCTGTGTGCGGGTTGGTTTCAGCTCTGCATGGAAGCATCATGCAGTCCACCTATTTCTTCAAGCCCCGACGGGCGGGGGCTGGATAATGATAACGTAGGTTTATATGGAGAAATAAGGAGAATTATCCTTCAGTTATGATAGGATACATTAAAGCAATGATTAACCCTTACTATGACAGTACATGGTATTTTCAAATAGGTGGACCATTCACATTAATGTTCAGTTACCCCCTATATCAATTGCATTGTAGCATGATGACCTGGTAAAGATATGCTATTGCTTTTTCAGGTCAACGTGACATTGCACTTTTATGAATGAACCAGACTATTGGAAGAAATGGCAAAAATGTTATTATTGCTGGAAAAATTTGAAAAATTATTTTTTAAAAAATATCATAGGAAAAATTACGGTCAGCTGATAATAATATTGACCAATTATTGCGTGCCCGAATGTTTGGACACACTGAGGATAATTAATCACTGACTGCCAATTTAAGCATGTAAAAGGGAACAAACTGATGTAAAGAATACCAGATTTGTGTCATCTGATATCAAGTTTTTCAGGCTCAGCTTTGAGAACACATGTATAATCGCAAGCTTTGCCTAGCAAGCCTCGCAATTTAGGCAAGCCTCACAATTATACATGCATTCTCTAAGCCTTGCCTGATAAATATACCTATGCCTATGAGACAAAGACATCCCTGTGTTTGCTTGCTAGTGGGACAGCTTGCATGTGACTTTTGATGTTATGACTTTGCAAACTTTTGTTTTGTGAACGTCTGTTTCTTCATCAGCCGCAAGAGAATGTTGTCCACCACGCACGTATTGAACCCACAGCCTCCTGATCACCAGTAAGAAGTTCATTCTACTAGATTCCAAGGCAGTACTAACGAGTGCAAACAGTATGCTTTTCAGCAAAACTATAGAACATAATGTTTACTTGTAACCTACCATGCCCCACCACCACCGCACCTGTTTTGTCCATAGTAAAGTGGGGTTTACCAAAAACAATATGTCCCCCCAACCTAATTACTATCCCTTAATTATCCTAAGGGGACATATTATGGTTTTGGTGCGGATCCCCATTGCGTTTGTGCTGGCATAGCCTATTTGAAGCAGTATATCTCCTGAACCTATGGATGGATTCTGACCAAACTTGTATGGTTACATCATTAGGATGGGGGAAAACAGTCATTAGGTTACGATGACCTTGACCACGGTGACGCTGATGCCAACTCTAATGGGATTCGCACCAAAAACAATATATCCCCTTCACCTCCAGAGGGGGTACGTAATTATTTTTAAATATCCTAACAAGTTACCATATTTACCCTAATTCCTTACCCCACCTAGTGTTGTGTCTAAAAATAGCTAGATGAGTGTCAAACAGTGTAGACCCAGATGAGATGCCGCAATATGCGGCATCTCAACTGGGTCTACATTGTTTGCTCAGGCCTGTCTGTCCAAATACATACGGTAAATACGGTCTGCAAAATAAAAATATAGACTAAAGCCAGGTACCTATAACATTGACCCATCCTCTGAGGGAACCAGGAACCACCTCTTCTCTTGGAATCTTAGGCTCAATAGTCTTCTTATACAAACCCTCGAAATCTGTAGAAAAAAAATGCAGTGTATCACTATATTAATCAAGTTTTGTCCATATAACAAAGGCACTGACAGCAGTTGTGGGTCAATTGTGTCTGAGTGCAGTTTGGAAAAAATAGTCCTGAACTGTTTGTTTTTTTTTAATCCATTGTATACTGGTGGACTCTTCCATTGCTATATGTTGGACAAGTTCATTTGTCATATAAGGGGTGGTTGGCATACAAGTGATATAACATAATGGCAGCAGTGTTACAGAAATGTCAATGTAACTTACCCTGAGGACATATATAATGGGATTCTGTTAGCTCCTCCTCAATTCCCTCAGCCTGTTGATAGAATAATACAGTAACTATTATTTAAACAATATTGAGTATATGATCTTATGGTCACCTCTGTTTAACAGCCACCTCCCTTCAGCAGAGACAATTCCTCCCCCACAAAGCATTTCACTATCTATTTAACCTCTGCTGAGCAGCCACCTGTCTCTTCCAGCCAGCAGCCAATTTTCAAAACCCAAAGTCCCTCGATTAAACAGTCAAGAGTTATCTCAATAAGCCGAAATTTGCAAAGTAAACTCAAGAAGAAAAAAAAATCTGGTGTATTTATTTCTCTCACAATTACCATTTTGATATTAGCACACATGTATTTTTCTTTTCATACATGCATGTTAAGCTGTCTTCAGTTATCACTCATTTTTGTTTGTCTATATTTAGCCAAACATCATCCGTGATGTTCTATCTATAGAGCCAAACAGCACAATTGACTACCTGATATTGTGTCTATAAATAGCTAGATGCGAGGCAAACAGTGTAGATCCTGATGAGATGCTGAATTCTGCGGTGTCCAATTTGGGTTTACACTGATTGCTCAGGCCCATATGTCGAAATACTTATGATAAATGCAATAGCTCAGAGATTTTTGCCCATTTTGTACTGAATGGAATCCTTCCCTTTCATAGAGCAGGAGTCCATTTCGAAACAGTGGGGTGTCAGGGTCAGTTTATTTTTTTTTATCATATGACGTCGCATCTGAGAGTGTAATAACGCCATGTAATATTTTCGATAATCCACTAGTGGATTAAATATGCAAATTAGCTAGATACGTCCCGTAACGTTACATGTACGACGTCCTTAACGACGTCGCGTTTACTAATGGCGGAATATTGACATTTTTGCAAACAAACGTAAATAAAATGCGTTTTAAATGTCATATGATAAATAGAATCTTGCATTCGTGCTAATGTATTATTGAATTTATTCAACTCGTTGAGGAAAAGGGATAAAATGCTCGGCACAGCCTCACATTTTATCCCTTTTCCTCAACCGTTTAATAAATTCAATAAAACATGAGCACTCATGTAAGATCCTATATATTTATTTATTGAGAAAATGATAAAACTTTATTCAAACAGTGATCAAAAGTCACCTGTATTTTAAAACAATACTATAATGTTATTAATCAAGTAATTTCGTATTGTCCCAGTTACAGGTCCTCGGTCTGCCGAAGGCCGAGGCCAATACAGCTGACCGAGGACCTGTAACTGGGACAATACGAAATTACTTGATTAATGACAATTTTATTAACTGACACCATAAAAAACATGATTTATGATTTTTTAATATTGGTTGACCTTGTGTAAAATAGGATAGTCAATTAATAATGTCTGACATTGTGTGCATTCTAAGGCTGCTGACTGCTGAAAACAAACTTCCTACTGTTTCATACAAATTTATGCAAAAGAAAAAATATGAAACATAACGATATTAAATTACACTATTAAGCGTCGAGAACGTGAAAACTACTGGACGCTTTTTACGCTAAATCCTTTGGATCTTAATGTGTTCAGCTAGAAGAGTGCAAACTACAGTCATTCCGTCTATTAAATTACAGTCGGTTATTTGGTTTTCTCTGTTCAAAAATAAAGAAGACCTTGATTAGCTAGAGCATAAAACAGTTGAAATAATAAAACAAAACAAATCAAAACATGTGCAGTAAAACCTCAATGGATTGAACACGGATAGCACATTTACCATGGCTTATTCAAAACTCCTTCTTGAAACCCTGGGGAAGACATGGAAAAATTAACCCTTATCCTGCTGAACGTGACAATCCCTTCATTGCGAACAGTGTCAATCCAGATCAGATGGCTTCTTCACCATTGTAAACAGTGTAGATCCAGATCAGATGGCTTCTTCATCATTGCAAACAGTGAAGATCCAGATCAGATGGCTTCTGAAGAAGCCATCTGATCAGGATCTACACTGTTTGTCATGCAGTTTGTGAATTAAACAAATGCATTATATAAAGTAATTTGATTGGTGGATAGTCAGAAGTGGGTGTGGCTAAATAAATTTATTCAGCAGGATAAGGGTTTAAGATAATTAAGGAAGATTTACCAGTTCTATCCCCTAAAGATGTACGTTGTGTACTCAGAATGAACTTGATAATGTGATTCTCATAAGTACACATAAAACAGTCTAACTTCAATGCTGTGAACACCTTTGGAACAATGAAAATCTGTTTGAGACACTGACAGGAGTAGTTCGAGCTTAGAAGCTTGAACATCATTGTCCCTTCTAACCTTGAGTGGCCTAAATAACCCCATCATGAAAACATTTTCATAGTCTCAAAGGTATTCAAGCCATTGACATTTGGGCGTATTATGGTATTTTACCTTAACCAGTAGCTGTCTTACTACAGCGTCTGAGCTTTGTTTATTTCTGTAGCCTCTAGGTGGCACTGTACTTCTACATTTGGCTCTATGCTCTCGTAAAAATGCCTTGAAATATAAAACAGAAGTGAAGGCAATGATCAGGGGCCAGTTGTTCAAAACTAACGATGTTGTTAGCTAACGTATCGTTAAAATTTGATCAATATGGTGAAAATACTAATATTTTTAGTGAAAAAAATGTGAGCAGCTTTTGCAAATGCAAAAGCTACTCACATTTTTTTGGAAACAATAACAAAGTTTTAACTAGAATTTGTTTTTCTACAAAAACACAGATGTCTCCCCTCTTTTGACCACTAAGTATGACCTTGACATTGGAGGTACTGACCTCAGTCTTGTATACAGTACATCAACCAATGAAGATGAACATTTCTGCAAAGTAACTTTAATAAAAAGTTCATGGAGAAATAAGAAATTTATTGACTGTAAACAAAAAAGCCCTTTTTTATCTTTGATATCTAAGTATGGCCTTGACCTTTGAGGTACAACACATCATCTCATGATGGTTAACATTTCTGCCAAGTAATTTTATAATCCATAAAAGAATAAGAAAGTTATTAACCGTACACAAAAGGCCTCTTTCTTGACATTTGACCTCTAGGTATGACCTTGACATTGGAGGTAAGGACCTTGGTCTTGCACATGACTCATCGTCTAATAAAGGTGAACATTTCTGCAAGGTTACTTTAAAAAGTCTATCCAGAAAAAAAAAAGTTATTGACTGGACACACAAAAAAAGACTTTTTTTGACCTTTGACCTCTTAGTATGACCTTGACCTTGGAGGTACCGACCTGGGTCTAGCTATAACACATCGTCTCATGATGGTTAACATTTCTGCAAAGTAATTTCACAATCTATCCAGGAAAAAGAAAGTTATGGACTGAACACCAAAAAAGGCCCCTTTTTTACCTTTGACCTCTTAGTTAAACCTTGACCTTTGAGGTACCAACATAGTTCATGCAAGAGTAACATCGTCTCATTGTGGTTAACATTTCTGCCAAGTAATTTCAAAATCCATCTACAAATAAGAAAGTTATTGACCAAACACGAAAGAAGGCCCCTTTTTTTACCTTTGACCTCTAAGTATGACCTTGACCTTTGAGGTACCAACCGGGGTCATGCACACAACACATCGTCTCATGGTGGTTAACATTTCTGCCAAGTAATTTCAAAATCCATCAAAAAATAAGAAAGTTATTGACCGAATACAAAAAAGGGCCCTTTTTTACCTTTAACCTCTATGTATGACCTTGACCTTTGAGATACCAAACTGGGTTATGCGTGCAACACATTGTCTCATGGTGGTTAACATTTCTGCCAAGCAATTTCAAAATCAATCTAAAAATAAGAAAGTTATTGATCAAACATGAAAAAAAAAAGCCTTTTTTTTATATTTGACCTCTTTGTATGACCTTGACCTTTGAGGTACCAACCTGAATCATGCATGCAACACATCGTCTCATGATAGTTTACATTTCTGCCACATAATTTCAAATTCTATCTAAAAATAAGAAAGTTATTGAAAAAACACGAAAAAAGGCCCCATTTTTGACCTTTGACCTCCAAGTTTGACCTTGACCTTTGAGGTACCAACCTGGGTCATGCAAGCAACACATCCTCTCATAGTGGTTAACATTTCTGCCATTAATTTCAAAATCCATCTAAAAATAAGAAAGTTATTGACCAAACCCGAAAAAAAGGCCCTTTTTTATATTTGACCTCTATGTATGACCTTGACTTTTGAGGTACCAACCTGAATCATGCATGCAACACATCGTCTCATGATAGTTAACATTTCTGCCACATAATTTCAAATTCTATCTAAAAATAAGAAAGTTATTGACAAAACACGAAAAAAGGCCCCATTTTTTACCTTTGACCTCCAAGTTTGACCTTGACCTTTGAGGTACCAACCTGGGTCATGCAAGCAGCACATCCTCTCATAGTGGTTAACATTTCTGCCATAAATTTCAAAATCCATCTAAAAATAAGAAAGTTATTGACCAAACCCGAAAAAAAAGGCCCTTTTTTTACCTTTGACCTCTAAGTATGACCTTGACCTTTGAGGTACCGACTTGCATCATACGTGCCACACATCGTTTCATGGTGGTTAATATTTCTGCCAAGTAATTACAAAATCCATCTAAAAATAAGAAAGTTATTGACCGGACACGATTTGCCCATACACACACACACACACACACACACACACACACACACACACACACACACACACACACACACACACACACACACACACACACATATACATACATACATACATACCGACAAAGTTCCAAGGGAGATAACTCAAAAAGTATAAATGCGAGAGTTATAGTTCTTGCGCTCTGCACGTCGTCTAATATTGATTAATATTTATATGAAGTTTCGTGATGATAGCTTGAACAGCTTTCAGGTTATAGAGAGGACACGATTTTGTGACAGACAGACAGACGCCCCAGACAGACAGACGCCCAGTGGAAAAAACAATATGTCTCTCCGAAAAAAAATTTTTCGGGGGAGACATAAATTTTCAGGGGAGACATAAATATTGCACTTGCTAGAATGGTTAAAAATCCAACCACTGACAAGCTCATTAAGCTAACAAGGCTTTGAAGAACTGGCTCCTGGAATTGATATAATTACCAAAGACACCAAAGGGAAAGAAACACAAACTTAAAGCAGTGATATCGGAATTAAGGGGAATGGCGAACACCTGGCAGATTTTTTCCACCATGTTTCAAAGGGAAACAACTTTCGGGACTTCCTGTTTGCTTTTCTATAGGCCCTGTCCCACTGAAAAAGGGGTCTACTCTTAAAGGAAAGAATTTGCTCCTCAGGAGCAAATTCTTTGCTTTACGAGTTGATCCCTATTGACATGGTAGACAAAAATACTTTGCAGGAGTTACCTCCCCTGAAGGTGTATCCATTCCCCTTTAAACATTACAACAAGAAAGCCAAAAGGACTGTTTCTTTCCCACAAAATGGCAAACAGCTATCCAACACAAAAAACATTTATAGCAGTACATACATGAAAATACAAACAATGATAATAATAAACCACAACAGAAGAAATGGAATGGTCAGAAAAGAATTTTACTGGCGGCTTAAATCAATTTTACACAGCTACAATCCTCGCCATTGATTTTGCCATGGATTACACAAATAATATGTTCAGTCTGCATGAAAGGTTTCTAACTCACCAGTGGTGCAGTTCTATTTAAGAAATGAACGTAATTTATTTAACCCATAAAATGCCAATCACGACTGTTGCCATCTGATTTTGCCGTCTGCAGGTTACCTTAAAAGTAATTTTTTGCAAACAGTGTGGACCCAGAACAGACTGCTCCTGTAGCAGCAGTCTGATCTGTGTCCACACTGTTTGCCTGTATGTAAAAACATTTTTAAAAAGTTCGCAAGACGATTCAGCAGACGACAAATACAGACGACATTTTAAGATGCAATTTTCTCAGCAGCTTAAGGTTGAAACTGAAGTTTTAGTGAAAAATTACTTTTAATTCTTAAATTTACATTATTTTTTTCTAGCCATTGATAATGTGACAAAAAATTTGGGTTTGAGGGCTAAAACTGAACGAAAGAAAACAAAAAAAAAAACAACAAGAGTGCAGTTGACATCATACCGTCATCATCAACTAACAATTTTGGAGAGAATCATGTTTTTTTTCTGACATCACTTTTTGATCATATGACATAGCATGAAACAATGTATTCATTCAGGTATGAACAACATTGCATTCTAACACATAAAATGCCAATCACGATTATTGTCATCTGCTTTGCCGTCTGCCAGTTACCTTAAAAGTATTTTTTTTTTGCAAACAGTGTGGGTCCAGATCAGAGTGCTCCTGTAGCAGCAGTCTGATCTTGGCCAGCACTGTTTGCCTGTAATCAAAAATATTTTTAAAGATTTGAAAAAAAAATTAGCAGACGACAATAGCAGACAACATTTTCAGATGTAGTTTTTCTCGGCGTCTGAAGGATTAACTATGGGCATTTTCTGTAAACGCACTGACCAGTGCATTTAACCCTTTTTGTACCAAATGGAATCTTCCACCTTATATAGAGCAGGAGTCCATTTCCAAATTTATGGGTGTCAGGCTGTGTTTTCTTCAAAATTTTATTTGGAAAATGGCTGAAATTTTTGGAAAAAGTGTAGGCCCTGATCAGCATTCTGCGGTGTCAGATCTGGGCCTGCACTGTTTACCAGGGTAACCATTTTGGGAATTCCAGTACAAAATGGGTTAAAGAAAACCCCTATAGTTAACTGTCATGAGAATGAAGATATATGGGTATTGTGTGGTACATACAGACACTGTGATATTGACAGCTCCTAGTGTCATTGGTTTGATTTTAAAAGGTATGGATTTGGACCATTCTGAACAGATACAGATACAATATTGTGAGGTACTTACAGACACAGTGATATTGACAGCTCCTAGTGTTGTTGGTTTGTGTTTAACAGGTATGGACTATGTTCTGAACAAGGTATTGTGAGGTACTTACAGACACTGTGATATTGACAGCTCCTAATGTTGTTGGTTTGATTTTAAAAGATAACGATTATGTTCTGAACAAGGTACTGTGAGGTACTTACAGACACTGTGATATTGACAGCTCCTAATGTTGTTGGTTTGATTTTAAAAGGTATGGACTATGTTCAGAACAGGGTGTTGGGAGGTACTTACACAAACTGTGATACTGACAGCTCATAATGTTGTTGGGTTTGATTTTGAAAGGTATGGACTTGGACTCTTCTGAACAGGGTATTGTGAGATACTTACAGACACTGTGATATTGACAGCTCCTAGTGTCGTTGGTTTGATTTTAAAAGGTATGGACTTGGACTGTTCTGAACAGATACAGAAGCTGGTCTGTTTCTCATCCTTCTCCTCCATCATCTCAAAATCTCTGCTATCCAACACAGAAATCTGAAACTGAAATACAGTCAACCCTCTTTATACCTGCATTTGTTATAAAGGCAAAACTCGTTATAACGGCAATTTAAATGGAATGACTACTTAGTTAAAGGCTTAGCCTCGGTTCCGAGTGGCTTGGGTTTCCCTTGGATAGGAAATTCCCAAATTGAGTTCATAGTCATGAATAATTCTTGTACTCTAATACTTCAAGAAACAAATGTTATAGATATTTGTTAGAATTGCCTCACCGAGGTGATTCTAACAAATGTCTATAACATTTGTTTCTGGGTGTAATGATGGGGAAAAGGCCTTTTATTACCTATCAAACTCCTAACTGGGATTCTTTATAACAGCAAATTCTTTACAACCGCACAATTATAGGGAACAAATACTGTCTTTATAATGAGGGTCCTCTGTACAGTCAAAATTTAATGGGTTGAACCCGTTTGGAACCATAAAAATTTGTTCAAGACAAGGGTAGTTCAAGCAACTGAGGGTTACTATTAGTGCCACACCAAGAAGCATAATTGAGATAATTTTGGGATATCTTTTAGAGTGTTCTGTAATATAAATGTATGTTGTGTGTACTCATTAGAATTGCCTCATCGAGGCAATTCTAATGAGTACACACAGCATATATTTGCAAGATAAAAGATGAAAATCTTCCTAACCTATCCCTCACTATTTCCTATTTGGAAGAATTCCCTAGGGACTCAAGAAAGGGTTTTGACTCATCCGTGATAAATGAGCCATCAAAGTTCAAGCCATCATCTACTGTATGCATGGCTGTGTAAGCATGATCCATCTGTTTTGAATAACAGTATTTGGCCCCAAAAATTTGGATATCTCAATTGGTTACCAAATTTGTTCTAAAATGTGAACAATTACACTTTACTTCTGCTGTTGTGTCTAAAAATAGCTGGAAAAGTAACAAACAGTGTGTACCCTGATGGGGTGCCAAAGTCTGTAGCGTCTCATGTGGCTTTATGCTGTTTGCTGAGGCCTGTCTGTACGAAAACATATGGTCAAATATGGTATACACTGTCAAATTCAACAGCAACAAATGCAGTTCGGAGTCGACATTGTCAATCTTGCTGAATTTCACACTGCAAAATTCAACAGCATCAAATTCAGTTCTGGTGTGACATTAAATTCAATTCAGGTGGCAAAATTTAAACCCTGAATGAAGAAGAAAGCAATTCTGAGGGACAGCCAAATCCCCTGCCACACTTTGTATCAAGGCTCAACCTTGTGACCTTCACCTGTGACCTTGACCTTGAGTTGGCATGGTTTATTTATGGTTCTGCACATCAGCTCACTGTGGGGTATAATTCACAAAAGTTTAATGAAAATCCTTCCAGGGATAAAGGAGATATGGAACGGACACAAAATTCCAAGTTTCAAACTCATGACCTTCACCTGTGACATTGACCTCGAGTTGGCATGGTTTATTTATGGGTTCTGCACATCACCTCACTGAGGGGGATATTTGACTAAAGTTTGATGAAAATCCCTTCAGGGGTAAAGGAGATATGGAATGGACACAAAATTCAAAGTTTCAAACTCGTGACCTTCAATTGTGACCTTGACCTTGAGTCGGCATGGTTTATTTATGTGTAATGCACATCAGCTCACTGAGGGGCACATTTGACCAATGTTTAATGAAAATCCTTTGAAGGGTAAAGGAGATATGGAACGGACACAAAATTCAAAGTTTCAAACTCGTGACCTTCCAATGTGACCTTGACCTGGTGTCGAAATGATTCATTTATTGGCTCTGCACATCAGCTCACTGAGGGGGATAATTGACCAAAGTTTAATGAGAATCCTTTGAGGGGTAAAGGAGATATGGAACGGACAAAAAATTCAAACTTTTAAACTCATGACCTTCAAATGTGACCTTGACCTGAAGTCAGCATGGTTCATTTATGGGTTCTGCACATCAGCTCACTGAGGGGGATATTTGACCAAAGTTTAATGAAAATCCTTTGAAGGGTAAAGGAGATATGAAACTGGCACAAAAATCAAACTTTTAAATTCTTGACCTTCAAATGTGACCTTGGCCTTGAGTTGGCATGGTTCATTTATGGGTTCTGCACATCAGCTCACTGAGAACAATATTTGACCAAAGTTTAATGAAAATCCTTCCAAGGGTAAAGGAGATATTCCAAGTTTCAAACTTGTGACCTTCAACTGTGACCTTGACCTTGAGTCGGCATGGTTCATATATGGGTTCTGCACATCAGCTTACTGAGATGACTAATTGACCAAAGTTTAATGAAAATGTATCAAAGGGTTTAGGAGATATGGACCGGCAAGAAAGTGTTACGGACAGACAGACAGAGAGACGGACAGACGAAGGCCATTCCTATAATCCCCGTTCCGCTTCGTGGCGGGGGATTAATAACTGAAAAAATGTGGAATGAGCTGGTATAAAGAAGAATGATCATACATCTGACTTTTTTTTTTTGGTGGGTGATAGTTTTACAGCACTTTCAAGATTATTTCACTGATATTGCAAAAGTTGTAGGAATTTCAAAGACTTACAGCTGTGCAATGGTGCAAATAATTAAACACGGTGACAACCAGTGTTACAACCTCTCCTCTCACCACAGAATATGGTAGGCTGACGGACAAGAAGAATGGTTGAAATGATGTCAAGGTTGCTATTTCTGATACTCCAATCCCATTGGCTGAGTTTGAACAGTAGGTGTTACCCATCCACTGAGTGACGGTATCAGGCAGGGTTTCCTTCAGGGATATCTGACCACTGGCTCTGAAAGAAAAAGTGTAACAGGGCCCAGTTATTAAAACCATTTATCATATGCCGTCGCGTCTGAGAGTGTAATAACGCCATGTAATATTTTCGATAATCCACTAGTGGATTAAATATGCAAATTAGCTAGATACGTCCCGTAACGTTACGACATCCTTAACGACATCGCGTTTACTAATGGCGGAAAATTGACATTTTTGTAAACATTCGTGAATAAAATGCGTTTTAAATGTCATAAGATAAAAAGAATCTTGCATTCGTGCTCATGTATTATTGTATTTATTAAACTTGTTGAGGAAAAGGGATAAAATGCTCGGCAGAGCCTCGCATTTTATCCCTTTTCCTCAACTCGTTTAATAAATTCAATAATACATGAACACTCATGTAAGATCCTCTATCACTAGCTTCATGAACTTGATAGTGGCCAAACTGTTAAATTCTCTAGCTTCTTCAAATCAAAGCTCTGACAGCACTGCTGGGTTGATTGTATCTGAGTGTAGGCTGGAAAAATAGTCCTGAACAGAGTCTTAGACGTTTTGTTTAACCCTTAAATTTCCAGTATTGTAGACCCTGATCAGACTATAAGAATCTTATATGGGTGTGAGGGGTGGATTGAAAAATCCGTCCCGAGGGAAACTGTCCGGCATCACGAGGCTTGCCGAGTGATGCCGAACAGTGATCCCGAGGGACGGATTTTTCTATCCACCCCTCACACCCATATTGGTTTCTTTTTCTTGCATACCTTCCATTTCTATTGCGAATTTTTTATGCTGCTGTCACTTTGGTTACCGACGTCCGCCATTTTGTGATGACACAACAGGAATGTTTAGTGACGTCACGCATGACGCCGCCGCGCATGAGGTTGTAATCAACCAGTGCATTTATCAAACACGTGATTATATTCGATTTGGGGTCGGAACACCAGGGTCAGAACATAAATTTCTATCCCAGGGTAAAGTCACGGATTTCCTTGTCTGGTGTGCAAGAAATTGTGTTCTGTGGTATCGGATTTGGGTCTACACTGTTTGCCAAACAGAACACAAGTCCAGTCCAGATTCTACATATGACCCTATTAACAACGTTTTCTGATGTTTTTGAGTGCAGTTTTAAACCACTGTTACCTGGATTTCGCACAAATAAGTGATTGTTACGTGGACATCACCAACATATAGTGTCTGCCCTTAGTAACTTAGAGCCCATCGATAAATAAGCAATCCCAACAACATATGAGTGGGTTTTGCAAAAGCTATTCACATTCTGCCAGCAGCAATTTTAGCATATCTGCCATATTAAATGTTGAAAGTTTTAACTATATGTTAACTAATAATATCATACATCTTAAACAGAGGGGTGCCAGGATTTTTTATACATTTTGGGATAAAACTGGTTTCCAATTCTAATATGAAATGAGGAGAATCCTCAGTTTTCAAGGAAAAAGAATGCCCATGCAATCAACTGGGATGCTGATCAGAGTATGCAGATCATCAGGATCCAGTTGTTCAAAACTAACACTGTCATTAGTTGACCTATCATTAAAACTTTGATAATTTGATATGGCATACCTATATGCTGATTTTTTGCTGAAAAAATATGATTTGAAAAAGCTACCTGCATTTTTCCAGCAAAATTTATTATAAGAGTATTAGATGATGTTAAAACACAATGTTTTGACCCCTAACAAGCTCATTAACCCTTTCCCACTCAGGGATTTTGTGAATTTTGCTGATTTTCACAGTGTTGCACCTGACAGCAACTTCAACTAGCAATTAATTGTTTCATAATGGATGGTCTGTTTTACATCAAACTCGGTATGAATGTTCATTGGGCAGTAGCCTTTCAAATGCAACCTTTCATGACTTGATCATTGTTGCCATGGTGATGAGGGGGCATCTCAAAGTTGGCAAAAAGTGTGATTTCACACAAATTTTTGACCAAATCTTAATCTTTACACAGCTGTCAAGGCAACAATTAAGGGATTTGGCACTGGCCATTTTCACTGTTTGCACCATGCTTTATCAGCATCAATTTTGAGGCATTTTTGACCCCAGCCCCCCTTCAATCCCCACAGAATATTTTTAAAGGGGAGGTGCGCAAAGAACCAGGTCACTTTTTAGGCCAACAAATCGTAAAGCAAACATACAGACCAGCTACCAGTAAAAACCCATATTTTATTTTTCTCCGCGGTAATAGGCTTTTTTTCTTGGAGAACAAGCGAGAAATTTCTCCGAGAAGAAAAAAAATCGCGTTTCAAAGTATGATTTTGATCCGGTTGGAATCATAATGATTTGCATCTTATGCACTTTACAACGCAGTATTAACATGATGAATGTTTTCTGTGTTCCTTTTTTTACTGTTGTGTAAACGCTTCATAAATTGAAAACTGTTGATTTTCTATCGGTTCACCATATTGGGAGTACTTTATTTTTTTCTACTGTACACCCCAAAGGTAACTAGACACCGTGTCCTAATTGGTAAGAGGGCTGACGCTCAACCCATTCAGTACCAGAAACCCCTAAAGGGGTACCTTGGCAAACAGTGCAGGCCCAGATCAGACACCACAGAACGCGGCATCTGATCAGGGCCTACACTGTTTGCAAAACGTTAAGCCAGTTCCCGAACAAAATTTTTAAGAAAAAACAACCTGACACCGCTAAGTTTCAAAATGGACTCCTGTATATATAAGGGGGAAGATTCCATTTGGTACAAAAAGGGTTAATCATCGGGTCATTAGGTCTCTCTGCTGTGGTTGGCGCCTTGCTCGGGCCACAAATGAGACGCCAAGATCTGCTACAGAATGTGGTCTTACTCTGGTTTTAGCTCAACTCTGATTAGCTGTCTGCTCAAAATAAGGGAAATAATCTTGAAAGTGCCGTAAATCCACTAAACACCCCGAGGATAAGGGCATCCTTAAAGCACTGACTCTCATTAGGACTCTCTCTGCTGTGGTTCGCACCTCAATGTTCAAATTCTGCAACGTTGCGAGTTGAGCATGGTCGGCTCGAAATAAATGAATTTGTCCTGACATCATGAAAACACACCTGGGCAGGCTTAGATCCTGTAAGCGGTTTACCAATACACGCATGCGGGTTGGTTTCAGCTATGCGTGGAAGCATCATGCAGCCCATCTATTTCATCAAGCCGAGCTTTTGGTAAATGTCACACATCATTATGTTGTTAATAATCTACATGTACGACTCATTATGAGAACTCGCCTATTCAAATATATTGTAAAATTTTACCACTAAAAACGGAACATTTTCCGATAAAAATTCTGGCATTTTTTCATATTTCTGCTCAAGATTTTGGGTACACTTCAAAACGACTCGGCGAGGCGGTTCTAACCAGTATCCACAATCTATGTGAGCAGAAATTAGATAAATAATGTATACCCCTGTAAACCCCAGTTAAAAGTGGGGCTTAAGCGGGTAACAAATGAATAGGCGTATTTTCGTGATGTGAATAAAAGTTGTCATGAGACTATTAAAAAGGGATTATACAAAGGAGAAATAAATTACTAAAATAAAATTGTGTAACATGAAAGAATATTTGATTATGATTTAACAATGACTACCATTTGCCTTCGTTTACAAAAACAACGCCAAACAAACGAAGAAATAATAATGAGCCAAAAATTTCAAGTAAGCCCAGTTGTATTTTTTTTCTCCGCGAAACGCGGGTAATTTAATTTTCAATGAAAGCAATCGGTCAGATTTTCGCCGAGAATCTCCGAGAATTTTCTTCGCAAAACCGGGAGAAATTTCAGCAAGAAATTTCTCGCTCATTTTATCTTTTCTTGCTGTTTTGCGGAGAAAATAGCCGATTTCGCGTTAGGCGGTTTCTCCGCGAAACAAAAAAATGGGTTATTACCTGTAGCTGGTCTGTAACTATCCAGGGGTAGGAAATGCAGTTTTTAGGTGCTTCATGGGCTTAAAATGGGGGTGGGGGGGGGGTTGGTGCACACATGTAAAAACATGTATCTGAGTGGGAAAGGTTTAAGCTAATGAGGCTTTGAACATCTGGGCCCATGTTGATCCTAGTAGGTCTCAGTAGGTGTCACACACTGCAACTGCTATTGAGTTATCAACCTTGGTAGATTGTGCATAGCTTGTAGATTTATAACCGATCTCTGACAACTGCATCAGAGAGTAGATTCTTTGGTTCATTGGTTAAAGTATTAATAGTTTCACCCGAGCAGCCCATGTTTGAATCCTGCAACAAGCAGGAATTTTTTTTTCATCTTTGCATTACAATAACACATCCATGTACTAAAATATCCTCTCTTCTATCTCTAGAACTAGCAGTTTTCTGATGAAAATTCTGATATTTTTTATTTATTTCTTGTGCAAACCTAGATTGTGGTTTCTTACTGGAACCACCTCTATGTTTTTGAGCTAAACGAAGGCAAAAAAAAAATACCCCAGTAATCAACACTTTTCTCAATATATATAAACTTGCTAAATTGTTAAACCTGGGGCCAGTTACTCAAAACTAACGATGTTGTTAGTTAACATAGAGTTAAAACTTTAATCATTTAATATGGCAAATATATTAACATTTTTTGCAGAAAAGTGTGAGCAGCTTTTGCAAATGCAAAAACTGCTCTCAATTTTTCAGCAAAAATACCAGTCTCAGATAAGAAAAATTAAGAATTTTTCCACTAACGAGCCTGTTAAGCTAATGACACTTTGAACAACTGGGCCCAAATGGTTATAATGCTCCTTTCCTTTGTTAGGGTTTTCATGTTATAGGGACAGGTCACACAGCTCTTCTTGCAGGATTTGTCATAGCTCTACTCATATAATTTATCATTGATTATTTACAGCAGGTTAATATATATATATATTTCTTGCACACCAGACCAGGAAATCCGTGATTTTACCCTGGGATAGAAATTTATATTCTGACCCGGGTGTTCCGACCCAAAATCGAATATAATCGCGTGTTTGATAAATGCACTGGTTGATTACGTCCTTGTATGCGCCGTCGTTAAGGTTGACGTCACAGCAACGTCATTAAACATTCCTGCAGTGTCACCACAATATGGTGGACGTTGGTAACGGAAGTGACTGCAGCATTTAAAAATCCACTTTAAGAAATGGAAGGTATGCAAGAAAAAAGAATCCAATATGGGTGTGAGGGGTGGATAGAAAAATCCATCCCTCGGGATCACTGTCCGGCATCACTCGGCAAGCCTTGTGATGCCGGACAGTGACTCTAGGGACGGATTTTTCCATCCACCCCTCACACCCATATAAGATTCTTATATGTCTGTGAAACAAATACCCCTATACTCTAAATCCCACTTTGTATAGAGAAAAATGGCACTTAGAGACATTACACTAACACACTGTGTGACATAGTGAATTCTTTCATGGCTCAAAAACAGACATTTTTCTGATAAAAAAATGTTATTTCTTATTTATTTTTTTCTGTCTTATTTCTGGTTCAAACAGATTGTGGGTGCTCATTAGAATGAGGCAGTTCTAACAAGTACCCACAATCTATGTTTTTGAGCAAAGATAAGGAAATGATATATACCCCTGAAAATACCAGTGAGTGAGTGAGTGAGTGAGTGAAAAACTAAATAAGCAAAAAATGCTTCTGTTCCTCTCCTATTCCTTATCTACTGAAAGTTCTATAGCAGATGACAATCTTTTTTTTAAAACATTTAATTATTTTTCAGCAAAATGGCTTGACATTTCATGTGAATTAGTAGGCAATTTATATGTAATGCCAAGCCCAATTTTTGTTGAAAAAAAAGGAAAAAAAGCCACTGCAAAAATGCAGTCTGCTAAATGTGCTTACCACTTAATGGGCTAACAAAACTTTGGTTATTGGTACAGAGATTGTTATGTGATGACCATGGAAAAACAAACCAAAAAATCAATTGTGTCACCTTCTATCTCCAGTGTGTGACATTTAGGTTTACTTACGGTATTTCCACCAAATCCCAGAGCCACGTCTCAGGAAAGTAGTCCCGTGAGCTGGTTTCTAGCTTATCATCATCATCTGGTTCTAAGATAAACAAAGCACAATAAATGTTCTTGTACAAGTATGTACACCAAAAACTCTTTATAATGCTGTTCATTACAACATGGTTTTGGATATAATCTCAATGGCGCATTAGTTAAGGTTGCTGGGTTTTCTTTTGCTCCAGCATTTCAGTGGTTTCTTGCTGTCGAGTCCTCACCGTTGTTTCATCTCTGTGGTTGTTTGATTTTTGTGTTCTCAGAGATTTTGCACTGATGAGTTAGGAGGCCTTCATGCAGACTGAACAAATTGTTTGTCTTAGCCACGACAGAAGTAAGAGTGAGGATTGCAGCTGTGTAAAATCAATTTAAGCACCCCAGTGGAATTTGTTTCACTGATTGTTCCAAGGCGGTTCTTCTGTCGCGGTTTATTTTTGTTATGGTTTGTCTTTTGAATGTGTGTATCGTTTATATTATTTTGTTTTGGATAGCCAATTGGCCATTTTGTGGGAAAGTAACTGTCCTTTTGGCTTTCCGCTATTGATGTTTCCATTAGGGTCTAGTTATTTCAACTCGGCGTGGAAGCACTGTGCAGCCCAATCTAGTACTTGATGTAATTTATAACTGCAAATTCACAAACTGAATGCCAAACAGTGTAGATCCTGATCAGATGGCTTCTTTAGAAGTCATCTGATCTGGATCTACACTGTTTGGAAAGGTAGGGATTGTCATGAACAGCAGGATAAGGGTTAAACATTGTCCCTCTGAAAAAAGGTCTATTCCTGATGGAAAGCATTTGCTCCTGTAAATTCAGAGAAGATAAGTATTTTTTTAATTTTTGATCTGCCCAATTCCCCAATGATAATATCAGAATTTGAATATCTATGAGCAGGATACAGTCAAACTTCAATGGCTCAAACACCTTTGGGATCATAAATATTTGTTCGAGATAGGGGTAGTTCAAGCCACTGAGGGTTGATTTAAGAGTCAGGTCTGCAGGTATGCACATCTTATCGATTTTCTTCAATCCAAGTAAAATGCATATTGTGTCTACTCATTAGAATCGCCTCATTGAGGCGATTCTAATGAGTACATACAACATACATTTTCAAGATAAAATATAAAAAAATATTCCAAATATATTAATATCTGCAGTTATGGAAGTTTTCATAGGGACTCAAGAATGAGTTCAACAGCCGTGATAAAACAGCCAACGGTGTTCGAGCCATTGGTGTTTCACTGTGTTGAGTGAGTGAGTGAGTGTTTGAGTTTTACGTCCCACCAACAACTAAGGTCATATGGAGACGGGACCTCGGTTTAAAGACTCATCCGGAAGTCTGGAGAAGCCCTGGATTGATCCTGCAATCCCTGGTTTACAAGGCGAGTGGCGTAATCACTACGCCACGGGGGCTTCTGTTTCACTGTGTTATTTTAATTTGTAGTCTATGCAGAAAATGAACCCCCTTGAAAATGAACCCCTTGAAATGCCAACCATACAGGATCTTACACGAGTGTTCATGAATTATAGAATTTATTAAACTAGTTGAGGAAAAGGGATAAAATGCGAGGCTTTGCCGAGCAAATTCTATAATAGATGAGCACGAATGCAAGATTCTATTTATCATATGACATTTAAAACGCATTTTATTCTCGATTGTTCACAAAAATATCAAAATTCCGCCATTAGTTAACGGGACGTCGTTAAGGATGTCATACATGTAACGTTACGGGACGTATCTAGCTAATTTGCATATTTAATCCACTAGTGGATTATCGAAAATATTAGGCATTTTTACACTCTCAGACGTGACGTCATATGATTAAGTGATAATATCAGCATTTTAATATCTCTGAGCAGGATACTTTGTTTTGTTTGTTTGTTTGATTTTAGTTGTAATGTCCCTGTCAACACTATTTAGGTCATTTTGGATATGCTGCTTTCATTTTCATGGGACTTTTGCTCCACCTTGAGATGAAATGACATCTCAAGCCCAGCCACACAATGAAACCAATAGGGTTTATAAGCATGGACGGACTGACTCACATCTTTGTGCCTCGGCAAACTTAGACCTTCTAAGCAGTTTACCAGTACTCATGTGCAGTCACTTTCAGCTCTGGGTGGAAACACCATGCAGCCCAATCTATTTCTCTAAGACCCAATGGGTGGGGGCCAGCAGGATACTTTGTACGGGAAAAGGAGTTACAAAGATAACTTTTGGATATTCCGATAATCTTTTTGAGTTCCATCAGGTCAACAAGCTTGTATATTAAACAACCATCTCAACCCTACTTTATATAGAGGAAAGTAGGGCCTACATCAATTTCCTTATTTTTGCTTAAAACAGAGGGCATGGGGTGCTGGTACCAGTCAGAGCCACCTCTTTGAGGTTGTTCTAAGGAGCATCCACAATATATATTTGAGACATACAATCAAGAGGGGACAGCTTTTACCCACCATTTAGGAAGAAACATGTTCTCTAAAAATGCCACTGCACTGGTAAATTCATCTGATTGACTGATTGTCTTGTGTTTAACGAGATATCAACCCTGTGGGTCATTTTGTGTCGTCTCCCAGAGAAAGGGAGAAATGAGATAGAAGAGATAGGAGAGATTAAAGTGAGGAACAGAGAAGAAAGAGGAAAATGAATGGAAGTGTAGAAACAGAAGAGACAACAACACTCCCCTTCTACCCTTACCTGCTGCAAGTACAGCAGGCCTTGACCAACTGTAAGCCAATATCAGTTGGACGCCCCAGTGACGAAAGATACACATCACAGTGTTCAATCCAGGATTTGGGGTTTGGGGGCCCTCTGGGCCCACAGGCCTTGGAAAAGGGGGCCATTTGAAAATTTAGGGGGCCCTTAAATTATTCTATATAAAGTTACCAGATTTATCTTAAGGTTTTAGCTGCATGATAAAAATGGACACAAAACAAGTTTAACAGCACAGACAAAATCTATTTAGTTTATCTATCCATCTTCTAATACTGAGTTGGTCACATTTGCTCATTACCTCATTTAACCAGTACAAAACAATTTGGATAAAGTGTGTTGCTCAAGCGCTAAATGCATGTTTTATCTAGAATGAACGCCATTAAAAATATTTCTGGAAGAGAAGAACTCTTATATAAATAGCGCCCGCCTCGGTATATTGCGGTATTTCGGTCCGCTATTTAGCGTAAGCCACACGGCGCACACGAATTTGGCGTAAGCCACCCGGCGCACACAAGTATACCAAACATGGCCGCATCCCCGGTAAACAAAACGTCGATTTGGGTTTATAAAAATTAGAATTGTTACTAGTTTAACAGAAGAAACAAAATGTTTTTCAAAGTTATTTTGATCAGGCAACATGCGGCTTTTGATCAACTCAACAATACGCAACAGGCAGCCGAAAAACCGCGAGATAATCGCAAAAATGTACTCCAGAAGAAACAGTCTCCAAATTCTACAGTTGCGCCCGACGGGCCCATTGAATGATCTCTAGTGCGCCCCTCATGTAAAAAGCGGGCCCAGGGCGCAATGGCGCAGCCTAGATTGAACACTGCATCATATTTGTCTCACCCAACCATCCCCTTAAATTCATCTGAAAACCATACCTTCAGTAAAGTCTAGGGGCAGATCAGGTCCACCTTGTCCGGGCACTGGGCCCCTGGGATCTCCTGGTAGGATTGGTGGACCAAGATATTCACCATCATGTAGACAAGGTCGTGTCTGTAGATCTAAATCTGTCATGGCCACCAGACCAGCTACCTGTAAGGAATCAAAGCAATGAGAGTACAGGTGGGTCCATTGTCTCTGAGCTGGGCAAATGGTCCTGAGCGTGGATTCGTTTAAGGGGAATGGGAACATCTGGCCCCGAGGTTATAAAACCTTTTCATGCTCAACTCAGCTGAGCATGAAACTTGTGGTGCTCATAAAAATTAGAACACTAAGAATTTGAGCGAGCTTTCTTTCTCAGATAGCAGAGAATGTTAATTGTCCTGCTCACAAATTTTAAAATGCCAATTGTTGGCATTTTAAAATTTATGAGCCAGACAAATTTCATGCTCAAGTGAGATGAGCATGAAAAAGTTTTATAACCTCAGGGCCTGGCTAATTTTCCACCATTTTTCAAAGGGAGACAACTTTCGGGACATCCTGTTCGCTTTCCTATGAGACCTGTCCCACTGCTCCTTGGGAGCAAATTCTTTCCTTTAAGAGTTGACCCCTATTGACATGGGAGACAAAAATACTTTTGCAGGAGTTGCCTTCCATGAAGGAGTTCCCATTCCCTTTAAAGCTCAAATTCCTGTATTTTATGCAGAGTAGACAGTGATCAGATGCGACATTCTGTGGCATCTGATCTGGGTCTACACTGTTTGTCAATTCCCAGCACATGAGCGAAGTCAATCTTTTTTACAGATAGCTTTCTTTACACATCACTCTTGGCATCACAACGAAAAGGATAGCATGGCCATATATAAACGTACATGGATTTTGCAAAATTCAGTCTTAGTCATATGGAAATCAATAACACATCACGTGAACAAGTCCGTGAAATGAACACCCACCGAAACCCCAATTTATATAGAGAAAACTGGGGTTTATGGGGGTATACATTGTTTTTCTTATTTCTGCTCCAAGACATAGCCTCTAGAGGCGGTTCTAACGAGCACCCACAATCTATGTTTGCAGTATAAATTAGAAAAATATTACGGATTTTCATCAGAAAAGTAGCCATTTTGGAGCTCTGAAAAAAATGCACTATGTCGTATGGGTATGTTATTTTATTATATACCTACAAGAAATACTGCTGTCTACTATCAGTTTTCCGACACAAAAATACAGAATCCCGTATCACGCACTCGCGTTTTCCGATTCCGTATCACACTCCTGTAAACCCTGAGTCCCGGCATTTGTTGCGACGTTAGAAAACAGCCATCGATAACGCGGAACCAAACGTTCGAAATGATGACGTCACTTACACACAGAATGTAACGTCAAAGTTTCCCGCCAATTTACGTTGACAAAAGACTTTATTAAAAGTGAAAAAAGGTATATAATAAACGTATTATCACTAAAATAACTTGATCTGTCACACAGTATCACGTCTCTTGGATGTTTCCAGATCTTACGCATCACACTCGACGCTGCGCGTCTCGTGTGATACGCTGATCTGGAAACATCCACTCGACGTGATACAATGCGTCAGATCAAGTTACTGTAGTAATAATATGTATGTAACACAATCAACCCAAAAACTGAGTCGGTGCATGCATGTAACACCCTTGTTAAGCTCTAGAACTAGACGTCTCTGTCTTCATACATCAGGAAAACACGCATATATAATTTTGACCCCCTTCAACTCCACTTTTATATAGTAAAACTGGGGTTTCAGGGGGTATACTTTATTTTTCTTATTTCTGCTCTAAAATATAGATTGTGGGTACTCGTTAGAACCGCCTCGATGAGGCGGTTCTAACAAGTGCCCGCTCTAAAATATAGATTGTGGGTACTCGTTAGAACCGCTTCGATGAGGCGGTTCTAACAAGTGCCCACAATCTATATTTTGAGCAAAAATAAGAAAAATATCCCATTTTTTCATCTTAAAATTTTCATTTTTTTGGCGATAAAAGTGGCAATGTATTTGTATAGGTGTGTTTGGGTAATGCACATGTTTGAATCGATGATAGTGTTACAGAATTTTCTTCCTTAACCCCTTTTGTACCAAATGGAATCTGCCTCCTAATATAGTCCATTTCAAAATTTAGGGGTGACAGGTTGTGTTATCTTTAAAATTTATTTGGAAAAATAGCCGAACTTTTTTGCAAATAGTGTAGACCCTGATCAGAAGCCGTGTTTTGCAGCATCTCATCTGGGCCTGCACTGTTTGCCAGAGTACCCATTTTGGGGCTTCCGGTACAAAATGGGTTAAAACGCTCTTGTTTTATCTGCAACAGGCAGTTTAGAGCAAAGATAGGCCTTATTACATTAATTAACACTGGTCTTATTTGCCATCTCAGGACACACAAACATATCTGATTAAAGTCTGTCATTGTTGCTAATGGCTATATAATGATGGACAGTCTATGGTGAAGTATCATATAATAGTGGTGTCATGTTGGACAAACCTTAGAAAGTTTACCTTAAAAGCCAGCAGCGAGTCGTACATATTGCTGTAGAACTGTCTGATTGATCTCTTCTTTCTGAATTCACCCAAGGGGCTGTACCAATCCCCAAATGGGCCAGGTTTTGTCCCCGGAGACATAGGTGGACCTGTAATGAACAAAACTGAATTTAATTATGTTGCCCTTATCCCTTTTTGTACAAGAAACCACAAAACTGGTACCCTGGCAAAGAGTGCAGGCCCAGATCAGGGCCTACACTATTTGCAAAAAGTTCAGCCATTTTCCGCATAAATTTTAAAGAAAACACAACCTGACACCCCTAAATTTTGAAATGGACTCCAGCTATATATAAGGAGGAAGATTCAATCTGGTACAAAAAGGGTTAAAAATTGCCGGCCTCAGTAGCTCAGTTGGATGCACATGTGACTGGTGATCAGGAGGTCACAGGTTTGATACCTGCCGGGGTTGGCATCATTGTTTCGTGGTGATTAATCACAAAATCTTTTCATCCGTCAATCTCTCCCTTTCGCTAATTCAAGAATGGCAGTTGTTAGTTTCTAGAAAAAGAATGTGCACTTAGTGGTTAACTGTTTATGTATAATGTATAACCCTGCCAAGGAAAAATGCTGTTAGGTGAACAGACCAGCTCAATATGACCTAAATAGTGTTGACTTGGCCATTCAACCCTATTTTTTTTAAATAAATAAATAAACAAACCATAAAACACAACATACTTTTAAAGCACAGGCCTGCAGTTCTGTAAAAGAAGATAGTGCTCTGCAAAAGGATTCTTTCAAATGGCTTAAAAACTAAAATTTCAGAACCTGAGTTTTGGGGTAAAAAGTGTGTAAATGTGTTTGAACAGAAGAGAATCTGGTTCGTTAGGAAAACAGTGTGACATTGTAATATATTTGCTTTCATTATAGTTCAGTGCAGTGGGCACAATAAGCACTCTTACTTAATGTTGTCTGAACAGTATTGTATTTCCCACTACATGTATTTCCCAGGAATTACCGGTACTTCCCAGTTTTTCCCAAGTTTCTGGGAAATACTCATATTTCTCCCTTTTTAGCTGACCTTGCACGGGAGACAAATTTTGTAAATTACTGTTTGAATCTTTGTTCCCTTAAATCCCTCCGAAATACACAATCTGGTCTATTCTTAATGAAAAGGACTTGCTCCTGAGGAGGAAGATTTCCTCCTAAGGAGCAATGGGGTCTATTCTTAAAACAAGAGGGCCAAATGGCCCTATATCGCTCACCTGTGTACCAGAAAATCATTAATGATGTTTTAAGAATGCCCATTGGGGCTTGAAGAAATAGACTAGGCTACATGTGCGTCTATGCAGAGCTGGAACCGATCACACATGAGTACTGATAAACAGGTTCTAAGCCTGCCCCGGAAAAGTTGTGCCAGTTGGACTGTCCATGCATAATGACCCTATTGATTTCATTGGGTGGAAAGGGCTTAAGATATAATTTCATCTCGATGTCGGGCAAAAGTCCCACAAAACTAGAAGCAACGTCTCCAAAATGATCTACACTGTGCTGACAGGGATGTTAAACCTCAAATCAATAAACAAGGGCAGGTAACTCCAAAGTTGTTTGTCTCATGCAGCCGAAATTCGAACTCTATGTAGACTGTATGTCCCTCCTGGATATCTGCAAGTTTGATGAAGATCAGATCAGAAATGGAGGAGAAAAGTTGTTAAAGTCTTTTTTCCATTGTAAGTCTATGGAAAAATTGTTCGTGCTCTAAGGGCTGTAACTGCAAAACCGAATGTCAGATTCAAGCCAAATTCAAACTCATCTGAGGTTTTATGCTTGTTCTTGTTTACTGAAATTTTCAAAAAGTTCCGATTAGAAACTGCTGAGAAAAGGTGGAGACACTATTTTTCACTAATATTTATGCTCAAGGGCAGGTAATTCGAAAGCCTTTTGTCTCATGCGGCCCAAATTCGAACTAAACATAGACTGTAAGCTCCTTCTGGTTATCTGGAAGTTTGATGAAGGTCAGGTTAGTAATAGCCAAGCAAAGTTGGAGACATCGTTTTCCCATTGTAAGTCTATGGGAAAATTTTTCACCCTCAAGGGGATGTAACTGGAAATCTGGTGGTCAGATTCAAGTCAAAATCGAACTCATTAGAGATTTTATGCTTATCCTCGTTTATCAAAAGTAACAAAAAGATCAGATCAAAAACGGTTGCGGAAAGCTGGATACACCATTTTTCGGTAATATTTATGCTCAAGGGCAGGTAACTTAGAAGTCATTTGACCTGTGTGGCCCAAATTCAAACTCAACATAGACTGTATGCCCCTCCTGGTTATCTGCAAGTTTGATGAAGATCTGATTTGAAATGGTCGAGAAAAGCTGGAGACGTCGTTTTCCTATTGTAAGTCTATGGAAAAATCTTTCACACTCAAGGAGATGTAACTGGAAAACCACTGGTCAGATTCAAGTCAACTTCGAACTCGCTTGAGATTTCATGCTTGTCCTTTTTACCGAAAGTTACAAAATGATCCCAACAAAAACGGCTGAGAAAGCTGGAGACACCATTTTCACTTACATTTATGCTCAACGGCAGGTAACTCAGAAGCTGTTTGTCCTGTGCAGCCCAAATTTGAACTCAACATTGACTGTAAGCCCCTCCTGGTTAACTGCAAGTTTGATGAAGATCGGATCAGAAATGACGGAGAAAAAGTGGAGACGTCGTTTTCCCCATAATAAGTCTATGGGAAAATTTTTCACGCTCAAGGGGATGTAACTGAAAAAAAAAAAAACGGCTGTCAGATTCAAGTCAAATTCGAACTTGTCCAAGATTTTATGCTTGTTCTTGTTTATGAAAAGTTACAAAAAGATCAGATCATAAACGGCTGAGAAAAGCTGGAGACGCCATTTTTCACTTATATTTATGCTCTAGGGCAGGTAACTCCAAAGCTGTATGTCCCATACATCCCAAATATGAACTCGACGTAGACTGTAAGCCCCTCCTGGTTATCTGCAAGTTTGATGAAGATTGGGAGAAAAAGTGGAGACGTCCTTTGCAGCATTAAAAGTCTATGGGAAAATTTTTCACGCTTAAGGGGATGTAACTGGAAAACCGCTGGTCAGATTCAAACCAAATTCGAACTCGTACGAGATTTTATGCTTGTCCTCGTTTATGAAAAGTTAAAAAAATGATCAGATCATAAACGGCTCAGAAAAGCTGGAGACACCATTTTTCACTTATATTTATGCTCAAGGGCAGGAAACTCCAAAGCTGTCTGTCCCATGCTGGCCAAATTTGAACTTGACGTAGACTGTAAGCCCCTCCTTGTTATCTGCAAGTTTGATGAAGATCAGATTAGAAATTGTCGAGAAAAAGTGGAGACGTCGTTTTCCCCATTGTAAGTCTATGGAACCTTTTTGTTTCCATAGCAACCACAGTTCTGATCAAAACTGGTCCAAAACCTAATGCAGTCAATCCCCCAACCCAGTGATGCTGCACATAAATTTGATTGGGATTGGCTGGCTAGTCACTTAGATATTCAAGTTCAAAGGTGTCGACGACTGACGGATGACTGACGGACGCCGGATGCCTACCTATACTATAAGCTCACCTTGTGAGCCTTCGGCTCAGGCGAGCTAAAAAGATCAGATCATAAACGCTGAGAAAAGCTGGAGACACCATTTTTCAATTATATTTAAGCTCAAGGGCAGGTAACTCCAAAGCTGTTTGTCCCGTGCAGCCCAAATTCGAACTCGACGTAGACTGTAAGCCCCTCCTGGATATCTGCAAGTTTGATGAAGATTGAATCAGAAATGGCTGAGAAAAAGTGGAGACGTCGTTTTCCCCATTATAAGTCTATGGGAAAATTTTTCACGCTCAAGGGGATGTAACTGGAAAACCGCTGGTCAGATTAAAACCAATATCGAACTTGTCCGAGATTTTATGCTTGTCCTCGTTTATGAAAAGTTACAAAAAGATCAGGTCATGAACGGCTGAGATAAGCTGGAGACACCATTTTCACTTATATTTATGCTCAAGGGCAGGTAACTCCAAAGCTGTTTGTCCCGTGCAGCCCAAATTCGAAATCAACTTAGACTGTAAGCCCCTCCTGGTTATCTGAAAGTTTGATGAAGATCGGATCAGAAATGGCTTAGAAAAAGTGGTGACGTCGTTTTCCCCCATTATAAGTCTATGGGAAAATTTTTCACGCTCAAGGGGAAGTAACTGGAAAACCGCTGGTCAGATTCAAACCAAATTTGAACTCATCCGAGATTTTATGCTTGTCCTCGTTTATGAAAAGTTACAAAAAGATCAGATCATAAACGGCTGAGAAAAGCTGGAGACACCATTTTTTACTTATATTTATGCTCAATGGCAGTAACTCCAAAGCTGTTTGTCCCGTGCAGCCCAAATTCAAACTCGACTAAGACTGTAAGCCCCTCCTGGTTATCTGCACGATTGATAAAGATCGGATAAGAAATGGCCGAGAAAAAGTGGAGACGTGGTTTTCCCCATTAAAAGTCTATGGAACCTTTTTGTTTCCATGGCAACCAGAATTCCAATCTGATCAGCCCAAAAACCTTATGGAGCCTTGCCCCCTACCTTATGATGCTTCTCATGAAATTTGATCAAGATTGGCCGTGGGGTATTAGAGATATACTTATTTGAAATTGTTTATGGATGCACGCATGGACGCACGCAGGACGGACAAAATGTGATCACAAAAGCTCACCTTGTCACTATGTGACAGGTGAGCTAAAAAAGGATTTGCTCCTGTGGAGCAAGATTCGCTCTTCTGAAGGAATGGGTTCTATTCTTAAAGGAAAGGGTTTGCTACTGAGAAGCAATGGGGTCTATTCTTAAAGGTAGGGATTTGCACCTGAAGAGCAAGATTTGCTCCTGAAGTGCAATGGGGTCTGTTCTTAATCAAAAGGATTTCCTCCTGAGGAGAAGATTTGCTCCTGAGAAGCAATGGGGCCTATTCTTAAAGAAAAGGATTTCCTCCTGAGGAGCAATGGGGTCTATTCTTAAAGAAAAGGAATTGCTACTCAGGAGCAAGAGTTGCTCCTTAGGAGCAATGGGGTCTATTCTTAAAGAAAAGGATTTGCACCTGAGGAGCAAGGGGATCTATTCTTAAAGAAAAGGATTTGCTCCTGAGGAGCAATGTGGTCTATTCTTAAAAAAAAGGATTTGCTACTGAGAAGAAGATTTGCTAATAAGGAGCAATGGGGTCTATTCTTAAAGAAAAGGATTTCTTCCTGAGGAGCAATAGGGTCTATTCTTAAAGAAAAGAATTTACTCCTCTGGAGATGTGGGGTCTATTCTTAAAGAAAAGGATTTGCTCCTGAGGAGCTATGGGGTCTATTCTAATAGACCCAAATTAAGAATAGACCCAAACAGATTATGAATAAATCACTATTTTTCAAAAGAGTTGCCTCCCCTGAGGATACAAACCATTCCACTCAAACAAGGTAACACTGCATGATGCTTCCACGCAGACTTCTTTGATGGTCTAAGCCTGCCCAGGCAAAGTGGTGCGAGTAAGACAATCCATGCATACAAACCCTATAGGTTTCATTGGCTGGCAGGGATTGAGATGTCATTTCATCTCAATGTCAGGTAAAGTCCCACAAAATTGGAACCAATGTCTCCAAATTGACCTAAATAGTGTTGATGGGGACATTAAACCTCAAATCAAACAAGCAAACATTAAACAAGGAAAATCTTACCAACAGGAGTAAGGATAGGTGGTAAATCTGACGTAGCAGAGCAGTATTGCCAGTCCCTGATGAAATCAGATGTCAAATCATATGACTCCAACTTTTTCACTATGCTAGATGTCTGGAGCAAGTTGGTTCCCCCATGCAGGTACACACCCTTATCAACCATGGACAGTGAACACAGGGAACCAGACTGGGCAGATAAAGACACGGTAACATTGTCACCAGGGCGAGCTGTTTTCTTGGAAAAGTTCACGTCAATCTGGAATATTACAGAAGTAACAATCAGTACAGAAGAACATTTTACTCTTGTTATCGCAAACACTGATATCTCAAACTACTTATTTCAAACTATATTTCAGCAAAATATGCCAGTCCCCTGGGGTTTGAGATAATGGGAGTTGACCATACTTTCAATATTATTAACCAATCACATCCTTGTGCTAGTTGTTCAAAGCATCTTTAGCTTAAAGGTGCATTATTGAGCTAACGGGTCTCAAATTTTTTTTTCTGGTTTTTATCTTCAATGCATACTCCTTTGTCACGTGCACACTTTTGGAGCCAAATACAGCTTCAGAACTTTGTGAAAATGGTCGTTTTTATTTGTGTTTACCCTTCGCTCTGAACATGTGTTTGGAATTTCTGTTCTAAAAATAAATATGTCACTTTACACATACATGGCGACAGTATCGTCTCTGAGTGTCGTTACTTATGGCATGGTATTCAGCATCATATTTTTTTCGATTAAGGCATGGCCTAAGCAAACAAGGCAAAAAATGAACGTCGTATAACGTCATATATGGGGTTCTTTTTTTGTCACGAACTAAAAATAGATCTAACTGGTGTTCGAAACCTAGTTAGGTAATCCCTGTAAAACTCGTTTACCTGTCATCATAATTGTTCGCATTTTTGCATAAAATGCATTCATTTGTATTGTTTTAAAGAAAAAAAACGGCTGTATGTATTTTAATTTTGGAAGCATTTTTTTCCGGATAGCTCAATAATGCACCTTTAACAAGCTCATTTGTGGACAAATTGTTAACTGTTCTAGCAAGGTCAATACATAATATTCTGTTTTTTGCTGCAAAAATGTGAGCAGCTTTTGCAAAAGCTGCTCACTTTTTTCAGCAAAAGTATTAGCATATTTGCCTTATTAAATATCCAAATTTTAACAAAACATTATCTAACAGTGTTGTTGGTTTTGAACAACTTTATCCAGATCTTCACCAACTACAGGAAAACCTCCATTTATGGCCACTTCTGTTTAACAGCCACCTCCCTTCAACAATCACAATAATTTCTCCAGGGAAACTTCACTGTATATTTAACGTCTCCTGATCAGCAGCCACCTCTCTCCCCAGCCAGCATCAATTGTGTGCACAACAAAATATCTTGGATCCTAACAATTTATACTTTAACCCTTATCTTGCTGTGCATGACAATCCCTACCTTTGCAAAGAATGTAGATCCAGATCAGAAGAAGCAATCTGATCAGGATCTACACTGTTTGGCATGCAGTTTGTGAACTGAACAAATACATTATATCAAGTACTTTGATTGACTGATAGTCAGAAATGGGTGATACTAAATTATTTTATTAACCCTTATCTTGCTGTTCATGACAACCCCTATCTTTGCAAACAGTGTAGTTCCCAATCAGATGGCTTCTGCAGAAGAAGCCATCTGATCAGGATCTACACTGTTTGGCATTCAGTTTATGAATTTGTAGCAATAAATTACATCAAGTAATTTGATTGGTTGAGAGACAGTGATGGGTGTGGCTAAAATGAATATTCAGCAAGAGAAGGACTAAGCAGGCTAAGGGTTAAGAGCTTGTTATGAGTAGAGATAAATTTTGATTTATAAATGGAAGCCATGGATGACTTTGTTCTCATTTGCCTGAAAGGAGTAATCACCAAGAACAATGAATAATAAGCACATCAATATATAAATATTACTTTCCAAAGAGGGTGATAGTTTAAAATGTCACCCTGAGGAATATTAATATCAACCAAGGCGCAGCCTCGGTTTATATTAATATTCCTCAGTGTGACATTTTTGACATTTCAGGAACATTCCTGCGAGGGTGATAGTTTAAAATAGTCACCCTGAGGAATATTAATATCTACCAAGGCACAGTGTCAGCCTGAGGAATATTAATATCAACCAAGGCTGTGCCTTGGTTGATATTAATATTCCTCAGGGTGACATTTTAAACTATCACCCTCTCAGGAACATTCCTGTGAAGGTGATAGTTTAAAATGTCACCCTAAGGAATATTAATATCAACCAAGGCACAGTGTCACCCTGAGGAATATTAATATCAACCAAGGCGCAGTGTCACCCTGAGGAATATTAATATCAACCAAGGCGCAGTGTCACCCTGAGGAATATTAATGCGCCTTGGTTGATACTAATATTCCTCAGGGTGACATTTTAAACTATCACCCTCTCTGGAATGTAATATTTATTTTATTATACCAAAACTAATAAATAAGGTGAAAGATTTTAATGAAAAACCAGAGGACCATTGGTCCTGAATCGCTCACCTGACTTTTCTGAGGAAGTCCTCAAAGACTTTAATATGTGATCTTTGGCCAAGAGGGACCGAAGGTCTGTGTAACTGGGTGGGGATCTCAACTGTTTCCGAGATATTAAGCATTCAATGCAATAAAGGGAGTTGGCCCCCAGCCCCCCCCCCCCCCACTGGAACCGTAGGTCCAACGGTCCATTACACTGAATGCGACAAGAATATATATGGTTTATGGGTGGGGATCTTAACCGTTTCCGAGATATTAAGCATTTTGTGGAAAAAATGGGGTTAGGCATGCCCCCCTCCCTCACCCAGGGACCCCCCGGGTCCAAAGGTCCATGTCACTGAATGCGCCTTATCATAAGGAACAAGAATATATATGGTTTGTGGGTGGGGATCTTAACCTTTTCCGAGATATTAAGCATTTTGAGCAAAAAAGGGGGAGGGGCATGCCCCCCCCCCCCCCCGGACCCCTGGTACCCCAGGGTCCAAAGGTCCATGTCACTGAATGCGCCTCATCATAAAGAACAAGAGTATATATGGTTTATGGGTGGGGATCTTAACCGTTTCCGAGATATTAAGCATTTAATGCAAAAAAGGGGGTGGGGCATGCCCCCCTGGGACCCCCGGGTCCAAAGGTTCATGTCACTTAATGCGCCTTATGATCAGGAACAAGAATATATATGGTTCATGGATAGAGATCTTAACCGTTTCCGAGATATTAAGCATTTTGTGCAAAAAAAAAGGGGTGGGGCATCCCCCCCCCCCCCGGACCCCTGGTACCCTATGGTCCAAAAGTCCATGTCACTGAATGGGCCTCATCATAAGGAACAAGAGTATATATGGTTTATGGGTCGGGATCTTAACCGTTTCCGAGATATTAAGCATTTTGTGCAAAATAGGGGTGGGGCATGCCCCCCCCGGGGAACCCCGGTACCCAAAGGTCCAAAGGTCCATGTCACTGAATGCGCCTTATCATAAGGAACAAGAATATATATGGTTTATGGGTCGGGATCTTAGCTGTTTTGGAGATATTAAGCATTTTGTGCCAAAAAGGGGGTGGGGCATGCCCCCCCGGGGGGGGCCGCGGGTTCCAAAATCCACGTCACTAAATGCGCCTCATCATAAGGAATAAGAATATATATGGTTTAGTGGCATTATTTGAAACAGTTTGCAAGATATCAGACATTTCTACTTTTTCCCATACAAATGCCCATGTTACCAAATTTAACCTTGGCGTAAAATAGGTCAAGGTCATCCCAGGGACACCATTTATGCAATTTATGATGGGCCCATGTCCCAGGTGCTACATGCCAAGTTTCATGCTAATCGGCCCAGTGGTTCCGGAGGAGAAGATTTTCGAAGGGTTTTTACCATATATGGGCATGGCGGCCATCTTGGTCATGTGACCTAGACCAAAAATGCAAACTTTCGTTCCCCCACCCCATGGAGCCTCCACATGAAATTTGACTACAATCGGCCCAGCGGTTCCGGAGGAGAAGACGTTTGAAAATGTGAACACACACACACACACACACACACAGAATTTTTGCCTGGCCATACTATCAGCTCACCAATGAGCCTTCGGCTCAGGTGAGCTAATAAAGGACAGCTCACACGTGACTTTTGATGTAATAACATTCCAAATTATCAGATAACATTGGCTTTGTACATAACTGGCATTAGTTCGTGAAACAGAAATTCTGAAGTTCAAACATCGATAATTTTTTAATATAACCCTAAAGTGTGGGTATACATTTTCTCAATTAAATCAAAAGAAACATTTTGGTACCAAAATTTCTTGACTTTGTTACAATTTTGGGTTTAGACTCTTTTTTTTTCTCCTGCTTTCGGGAAGAACGGAAAGTCATGTGAGGCATAATAATAATACCTATTCACCTTAATGACAGAAAACATACTTGATTGCTTATACAAGGCCTAACATCAAAATCTCTTGTATCGGCCACCATTTCTCCATCATTTGTTATAAAATACACCAGCACTCGAACTTTGGGAAACATGTCCTTGGTAATATGTAGTTTGAGAGGAAAATGCCACAGACTGGGTTCTTCTTCTTCTTCAAAATCAAAATCATCCTCATCTGACCCTAGGCCTGAAATTTAGAAAAACAAAAGTTCTGACTGAAATAACAAAAGCTATAAGAATTCATCATGTGAACAAGTCTGTGAAATCACCACCCCCCCCCCCCCCCCCCTAAACGCCACTTTATATGGAGAAAACTGGGGTTTATAGGGGTATACATTATTTTTCTTATTTCTGCTCCAAGACATAGGTTGTGGGTACTCGTTAGAACCGCCTCAATGAGGTGGTTCTAACAAGCACCCAAAACCTATGTTTGCAGTATAAATCAGAAAAATATCACGGATTTTCATCAGAAAAGTATCCATTTTGGAGTTCTGAAAAAATGCACTACTTCGCACGGGTATGTTATCGTAATGTTGCATTGTTTTTCAAGTCCGGGTAAAGAACATTTCTGTGAACCCCACTTTACAAAGAGAAGAGTGGAGTTTACAGGTGAAATATTATCTTCCTCATTTTCCTCACAAAACAAATATTGTGGGTGCTTGTTAGAACCACCTCATGGAGGTCGTTCTAAAATGAGGTGGTTCTAACAAGCACCCACAATCTATTTTTGGGGCTAGAAATAATAGAAGTATCAAACATTTTCATCTGAAAAATGCTAGTTCTACCCTTTTTAGCATTTGGGTGTGTTATTGTAATAAACTCCCTTTTCACTGACAATCTCAACCCTTGACACTCTCATTGGCTGTCCACCTAGCAGGTATTATCTGTATCCCTGTATGAATTCAATCACTGAGTTTTAACATCACTGAGTTGTAACCCTTATTATGCTGTTCAGGACAACCCCTATCTTTGCGAACAGTGTAGATCCAGATCAGATGGCTTCTGAAGAAGCCATCTGATCAGGATCTACACTGTTTGACATTCAATTTATGAATTTGTAGGAATAAATTACATCAAGTAATCTGATTGGTTCAAAGTCAGAAATGGGTGTGGCTAAACTGAATATTCAGCAAGAGAAGGGTTAACAGTTGAATCAACCAATCATTATACAGCTTCTCCCTTTTCATTGTCAACTATTGGAGAAAGGGACATGTAAACAGCTTGACTGATGCCAATCAACTGATAGACAGACTACCTTATTTATCATATGAATTCAGATATACAGGCCTCAGCAAACAGTGTAAACTCTGATGAGATGCTGCAAAATGCAGCATCTCATCAGAGTCTACCCTGTTTGCCACTCAACCAGCTATTTTAAAGACAACACCGAGTAGTAAATTGAATTTAAGCAGATTTTAGAACAAGTATGACAAGGATTTAAGGTGTCCGAATATTTAGGGTAAATACCGTAATCTATTTTACATATTGACCCTTTCCTTGCTGAATATTCATTTAAGCCACACCCATTTCTGTCTATCAACCAATCAAATTACTTGATGTAATTTATTGCTACAAATTCATAAACTGAATGCCAAACAGTGTAGATCCTGATCAGATGGCTTCTTCAGAAGCCATCTGATCTGGATCTACACTGTTTGCAAAGATAGGGGTTGTCGTGAACAGCAAGATAAGGGTTAATGTTCAGACCCACATCGGACTGGTGATCAAGCATTCGAGGGTTTGATACCTGCCACAGTTGGCAACATTCATTGATAGAGATTGGTCATGAAATCTTTTCTACCGTCATTCTCTCCCTTCTGCTGATTCAAGAAAGGCAGTTTTTCTTGCAAAAGAATGCACACTATACTGGCTAATCAACAACATAACCTATTCGCCGTTTTATGTCATCATGGGCTTAGTTTATTCAAAACTGTGTCAAAAAATCATGGTGAAAAATCTACCTAATAAGCGCACACTCGACATGAAAATAAAAATAGCTAGGATAAATTACAGAACGAGTTAAATTTCAGCATAGGGGTTCACCACATATACATATGATTGTCTGGGTCAAAAATGCACTAAAATTCAATATGAAACCATGGAGAAGTTACTGTAAAGTGTGTGCTTGTGCATTTTCTTCCAAAAATAGCTTTGGTGTGTGCTTATAGGAGCATGTGTGGTAAATAGTGGGAATACGGTAAGCAAAAGTCTGCTTAGGGTGTCCGAATTTTTACAGTAATTGTGCCCGAAACATAAAATCATCACGAAAACATGCCTATATAATTTTGACCCCCTCGAACCCCGCTTTTATATAGTAAAACTGGGATTTGCAGGGGTAAAACTTATTTTTCTTATTTCTGCTCTAAAATATAGATTGTGGTACTCGTTAGAACCGCCACGATGAGGCGGTTCTAACAAGTACCCACAGTCTATATTTTGAGCAGAAATAAGAAAAATATTGTAATTTTTCATCTTCGAATCTTCGTTTTTTCGACGATAAAGGTGGCAATGTATTTGTATAGGCGTGTTTTCTTAATGGGATAATTTATGATACCATAAGGATTCTTGAAAAATGTTCGAATGTTTAGGGTAAATGATACCTTGAAAATATTTACCATTTTGATCTCCATAATCCTTGTCATCAAAGTTCTTAGGGGCTGGTGGTCCCTTCCAACCTGGGGCTCCAGGGACTGCTTTTGGGGACCAGCCAGGTGGTCCCTGTGGGGCATTGAGATCAAAGAACTCTGTCTCATCCAGTAGTTCCTCTTCCTCTTTTATCTGACCATTAGAGCCCTGAAGAAGTTGGCCTTTCACCGATGGAGTATAATAGGCACTCTGCATGAATGCCTCGGTGACATCTTCCTTGAATAGGATGTTACCTTTAGATATGACCTGCATGAACAATAGATGGTGATTCATCAAATTCATAGTGAAAAAGCTCATCAAAACAGCTAAAAAAACCCATCCAAACAGCACAGGAATTTCTATAGATTTCAGAAACCATGCTCGTCAAATCAGTGCAAATATTTGAGGCAGGGAGGTGGAAGAAAGAGCCGGATGGTTTAATTCAGTTTGTTACTAGTTTCATTAAATGCATACATATTTTACAACAAAAGCTTTTAGATGGGTATGGATATAGAGAATACCAGGTTCGTGTTTTTTGATATCATGTTTCAGGCAAGGCTTCGAGAATGCTGTAGAATCGCGAGGCTTGCCGAGCGATTCTACATGCATTCTCGAAGCTGAGCCTGATAAACTTAATATCAAAAGACTTGAATCTGGTATTCTATTTATCAGTTTAACTCTTTAAATTGGCAATATACGATCAGTTATCGATTGCCACAGTGCGTTGCAACATTCTGTTGCGGAATATAATCAGTCAGTATATTTACTATCAGCTGAACGTTATTTTTCTTTTGATATTTTCATGTGATTTTTCCAATATTTTTTTCAGTAATAATAACATCATAGTCATGTTTTCCGGATGTCCGGCTCATTCATAAAAGTGCAATATCACGTTGATGTGATAAAGCTCACTTGTCCTGAGATAGCATATCTTTATCAGGTCAGTGTGTTACAATGCAGTATATATAGGGGGTAACTGATAAAATCAAAGACTCTGTATCATCTGTTCATATTTGTGTTTTATAGTTTACTTTTGTGCATCTCCGGGTACTCCGGTTTTTGCCCACCTATGATTAACGATCGGCTCGATATGAGTGAAATAGTCTTGAAAGGGCCGTAAAGCCCAAATCAATCAAAAAAAATCTCCAATCTATAACTTTTCTCCCTGTGAAGTTGTATGTATATTTTCATCTATCTCAGTTTATAACAGGACTCTAAAATGACAACAAAATGACTACATAATAACCATTAAATTTTGAATATGTATACTTTCATCTATCTCAGTTTATAACAGGACTCTAAAATGACAACAAAATGACTACATAATAACCATTAAATTTTGAATATGTGAGGGCTGATCTTTCAGTAGGTCTCTCACTACTGTGGTTCGAGCTCGGGTCACATGTGAGACACCAAGTTTTGCAATGGAAGGTCAGGTGGTTTGGGGCTGGGTACTCCAGTTTTCACTCACCTCTGATTAACTATTGGCTAGATGTAAGGGAAATAATCTTGAAAGGGCCATAAAACATGTGGCAAGTAGCTCACCCACAGCTGAAACTTGAGTTTGACTCATTTGGGTGACAGGCAGATTCAGTTCTGCTTAATATATTGTGCCATTCCTATATCCACGATGGCGGACAAAAATGGCTGCCCAATGTGGACACCATAACTCTGTCTGGCATCCCACTCCGCACCTCTATTCCCTGGCGCCGAGGAGGCCATATTTGCAAATGACAGATGCACTAGACAACAGCAATGTGACAAGACAAAATTCTTTAAGTATATTGGTAATCGGGAAGTCTTCTTATTGTAACATATTAACATAACATATCCACATAATATAGTGCATTCTTTTTGAAAAACAATACAGTAAAATTCCTACATAAAGACCACCTTTTGAACTGTTCAAAAGTGGTCTTTAAGACCACTTTCAAACAGTCCCAAAGGTGGTATCTTATTAGGATAAACTGGTTGTAGAAAATACAAAGAAAGAATGACTAAAACCTTCTCAATTAGCTTCTAAAAGCAGATTAGGCCTTAATTTTAGGTGATCTTAACAGCAGAAATTGACTGTATTTTTCTGTCAGATTAAAATTTGTGATATTTTTTTTTATTTATACTCCAAACTTAGGTTGTTGGTGTTCACCAGGCAGTTCTTATGTGTACCCACAACCTGTCTTAGTTTGTTTTGTTTGATTTGATGTTTGACGGGCCTCTGTGGCCTAGTGGTCAAGAGCGCTGACTCTTGGTCATTAGGTCTCTCACTGCTGTGGTTCGAGCCTCGCTCGGGTCATATGTGAGACGCCAAGTTCTGCAACGGAAGGTCAGGTGGTTTTTCTCCGGGTACTCCGGTTTTCGCCCACGTCTGATTAACGATCGGCTCGATATGAGTGAAATAATCTTGAAGCCCCCCAACCCCACTGATTTGAGGTATAACGTCCCCGTCAACACGGTAAAGGTCATTTTGGAGACGTTGCTTTCAATTTTGTGGGACTTTTACCCGACATTGAGATGAAATGACATCTCAAGCCCTGCCGCCCAATGAAACCAATAGGGTTTATAAGCATGGACGGGCCGACTCGCACCGCTTTGCCTGGGCAGGCTTAGATCCTCTAAGCGGTTTACCAGTACTCGTGTGCAGGTCGGTTTCAGCTCTGCGTGGAAGCATCATGCAGCCCATCTATTGTTAATTACTATCAGGTTAGGTAACTCTTCTATACCTGTTGTTAAAATACCCTTCAATGCTAGAGTTACTGTTACTGATTATTCTTAACTTTGACGTCACGAACGTCATGGAAACGACGTAACGTCATAGAGTTATGGTATGTCCACCATTGTTGTAAATAAAGTGTGTTGCGACTTCTAAGAAGTTTACCTGGTGTTTAACATCTATTTCTTCAAGCCCAGATGGGCGGGGGTGAACAACCCGTCTTAGAGCAGAAATAATATATTTTAGGTATACCCCTGTAAACCTCAGATTTCTCTACATACAGTGGCATTTACAGCAGTTTACAATACATGTATTTATTAATGTAATGAGATACCTGATAGTAAATGTGTTCGACAGCAGAGTCTGAGAGCAGCGAGTAGACCACATCGAGCGACACAGATTCTCCACATCTCAGACTCCTGTCCAATTCAGAGTTGATCTGTATGAAGCTGCTGCTTGGAGAATACCACTGCTTTACCTGCTTCTTCAGTTTAGCAGGGTATATCGTGTAATGCTTACGATCATTCTCCCATTCATCTGTAGTTTTTGCCTAGAAACAAAATGATATTTTTTCAGTGTAACCGGACCCTTATCCCTCTGAACACAACAATCAATACCTTTGAAAACAGTGAAGATCCAGATCAGATGGCTTCTGAAGAAGCCATCTGATCAGAATCTTCTCTGTTTGACATTCAGTTTGTGAATTTGTAGGAATAAATTACATCAAGAAAGCTGATGGGTTCAAAATCAGAAATGGGTGTGGCTAAATGAATTATTCAGCCGGATATGTCCTTAGGCTTTAAATTAATGTTTACAAACAGTCCTCAATATAATGATAGTATTACAGACAGTCCTCAGTTACAGATAGTTACAGACAGTCCTCAATATAATGATAGTATTACAGACAGTCCTCAGTTACAGATAGTTACAGACAGTCCTCAATATAATGGTAGTATTACAGACAGTCCTCAGTTACAGACAGTCCTCAATATAATGATAGTATTACAGACAGTCCTGAGTTACAGACAGTCCTCAATATAATGATAGTATTACAGAAAGTCCTCAGTTACAGACAGTTACAGACAGTCCTCAATATAATGATAGTATTACAGAAAGTCCTCAGTTACCGGGACTTCCGTGGAGCGTGGGCCATGTGTGCTGTTGGCTTGGTGGGGGTTGCCTATAAGTCCGCGGTTGGGCGTCTCTTGCCTGATGCCTCCAATTGACCTATCTCATGAGCTACGTCGGTCGGTGTGTGCTCGGAGGGGGATGTACTGTGTTTGCCGGGTCTTGCCAATCATCTGTTTCGGTTTCATAACTTTGGGGCTGAGACACACTGCTGAAGATTAAATATCAGAAAGGCCTCTGTGTCACCAAATTTGTTATAGTTATGCCTTAATTACAGATATTACAGATAGTCCTCATTATAATGGTAGTATTACAGAAAGTCCTCAGTTACGGATAGTTACAGACAGTCCTCAATATAATCACAGTATTTTATTTTATACTGTAATTAAGAATTTGAAGCTAAAGAATCTCAATAAAATGCCATAAAATAGGTAATGAAGGACCTATTACACTTAAGTACTCAAAGAAGCAAATGTTGTTAATTTCTAACAGAATCACCCAATTGTTCAAACAAGCGTGTTTATAGCAAACAATGAATAAAAACACAAAAGATTGATATCCAAGAATGAAATCATTATCTGATAGGAGTGTATTAGTGTATTATCCTAACGATCAAAAGAGTGTGTGTTTTATAGTTTAACATCCCACTAACAACCAAGGTCATACAGAGACAGGACCTCAGACCACTAGCTTCTCTACAGATCAAAGGAAAAAAAGGCATTCCATATTTAATGAATCACTAATTGTTTTATCCTATAATTAGGTTATCTTTTTTTTTTTTGGCATCATATTTTTTACAACTAATAGTACTAATAGTAGAACCCTCCATGGTGTAGTAGTTATGCTAATCACCTTATAAACTTGGGGTTGTGGGTTTAATCCCTGGCTTTTCCAAATTTTCAGATGAGTCTTTAAATACAGGTTCTGTCTCTGTATGACTTTAGCTGTTAGTGAAACATAACTGTTAACACACACACAGCAAAAATCAAGTGTCTTATGTACTATAGATGCTAGAACATTAATAATTTCCACAAAGTAGTTTGCTATCGAATAACTGACCTGTCCCTAGTTGCTTAACTCATCGTTACATTAACAAGCTAGAAAGTGGTCCAATTGTTAACTGTTCTGGCAAGTTCAATACCTAATATTTTTGTATTTTTTGCTGGAACAAATGCAAAGGCTACTAACATTTCTAGCTTATTAGCCACATTACCATATTTACCATATGTATTCATCAGACAGACAGGCGTAAGCAAACAGTGTAGACCTAGATGAGATGCTGCAGATTGCAGCATCTCATCAGAGTCTACACTGTTTGCCACTCATCCCTCTATTCTTAGACACAACATCGGGCGGTAAATTGTACTTGTTCAAATTTTAGAACAAGTATGGTAAGGAGTTGAGGTGTCCTATTATTTAGGGTAAATACAGTAAAATATTATATACCAGAAAATGTCCCGTTCACTTTGTACAGAAGTTACCGGTCAATATTTTTCCATATTGCCCGTAGTCAAGTTCATATTGCCCGTAGATAAGCAGTCACGTTCACAATGGAACTACTTTCAAATTTGTCCATTTCGATACAAAAAATCGGCAGCCATCTTGTCATGCGTATCGACTGAAAGAACTTAAAACAAAGCAAACAGAGGTGCTGATAAAGTGCATAAAGCGCATTTTATGCTGTCAAATAAGACCTACCTGCAATCTGTTTAGATTTTCATCACTTTCTTCCAAGAAATCTGGAGTATTTTGAAAGAAATATAACCGACGCTTCGGAAAAATTGGCATCCTGTGTTGGGAAATGTCAATGTTTTTAATGACGTCACATCCACCAACTTTAACATAATCTTCACATTGGCGCCATCGGGCTTGGTTTTACCATGTGTAGGAAGACACTTAGCGAGCTGCATTATTTTCAATTTCAAACCAATTAAAGATATATAAATTGATTTTACACTCAGAGTTCTATGCTAGGAAGTCCTGAATTCTAACAGACATTCCCAGTTTTGGGTATATAATAAAAAGGTTATTGACTTTATATTGTGAATTATTCGGCCCTCCTTCATATGCGGAAGACGCACTCGCAAGCTCGTGCGTCCTTCGCCATATGAACTCATGACCGAATATTTCACAATATCAAGTCAATAACCTATAATTTTCAAAGATTCAATGATACATTACTCAACATCGTTAAGTTTGAATAACTGGGAAAAGATTGCCAAACCCTATGACTTACCGTTACAAAAAAGAAGTCTGTGCTGTGAGTGACATTCAGTAACGTAAAGTTGACAAAGCCATACTCATCAGACACCAGGTTGTCTTCAATATTTAGTTTACCAATTTGAACAATGATTTTCTCCCCTTCAACAGGACTTCCATCAGGGTAGGTAACTCTTATCTAAAAATAATAAAACATTTTACAAAGGCAAATTTCACATCCTTTTTCTTCAACTGCTGTTTTATTTTTGTTTTTTTTGGCCCTTTCAAGATTATTTCGCTCATATCCAGCCAATCGGTAATCAGAGGTGGGCAAAAGCCAGAGTACCCAGAGAAAAACCACCTGACCTTCCGTTGCAGAACTTGGAATCTCACATGTGACCCGAGCCAGGCTCAAACCCACAGTGGTGAGAGACCTGATGATTAAGAAAAGTAGAAGTAAAACAAAGATCAGGAATCGATACAATTAACTTACTCCACCCATCAAAGACACCAAAGGGAAAGAAACACAAACATTAAGCGACCAGACCATATTGGAAACCCAAACAAAGGAAGGCCATAAGGACAGTTACTTTCCCACAAAATGGCCATATGGCCATCGAAAATAAAAAGACACAAGTGATACACATAGTAAGTAACAAACAACAACATAAATAAACAGCCACAGAAGAACCGCCTTGGAACGGTCAGTGGAAAGATTTCCACTGGGGGGCTTAAATCGATTTTACGTGGCCACAATCCTCGCCTTTACTTCCGTCGCGATTTAGACAAATAATTTGTTCAGTCCGCATGAAGGCCTCCTAACTCATCAGTGCAACATCTCCATGAACACACATAATCAAAGAACCACAGAGGTGAGACAACAGTGAGGACTCGACAGCAAGAAACCACTGAAATGCTGGAGCAAAAGAAAACCAACAGTTAGACTCTGATGGGCCCGACCAGAGACAGAGCATCAGTCAGTGCTCTTATCCACTAGGCTACTACAACTGCTGGGGTTACTTTAAGCATACATATATGTCTTGGAAAAACTGTTAAAAAGTATATTTTTTGTTATACCTACAAAAAATACTGCTGTCTACTACCATTTTTCATACACAAAAATACAGAATCCCATACCCCACCCCTCTATTTGAGTTTTCTGATTCCTTATTAACATCCTTTAAAACAAGGCTATATTTGAGCTCCGGCATTTGCTGCGAGACCACAAAATATTATTCAAATTATTTGTCGTGAGGCAACCTGTCATCGTTTTTCTTTTACCAGTTTCTACCAGGTAAGACACAGCTACAAAGACTTGCTGCAAAGACTTGCAACAGTCTTAAGGGTAACGGATCAGGGGAGGCAACTCCTGCAAAAGTATTTTTTTCTCCAATGTCAACAGGGGTCAACTCTTAAAGGAAAGAATTTGCTCCTATGGAGCAAATTCTTTCCTTTACGAGTAGACCCCATTATCAATGTGACAGGGCTTAAAGAAAAACGAACAGGTACTCCCGAAAGTTGTCTCCCTTTGAAAAATAGCAGAACAAGAGCTGTCACTATAGGTGACCAATGCCCCCCGTGGGAGCCAATTTCTGAGTTTTTGCAAATTTCAAGGGGAGATAATTCAGCCAAAAATGACAACAGTTATGGCCTTTGGTCAGAATGTAGCCCTTGTAATGGTGAATAAGTGTGTGAAGTTTCATGGGGCTATATATATAAAATACTTTTGAAGTTATGATCAAGGTTAAAGTTTTTGTGATGGACAGACAGACAAACAAACAAACAGACAGACAGACAGACAGGGGAGGGGGGCATAAAAATCTGCCATGTGTTCCCATTCCCCTTAAATTTTAGATTTAGAAACTAGAGGTACAGTCAATCCTTTTTATACTGATACTGGATACAATGATAATACTCATTATCATGGCATTTTCAAAGAAATGAATCCTTATCTCAAGATGAGGCGGATTTACATTACGATAACTCACCCGTGCAACATAGTGCATTTTTCACATCTCCAAAATGGTTACTTTTCTGATGAAAATCCTTGATATTTTTGCTATAAATGTTCATAACATAGGTTGAGGGTGCTCGCTAGGACCGCCTCAATGGGGAGGTTCTAACGAGTACCCACAACCTATGTCTTTGAGCAGAAATAAGAAAAATAATGTTTACCCCCTGTAAACCCCAGTTTTCTCTATACAAGAGGGCCCAGAGGGCCCTTAATCGCTCACCTGAGTATCAGTGTCTCTAGTGCATTCTTGGCCCAAGGGCTATAATTCGAATAAACTTGGTAGCTGTCCACTAGATAAGGCTTCAGACCAAATATCAAAGACCTGGGCCTTCTGGTTTCAGAAAAGAAGATTTTTAAAGGATTACCCTATATAAGCCTATGTAAAACCAGCGGGCCCTGGCGCGTTGGCATTTTTGGGGCCAGGGCTATAATTTGACAATCTCAGCAGAGGTTCACTAGTTGAAGCTTCTCACCAGATATCAAAGACCTGAACCTTCTGGTTTCTGACAAGAAGATTTTTAAAGGTTTTTTCCTTTTTATGCCTATGTAAAACTAGTGGGTCCCAGCACAGGGACATTTTTGGCCCAAAGGCTATAATTTGAACAATCTTGGTAGAGGTCCATTAGATGAAGCTTCATACCAAATATCAAAGACCTGGGCCTGGCGGTTTCAGAGAAATTTTCTAAAGATTTTCCCTACATAAGCCTATGCAAAACCAAAGGGCCCCGGGGCGGGGGCATTTTTGGCTCCAGCACTATAATTTGAACAATCTTGGTAGGGGTCCACTAGATGAAGCTTAATATCAAATAGCAAAGACCTGGGCCTTGTGGTTTCAGAGAAGAAGATTTTTAAAGATTTTCACTATATAAGCCTATGTAAAACCAAAGGGCCCCAGAGCGGGGCATTTTTGGCCCCAGCACTATAATTTGAACAATCTTGGTAGAGGTCCACTAGATGAAGCTTCATACCTAATATCAAAGATCTGGGCCTTGAGGTTTCAGAGAAGAAGATTGTTTAAGATTTTCCCTATATAAGCCCATGTAAAACCAAAGGGCCCCGGGGCATGGGCATTTTTGGCCCCAGCACTATAATTTGAACAATCTTGGTAGGGGTCCACTAGATGAAGCTTCATACCAAATAGCAAAGACCTGGGCCTTGCGGTTTCAGAGAGAAGAAACTTTTTAAAGATTTTCCCTTATAAGCCCATGTAAAACCAAAGGGCCCCTGGGCGGGGGCATTTTTAGCCCCAGCACTATAATTTGAACAATCTTGGTAGGGGTCCACTAGATGAAGCTTCATACCAAATATCAAAGATCCGGGCCTTGCGGTTTCAGAGAAGAAGATTTTTAAAGATTTTCCCCATATAAGCCCATGTAAAACCAAAGGGCCCTGGAGCGGGGGCATTTTTCACCCCAGCACTATAATTTGAACAATCTTGGTAGAGGTCCACTAGGTGAAGCTTCATACCAAATATCAAAGACCTGGGCCTTGTGGTTTCAGAGAAGAAGATTTTTTAAGTTTTCGGTGAAAAAAATCTATTTTTGGCTCCTATGACCTAGATGTGCAATGGACTGGAACCATTTGAACAACTTTGAAAGGGGACAACCAAAGGATCATTCCTGTGAAGTTTGGTCAAAATCCGATCAGTGGTTTAGGAGGAGATGTCGTTTTAAGAAAAAGTTTACGGACGCACGCACGCACGCACACACGGCGGACGACGGACAAAAAGTGATCCCAAAAGCTCACCTTGTCACTACGTGACAGGTGAGCTAAAAAAGGGGTGGTTTAGTGGGGTGTTCATTTCACGGACTTGTTCATGTGATGATTGAGATATTTGGTGAGGGGGATTCTAACAGATGACCACAACATTTGTTCCTTGGAGTAATTATTGGAAAAAGGCCTTTATTTAAGAAATAGATCAGCTCTAGTAGTGATTTATTGAGTGATAATTCACTGTTTGGAGGCCAGTTGTAAAGTGGATCAAATCACGAGCGCATAGCCCTAGCAATTTATCTACTTAAAACTGACCGACAAACAGTGATTTATCATTCAATAAATCATGACACTAGAGCTGATCTATTTCGATTCTAACACACTGGAAGTCTACAAAAATACTATTGGTTCCTTCAGATTCTCCCTATCTTCCGGCATTGTTTAAAGAAAAATCATGCCAATATAACTGACTGTATCACACGTGTTAACCTGTTGATACCGATAAACAATGTTACACCATCTGACATCAAGGTAACAATGTATTATGTCATAAAACGTGATGAAAAGTGATACATGACAGCGCTTTGCGTCTAGCTCTTCCGCCCATTGATTTATCACTCACTCAATCACTAGATTTTACTATTGGCTATATAGGCGACCACTCTTAGAATACATATTCTTGCACACCAGACAAGGAAATCTGTGATTTTACCCTGGGATAGAAATTTATGTTCTGACCCTGGTGTTCCGACCCCAAATCGAATGTAATCGCGTGTTTGATAAATGCACTGGTTGATTACAACCTCATGTGCGGCGGCGTCATGCGTGACGTCACTAAACATTCCTGTCGTGTCATCACAAAATGGCGGGTGTCGGTAACCGAAGTGACAGCAGCATTAAAAATTAGCAATAGAAATGGAAGGTATGCAAGAAAAAGAATCCTATATGGGTGTGAGGGGTGGATAGAAAAATCCGTCCCTCGGGGATCACTGTCCGGCATCACGAGGCAAGCCTCGTGATGCCGGACAGTGACCCTCGGGACGGATTTTTCCATCCACCCCTCACACCCATATAGTATTCTTATATTATACTACTCCTCCTTCTTTGGTTTCTTTTTAGCTTCAAATTGTTTTTAACCCTTGTCCTGCTGAATATTTAAATATGCCACACCCACTGCTGATTATCAACCAATCAGATTACTTGATGCAAATTATTACAGCAAATCAATAAACTGGATGGCAAACAATGAAGATCCTGATCAGATGGCTTCTTCAGAAGCCATCTGATCTGGATCTGCATTGTTTGAAAGATCAGACATATCCGGGCTCAGCAGGACAAGGGTTAATATGAAGAAGGAAGGGAATAAAACCTGACAGATTAATGATGGCCTCTGCATTGTAATTTCCAAGCTGAACACAAAAGCTGGTCTGTACCTTTGACGGTAATATTTATGTATGTGTTTTAGTTTTACATCCCGCCAACAGCTAAGGTCATATGGATGAGGGACCTTGATTTAAAGACTCATCCGAAAGTCTGGAGAAGCCCGGGATCAAACCCACAAGCCCTGTTTTATCAGGCGATTAGCATAACCACTACACCACGGTTGATGTTGATGATAAAAAAAACCTGTTTTATATGCAGAAAAGTGGGGTTTTGTTACGATAACATACCAGTGTGACAGAACGCATTTTTCACATCTCCAAAATGGCTATATAGTTTTCTGATGAAAATCTGTGATATTTTTCTTACTTATACTGTAAACATAGGTAATGAGTAGCCACAACCTATGTCTTGGAGAAGAAATAAGAACAATAATGTATACCTCTATAAACTCAAGTTTTATCTATATAAAGCAGGGTTTAGGGAGGTATTCATTCACAGACTTGTTCATGTGATGATAGGAGTATTAATTATTTTCCTTTTTTTTTGCATAAGAATAAAGCATTACAAAAGCACGCCTATTTGTCAACAACATAACATTTAAGTGTGAAAAATTGTGATATTTTTCTTATTTCTGCTCAAAATATAGATTGTGGGTACACATTAGAACCGCCTCATCGAGACGGTTTTAATGAGTACCCACAATTTATATTTTAATACAGAAATAAGCCTTACCCCTGTAAACCCAAGTTTTACTACATAAAAGTGGGGTTCAAGGGGGTCAGAATTATAGAGGCGTGTTTTTGTGATGATTATGAACCGCCACACTGAGACCTCTTAAAATTATATGCTTTTTTATTTGCTAAAAAATTGCAAAGGCTGATCAAATTTTTTTAGCAGAAATACCACAGTATTACGTAGATATTGTACCTGCTGGAACAATTTACATTTTGACCACTAAAGAGCTCATTAAACTCATGTTTTGAACAACGGGATTCCATTACCAGAACACGCCTATACAAATACATCTTAAATTTTATCGCCTATAAAAACCCAAAAATTTACAGGAAAAATTGTGATATTTTTCGTACTTCTGCTTAAAATATAGATTGTGGTTACCCGTTAGAGCGGTACCCACAATCTTCAGTAAAACCTGTCTATTAAGCAAGCAACCTGTCTTAAGCAAGCAGGGATTCAGTTCCCAAAAAAGGAAAATGTATTAAAATTCACCTGTATTAAGCAAGCACCTGTCTTTAGCAAGCACTTTTTGAATATCCAAAAGGTGGTTGCTTAATACAGGTTGGACTGTATATTTTACAGCAGAAATAAGAAAAATAAGATTTAACCCTGTAAACCCCAGTTTTACCATATACAAATGCGGTTAAAGGGGGTCAACATTGTATAGGCATGTTTTCGTGATGTGAGTAAAATGTTTCTGAGTTATTACCTGGCCATAGTAAGGAAAGAATGGCTTAAAGTAGTTATCCGACAGAAACTCCAAGTTCACCCTCTCTTCCCAGACTTTTGTTCCTATCTCTTCCTTATACACTGTGATACCTGTTAAACAGATGAGACAAACATTAAAGTTCCTGTCTCTTCCTTATACACTGTGATACCTGTTAAACAGATGAGACAAACATTAAAGTTCCTGTCTCTTCCTTATACACTGTGATACCTGTTAAACAGATGAGACAAACATTTTGAGCAAGAACATTCTTTTCACAAGTGCACCTTGTAAACCCGACTTTACATTGAAACTAAAAATGCGTCCTTAGGACACGGATGCCCCCGCCTGAAAATATGTCTATGTTCGTAGTCATCCATAGAAAGTTATTTACAGTGTTTAAGTTTTGGACCCTTTTTATGCCATTTGACCTCTAAGTATGACTTTGACCTTGGAGGTACGGATCTGGGTTTGCATGTGACACACTGTCTCATGATGGTTAACATTTCTTCAAAATATTTTCAAAATCCATCCAGAAATAAGTAAGTTATTGGCTGCGTTTAAGTTTTGGACCCTTTTTTTTGACATTTGACCTCCAAGTTTGACCTTGACCTTGGAGGTACGGACCTGGGTTTTGCACGTGACACATTGACTCATGATGGTTAACATTTCTACAAAGTAATTTCAAAATCCATCCAGAAATAAGAAAGTTATTGACTGGGTTTAAGTTTTGGACCCTTTTTTTGACCTTCGACCTCTAAGTATGACCTTGACCTTGGAGGTACGGACCTGGGTTTTGCACGTGACATGTCGTCTCATGATGGTTAACATTTCTGCCGAGTAATTTTAAAATCCATCAAGAAATAAGGAAGTTATTGACCGCGTTTAAGTTTCGGACGCACGCACACACGAACGGATGGACAGGGGCAATGCTATATGCCCTTTCCACCATTCTTCGAATGGGGGGGGGGGGGGCATAAAAAGGGGTTTACAATAAAATGGGGTCTACAATAGTGCATATGATTCGCTTTATTCCTGCTCTAAGACAAAGATTGTGGGTACTGGACAGACCCATCTCATCCAGGCAGTTCTGACAAGCACCCACAACCTATGATTGGAGTAGCATGTAAGAATCTTACATGGGTGTGAGGGGTGGAATGAAAAATCCGTTCTGAGGGTCACAGTCTGGCATCTTGAGGCTTGCCCAGTGATGGCGGACTTTGATCCTGAGGGACAGATATTTTATCCAGTCCTCACACCATGTAAGATTCTTTTTCTTGCTGGATTTTTAATAATGCAGTCTCTTAAGTTGCCATGGTCCGCCATATTGTGACGACAATGGTGTTATGTTTAGTGACATCACATAACGTGCTGTGATGTCAATGTTTAAGACGGTATTCAACCAGTGTACTCAGTATATCAAACACATGAGATTATTCGATTTTTACTCTGTCCCTGGGTAAGAACACCAGGGTTAAGGCTGACACGATTAATCGTATAATCAATTAATCGATCAATAAATTCCACAAAAATGATTATCAGTACTGATTTGCTTGTAATCAAATATTTGACAAGTGCAATTTACCACCCAAAGTTGTGCCTAAAATAGCTGGATCAGTGGCAAACAGTGCAGACCCTGATGAGATGCCGCATTTTGCTGCATCTCATCTTGGTCTACACTGTTTGTCCAGGCCTGCTTGTTCAACTATACATATGGTAAAGTGCGACATATGGTAAGTCATCCTCAGACAGAAAGCCAGACAGGTAATATTATGACAAAAACCTTAGCGAATACTAATCGATTATCGATCACAATGTCAGAACTGATAATCGATTATCTTTTCAGCTCCGATTAGTCAGCCTTTACCAGGGTAAGAACAGAATTTCTATCTCATGCTTAAACCATGGATTTCCTTATCTGGTGTGCAAGAAAAGGAAAATACCAAGTTATTGTTAATCTGAAAATGCCATTTGCTTATGTCGTCTGCTGAATCATCTTGCAAAACTTTCTAAAGATATTTTCGCACATAGGCAAACAGTGTGGACCCAGATCAGGCTGCTCCTACAGGAGCAGTCTGATCTGGGTCCAAACTGTTCACAACAATGACTTTAAAAGTTACTGACAGAAGACAAAGCAGACAACTTTTGCAGTGATTGACATCTTATGGGTGAAGTACAATCCAGCCTGTATTAAGAAAACTCCTAAGGAATAATCATAATGCTCTTGCTAAAGGAAATGCTTGCTTAACCTTTTCCCACTCAGATACGTCTTTTTACGTGTCTGAACCCCCACCCCTACTTTTTTTGAGCCTCAGAAACACCTAAAATCTGCATTTCCCAACCCTGGAGAGCTATGTTGGCGTGAGGATTAGTTGTCCTAAAAATGGCCTGCTTTCCGCACGGCTCCCCACTAAAAATATACCTTTGGGGGGGTTTGAAGGGTGGCTGCCGGACGAAAAAAATTGAGAGTAAGGCCCAGTCGGCCGCTAAAATGAAATCTCTGGGTGGCTGGGGTCAAAAATGCCTCAAAATTGACGCTGGCAAAACATGCTGCAGACAATGAAAATCGCCAGTTGAAAACCCCTTAATTGTTGCCTTGACAGCAGTGTGAAGATTAAGATTAGGTCAAAAATACATGTGAAATCACACTTTTTGACAATTTTGAGATGCCGCCCCGTTACCATGGCAACAATGATTTAGCCCAAAAAGGTTCCAGCCCAGTAAACATTCCTGCCTAGTTTGATGTAAAACAGACCATTCATTATGAAATAATGTTTATATGAAGTTGGTGTCCTAGGCAACACTGTGAAAATTAGCAAAATTCACACAGTCCCCAAGCGGTGATTTGTGGTGCAAGCACAAATATATTACAGAAATCATTGTTGCAATGTTCATAACTCCAAAAGTAGGTTAACCAGAGTTATGGGTCTTGTGTTCTGCACCTTGTCTGATGATGCTTTACATATGTATGAAGTTTCATCAAAATATTTGGAACGGTTTTCAACCTACAGAGCCAACACAAGTACATGGGAGAAATGGCAATTTTTTAATGTTTACTATGTTCAAAGGGCCATTACTCCAAAAGTAAGTTAAACAAAGTTATGGTTCTTGTGTTTTGATGGTTCTTGTGTTCTGCATATAGTCTTACAGAGCTTTACATTTGTGAGAAATTTCATGAAAATATCTCTGAATTTTTTTTTTTTTTTTTTTTTCAACTTGGAGAGCGGACACAAGACTGGTAGAAATGGCTATGTTCAATGTTCAAAGGACAATTACTCCGATAGTAGGCAAACCAGAATTACTGTTCATATGTTCTGCAAGTTGTCTAACAGTGCTTTACATTTGTGTGAAGTCTCTAGAAAATATCTCAAAGGGTATCAGACTTACGGAGCTGACACGAATGATGAAGTGCTGATAGATGGAGACTCAAAAGTTTTGAAGTGGAGAACATAATACCCTGCCACTTTTTGTGGTACGGCATAATAAGACAAGACTTCCCCCACCAAAGGCTATGTCGTGACTGTATGGACTTGATCTAGGAATGACCCAGAAGCTTAATGGAAAACCGTATAGATCCTGATCAGCTGACTTCTAAGAAGCCAGCTCATCTGGATCTATACTGTTTTCAAAAAGCAATATATTTGGGTTCAGCATGGCTGTGGTTAATACATGTATTACTATTTTTTCACTTTAAACATGGAACTGCTATTTTTTTTCCTTACCTGTATTTTTCTCTGTGACATTTATAGCAAGATGCAGCCTCGGTTTACACAGCAGTGAGTAGGTCCGAGATGTCACATTCAGCTTCTCCGTATTTACCGTAAAACTCTGGCAGCCATGTATCTGATGAAGAAAAGTGATTTTTCCTATTTTTTATCAATCAACCAAAAATTAACAATATTGTAGTAAGCTTCATTCTGTTGTCTATGTGAATATCACTGACCAATAGTTCAAAACTGTAGGCAAATAAAGGTTTTGTACACAGCTGAATAATCAAAACAGCTCACTGAAAATAAAGGACCTAGAGTGAGTGAGTGAGTGAGTGCAAATATGCTTTCCATCTTATCATATTCCTTATGTACATCTTGTACTGTATATTGTGAATGCTGTTGAAATAAATGAGTTTAAACAAAGAACAACTGTTAAACAAAGAAACTGCAAGTTTTGGAAGAATGTCTCACTAATAGACTGGTGTGAGCAGACTGAATAACAGAATTTTTGAAAATGTAGGATAGGCATATTGGTGGCACTGCAATATCTCGGAAGTCAGTGACTCCAAGTTTTCGTTTTAAAGTAGAAGTAAAACAAAGTTCAGGAATTGATACAATTAACTTACTCCATCCATAAAAGACACCAAAGGGAAAGAAATACAAACATTAATTTCCATTGATCAGAGTGTTGGATACTTCCCCCTTAGGCTGTGCTATATCAAAAGCCATGTAAAATGAAATTTTTTTTGTTACAACAATATCAATGGAACTAATCTTTAGCTAAAGATGAGAAAAATTTATGGAGATACCCAAGAATACTGTATTATAATAACTCAAGAAATATTGTTACATGTGACTACATGTATTAAAATAACTTCGTTAGAATTATAATAAAATATTTCACGATTTGTGATATATTTACAGTGAGAAAAAAATCGGAGTTCATACTTAAGGTAGTGGTGGGCCGATGATCGACTATAGTCTAAAGTCAGTTGGTTTTGGCTTCCAATAGCTATAATCGATTGAGAATCCTCTAGTCAATTGTAATCGGTTCCGGTACTTGGTATTCCGAGTTTTAGTGCATTCCGGTATTCCGTCGCACTTTTCTATTACTATTTCTATAGTCAGCTGAAAATATGATGCATCTCGTGTTATGCTCTATCCTTTTACGATTCCCTACATAAATAACGTTTACTTGTCCACTCAAATTTACTTACACATGAGTAATATAACAATTTCCATTACTAGCAAGCCCGATTTTGTGAGTATTATTCCTAAAACTCTGATTTTAAACGAAATAAACAAGCAAGTTCAATGCAAACATCAAAGTTTTCCGGCATCAAAGCCGCCACCCACAAACCACCGCTACAGTTTTTTCTGCACGTGATCGGTAAATGACGTCATCGGACCCCAGCAACCCCACACGTGTCTATTGTTTTATCTTAATGGGGCGTATCTTTCATAAAAAAATTGTTTGGAAACTGTAAAAAAATTCTCGATCGCAAAACAGTTGTGGAAAACAGCGCTTTCCGTAAGCTCCGTGTCAATAACCAACAACAGCATACAGGTGTGTTATCACAAATTAAAGTCTTCAACTTTTCTCGCCAAGCGTCTGCTATTTGGCGCCAAAACATAACCATTCACAAGATAGTAGAATAGTCATAGCAACTCGTCTTGGGAGCAATTAAATAATTTTCACATTGATTGCGGATTAAATTTTATGATTGGGGAATAAACGCAAATTAGAGACATAACTTGACCATATTTTCACACCTTATCCACACGCACCGCAGGGTGGCAATTATATGACTGGGATTAACAATAATGTCATAATTGAAACGTTATTAATCATTAAACAGTGTAAATCCAAATCAGACGTCTGCGGCGTCTTTCTGAGGTGTCCGATCTGGGACTGCACTGTTTACCGATGTCCCAAAAAAGGGCCGCAGGCATATGTGGGTTAATGAATAAATAACAATGGTGAACAGGTAAAGTTTTTTCAACGTTTTAATGTAAAATACATGCTTTCTGGTGATACTCGCACGCACATGCATTTTCTCGCCTTTTGAAGATGATCGAGCGTTCCGTTGTGTGATACAAAAACTGGTCAAATTCTTACTTATTCTCAGTTATGCATCCACCAAAATTTCAGCAAATGTTCCATGTGGGTAATACAACAGAATAACAGTTTTCCCTCAGATTTTGGCAAAAAAAGGGGGTGCGGGTAGTATGTAAATGTGGGTAATACACACCCGAATACGGTATGTGGTCTAATAAAGCACGCTTTGTTTTGGTTTCAATATGGCGGATGAAACATTTAGTCATTACTAGTCATTATGATATCTCTTTCAGAAACAAACAGCATAATGACTGAATAATAAACCATTTCTTTCAATATAAATCATCCATTCAACAGTAGTCATTCAAATTTCTCATTTCACTGAATTATTTTAAGGTTATTAGGAAATAAAACAAAGAGTTCTGTGTTTATGTTTTTCTTTTATTTTTTGAACATAATGTCCAGAAAAATCTCTAACATACAGTAAGTATTATGCATATATAAACAAAAATACAAAAAGCATTTAAACATGCATGTACTCAAATTTTAATATAAAAGAGAAACCGATTATGCAATCGACAGCTAGTTGGTTTTCTCTTCAGATTATAAACCGATAATCGATTGTGATTTGAAACCGATTGCCCACCACTAACTTAAGGAGAATGGGTACACCTTCAGGGGAGGCAGCTCCTGCAAAAGTATTTTTGCCTTGCATGTCAAAAGGGGTCTTCTCTTAAAGGAAAGAATTTGCTCCTGAGGACGAAATTCTTTCCTTTAAGTTTAATTCCCTTTTTCAGTGAGAACGAGTTTATAGAAAAGTAAACAATAAGTCCCGAAAGTGGCAGAAGAATTTGCCAGGTGTTCCCATTCCGCTTAACTCCCTTGAGAATTCCAAGAGTGCTGACTCTTAATCTAAAGGTCTCTCACCCTTGAGGTTTGAGCCACCCTCTCGTCACATGTATGCGCGACACCAACTTCGGCAACGAAAGGTCAGGAGGTTTTTCTCAGAGTACTCCGGTTTTCTCCCATCTCTGATTAACAATTAGCTCAAAATAAGTGAAATAATCATGAAAGGGCCATAAAAACCAAAAACCATGGAAATTCGTATTTTTTACAGTAGTTTTATACTTACTTGTGAGTGTACACTGAAGCAAGGTCTTACATTCTGCTGACAAAACCAACTATGTAGCTTATTGTGAAGGCAAACTGTGGCATTAAGAGACCCAGTAACAGGTTTTCCATAAGTGTATCTGGATAAAAGAAAATATAACCCATTATGATAACACATCCATGAGCTAAATAGTGGGTCTTAGATGGGTAAGCATGTATTATTGAATTTTTTAAACTGGTTGAGGAAAAAGTATAAAATGCTCGGCAAAGCCTCGCATTTTATACCTCTTCCTCAACTCATTTAATAAATTCAATAATATGTGAGCACAAATGCAAGATTCTATTTATCATATGACATTTAAAACATATTTTATTCACAACTGTTTTACAAAAATGTCCATACTCTGCCATTAGTAAATGAGACGTCATTAAGGATGTTGTACATGTAACGTGACTGGGAGTATCTAACTAATTTGTATATTTAATCCACTAGTGGATTATTGAATTTATTACATGGCGTTATTTCATTCTCAGATGCGACGTCATATGATAAAATAGCGTTTATCCTATCTCTAGGGTCTACATTTTTCAGATAAAAATGTTTGACATTTTTCTTATTTCAAGTTCAAACATAGACTGTGGGTGCTCGTCAGAAATGCCTCAATGAGGCAGCTCTAACAAGTACCCACTGTCTATGTTTTTGAGTAAAATAAGGAAAATAATGAATACCCTGTAAACTACACTTTTCTCTATATAAAGTGGGGTTTATAGAGGATCTTACATGAGTGTTCATGTATTATTGAATTTATTAAACAAGTTGAGGAAAAGGGATAAAATGCGAGGCTTGCCGAGCAGTTTATTCCTTTTCCTCAACGAGTTTAATGAATTCAATAATACATGAGCACGAATGCAAGATTCAATTTATCATATGACATTTTATTCACGATTGTTTACAAAAATATCAATATTCCGCTATTAGTAAACGCAACGTCGTTAAGGACGGCGTACATGTAACGTTACGGGACGTATTTAGCTAATTTGCATATTTAATCCACTATTGGATTATCGAAAATAATGCATGGCGTTATTACACTCTCGGACGCGACGTCATATGATAACAAGAGGGCCCAGAGGGCCCTGGTTCGCTCACCTGATCCAATGAATAACAAGTGGGCCCCGGGCAGGGTCAATTTTGGGCCCAGGGCTATAATTTGAACAATCTTGGTAGAGGTCCACAAGATGAAGCTTCATATCGAATATGAAAGACCTGGGCTTTCTGGTTTCAAAGAAGAAGATTTTAAAGGTTTACCCTGCATATAGAAGTCTATGTAAAACATTATTTTCCATATATAAGTCTATGTTAAACCAAAGGGCCCCGGAGCGGGGGCATTTTTGGCCCCAGGGCTCTAATTTGAACAATCTTGGGAGAGGTCCACTAGCTGAAGCTTCATAACAAATATCAAAGACCTAAGCCTTGTGTTTCAGAGAAGATGATTTTTAAAGATTTTCCCTATATAAGTCTATGTAAAACAAAAGGGCCACATGGCGGGGGCTTTTTTGGTCTCAGGGCTATAATTTGAACAATTTTTATAGAGGTCCACTAGCTGAAGCTTCATAACAAATATCAAAGACCTAAGCCTTGTGGTTTCAGAGGAGAAGATTTTTCCAAATTTTCCCTATATAAGTCTATGTAAAACCAAAGGGCCCGGAGCTGGGGCATTTTTGGCCCAAGGGCTATAATTTGAACAATCTTGGTAATGGTCCACAAGATGAAGCTTCATACCAAATATCAAAGACCTGGGCCATGCAGTTTCAGAGAAGAAGATTTTTCAAGATTTTCCCTATATAAGCCTATGTAAAACAAAAGGGACCTGGTGCGGGGGCATTTTTGGCCCCAGCACTATAATTTGAACAATCTTGGTAGGGGTCCACTAGATGAAGCTTCATACCAAATACCAAAGACCTGGGCCTTGCGGTTTCAGAGAAGAAGATTTTTCAAGATTTGCCCTATATAAGCCCATGTAAAACCAAAGGGCCCCCATGCGGGGGGCATTTTTAGCTCCAACACTATAATTTGAACAATCTTGGTAGGGGTCCACTAGATGAAGCTTCATACCAAATATCAAAGACCTGGGCCTTGCGGTTTAAGAGAAGAAGATATTTAAAGATTTTCCCTATATAAGCCTATGTAAAACAAAAGGGCCCTGGTGCGGGGGCATTTTTGGCCCCAGCACTATAATTTGAACAGTCTTGGTAGGGGTCCACTAGATGAAGCTTCATACAAAATATCAAAGACCTGGGCCTTGCGGTTTCAGAGAAGAAGATTTTTCAAGATTTTCCCTATATAAGCCCATGTAAAACAAAAGGGCCCCCGCGTGGGGGCATTTTTAGCTCCAGCACTATAATTTGAACAATCTTGGTAGGGGTCCACTAGATAAAGCTTCATACCAAATATCAAAGACCTGGGCCTTGCAGTTTCAGAGAAGAAGATTTTTAAAGATTTTCCCTATATAAGCCCATGTAAAACCAAAGGGCCCCCCTGTGCGGGGGCATTTTTGGCCCCAACACTATAATTTGAACAATCTTGGTACGGGTCCACTAGATGAAGCTTCATACCAAATATCACAGACCTGGGCCTTGCGGTTTCAGAGAAGAAGATTTTTAAAGATTTTCCCTATAAAAGCCTCATGTTAAATCAAAGGGCCCCGGTGCGGGGGCATTTTTAGCTCCAGCACTATAATTTGAACAATCTTGGTAGGGGTCCACTAGATGAAGCTTCATACCAAACATCAAAGACCTGGGCCTTGTGGTTTCAGAGAAGAAGATTTTTAAAGATTTTCCCTATATAAGCCCATGTAAAACCAAAGGGCCCCCGTGCGGGGGCATTTTTGGCCCCAGCACTATAATTTGAACAATCTTGGTAGGGGTCCACTAGATGAAGCTTCATACCAAATATCAAAGACCTGGGCCTTGCGGTTTCAGAGAAGAATATTTTTTAAGTTTTTGGTGAAAAAAATCTATTTTTGGCTACTGTGACCTATATGTGCAACGGACCGGAACCATTTGAACAACTTTGAAAGGGGACCACCTAAGGATCATTCCTGTGAAGTTTGGTCAAAATCCAATCAGTGGTTTAGGAGGAGATGTCGTTTGAAGAAAAGTTTACGGACGCACGCACGCACAGACGCACGCACGACGGACAAAAAGTGATCCCAAAAGCTCACCTTGTTCACTACGTGACAGGTGAGCTAAAAAGGTGTTCAATACATACATAGTCTTGTTGACCTGATGAAAAATACAACACATCAATTCATGAGGTTTACAAGTTTGGCAAATATATATGTGTACCCATATGAACACCAGTTTGTGCTTAGAAAAGTGGGGTTTTAAAATGGTATGTATTCTATTCCTTATATTCACTCAACAACAAAGATTGTGAATTCCCTTATAACTACTTCAATACCGGCCCCCACCCATAGGGGCTTGAAGAAATATATGGTCTGCATGATGCTTCCACGCAGAGCTGAATCCGGCTCGCACACTAGTACTGGTGAACCGCTTAGAGCATCTAAGCCTGTCCAGGAACCGCGGTGCGAGGCGGACTGTCCATGCTAATAAACCCTATTGGTTTCATTGGGCGACAGGGCTTGAGATGTCATTTCATCTCAATGTTGGTAAAAATGTCCCACAAAATTGTAAGCAACGTCTCCAAAATGACCTTTACAGTGTTGACAGGGACATTAAACCTCAAATCAAACAAACAAAACAAAACTTCTTCAATAAAGAGGTAATAACACAAGCTATGTTTGAAGCATATTTTCATCAAATAAAGGTCATGTGTTGTGCTCAACACAAATGAGTGTGTTTTTCTTATGTTCTTAACCCTTGTCCTGTTGAGCCCCGGATATGCCTTCTCTTTGAAACAATGTAGATCCAGATCAGATGGCTTCTGAAGAAGCCATCTGATCAGGATCTTCATTGTTTGCCATCCAGTTTATGAATTTGTTGCAATAATTTGCATCAAGTAATCTGATTGGCTGATAATCAGTAGTGGGTGTGACATATTTAAATATTCAGCAGGACAAGGGTTAATAAGCATCACTTAAACAAGTCCTTGAAATGGGACACCCCCAAAACCCCCACTATATACAGAGAAAACTAGAGTTTACCGGGGTTTAAAATTACTCTTCTTATTTCTGCTCAAAGACCTAGGTTGTGGGTACTTGTTAGAACCGCCTCCATGAGGCGGTTCTAACAAGCACTCACAACTCGTGTTTAGAGTAAAAATAAGAATAGTAGTTAAACTTGTCTTAGTGGCCACCTCTATTAAGCAAGCAACCTGTCTTAAGCAAGCAGGCATTCAGTTCCCGAAAAAAGGAAAATGCATTGAAATTCACCTGTGTTAAGCAAGCACCTGCCTTAAGCAAGCACTTTTTTGAATATCCCAGAGGTGCTTGCTTAATACAGGTTGGACTGTATCACAATTTTTCATCAAAAAAATAAACCATTTAGAAATTTCCAGAGCAGATAGACAATAAGTTTTTTTTTTTATTTTTACTTCTCAGAGAAAAATGTGTGGCATTTCATATGGATTGTCTTCCCAGCAGACAATTCCCATACAGTGTAAAGGATTCACATGTAATGTCCAAACCAAATGTTGTCTTAAAGGTGCATTATTGAACTACCGGGTCTCAATTTTTTTTTCTGGGGCCAGTTGTTCAAAGCATCGTTAGCTTAACGAGCTCGTTAGTGGTCATATTGTTAACTGTTGTAGCAAGTTTAATATTCAAAATTTTGGTATTTTTGCTGAAAAAATGTGAGCAGCTTTTGCAAATGCAAAAGCTGCTCACATTTTTTCAGCAAAAATATTAGCATATTTGTCATGATAAATGATCAAAGTTTTAACGATACGTTAACTAACGACATCATTAGTTTTGAACAACTGGCCCCTGGTTTTTATCTTCAATACATAGTCCTTTGTCATGTGTACACTTTTGGAGCCAAATGCAGCTTCAGAACTTTGTGAAAATGGTCGTTTTCATTCGTGTTTACCCTTCGCTCTGAACATGTGTTCGGAATTTCTGTTCTAAAAATAAATCTGTGTCTTTACACATACATGGCGACAGTATCGTCTCTGAGTGTGGTTACTTATGGCATGGTATTCAGCGTCATATTTTCTTCCGATTCAGGCATGGCCTAAGCAAACAAGGCCAAAAATGAGCGTCGCATAACGTCATATATGGGGATTCTATTTTTGTCACAAACTAAAAATAGATCTAACTAGTGTTCAAAACCTAATTAGGGAATCCCTCTCAAACTCGTTTACCTGTCATCATAATTGTTCGCATTTTTGCATAAAATGCATTCATTTGTATTGTTTTAAAGAAAAATACCGGCTATATGTATTTTATTTTTGGAAGCATTTTTTCCAGATAGCTCAATAATGCACCTTAAAGCTTCACGTGTACCCGCTTTTATTGTGATTAATCAAAACTATGCTGAAAATTTCAATATGTTACACTCCTCCCTGATTTTAAGCCATTAGTGTTGTATGATTTAAATTTTTGCCAAGGCTGGATAAGCAGAAATGGAAAATGGTATAGATCCTGATCAGCTGGCTTCTTGGAAGCCTGCTGATCAGGATCTATACTGTTTTCAAAAATGAATATGTCTGTGTTTAGAATGGTGAGCATAGCACCAGATAAGGCTCTTTTTTCATTGAAAAAGTACTGCTATTTTTCTTATTTCTGCATGGAAACATATGTTGTGGGTACTCATTAGAAGCGCCTTGCTGGGGCTCTTCTAATGAGTACCCACAACACATTAGGATAACACATCCGTGTGATATAGTGCAAAACCTCAAAAAAGATAATTTTTCTGATGAAAATTTGCGATAGTTTTCTTATTTATACTCCAAATATAGGTTTTGGGTCCTCATTAAGGCGGTTCTAACGAGTAACCACAACCTAAGTCTTGGAGCATAAAAATAATGTTTACCCCCATACACCCCAGTTTTCTGTATATAAAGTGGGGTTTAAGGGGGTGGTCATTTCACAGACTTGTTAACGTGATGGCTGGATAAGCAGAATGGAAAACAGTAAAGATCCTGATCAGCTGGCTTCCATGAAGCCAGCTGATCTCAATCTATACTGTTTTCAAAAAATGGATATGTCTGAGTTTAAAATGGTGAGCATAGCACCAGAAAAGGTGCTTTTTTCACTAGAAAAGTAGATATTTTTCTTATTTCTGCATGGAAACATACACTGTGGGCACTCATTATTAGAAGCACCTAGCTGAGGCTATTCTAATGAGTACCCACAATATAAGTTCTTATGCATAAATAAGAAAAATAATATGTGGAGGTCTAGGACATCCAAAAAAATTCAACAATACCCCAACACTTTTCTGGACAACTGCTGATTACCTGGCACATACTTCAAACTCCAGATTTTTTGTGGCAACTGTCAAGATCTTTGGTAGTTTCAGCTTTACTTGGAATTTTGGTAAAACTGCAAAACAAAAAGTCATAAGAGATGACAGATCCCCAGTACAGTTATCATCAAACCTTCCACAAATGTTCCTCATGGAAAGACAATGAACCAATAGAATAGAAGGTTCATTGTCTTTCCATGAGGAACATTTGTGGAAGGTTTGAAGCTTCTACGATGATAATTGTGTCTTCTATCCTGTTCATAAAGCTTTTAAGGTGACCTTGACCTCTGACCCCTGACCTTGAAAATCATTAGGGTTCATCATCGTCTTTCCATGGGGAACATTTGTGGAAGGTTTGAAACTTCTACAATGATAACTGAGTCTTCTATCCTGTTCACAAAGTTGTTAAGGTCAAGTCCGTTGTGACCTTGACCTCTGACCCCTGAAGATGAAAGTCGTCAGGGTACATCGTCTTTCCATGGGAAACATTTGTGTGAGGTTTGAAGCTTCTACGCTGATAACTGTGTCTTCTATCCTGTTCACAAGGTTTTTAAGGTCAAGTTCATTGTGACCTTGACCTTGAAAATCGATAGGGTTCATCGTCTTTCCATGACGAACATTTGTGGAAGGTTTGAAGCTTCTACAAGGATAACTGTGTCTTCTATTCTGTTCACAAGGTTTTTAAGGTAAAGTTCATTGTGACCTTGACCTTTGACCCCTGACAATCAAAAACAATAGGGTTCATCGTCTTTCAATGGGGAACATTTGTGGAAGGTTTGAAGCTTCTACGACGAAAACTTTGTCTTCTATCGTGTTCACGAGGTTCTGGACGAACACACACACTAACACACACACGGACGCACGGCACCAATGCTATATCCCCGTCACAACGTTGTTGCGAGGGGATAATAAAATCAAAGCACTGACAACACTGGTGGGTTGATTGTCTCTGAGCTGGGAAATGGTCCTGAACGGAGAATAAGGCTGGGTTTTTTAACACATGAATTCCTGTATTTTATGGAACTAGTGTAGATCCTGATCAGATGCTACATTCTGCAGTGTCTGATCTGGGTCTACACTGTTTACATGAGCCTAGTCAATGGTTTACAGATAGTTTTCATCACACAACACTCTGTCACAATGACAAGAATAGCTTGGCTCTAAATACCGTTAACTGTTCTGTATGTCATGCACTTAGTAACACTAGGTCGAATGACAGACAATCGACACAAAATCCCTCGGGTTTATAAGCGTGATGCCAAACCTTGCCTCGGGCCAATACAATAGACCTCGGACCTGTAATTGGGCCAATACGATATTACTTGATTAATAAAATTATATGTGTATAGTTTTTATCTGCTCAAGACTGTAAGGACTGTTCAGCAGTATTGATTCAATACAATAATGTTATTAATCAAGTAATTTTGTTTTGGCCTAGTTACATGTGCAAGATCTGCTGTATTGGCCTTTTCAAGGGATTTAACTTCATGAATTCTAGGACATAAGCCTTGATTACGAAATACTATAAAATAATAAAATTACATGCAGTGCCTCCAGTATTCGGACAGGCCGAAATCCATAGTAACCTTAGTTGAAATCCATATTAATCTGAGGTGACATCCATATTAACCTAAGGTGAAATCCATAAAAATCTTAGGTGAAATCCATATTAACCTGAGGTGAAATCAATATTAATTAAACTGAGGTGAAATCATCAGAAAGAATATGTTTTATGCTGATAATTATTAATTTGTCATTAATCAAGTAATTTCATACTGAGCCAGTAACAGTTCCTCTGTCAGCTGTATTGGCCCTTGGCCTTTGGCCAATACAGCAGACCTCGGACCTGTAACTGGGTCAATATGAAATTACTTGATTAATACCATTATAATATAAAGGCAATCCTTTGGAAGCAAGGATAACACAGAACTGCAAAGTGTAAAGTGTGCAAGATTCGATACAGGCCTTTCAAACCTCATGGAGCCTGCCCAAGGCTGATTGAAATCTCGGCATCCAGAGGGTTTTTTTTTTTTTGTTTGTAATAGAGTTTAATGGCCCAGTCAACACTATTAAGGTCATTTTTGATCCTGTCAGTTTACCTATCCACACTTTTCCCGGGCAGGCTTATACATAAGCGGTTTACCAGTACAGTGCACATTCTTTCGCCAGAAACGAACAACTGCCCTTCTTGATTCAGTGGAAGGGAGAGAATGACAGTAGAAAAGATTTCACGATAAACCTCCATGAAAGAATGTTGACGACCCCGGCAGGTATTGAACCCACGTCCTCCTGATCATCAACCAGTCAGAAGCGCATCTGTCTGAGCTACCGAGGCCAGCCCAAAGGGTTGGAAACAACTAGTTTGGACCCATACAAACTAAAGTTCTTTTTCATGCATACTTCAGTGTTTTCTTTTTGATTTATCTATTGTATGTGCAATTACTTGTTTCAGTTAATCGGATCACCCCTCGCATGTTCTTTGTTGCATTGCTGGGCAAAAGTATGATGTAATGTTACAACCTATAAATAGCACTCGGTGAAAAAAGTGTACAGCAGATGGAACAAGAGCTGTCGCATGACAGCATAGCTCGCCTGTTTTGTGCCTTCAAGATATAAGGTAAAACTATTGAACCATGAAATATAGGTCACAGTCACTTACATATATTTTGAGGTCAATCATCAGATCACATGTAACATATATTTCAGGAAATTACATTTCAGAATCAAATAGTCTGAATTATAAGGCAAAATTATTGAACCATGAAAATAGGTCACAGTGACCTAGATATATTTGTATGTCAATCATCAGGCCACATGTAATTGATTATTCAGATATGAAGTTTCTCCATCAAATATTATTCAAGATATAAGGCAAAGTCACTGAACCAAGAAATATAGGTCACAATGAACTAGATTTATTTAGAGGTCAATCAGCAGGTCACATGGAGCTAATAATCCAGGTATGATGTTTCTTCATCAAATAGTATTGAAGATAATAGGCAAAATCACTGAACCATGAAATATAGGTGACACTGACCTAGATATATTTTGAGGTCAATCATGGGGCCACATGGAACTAATTATCCAGGTATGACATTTCTCCATCAAATAGTATTCACGATAATAGGCAAAATCACTGAACCATGAAATATAGGTCACACTGACCTAGATATTTTTGGTGGTCAATTATCGGGTCACATGGAACTAATAATCCAGGTATGACATTTCTCCTTCAAAAAGTATTCAAGATAATAGGCAACATCACTGAACCATGAAATATAGGTCACAGTGACCTAGATATATTTTGAGGTCAATCATGGGGTGACATGGCACTAATATCCCAGGTATGACATTTCTCCAACAAATAGTCTTCAAGATATGAGGCAAAATCACTGGACCCTGAAATGAAGATCACCATGACCTTCACCCTTGTACACTTGGACCAATGTCATATGGTTGGCTGATAAATAACCAATTGTGTCTCTAACTTGTCAGCATAATGGAAACGTATATAACAAATTACAAAGGTGTCCTAGATTTTGAGCCCTAGCGCCACCCCATCCCCATTCCCAGGCATGGACCCAGGGGTGTGCTGTCTTGGAATCTCAGAAGACACTCCCAGGTATCCAAGTTGTAAAATATGTATGCTTTGTGATGAGTGTCTGTTGAGATATAAGCATTTCAAAAACTTTAACACAGTTTTACAAAGGTGTTCTAGATTTTTACCCCTAGCCCCACCCCGGGGCATGAACCCAGGGGTGTGTTGTCTTTGAACGTCAGAAGACCCTCCCAGGTACTTAAGTTCCAAATATGAGTGCTCTGTGATGAGTGACTGTTGAGATATAAGGATTTGAAAAACTTTAACACAGTGTGACGGGAACGCACAGGCAAACATGCACAACCAAGGTGACAACAATAGCTCTCCATGTACTTTGTACAGGCAAGCTAATAAGGAGGATAAAATAAATAGGGTTAGACAAGAATTTCTTTACACCCTATGCATATGCTGGATATTCTTTAATCTGGTTTGCAAGGAAAAGACTGATTTTCTGTCTGACAGAAAAAAAACAACAACAGCATACCATATTCTTGTACAGCAAAGATCTGTGAGAATTTCCTGCCATTTACCACTGTGACAATACTCCAATCTCCCAGTACCGGCTCATCACATAACGCATACTCTATACTAGCTAGACCTGGAAATAAACATTTAATCCTTATCCTGCTGAATAAATTAATTTAGCCATGTCCATTTCTGCCTGTCAACAAATCTAATTACTTGATTAAATGTATTCATTCAAATTAGCAATCTGAATGGCAAACAGTATAGTCCCTGATCAGATGGCTTCTGAAGAAGTCATCTGATCTGGATTTACACTGCAAAAGTTGGAGGTTGTCATGTTCAGCAGGTTCAGGGTTACCCCTTATCTCGCTGTTTATCTTCTGAAGAAGTCATCTGATCTGGATTTACACTGCAAAAGTTGGAGGTTGTCATGTTCAGCAGGTTCAGGGTTACCCCTTATCTCGCTGTTCACGACAACCCCTACCTTTGCAAACAGTGTAGATCCAGATCAGATGGCTTCTGAAGAAGCCATCTGATCAGGATCTACACTGTTTGACATTCAGTTTGTGAATTTGTAGGAAAAATTACATCAAGTAATCTGATTGATTCAAAGTTGGAAATGGGTGTGGCTAAATAAATTATTCAGCGGGATAAGGGTTAATAGACCTTACTTGACTTTCCCATACAAAACCCCATAGGACTGACTGATAGTTTCTACTATTTTTCTGTCTGAGTGATTCTCAAAAAATATCACCCTCAGGTAAATAGGCAAAAAAATATCATGTGCATGTAATTTTATGTTTTGTCTTGAGGTTTAATGCCCCCCTCAACACTATATAGGCATTTTGGACATGTTGCTTCAAATTTTGTAGGGGGTTAACCTGACATTGAGATGAAATGGCATTTCAAGCCCTATCCCCTAATGAAACCAATATGATTTATATGCATGGATGGTCCCACTCAGACCACTTTGCCTGGCAAGACTTAGAGCCTCTGAGTGGTTTACCAGTACTTGTACCTGTATATGATTGCGGAAGCATCTTGCAGCCCAATCTATTCCTGCAAACCCTGATGGGAGGGTCCTTGGTGGGCACACAGTTCAGTAGTTTTGTAAGGTAGAATAAACATAAATTAAATTCCTGAGAGGGTAAGAGGGAAAATGTCACCCTGAGGACTTGGGTACCCACAACCTATGAATTGGAGCAGAAATAATAAAAATAATGTATACCCCCTAAATCCCAGTTTTCTCTATATAAAGTGGGGTTTAGTGGGGGTCTTCATTTCACAGACTTGTTCACATGATGGTATACTGAGGCTTAACTAAAGTCTTGTTTGCCCTCGTCTATCAGAGCTTGGAGAAATAGATTGGACTACATAGTGCTTCCATGCAGAGCTGAAACTGAGTACTGGTAAACCACTTAGGAGGACTAAGCCGGCCACAGCAAAGTGGTGTGAGTCAGGGCTTGAGATGTTATTTCATCTCAATGTCGAATAAAAGTCACACATAATTGGAAGCAGCATCTCCATATTGACCTAGATAGTGTTGACTGGGATGTTAAACCTCAATTCAAACAAACAAACCACAGTCTTGAAATTTTAGATATAGAACCTATAGGAGCAGCAAACCTAAAGGAACAGAACATGCTGCATGAATTGTGCTGGCTGTTATGCACCATGACTAATATATGTTTTCTTGTGGTGTAGATTGAGGATCTTATATGAGTGTTCATGTATTATTGAATTTATTAAACAAGTTGAGGGAAAGGGATAAAATGCGAGGTTTTGCCGAGCATTTTATCCCTTTTTCTCAACATGTTTAATAAATTCAATAATACATGAGCACGAATGCAAGATTCTATTTATCATATGACATTTAAAATGCATTTTATTCACGATTTGTTTAAAAAAATGTCAATATTCGGCCGTTAGTAAACGCGACGTCGTTAAGGACGTCGTACATGTAACGTTACGGGACGTATCTAGCTAATTTGCATATTTAATCCACTAGTGGATTATCGAAAATATTACATGGCGTTATTACACTCTCAGACGAGACGTCATATGATAAATATGTTTTCTCGTAGTGTAGTTCATACGATAACACACCCGGTGACATAGTACATTCTTTCATTTCTCCAAAATGGCTACTTTCTGTTAACAATTTTTGATATTTTTTATTTATAATCCAAACATAGGATAGTTTATACTAATTCATTTTAGTTTGATAACGATGAAAGCTTCAAGCTTATTTGAATCGCTTTCCAACACTCATTCCAGGTGTTATCATGTGTGCGAGAGACAGGCAGCAACTTTTACACCACTGCTACCCATTTACACCTGGGTGGAGTGGGGTAGTAACATTATGTGTCTTGCCCAAGGAGAGACAGTGCCCCGATTCGAACTCACAACCTCGCAATCATAAGTTGAACACGCTAATCACTGAGCTTTTGAGGCTACCATAGGTTGTGGGTGCTCATTAGAACCACTTATTGAGGCAAGGCAGTACTAATGAGTACCCACAACCTATGTCTTGGAGCAGAAATAAGTAAAATAATGTATACCCCTGTAAACCTCAGTTTTCTCTGTATAAAGCGGGATTTACAGGGGTGTTACATGCAATGACAACAAACTTAACAACAGTGTACATGATATCATATTGAACCACTGCACATCCAACACATTTAAATTTTTTATTTCACCCTATCCCTGGGTAGTATAACCTGGGTAGGATAAGATTTTCTATGCCAGGGTAAAATCCAGGACTTCCTGAGCAAATAGTGTAAACTCAGATGAGAATGTGGTGTCTCATCAGGGTCTGTGCTGTTTAACTCTCATTCGGCTATTTTCAGACACAACATCAGGTAGTAACCAAGTATGGTGAGGAGTTGAGGTGTCCTAATATTGAGGGTAAGTTTGGTATTCTGTATAGGCTTAGAATCTGCTGCAGGTGATAAAATTTGTGAATACACCATCCCAATCTCATTGGAGTCTTAAGTATGGCTCATATATATATATGTTTTTGGTTTTGGATTTTACGTCCTTTTCAAGATTATTTCACTTATATCGAGCTGATCATTGATCACAGAAAAACCAGAGTGCCAAGAGAAAAACCACCTTCCATTGCAGAACTTGGCGTCTCACATGTGACCCCAGCCAGGCTTGAACCCAAAGTGGTAAGAAATCTAATAAGTAAGATTCAGCGCTCTTATCCACTAGGACACGGAGGCCCAAGGCTTATATATTTAAACCAGTGGTATAGTCAAAATTGTATTAAAAATCAGCAATACTATAAAATGGTTGTGATGTATACTCCAACCTACCATTTTTCACCAAGGCATTGTCCCATTTCCTCATCTGAAAATCATGAGGATCTTGTATACTTATACTCTCTATCTGAAAAACAGCAAACACATTACGATAACACATCCGTGTCATATATAGCATTTTTCAAACCTCAAAAAAGGTATTTTTTTCTGATGAAAATTTGTGATATTTTTTCTTATTTATACTCAAAAAATAGGTTTTGGGTTCTCGTTAGAACCACCTCATTGAGGCGGTTCTAACGAGTACCCACAACCTATGTCTAGGAGCAGAAATAAGGAAAATAATGTTTACCCCCGCAAACCCCAGTTTTCTCTATATAAAGTGGGATTTAGGGGTCTTTATTTCACGGACTTGTTCAAATGATGAGAAACACCTGCTTTAGGGAAAACCATAAAACAAATCCATAGATTAGGGATAAACATAACACAAACATGTAGTTTATGGATAAACATCACATAAACACATAGTTCAGGGATAAACGTAACACAAACATAAAGTTTAGGGATAAAAATAAAACAAACACATAGTTTAGAGAAAAGCATAACACAGACACATAGGTTTAGGATAATCATAACTTAAACACAATAATGACAATGGAATATTCCACCTAATAAGTTTGCATGGGTCCATTTCCAATTAAAAGGGTGTCAGATTTGTTTTGTGTGTAGTAAGTTTTACAAAAATGTACGTACTTTAAGCACATAGTGTAGGCCCAGATCAGACACTGCTTTATGAGGGATCAGATGCCGCTTTATACGGCATCTGATCTCAGTCTACACGGTTTGCCATTGTCCCAAAAAAGGACCACCAGGTATATACATGGGTTAATACAACATACACATGACCAGACAACACAAAGCGTAGACTCAACCGTCTAGTAAAAGCTGAAACTTGTCAAACCTGTTAAATGCGCAGCTGAGTCTACAACCTATCTTGGTTTAAACAGTATTTATTTCATTTGCATGCAATGGCCCCCGCCAATCAGGACTTGAAGAAATAGATGGGCTGCATGATGCTTCCATGCAGAGCTGAAACTGACCGCACACGAGTATTGTTAAACCGCTTAGGATCTAAGCCTGCTCAGGCAAAGTGGTGTGAGTCGTATTGTCCATACTTTTTTTTTTTTTTGGCTTTGGTTTTATGGCCCTTTCAAGATTATTTCACTCATATCGAGCCGATTGTTAATCAGAGGTGGGCGAAAACCGGAGTACCCGGAGAAAAACCACCCGACCTTCCGTTGCAGAACTTGGCGTCTCACTTGTCCATACTTAAAAATTCTGTTTGTTTCATTGGGCGACAGGGCTTGAGATGTCATTTCAACTCCATAAATGTCGGGTAAAAGTCCCACAAAATTGGAAGGAATGTCTCCAAAATGACCTATACAGTGTTGATGGGGATGTTAAAACTCAAATCAAACAAACAATTTGCGTGCAAAAATATAAAGTTCAAACAATATCATAAAATTCAGGATCTGACAGTAAGCAAAAATGCTTGCCTAGAGGTTATCTCCTGTTACTGAGATTTTGTGCAATGATAGGAGAATGACAATATGAAACCTATCTTATGTCATGCACTACAAATAAAGGAAAAACACATATTTGAAGTTTTGTGGTGTGTAACTAATTAGATATCATATTTGTGCTTACATAAGTTAATCAGGTCTCCAATTTACCTTATGTCTTTGTTTGTTTTTAGGTTTAATGCCCCGGTCAACACTTTATAGTCATTTTGGAGATATTGCTTCCACAATTTTGTGGGACTTTTACCCGACATTGAGATGAAATGACATCTCAAGCCCTGTCGCCCAATGAAACCAATAGGGTTTATAAGCATGGACAGGCTGACTTGCACCGCGGTTCCTGGACAGGCTTAGATCCTCTAAGCAGTTTACCAGTACTAGTGTGCAGACGGTTTCAGCTCTGCGTGGACGCATCATGCAGCCCATCTGTTTCTTCAAGCCCCCATGGGCGGGAACGGAACCAATAGGGTTTATATTCATGGACGACCAAACCCGCATCACTCCTGGGCATGCTTAGAAACTCTTTGTGGTTTACCAGTACTCATGTGCGGTTGGATTCATCTGTGCGTGGAAGCATCCTGCAGCCCTGTTTATTTCTTCTAGCCGCTATGGGCGGGGTCCGTCAATTTGCATGTAGTAGAATGGACGTGTACAAATTCTGTGGTAGAAGAGTGCACTTGAGAAACTCATGGGTGAAAGGGTAAAATCAAGCTTAATCTGACTATTCTTAACTGTAGCAGAGGTTATGTCACTTTATTATTATCATTATTATTAATATTACACCACAACCTCATTATAACAGGGTTCGTTATAATGCGGTTGTGGATATAACACGGTTTCAGGATGGATCCCAAAAATATATAGATTATATAGAAAAATGACCATAATGGTCATTTTTCTATATAATCTATACATTTTTGTTTGGATAAAACACGGTTGTTTAACTAACACGGTTTCTGCTTTGGACCCCATTTATAGTGTTATAAAGAGGTTGTGGTGTATAGTTTGTCACAGAAAACATGACTTCACATTTCTTACGACTTATCTGCTTATATGAAATGCTGAATCTAATCTCTGAAAGGTAAGATAAAATTGTACAGTTGTTTGCTTCAAAACTTTGTATTGTGGTTTTAGGATTATCTAACATGCTTTTTCAAGTTTGTTTACTGCGCCTAAAATTGAATAACAAGAATTCTGCCGAAGGCTATGTCGCAGCTGTTGGGGCGCAAAGTCACCAGATCATGAAATCTAGGCCAACATCAAATATTAATGCTTCCATAAAAGTTGCCATTCCTAGATGCAAGCTTGTACCAAATATCATTCATGAAGCTCTAATAGTTCTTGAGAAATGAACTTAAACATTAGGTTGAACACTAGGGTTGATGCAATAGTTCACTAAGTCAGTGACCCATGAAATTCAGGTCAAGGTCAAATATGGATGCTGCATTAAAATTGCCATCCCTAGATACACAAGTTTGCACAAAGTAACATTAATAAAGCTCTTATAGTTCTTTTGAAATGAACTTGACCATAAGGGTGAACGCTAGGGTGGTCACAATATTTCACAAAGTCAGTGAACCATAAAAAGTAATTCAAGGTCAAATATGAATGTTTGCATTAAAATTGCCATCCTTAGATACAAGTTTGTACAAAATATCATTAATGAAGCTCTTATAGTTCTTGAGAAATTAACTTGACCTTTAGGGTGAACTCTAGGGTGGTCGCAATATTTTACAAAGTCAGTGAACCATAAAATGTAGGTAAAGGTCAAATTTGGATGCTACCATTTAAGTAACCATCCCCAGGTACAAGTTTGTACAAAGTATCATTAATGAAGCTCTTATAGTTCTTGAGAAATTAACTTGACCATTAGGGTAAATGCTAGGGAGGTCGCAATATTTTATAAAGTCAGCCAACCATGAAATGTAGGTCAAGGTCAAATATGGATGCTTGCATTTAAGTTGCCTCTCAGAGATACAAGTTTGCATTAATGAAGCGCTTATAGTTCATGAGAAATAAACTTGACCATTTGGGTGAATGCTAGGGTGGTCGCAAATGTTGACGCCTGGACAAACAAACGAACAGACGGAAATCCAGGCGCCTATATTGCACCATGCTAAAAGCAGGCACGACACAAACCAGACAACATTTATTGCGGACTCATATTTCTATGGCGGTCAAAGCCGGAACTACTTTAAAACGCATTGGACAGCTAGAAATGACAGATTGCGTCTGTCATTAAAACAAGATGCGTTTGTGAAACACTGATGCCCCCGGACAGCGCCAATGTTAATGTTTTTAAAAATTTTGAAAAAAAAAAAATAGGTCAAAGGTCAAGTTCAAGGTCACGAGATCAAAAATTATGGTACCACTTGAAAGGTCTTGTGATAAGGTATACACATGTGAAATATGAAAGCTCTATCTACTACCATTCAAAAGTTATGCCCAATGTTAAGGTTTTTGTAGACAGACAAACGGACAAACAGACAAACAGACCAAAAACTATATGCCCCCGAATCTCTTAGATTCGGGGGGCATAAAAATTGTGGTATTTTTCTCATTTCTAGTCACTGAGTGCATGTTAGTCCCTAATGAGCACCAACAATTTATTTTTTCAGCAAAAAATAAGGAAATTAATTATTTTGTGAACCCATGTTTTTCTCTTTATCAAGTGCGGTTTACAGGGTGGGGGTGTTTATCACCCAGATATGTCAACATGATGAATTCATTACAGGAAGACACTTAATATTATCAAAGCAGACTGCTTTTGAATAATTTTGGTAAAACAGTAATTTTGAATAAAACCCATTGTATGCCGGAAACCCCTACAAACAGTGCAGGCCCAGATCAGACGCCGCAAAATGCGGCGTTTGATCGGGGCCTGCACTATTTGCTAACAGAATTTTGAGTCAAAAATAGAATAAAAACGAAAAATAGGCCTGACACCCCTTGTATGACAAATGGACTTGTGCAACATATGACAAATGGACTTGTCCAACATATACCGGTAGCAATGGAAGAGTCCACTAGCATACAATGGGTTAATGACTGGTAACAATGACATGCAAGTCACTTACAGAAGAGATCAGGGGCTTGAGATCTTGTGTAACCGTCAGTATTCTTGCTCTCACTGAAATTAACAGAGTTACATGTATTGCCATCAAAATCATTATCCCTTATCCTGCTGAATAAATTAATTTAACTACACTCATTACTGACTATCAGCCAATCACATTACTGTACTTGATAGTTGATACAATTCTCCAAATACAATGCATCTATTCAATTCACAAACTGCATGACAAACAGTATAGAACCTGATCAGATGGCTTCTGAGGCTTCCTCAGAAGCCACCTGATCTGGATATACACGGTTTGCAATGGTAGGGATTGTTGTGTTCTTGCAGAGACACTTCTAATGAGTACACACAACATATGTTTTCATGCAAAAATAAGAAAAATATCAATACTTTTCAGATGAAAAATATGTCTTACAATGTATGTGAAGCTATGGCTAACTCTAACCACCCTGTGAGAAAGGATACAAATCTTTTTCTGCTAGACCTCCTTATATTTTTTCAACCTTTGAATATAAGAATCTTACATGCGTGTGAGGGGTGGATAGAAATTTCAATCCCGAGGATCACTGTACCGCATCACTAGGCTTGCCTCGTGATGCCAAACAGTGATCCTGAGGGACCGATTTTTTTATCTACACCTTATAGCCATGTAAGATTCTTTTTCTTGCATACCTTTCATTTCTGAGTGTGGATTTTTTATAATACAGTCACTTCGAATGTCGATGTCCACCATATTTTGATTCCAATGATGCAGTGCTTATGACGCCACTGTATGTGCAGTGAGGCCAAACTTAACAACAGCGTAGAAGCCTTCGTGGTGCAGTGGTTACGCTACTCGCCTTGTAAACCAGGGATCGCAGGATCGATCCCGGGCTTCTCCAGACTTTCGGATGAGTCTTTAAACTGAGGTCCCGTCTCCGTATGACCTTAGCTGTTGGTGGGACGTAAAGCTAAAAACTCACTCACTTAACAACAGGGTACATGTGACGTCTTATTCAACCAGTGCACATCAAAGTCGTGAAAATTCTCTATATGTATCCTATCCCTGGGTAGGAAACCTGGGTAGGATAAGGATTTCTATCCCAGGGTTATGTCCAGGATTTCCTTTTCTGGGGCCAGTTGTTCAAAACTAACGACATCATTAGTTAACATATCGTTAAATCTTTGATCATTTAATATGGCAAATATGTTAATATTTTTGCTGAAAAAATGCGAGCAGCTTTTGCATTAGCAAAAGCTGCTCACATTTTTTCAGCAAAAATAACACTATATTAGATATTTTACTTGCTATAACAAATAACAATTTGACCACTAACAAGCTCGTTAAGTTAACGATGCTCTGAACAACTGGCCCCTGGTGTGCAAGAAAACAGTTTCTGCAAATCTTACCATAAAAATTGTCTCTCAATTGTCTCTTGACAAGTAAACTAAATATTTTCACTTTTCTCGAGAAACATGGAACAGATCTGACAAGGCATGGCATGGTATTTCCACAGCCCTGGGTGACAGACAGATTTACCACTTTTAACTGGAACACCCAAACTAACACACTACAACCTCTGTAACAGGCATATTAGGGTCCCAAGCAGAGACCATGGTAATGATTAAACAACTATGTTTAAACAGTCAATTTTCTATATAATATACATATAGTCTATACATGTTTGTGATCCATCTTCAAAAGGGTGTCATATTCTTTATTCTGTTTAATTCAAAAACATCTGTTATTTTATACTTACATGTACTCGGTAGCTCAGTGGGATACGCGTCTGAATTGAGATCAGGAGGATGCGGGTTTGATACCTGCCGGGGTTGGCAACATTCTTTCATGGAGATTGATCATGAAATCTTTTCTACTGTCATTCTCTCCCTTCCGCTGATTCCAGAAGGGCAGCTGTCAGTTTCTGGCGAAAGAATGTGCACTGTACTGGTTAACCACTTACGTATAAGCCTGCTCAGGAAAATTGTGGATAGGTAAACTGACTGGCTCAAAAATGACCTAAAAATGTTGACTGCGCCATTAAACTCTAATACAAACAAACAAACAAAACTTACATGTACTCATAGCAGTGAAATCAATGCATATATAATATTTTCACAATGTGAAAAATAACCTGACCATGTAATTTCCACAGTAGCAGCCTGGACTTCTTTTTTTCGCAAAAGTCATGTATAAAATAGCTTATAGAAAGATTTTTTTTTTTTTTTCGATAAATGCCAAAAATATTTCATCTTGTGTGGTGAAAACATCAGAATTTTCACTTATGCTTTGCACTCCTGAAAATTCTGATGTTTTCAACACACTCGATGAAATATTTTGGGTATTCACCTAAAAAAGTAAATAGCCACTATATACTGGAGGTTGTGGTGTACTGTACATACCTAGCTGCCCTGGTTTATAGAAAGGTCTGTCAGTCTGAATAAAAGTAATCTGATGAGTATCAACCACATTGATCTCCCTTGTTTCTCTCAGAGTGTACTCCCCATCACCACTGCTACCATGGACGGAAAGATCACAAGGACCGGGAGGGAGGTGGTCTGGTAGATGCCAGGTGAAACAATCATCTTCACCTGAAAAATAACACTTACCAATTTATCATTATGGTAACACATCCATGTGACATTGAACATTCTTTCCTATCTCCAAAATGGTTAACCTTTAACCTGCTGAATATTCAATTAAGCCACACTCATTTCTGACTTTGAACCAATCAGATTACTTGATGCAGCTTATTTCTACATATTCATAAACTGAATGTCAAACTGTGTAGATCCTGATCAGATGGCTTCTTCAGAAGCCATCTGATCTGGATCTACACTGTTTGCAAAGTTAGGGCTTGTCGCCTACAGCAGGGTAAAGGTTAAGGCCCGCGCTAAGGCTGACATGATTAATCGGAGAATCGATTATTCAATTGATAAATTCCACAAAAATGAAAATCATTACTAATTTGCTTGCAATCAATTATTTGATAAGTACAATTTACTACCCAAAGTTGTGCCTAAAATAGCTGTCTGAGTGGCAAACAGTGCAGGCCCATATGAGACACTGTGTTCTGCGGCATCTCATCTAGGTCTACACTGTTTGCTCAGGTCTGTGTGTTCAAATACATATGGCAAAGTGCAGCATATGGTAGGAGTCATGCTCAGACAAGAAAGCCAGACAGGTAAAATAATGACCAAATCTTCAGTGATTACTAATCGATTATCGATCGCAATGAATGATAATCAATTATCTTTTCAGCTCCGATTAGCCAGCCCTAGTGCCTGCCCACCAGGCCTTGAAGAAAAACATGTTCTCCATGATGCTTTCATGCAGAGCTGAAACCGACTAAACACAAGTACTGGTAAACTGCTTTGAAGGTCTAAGCCTGCCGTGACAAAGTTGTGGGAGTCGGACCACCCATGCTTATAAACCCTATTGGCTTCATTGGGCGACAGGACTTTAGTTGTCAGTTCATCTCGATGCGAGTCCCACAAAATTGGAAGCAACGCCTCCAAAATGTCTGCTCCAGTGTTGACGGGGACGTTAAACCTCAAATCAACCAACCTGAACCAAAATGGTTACTTTTCTGATGAAAATTTGTAATACCAGTATCATTACGAAAACACACCTATTCAAATACTTTGAAAATTTACCAACACAAAATGCAAAGTTTTCAGATGAAAAATTCTACTATTTCTGCTCAAAACATAGATTGTGGGTACTCGTTCAAACTGGCTCAACGAGTACCGACAACCTATTTTTTTAACAGAAATAAGAAAACATGTCACAGAGTTAAGGCAGTAAGGAACTTTGGGCACTTGAAGATAACAAGGAAGATTGAGCATTGTAAACAGTCTTCACCATTGAATTAGCCCTGTGTTTTCTGCATTATTAAAAAGCAAAAACAGGCACTGGCTGATCTCTGATATGCAATAATTTTTCTATCTATCATCTTATACAGTGCTGTAGGCTAATTCTGCGCACTTAAGACTTTGAGTTTTTGTTTCACCCATTCCAGGGATCCAAAACCTATTTTGCAGCAGTATGTTATACAGTTGTCTTAGCTTGTTAAAAGACAATAACAACCATAAATTTCTCTGATGCAGTTATGTTGTGGTCTGTCTTTAAATAGACACACCCCCGTGTTAAGACGCCATCACTTTTGTCTGCTAATTCCGCGCACCCGAACAATAACATCCAGTCAAGATACATTACTTTAGACAAGGAAAGATGTTTTGTTGTTATACTTGATTCGTCATGTGTTTATTAAAAGCTGGTGGTCCAGTTGGTTGAAAAAAATAGATGTTGATAAAAAAAATCAAAATTAAGTAAGTACCTGTGGCGCTCATTAAGTCTGATTCAGGTAAAAACAAAAAAATGCATTTCTTTCGCCCAGTTTTCAGCCCAAGTATCATCCAAAATAATATTTGAAGCTTTGTTTGATACCTGTCAAAGAAACATGAAACCTTTTAATCAGGTTCTTTTAATTTTTAAATAATCCCAATGCGCCGAATTGGCAGATGCGCAGAATTAGCCTACATGACTGTATGGACTCAGTCAGATTTGGCCATTACCTCAATAATATAACAATCTATAAATACTTTGAAATATTTAGAAAAATAATATCGGACCGATGAGACTTCCTGATGTATGAATGTCATTTGATATGTCACCAGTAACAATTCTGATACAACCTAGGCCGAATTGACATGCCCGAAACGACTCGGGGCCGAAACGTCCCTCGACCTAATTGCGCAGAACTTGCATGAAGCACTGTAAAAGAAAACGAGGGAGAGAAAAAGTCCTTGGGACTTAGAAGATTCCCCCATTCAAAAAAGGCAATGCAAAGAAAAAAAATCCCACAACAAAACTTTTTGATGACGTCTCGGAAAACTGGCTAGCTGCATTGAAACCGTTTGGACACGCCCGTGAGTCGTTTCGCCCGTCGATTTGTTGGGTCGTTTCGCCCTTATTTTTTCAGGCCTTATTGATTGGGGGAAAGGTATGTTTTGGTTATAACTAGGTTGATGGGGGTATGGGGAGTCCCGGAAAATATTGTAATATCCTCGTTTGGTGCAACTGGACGACCTACTGAGACGACCTCGTCAGTTTTGAGCAACTGAGCTACTATGTTTTTGAGAAAGATATTCGAGCTCACATTACGTTAGTTACAAGTCTTTGCAATATAATGGGATTTTATGGCTGTGAAAATGACAATGTATATGTGACATTGTTCTCGTTTCTGCTGAAAACATAGATTATGGGTTAGAACCGTCTTAAATTTTTTCATTCTTTCCCAGAACCATTTTTCATTGGAAGGCTCTATCCCGCCAAACAATCATGCTCCCCACCCTTGCACAGTTTAGTGATGCTGTGTACCGGGTGGTGTACGTGTCTCCCAGTCACTGGCCTCTGTTTTTACTTTTAACCATACTAACACTCTCCTCGCACTGTACAACTCATTTCACCTGCTATACTTATCTTTTGTTTCAATTAACCCCACTTCAGTACTAAGTATACTGGAACCCCTTCTGAAAGTCCTCCTCGGAGGTTAGGAATCTGTTGGCAGATAGATAGATAAATTATTGTCTATGCGGAGGTTGACACCCTCTCCGAATGGGTTAAATCAGTAATGGCCTTGGTAAACAGACGTATAAGAGTACTCAGCAGAACCATGTCTCGTTGACATTATTCTATGTTTGATGATCCAGATGTTGCTGCTGAGTTAGCTTTTGTCGTTGTTCCAGCTGACAAGGCATCTAACAATATTGTGTTTGTTTGCAAAATACACAATATAAACTGCTTAAAAGAAGAGCTTGGTTCGAGCACTATGACCGCCTACCCAGCATATAATCTTTCTTCTTTGTTCAAAGATGAAATTCTGCAAAACCGCCAATCGGTGATGCTTTCGTTTGGAATTTCCTTCCCAGAGGAAGATATGGTAATCCGTTCGACCTGGACGGAATTGGAAAAAAAATAGCTCACTAAAAGAGAAGTTTTTATCTTGGATATCTGTTTGGTTTCTTGTCTGATTCATGACAGACAAGCGTAAACCAGCAACATATTATTGCTGGTTGCCCTAGATTGTGATTTTTTTTTGTCTTGTAGATTGAAAAAATAGCCGACATTTTTCCCGCCATTACCTCACTAGTGGGTGGGGTAACGCAAACTGAAATATTTAGGATCAAAATTAGGTCGCTTGTCACATTCATTTTTCTGAAGAGCCTGTGTGTTGTCAGATATCTGAGTGTGCTGAGCTGTATATATTTGGACCAGTATACTGATTAGCCCTTTGTAGTTGTCAGTGTGCTGGCTGTGACAAACTCTGAATCAGGATTGTTGCTTGACACCCATCATAAATCATTAGAAATCATCAAATCACTACCCGGTATATTAAAATGAAGGTCTCCCTGTTTCCCATGGTCTTAATTCTTGTGTTAACTCTTTGGAAAAGAACTTGTAGAATGCATCCAGATGATGGAAATCAGGAGTGCAAGATTACAAATAAGGAGAGCAGTAGTAGAATTTCCCAGTACTTGGCATTTACAAGGAAGAATGGGAACCGAAGGTGTTCGCAGGGCTTGCAAAACTTCAAGTCCTCACGCGGTACAAACTTGGCTTTACTTCTAATCTTGGCCAGAGACATTGAAACTAACCCCGGCCCAAGGTTTCGCTGCGGACTCTATAAAAAGTATTGCAAAGGTACCGAGAAACGGATAGAATGTGAGGACTGTAACAAGCGCTTTCACTCCTCATGTTCTGATTTGGATATCAGTCAATTGTTAGAAACTGAATCTAGAGCTGGAACTTGGTATTGCAAAGTAGAAGTAAAACAAAGATCAGGAATTGATACAATTAACTTACTCCATCCATAAAAGACACCAAAGGGAAAGAAACACAAACACCAAGCGACCAGACCACAATGGAAACCCAAACAAAGGAAGGCCACACGGACAGTTACTTTCCCACAAAACGGCCACACGGCCATCCAAAATTAAAAGACACAAGTGATACACACAGTAAGTAATAAACAACAACATAAACAAATCGCCACAGAAGAGCCGCCTTGGAACGGCCAGCGGAAGACCCCCACCGGGGGGCTTAAACCGACCCCACGCGGCCACAATCCCCGCCCCTACTTCCGTCGCGACCCAGACAAAAAACTCCCCCAGTCCGCATGAAGGCCTCCCAACTCATCAGTGCAACACCCCCGTGAACACAGAAATCAAAGAACCACAGAGGCGAGACAACGGTGAGGACTCGACAGCAAGAAACCACCGAAACGCTGGAGCAAAAGAAAACCAACAGTTAGACTCCGATGAGCCCGACCAGAGACAGAGCATCAGGCACCAACCAACATTATCTCTTTAATTTTCAATAAGACTGCAAAGCTGAGTGTGGTCTTTTCAGTGGTGCTGTCCTTAATGGCCACATAGCCGTTCAGTGTGATCAATGTGAAATGTGGATACACACTGAATGTTCCTTCATTTCAGATGTAGAATATGGCATTTTGGTAAACTCAAGCTGCCACTGGATATGTCCAAAATGTGAGGTCTGCAACTTTTCAGACTCCTTCTTTGATGAATATGTAGAACTGAGTAAGCCAAACAGGTTTGCCAAACACTATGCCAAACATAGTGTAGATTATATTTTCTTGTCCTTTGGGATCATTGATTCCATTGTGGAATTTTGAAAATATCTGAGGGTCACTGATGAGGCCTAATTGGCCGAAACTAGCTAGTCTGGCCCAGAAAACATGTATACTCTATATTTTTCACTTCAGTGGTGTATTCCTTGCTTCCAAAGGATAACCCTTTTATAAAACATATTGAACCTCTGCCAGAAGATAAGAGAGGCAAATCTTCGACTGCTGATGAAATTAAGTCAAATTTTGTGAAAGGTTTGAAACTTTGCAGTATAAATGGAATTAGAGGAAAAATTCTTGAACTTTTAGCTTTCCTCGATACATCTAACTTCATATTGTTGCTTTTCAGGAAACAAAGATTGACAGTTCAATTACTACATCTGAGCTTTTCCCTGAAACTTGTCAGTACTGTGTCTACAGAAAAGATAGGAACTCTCATGGCGGTGGGGTGATTTTGCTCATTCATAGAGACATCCCTCACATGCCTTTCATGGAACTGGAAAATGACACCGAATCGGTCTGGGCTAAGGTTTTTGCAAATAAAACTTCCCACTTCGAGGCAAGTTGGTATCGACCACCAAATGGTACGGTCGAAAACTTCCAGTTGTTTAAAGACCAATTGGATTGCATTAAATCGCAGCGTAAGGGTAAAAAACTCCCGGCTGTACATGTTGTAGGTGACCTCAACTTCAGAGACATTGCTTGGCCCGACAGGCTCGGCAAACAAGGCACAATGCTGAGTCAGTCCGAAGGACAAATATTAATTGACATTATGAACGATCATTGCCTTGACCAAATTGTTAACTTCCCCACTCGTGATAAGAAATCATTGGATCTAATCCTTACGACTTTGCCAGGGCAATTCGGAGGCATTCATTCGCCAGATAAGCTAAGTGACCACGATATTGTCTCCAGATATTTAAAAAATCACATCCGACCAATAAAGAAACCTCGGAGGAAGGTGTACTCATATCAGAAAGGTGACTGAAACTATGAGGAAGGATGCACTCAGATTTACAATTAAGGCGTAACTATACCAAATTTAGTGACACAGAGGCCTTTCTGATATTTTATCTTCATCAGTTTGTCTCAACCCCAAAGTTCTGAAACCAATACGGATGATGGACAAGTCCCGGCAAACACAGCACATCCCCCTCCGAGCACACACCGACCGACGCAGATCATGAGACCGGTCAACAGGAGACATCAGGCAAGAGACGCCTACATCAGGACTAATAGGCGAACCCCATCGAGCCAACATCAGAAAACATGGCCCACACTACACGGAAGTCCCGGGCATCAGGAAGGAGATGTCCAAAATAGCGAGACTTGCAAAATTTTAAAATATAACAAAAAGTGGCAACTAAGTCCGCTAAGATACATGTCTCACCTGACAAACAAGTCTTAGTTTTAGAAAAAATAGAATTTTATGCTGCAAAAATTAAAGATAAAGCATAGTTATTTAAGTCAGCACCTGAATACTGACGTCAACACCGCAGTATCAACCTCAGCACTGAGGAACTGATACTGAGCTGATGATACCCTCGGGGACGAACGAATCATCCACCAGCAGAGATACCGACCCAGTGGTTGCAATTAAGGCGTAACTATACCAAATTTAGTGACACAGAGGCCTTTCTGATATTTAATCTTCATCAGTGTGTCTCAACCCCAAAGTTCTGAAACCGAAACGGATGATGGACAAGTCCCGGCAAACACAGCACATCGCCATCCGAGCACACATCGACCGTCGCAGATCATGAGACAGGTCAACTGGAGGCACCAGGCAAGAGGCGCCTACATCTGGACTAATAGGCGTCCCCACCGAGCCAACATCAGCAAACATGGCCCACACTCCACGGAAGTCCCGGGCATCAGGAAGGAGATGTCAAAAATAGCGAGACTTGCAAAATTTTAAAATATAACAAAAAGTGGCAACTAAATCCACTAAGATACATGTCTCACATGACAAGTAAGTCTAAGTTTTAGAAAAATTAGAATTTTATGCTGCAAAGATTAAAGATATAACATAGTTATCAGCACCTGAGTACTGACGTCAACACCACAGTATCAACCTCAGCACTGAGGAACTGATACTGAGAAAGGAGAAATACTTTAATGGTCATTCAGATGCTCGGTCTGTACAGGAGAATTTTGATTTGATAACTTCTTTCATTCATACTTTGGCCGAAAATCACATCCCCTCAAAAACCAGTAGGTCTGTATCTTCTATTCCCTGAATCACTCCAGAGACAAGAAGAAAAATTCGCAGAAGGAATAAGGTTCATGCCGAGGCAAAAAAGACGGGAAGTGGTAAACTCCGGACAAAATTTGAAAACTTGAGACGAGAAAACAAGAGGCCCATGGGCCACTATGCTCACCAGAGTTCAGGTGGGCACTGCCCAATGGCAGCCATGTATTTTAACATGATATCATTTTAATCTACCAAATGAACCCCCATGTCCAAATTAGCACCCATGTGGACTCAGTATCTGAAACATTAGGCCTTTTATGAAGTAGAGGGGGCGGGGCATGGACCCAATGGAGCCCTGGTTGGTATCACTAAATGCGTCTCATCATAAGGAACAAGAATATATATGGTTCAGCATTGGGGATCTGTAAGGCCGCTTAAGTGGTAGAGGGGTTTGGGCATGCCCTGTTGATCCCAGGAAAGCCCAAGATTGTTGTCCCTAAATGTGTCTTATCATAAGGACCAAGTATATATATGGTTTAGGGGTGGGATTCTGAACTGTTTCTGAGATTTGAGACCTTTTTATGAAGTGGAAAGGATAGGAATGGCCCCTGCGGGCCCCCTTACAGTAGGTGTGCTAATAATAAGGAACAAGAACATATATGATTATGGGGTGGGGATTTGAATGGTTTCTAAAATATAAAGCCTTTCATGAAGTGGAAGGGCGGGGCACATTGCCTCAGCACAAAGAGACCCCCAGGTTGGTGTGATTGAACGAGTCTTATCATAAGGAACATGTATATGATTTAGGGGTGGGGATCTGAACTATTTCTGAGATATATGGCTTTTAATGAAGTAAAGCGATGGGGCATGGCCTGGGCATGCCCCGGAGACTCCCAAGCTGGTGTCACTGAATGCGTCTTATCATAAGGAAGATGAATATATATGGTTTAGGGTGGGGTTAAGAACAGTTTCTGAGATATAAGGCCTGTTGTGAAGTGGAGGGGTGGGGCAAGGCCCCAGGAGACTCCCAGGTTGGTGTCAATGAATGCGTCTTATCATAAGGAAGATGAATATATATGGTTTAGGGTGGGGTTAAGAACCGTTTCTGAGATATAAGGTCTTTTGTGAAGTGGAGGGGTGGGGCAAGGCCCCGGGAGACTCCCAGGTTGGTGTCAATGAATGTGTCTAATCATAAGGAACAAGAACATATATGATTTAGGGGTAGCCATCTGTAGGGTTTCCGAGATATTGTGGGATTATGAAATGGAGGGGGTGGGGCATGGCCCCAGCACATCCCTGGGGACCCCCAGGTTGGTGTCACTGAATGCGTCTTATCATAATGAACAAGAATATATATGGTTTAGGGGTGAGGGTCTGAGCAGTTTCTGAGATATATGGCCTTTTGTGAAGTAAAGGGGTGGGGCAAGGCCCCAGCGCATCCCTGAGGACCCCCAGGTTGGTGTCAATGAATGTGTCTGATCATAAGGATCAAGAATATATATGGTTTAGGGGCGGGGATCTGTAAGGTTTCCGAGATATTGGGCCTTTTATGAAATAGAGGGGGTGGGGCATGGCCCCGGCGCAACCCGGGGACCCCCAGGTTGATGTCACTGAATGGGTCTTATCATAATGAACAAGAATATATATGGTTTAGGGGTGGGGATCTGAATGGTTTCCAAGATATTGGGCCTTTAATTAAGTGGAGGGGGTGGGGCATGGCCTCGGCGCATCCCTTAGGACCCCCCGGTTGGTGTCACTGAATGCGTCTTATCAATAGGAACAAGAATATATATGGTTTAGGGGTCGGGATCTGAATGGTTTCTGTGATATATGGCCTTTTATGAAGTGGAGGGGGTGGGGCATGGCCCCGGCACAACCTGGGGGACCCTCAGGTTGGCATAAAAGCATATGGCTGAGAGAAGTTTACTCGAGAAACATTTCTATAAAAGTTTTGTCAAAATATCTGCAATGACTTGGCAGTAAATGCCATTTTTCAATTTTCCCCATTATAAGTCTATGGAAACTCTAAGTTGCCATTGCAACCAAACTAATGAGCCGATTTTCATAAAAAACACAAACTTTCAATCCCCCAACCCAAGGATGCTACAGATAAAATTTGGGCCCAATCGGCCTAGTGGCTTCAGAGGAGAAGATGTTTAAAAGTGTTGACACCAGACATACGACGACGACGACGACGACGGACAACTGCCTATCCTATAAGCTCCCCCGGAGCCTTCGGCTCTGGTGAGCTAAAAAAAATCAGCATGACTTGAATGTGAATAACTTGGTAAATCCCAGAGACTTCTACATATATATCAATAGCCAGAAGAAAGACTGGCAAGGTATCCCGCCCCTTAATAAAAGATGAGGGAACGGGGTTGCTGAATCAGACTCTGCTTCCCTCTGTGATTGCACCGGTGGGTCGGGCCTAAAATTATATGACGGTTCCAGCGTAAAAACATAAATGGATATTTATTTTATTTTAGTATTCTTTATGTTGGTTGGCGCCTGATGCTCCGTCTTTGGTCGGGCCTCTCGGAGTCTAACTGTTGGTTTTCTTCTGCTCAAGCAATTCTGTTGTTGTATGCTGTCGAGTCCTCAACCTTGTTTCATCTCTGTAGTTTTTTTATTTGTATGTTCTCGGAGATGTTACACTGATTGGTTAGGAAGCCTTCATGCGGACTAAACAAAATTAGTGTATACCGCGACAGAGGTAAGGGCGAGGATAATGGCCATATAAAATCGATTTAATCCCCCCAGTGGAATTCTTTCCACTGTCCGTTCCAAGGCGGTTCTTCCGTGGCGGTTTATTTATGTTGTTGTTTGTTACTTACTGTGTGTATCACTTGTGTCTTTTTATTTTGGATGGCCATTTGGCCATTTTGTGGGAAAGGAACTGTCCTTATGGCCTTCCTTTGTTTAGGTTTCCATTATGGTCTGGTCGCTTAATGTTTGTGTTTCTTTCCCTTTGGTGTCTTTGATGGGTGGAGTAAGTTAATTGTATCGATTCCTGATCTTTGTTTTACTTCTACTCTGAAAGGGCAGAGGAACTAGTTGGTCAATTCAATGATGTTTTTAATAAAACTGCGTTCACGGAGGTTCCATTGACTGGATTATTGGCCCCATTCATGAAAAATATTGCTGTGACAGCTGCAGGAGTGATCAAGTTACTTCAAGGCTTAAACCCCAGTAAGGCCTTAGGATCTGATGAGCTTCATCCTAGAGTCCTGAAGGAACTAGCAAATGAGTTGGGTCCAGATTTTGCACACTTGTTTCAACAGTCTCTTGAATCGGGTGAAATCCCCAAAGAATGACTCTTAGCAAACATCTGTCCACTCTTCAAAAAAAGGAGATAGGGCTCTTGCCCATAATTATCGCCCTGTGTCTCTGACTTGTGTTCTGTGTAAATTGCTGGAACATGTAGTCTGCTCAAACATCATGGCCCACGTAGACGAACATAAACTTTTGTCAGACAGACAACATGTATTTAGGAAAAGGCACAGTTGTGAAACTCAGCTAAGCACAGTTATTAATGACTGGGCAAAAATCTTGGACAAAGGGGGACAGGTGGACATGCCTATGGAATTGGGGAAAGACCCTCAAATGGATAGATTCCTTTCTTTGCTACAGAAAACAGCGGGTTGTTGTTAATGGTGAATCTTCAGAGTGGGCTACAGTTTTGTCTGGAGTCCCGCAAGGGACCGTTCTTGGTCCACTTTTGTTCTCCCTGTACATCAATGATATTTCTACTGACATTGACTCAGAAATAAGACTGTTCGCAGATGACTGTGTTTGTTACCAGGAAATTAGAGATACAGATGACTCATTGAAACTTCAGGCTGACATAGATAGATTAGGATGTTGGGCCCGAAAATGGGGCATGAGATTTCAGCCAGTTAAATGCAATATTATGCAGATAACTAGGAAGAGATCTAATAAAGTTGAGGCTTCTTACACCTTAGAGGGAACGGTCCTCGAGAATGTGGACTCCATTAAATACCTTGGAGTGACAATCTCACACAACTTGAGATGGAATACTCATATTAGCAACATGTGTACTAAGGCAAATAGGACGCTTGGTTTCCTGAGGCGAAATCTTCATCAGTGCCCTCAGGATGTAAAAGAGGCAGCATATAAAGGTATTGTTCGCCCAATCTTGGAATATGGTAGTTGTATCTGGGACCCCAGTGGAGGGATCCTTAACGATGAAATTGAGAAAGTTCAGAATAGAGCTGCTAGATTTGTAACAGGCAATTATGCTTTGAAAGTGGGAGCATGACTGGAATACTTAGAAAATTAAATTGAAATGGGAGTCTCTCAAGAAAAAGAGAAAAGACAGTAGGCTAATCCTTTTATACAAAGGTCTAAAGGGTGCTGCCAGCATTCCAACAGATGACCTTGTTCCCCGAGCTAGACACTGTCGAAATCACCATTCGTTCGCGTTTCAGACCCTTACTGCAAGAACTGACATTTATAAAGAATCTTTCTTCCCCAGAACCATTAGAGATTGGAATGCCCTTCCCGATTCGATTATTTCGACAGCTGAAGGTGCTGATGATTGTGTAGCTAAATTTACCTCTTTGGTTAGAGCTAGGGACTAACTTCCCACATCACAGGTCCTGGTGTATTAATGTCGTTTGACGTGTGCCCAGTAACAATTTTGATTCTGATTCTGATTCTGATGGAACTTCCAAACTTGTACTGGATTCCTAAGCTTCACAGGAATCCGTACAAGCAGAGATGTATCGCGGGTTCAGCTAAGTGCTCAACCAATAAAAATCAAAAATGATCATTCTATTAAGAACTTTAATACTATGTTGCCTTCGGTATTGGTTAGACCCTTAAATTTGTCTTCTGTAACTTCAGTTAATCTCAATGGAGCAGGCAATACCAATGTTTTTGGGAGTAGTCTTCGTATAAGACTATCTCCTCTCAAATCGCCGATCCTTCGAAAATATACTAATCCGTAGAAAAAGAAGTGGAATGTATCCTAGTATTTCTAAGTGCAATGCCAAGAGGTGCAGATGTTGTTCGCATTTAAGCACTGCGTCTACCGTTACTTCATCTGTAAACGGTAGACGCTTCTCTGTAGTTAACATGTCTGATTTGACATGACAGTCTACAGATTTAATTTATCTAATTACATGACGTGCTGCAAACTGTAATATGCAGTATGTCGGTCAAACTAACCGCATGCTTAAAACTAGATTGAACGAGCATTATCGTAGAATGAGTAAGCCTAAGGAAACTGACACTTTCTTGTACCGTCACTTTCGACGTACAGGTCATTCTGTAAATAACATTGTTATACAACCAGTGGAAAAACTTTATTACGATACAAATTCTACATCTAGATTCAAAATAATCAAAAGACATGAAGCTGAACTGAAATGGATTAAATTTTTACAGACCCCTTTTCCACTGGGATTTAATGACAATATTTATCATGAGGGTAATATTTCAAGAATGCCGGACTTTGATATTTTCTCGCTCCTGGAATGTCGAAAACGCAGAACTAGATCTCACGGCACCAGGAAAAATGGTAACTTTAAACGTAAATCACGTGCGTTTAAACGAAACAATACTAGACTGAAGTGACTGTCAATTATATTATTAAATCATGGACGCCACTCTATGCTTTCATTTTTAAGTTCATTACCCGTTTCTGTTTTACGTCTTCTGGACACCGAGGCGAATAAATTCTACGATAGTTCTCATCAGTTATATGATGCGGCTCTCTTAACTAGAGGCTATACTCAGCATACTCTCCGTCCTTACATTGATTCTGAAATTAATCATAAACGCCATTTCTTCAAAATATCCTTCATTAATAAGGGTATGGATTTTATAGATTTGTCCAGTATCTTCCGTGAGAGATCGGTGCTTTCTTCCATTCTTGCTTATTTTCAAAATACTGAAACACCTATAATTTGCTATAAATATAACAAACCTGTTAGATCTATCATTTTTAATTTCAATAAACTTGTTTCAGATCTTGATATTGATACTAATACTCCTAATTCATGTGATTGTAAAAACTCAAAGTATTGCTATCCTGCTGCTGGTCATGTAATTACTGGCAATTTGAAAATTATTCCTGATTCTAGGATAAGGAATATAAATTCTAAAGGACCGAAATATCGGTTTCCTTCTACAATTGATTTCAGTAAATGTAGAGATGAAATCGCTGCTTCCTTGAATGATTTCGGTAATCGATGGTGTAAGCGAGAGTATGTTAAGCATAAAGCCCTTAAGGACTGGAAACTTAGCATTTTAAAACTAGTGAATAAACGCATTTCTTTCTATTCTCAAAATACTAACTTATTACCTCCTAAGCCCAAGACGTCTTTACGTCATCTTAAACTAAGTATTCAAGAATTTCATAAGAAATTTTGTTTTGGCCCCTGCAGACAAGGCCGCTAACAACGTCGTCGTTGTGTGACGGCTCCACTATGTTAACACGCTTAAGCAGGAGCTTGGTGGTACTAAGGCCTATGAACTTCAGCCTTTAGCTGAAGAGAGAGCTATAGTAGATAAACATGTTTGTCATTCAGCCACCAATTTTGATGTGTGTGTTAACGAAGGCCAAGACAAGCTTCCTACGCTATACTGGTTACCAAAACTTCATAAAAGACCTTACAAAGCGCGGTTTATTGCAAATTCTAGCTCTTGCACTACCACTGAACTTTCTAAATTATTAACTTCCTGTCTTACTGCTATTAAAACGCATGTGAATAAATATTGTGATAAAGTTTTTGAAAGATCAGGAAGAAATCTATTTTGGTCTATAAAAATAATCGAATGAGGTTTTAAATAAATTGAAATCCAGACATTTTCGTGCTTCAAGCCTGTCTACTTACGATTTTTCCACTCTTTACACTATACTTCCTCATAATCTTATAAAAGAAAAGCTTAATGAATTAATTGAATGGGCTTTTCACAGAGAAGATTCTCTCTATCTTGCATGTAATGTCAGAAATGCATTTTTCACTTCTAAAGAGCATAAGAATTATACACTTTGGTCATGTCAGAAAGTGTGTGATGCCCTCACCTTTCTACTTGACAATATTTATATTAGATTCGGTACTAAGTTATTTAGACAAATTGTGGGTATTCCGATGGGTACTAATTGCGCACCTCTTGTGGCTGATCTGTTCTTGTGTTGTTATGAAAGAGACTTCATGTTGTCGCTTTCCATTGATAACCAATCTGAAATTATTGAAGCTTTTAGCTCCACCTCTAGATATTTAGATGATTTATAAAATATTGATAATACCTATTTCGATGGTTTGATCAGTCAGATTTACCCCCCAGAACTTCAGTTAAATAAAGCAAATTCTTCTGATACCGAGGCCCCGTTTTTGGATTTACATCTATCTATTGTAGATGGATTTGTGTCGTGCAAAATTTATGATAAACGCGATGACTTTGATTTTGAGATTGTAAATTTCCTTTTTTGGATGGTGATGTTCCTCGTGCGCCATCCTATGGCGTTTATATTTCGCAATTAATTCGATTTGCTAGAGTGTGTAGTCATGTAACTGACTTCAACACTCGTAATAAATTATTAACGGCTAAACTCCTTATTCAGGGTTATCGGTACCATAAACTACGCAAAGCCTTTTCAAAATTTTATAGACGCCATTCTGATTTAATTTCAAAATTCAATATTGGACTTAAATCTCTTCTGCAACAAGGTCTATCGGAACCCGAATTTTATGGTGACTTAGTATATAAATTCAGAAAAATATATAACCACAATGACTTCAGCACCCAATTTCGTAAAATCATTCTTCGATATAAAAAGATTGGGTACAACATGGATATTATACGACAGACTGCATGCATGGTAGTCAACCCAATCACGGTTGGCAACTTTGCTTCCCTCTTTAATTGCACGCCGGTGGGTCAGGCCTCAGATTCTATGACGGCTCCAACGTAAAGGCTTATTGAAAATTAGAGAGATAATGTTGGTTGGTGCCTGATGCTCTGTCTCTGGTCGGGCTCATCGGAGTCTAACTGTTGGTTTTCTTTTGCTCCAGCATTTCAGTGGTTTCTTGCTGTTGAGTCCTCACCGTTGTCTCACCTCTGTGGTTCTTTGATTTTTGTGTTCACGGAGATGTTGCACTGATGAGTTAGGAGGCCTTCATGCGGACTGAACAAATTATTTGTCTAAATCGCGACGGAAGTAAGGGCGAGGATTGTGGCCACGTAAAATCGATTTAAGCCCCCCAGTGGAAATCTTCTACTGACCGTTCCAAGGCGGCTCTTCTGTGGCGATTTATTTATGTTGTTGTTTGTTACTTACTGTGTGTATCACTTGTGTCTTTTGGTTTTGGATGGCCATATGGCCATTTTGTGGGAAAGTAACTGTCCTTATGGCCTTCCTTTGTTTAGGTTTCCATTATGGTCTGGTCGCTTAATGTTTGTATTTCTTTCCCTTTGGTGTCTTTTATGGGTGGAGTAAGTTAATTGAATCAATTCCTGATCTTTGTTTTACTTCCAAATTACATCTATCTATTGTAGATGGATTTGTTTCGTGCAAAATTTATGATAAACGCGATGGCTTTGATTTTGAGATTGTAAATTATCCTTTTTTTTGGATTGTGATGTTCCTCGTGCGCCATCCTATGGCGTTTATATTTCGCAATTAATTCGATTTGCTAGAGTATGTAGTCATGTAACTGACTTCAACACTCGTAATAAATTATTAACGGCTAAACTCCTTAATCAGGGTTATCGGTACCATAAACTACGCAAAGCTTTTTCAAAATTTTATAGACGCCATTCTGATTTAATTTCAAAATTCAATATTGGACTTAAATCTCTTCTGCAACAAGGTCTATCGGAACCCGAATTTTATGGTGACTTAGTATATAAATTCAGAAAAATATATAACCGCAATGACTTCAGCACCCAATTTCGTAAAATCATTATTCGATATAAAAAGATTGGGTACAATATGGATGTTATACGACAGACTGCATGCATGGTAGTTAACCCAATCACGGTTGGCAACTTTGCTTCCCTCTTTAATTGCACGCCGGTGGGTCAGGCCTCAGATTCTATGACGGCTCCAACGTAAAGGCTTATTGAGAATTAGAGAGATCTAATTCAAGGTAATGTTGGTTGGTGTCTAATGCTCTGTCTCTGGTCGGGCCCATCGGAGTCTAACTGTTGGTTTTCTTTTGCTCCAGCATTTCAGTGGTTTCTTGCTGTCGATTCCTCACCGTTGTCTCACCTCTGTGGTTCTTTGATTTTTAGTGTTCACGGAGATGTTGCACTGATGAGTTAGGAGGCCTTCATGCGGACTGAACAAATTATTTGTCGAAATCGCGACGGAAGTAAGGACGAGGATTGTGGCCACGTAAAATCGATTTAAGCCCCCAGTGGAAATCATTCCACTGACCGTTCCAAGGCGGTTCTTCTGTGGCGGTTTATTTATGGTGTTGTTTGTTACTAACTGTGTGTATCACTTGTGTCTTTTTATTTTGGATGGCCATATGGCCATTTTGGGGGAAAGTAACTGTCCTTATGGCCTTCCTTTGTTTAGGTTTCCATTATGGTCTGGTCGCTTAATGTTTGTGTTTCTTTCCCTTTGGTGTCTTTGATGGGTGGAGTAAGTTAATTGTATCGATTCCTGATCTTTTTTTACTTCTACTTGGCCTCTTTCACAGATCCTAACACAAATCCTTACAGCAGTTAAAGATTCCAGGAGTGGTGTGAATCAGATGTGGATGTTGAAAAACTTTAAAGAGCTTCTAGAACATCTTCAGTCACCGTCTTTTCTCTCAGTAAATAGCATAAAATCTTTCGATTTCTCAACACTCTACACAACTGTTCCTCATGATAAATTGAAATCTAAACTCAAGGAAATCATAAATGAAGGTTTTTTTTTTCACAAGAATGGTAACCGACGCTACCAGTATGTAGTCCTTGGCTACAAAGACACATACTTCGTTCGAGATCACCCTGATGCACCACAAAAGTACACTGATGCAGATGTCATAAAGATAATGGAATATCTAATTGACAATATTTTCGTGTAGTTCAGTGGCCAATTATTTAAGCAAACAATTGGCATACCAACGGGTACTAATTGTGCACCGTTGCTTGCCGACGTGTTCTTGTACTTGTATGAGGCGGAGTTTGTACAAGGTCTCCTCAAAGCAGACAAGAAACGTCTTGCACAACAAATCAATTTCACCTACATATATATAGATGATTTATTGTCTCTAAATTCGCAGAGTACTTGGAATTCATCTATCCACGTGAACTTGAAATTAAGGAAACATCAGAGACTGCAACCTTCTCCTCATACTTGGGTTGCTATCTCTATATTGACAACGGAGAGCTTACTACTAGGCTGTACGATAAACGAGATGACTTCCATTTTCCCATTGTTAACTTTCCCTTCCTGAGCAGCAATATCCCGTCTGCACCAGCATATGGTGTTTACGTTTAACAGTTAATCCGTTATGCTAGAGCCTGTTCCAAGTATCAGGACTTTATGAAACGTGGGAAGGTGCTCACTACCAGGTTGTTATGCCAGGGGTATCAAAAAACCAAACTGGTATCAACGCTAAAGAAGTTCTATGGGAGGCACCATGATCTTGTTGATCCGTACAATATGGCCATTTCCAGAATTATTTCCGATATGATTGCCAATGGAAAGCCATAGGAATGTTCGAGGGCGATTAAATAAGCTTGACACTTCCATCGCAATCGAACTAAAATAAATTAATATGAACTAAGAGCTCGCAATGTGTATAAATAGGTTTGTGAAACTTTTGTACAGACGCTACTGTAGCTGAACCTGGGTATGAATAGAAACAAAACGTTTTATACTTTCTTTTCATTTTCCCGATACGTTTATGCATAAAAAACACAAATATTTTAGCTTATAAGTATATAGCAAAGCATTACATTGACCCGACGTTGCATACTCGCTGTATGCCTGCAGGGTAGTACCCATTGTTTGTTTGATTTGAGGTTTAACGTCCCCGTCAACACTGTAAAGGACATTTTGCAGATGTTGCTTCCAATTTTGTGGAACTTTTACCCGACATTGAGATGAAATGACACCGCAAGCCCCGTCGCCCATTGAAACCAATAGGGTTTAAAAGCATGGACTGTCCGACACTCGTACCGCTTTGCCTGGGCAGGCTTACATCCTCTAAGTGGTTTACCAGTACTAGTGTGCGGGTCGGATTCAGCTCTGCGGGAAAGCATCATGCAGCCCATCTATTTCTTCAAGCCAGATAGTACCCATAGTTTGTTTGATAGCACGCCTATTCAAATATATTGAGAAATTGCATTACCAATAAAAAGTAATCAAAGTTTTCTGATAAAAAATAATCCTGATATTTGTTTTATATTTCAGTTCCGGGCATGGATCTTGGTTGTCCTTTGGAGCCGCCTCGTCGAAGCGGTTATAACGAGTGTCCACGGTCTATGTGTACCCCTGATAATACCAATTTCACTATATATCACATACTGAGCACATTTTGACACTGTTGTTGATATAAGTTTATTATGTTTTTCACTTTTTCACCATTTGCTGTCAGTTTGTTTCTGTTCTTATATTCCGTCGCGCTTCGGACCGTACAGCTTGGTGACTGTCCTTAGGTATTTGGTGATAGTGAGGTCTTCGTCCATGTACCGATCCCATGCGTCCTGAAGTCGCAGTTCCAGCTGTCAGCATATAAAAACTTTTTTATAAATCAAAAAGAAGTTGGTTTATAAAAGTTTTGGGACTCATTTAAAGCCCTTCTGGAATGTCGGCCGCCGTTCGCCGAAAATGACAAAGACTTTACGCATCGCCTTTAACCGACGATCACAATTGTTCTCACCCCGGTTAATGTGTGAGTATAGTAGTCGCAGATAAGATTCGGGTGTTATCAATGCATGTCAAATTCACCGAGTCCACCAGAAGATTCGGTAGAGTGCCTTTCGCATGCTTTCTGCAAGCGGACTAAATGGCCACACACGCCACAGCTTTGTTTGCGTTACAGTTGAATTCACACAATCGGGTGACTAAGTTTACCTTTTTGTTAATGGAGCATTCCAACGGCAGGTTCAAACGATAGCTCCGCCTAGTCAATCTTATCTGCAACTACTATATAAGTGTTTAAGAATAATCGTGGTGGATTACCACCTTTGCCAAAGCAAATGACGAAGTAATTTAACGTGCATTTGTTTGTTGCACACTTAACCAATTATACTGACTGCCAAATCGACATCTCTCTCTCTCTCTCTCTCTCTCTCTCTCTCTTTCTCTCTCTCTCTCTCATCCGTTTGTACTTCACCCATCAGTGGGTGTCATTTGACTTGTCACAATGAAAAGTTCAGATTCAGATGCGTTCGTAGGTCCATCTACCCACGCATCACTTCATTCATTCATTCATTCATTCATTCATTCATTCATTCATTCATTCTTTCTTTCTTTCTTTCTTTCTTTCACCATCTGTCCGTTTGTCCATCTACCCCTGCACCCCATCATTACATACATTTTTACCAATTTCCATACATTTTACCGTCCATTCGTCCGTTCGTCCGTCTATTTACCAACACACAACTCCATTCATTCATTCATTCCATTCATTCATTAATTCATTAATTCATTCATTCATTCATCCGTTTACCCATCCATTCCGTTTATCACTCTTTTATAATATAATTGCGAGGAAACAACCCACGGGCAAAACGACTCACAGGCGAAACGACTAACCCGCTAAGGGCGAAACAACACAGCCCGAAATCAAGGCGAAATGACTCGGGGCGAAACGACCCGGCGAAACGACCCGGATTCAAACTGTTTGAATGGAGGTCATAGAAACACCCCCACCAAAAATTAAAAAAACACCAGACGACCCCATGAACACACTCAAACTTCTTTTTTTCTTTTTAGACTGCCCCCACCCCACCCCCGGGGACATTCTAGGCAGGTGTGTATATTGCATACACTCCAGTTTTGCAGGATAAAGGCCTACACAGAAATAATGTAATTATGGTAGGGCTTTTTAACCTGCACAGGTGATGGTTCTCCCTGCACAGGGGGCTTCCAGTTAACGTCCTGATCCAAAGGCCGGTGCACTTTATGACATTCATCATTGCAAATGATGCCAATGGAGCGTGTTCGGGTACCGAAATTTTATCGCCTCTGTCGGGGGTCGAACCCGGGACCTCTAGCATCAGAGGCAAGTGCACTAACCACTGAGCTATCACGACTTACCATATAAATACCTCAAACACCTTCGTAAGGTAGGTTAGGATCGAGATGTGTTAAAGTCATATCTGCTAGGGTAGAGCATATTTTTAGAGATGTCATAAAATTCGAAATGTGATTCATATGTGATATGTATGACTGTAGACAAATAAATCTTAAATAATCACAGTACATCAAAGCACAAATCAAGCAACCCCAAACCACACAACAGCCTTTGTTTATTACAACATAACACCCCAAACCACCGCCATCCATGTAAGACAGTGTAATGTAATATGAAAATAGGCTTAGCCTTAGGTTAAGCACAGCATAGCATACATGTGTGTCTGCAACTAAATAATTCCTCTAATGACCCTGAGACTGAAAAAAGACGCAGAGTAGCTCATAAAGATAAAAGACGAAGGAGCTTTATTTAACGTCGCATAGCAGAAACAAGTAACATAAGCTCTCAAGAGCTACGAAGTTTTTCATCTTAAAATTTTTCATTGGTAAAATTTACAATGTATTTGTATAGGCGTGTTTTCGTAATCGTAACTGTCCTTTTGGCTTCCTGCTTGAGACCTTTTCATTATGGTGAGGTTGTTTAATGTTGTTTTTTATTTGTGCCGGGGCACAGCATTTCCTACAACTTACTTAAGCGCCCAGCGAAGAATCAGATCAGCATGCGCATCCGTATAGTGTAACCAGAAACTTCTCTTGCCACATGAAGGAGCATTGGATCCTTAGTTATACTTAGAGCGCATAGCGAAGACTCTGATCAGACTGCGCGTATGCGCAGGCTGATCTGAGTCTTCGCTGGGCGCACATGTCTTATTGTAGGTTTTGTCGTGCGCTGGCTCATTTCCCTTTGGTATCTTGCACGGGAGGCGCGAGCTAATTCTATCGATTCCTGATCATTGCCTTCACTTCTATTTATATGTTTGCTAAAGTATTTCATGGGCCCACCACTAACAAAGTTAAAGCAATAAATATGACGATGCTTTGAATGACAGTATGCCTGATAGCCGCTTCTTAAGCAGAGGAGCTCACACATCATTCAGGCTACAGGTCAGTCACGAAGTGGTTAAATGCCAGCTTGATGGTACATGGCATGTCATATTGCTTGTAGCAACCAGGACATGATCAGGAAAAGTAACTCGTATGATGAAATGCTTTCTTTCATGGCACTATTGTGCTGTTTTTCTATTGTAAACCCTTATCTTGCTGTTCGCGACAACCCCTATCTTTGGAAACAGTGTAGATCCAGATCAGATGGCTTCTGAAGAAGCCATCTGATCAGGATCTACACTGTTTGGCATTCATTTTATGAATTTGTAGATATAAATTACATCAAGTAATTTGATTGGTTGATAGACAGAAATGGGTGTGGCTTAAATGAATATTCAGCAAGATAAGGGTTAATTTAGCTTGTGTTACTGTTCTTATACTAAACAACAGTGTGTTACAGCTCATTAATGGGATAAATCAAAGCACTGATATGCTGATGGAGCGATGGTTTGTAATCTTTGGATAGCGTTAGGTACATTTTGAATCTGGTTTTTAAACATGAGGATTAAAGAATATAGTACGAGTTTAAATAGGGCTGGGGTATATTGGGGGTCACTGGCGAGGCGAAACAAGGTAATCTCATCCCGAAAATTTGTACACTTCTCTGTTTTCATGTCTTTTATCCAAAACAGAAATCTCAACAGAAGATATTAACTACAGTTGGTACTGAGGGTCTATTTGGTCACAAAAATTGTTTTCATTGCTGTTGTGGTTGTAATTAATTTTCGATTGTAGAAAAAAGTTTACATGTAAGCTATATAAATTTATACAAATGATATATCAATGTTTACAAGAACTTCAGAAACAAAGCAACCAAAATCTGGTGCAAAAGTTTCTAAAGTGGTATTTATCACCAGCTTCTGTATTAACAAAGTATCAACAAAATGGTTGTCACTTGATTGTCCGTTACCTATCCCTACTTAGAATACCTTGATAGAAAAATTGCGGGATGGGAACAATTACATCCTAGGACAATTCGTCCCGGTTCTGTGACAGTTTGGGGTGAAACGACTCAAACACGAAACATCCTATTACCAGGTAGTCAACGGTTTTACCCTCACCCGCTATATTTAGATTGGCCTCTCCTTAAAATCCTACTTATTAGATTGCGCATGCCCTAAAAAGCACCAGCAAGTTTTATGTCATTACAGAAATGTGATAAGATATTTTCTATAACCAAAATAACGACTGTAGTAATAGATTCTTTTCACTTGGTGATCATTCAGTCATGATGGTGATCAATCAGTAATGATATTCATTCCTTCATTTTTGGGGAATTACATTTCATTTTACCAAACATTCACAAAATAATCCCGAAGTTCTATTAGGCTACAGCAGCCTACAACATATTATCACTCTTCATGTTGCTGCAAGGTGCTGAGGATACTTTGCAATTTCATGCTGCTTCACACGCAGTAACACTGGCTGACTGGGTAGTTACTCACACTGGCTGAGTAGCTGGACTTAAAGGCAGACCAATCACACTGGCTGACTGGATAGTTACTCACACTGGCTGAGTAGCTAGACTGACGTTAACGACAGACCAGTTACACTGACTAATTGGATAGTTACTGGCTAGACTGACGGTAACTGCAGACAAGTCACACTGGCTGACTGGATAGTTACTTACACTGGCTGAGTACTTCGATTGAGAATCAGCATTATCTTTTTTTCCAGCCAAATGCAAGTATCGCCAACAAGGCAAATGCACTGTGCCAGCCGCATTGATCAGAGCAAGTGCCATGTTTGTGAGCACATGATCCATTCTATCCATAACTACTGAAAAGTACGCCCCCTCCCTCTGGTTCAGCAAGGTCCGCATACCGCGTGGCCAGTGTCAGACCTATTACAAATGACACTGGTACACAGTCTGAATTAGGATTTCTGTGGGGGTGGGGTGGGGGTGTAATGACGGAGCCGGTTCCTTTAAGCCAAATAAAAAGGAATAAAGATAGAGATAAATGAAAAAAAAAACAAAGAGTACTTGTATTTTTTTACTTATCACCAACAATAAATGAAAGCCAACATGTGACCCACCATAAATAATAGAAACACCCTAACAAGAGGGCCATGATGGCCCTGGATGGCTCACCTGATCCACAGAGTAACAAGTGGGCCCCGGGGAGGGCCTTTATTGACCCAAGGGTTATAATGTGCATAATGTTGAGGGTGGTCTAAAAAGGTGAAGCTTCATACCAAATATCAACAAAGGCTATAATTTGAACTATCTTGGCAAAGGTCCACTAGATGAAGCTACACACCAAATATCAAAGACCTGGGCCTTGCGGTTTCAGAGAAGAAATTTTTTTTAAAGATACTCCCTACAAAAGCCTATGTAAAACCAAATGGCCCCGGGGCGGAGGCATTTTTGGCCTCAGAGCTATAATTTAAACAATCTTGATAGAGGTCCACTAGATGAAGCTCCATACCAAATATCAAAGACATGGGCCTTGCAGTTTCAGAGAAGAAGATTTTTAAATATTTCCCTTTATAAGTCTATGTAAAACCAAAGGGTCTCGGGGCGGGGGCATTTTCGGCCCCAGGGCTATAATTTGAACAATGTTGATAGAGGTCCACTAGATGAAATTTCACACCAAATATCAAAGACCTAGGCCTTGTGGTTTCAGAGAAGAAGATTTTTCAAGATTTTCCCTATATAAGTCTATGTAAAACCAAAGGGCCCCTGGGCGGCGGCAGTTTTGGCCCAGGGCTATAATTTGAACAATCTTGGAAGGGGTCCACTAGATGAAGCTTCATACCAAATATCAAAGACCTGGGCCTTGCGGTTTCAGAGAAGAACATGTTTACAGATTTTCCCTATATAAGCCCATGTAAAACCAAAGTGCCCCGGGGCGGGGACATTTTTGGCCCCAGCACTATAATTTGAACAATCTTGGTAGGGGACCACTAGATGAAGCTTCATACCAAATATCAAAGACCTGGGCCTTGTGGTTTCAGAGAAGAAGATTTTTTTTTTAAGATTTTCCCTATATAAGCCCATGTAAAACAAAAGGGCCCCGCGGCGGGGGCATTTTTGGCCCCAGCACTATAATTTGAACAATCTTGGTAGGGGTCCACTAGATGAAGTTTCATACCAAATATCAAAGACCTGGGCCTTGCGGTTTCAGAGTAGAAGATTTTTTAAGGTTTCGGTGAAAAAAATCTATTTTTGGCTCCTGTGACCTATATGTGCAATGGACGGGAACCATTTGAACAACTTTGAAAGGGGACCACATAAGGATCATTCCTGTGAAGTTTGGTCAAAATCCGATCAGTGGTTTAGGAGGAGATGTGGTTTGAAGAAATTGTTTACGCACGGATGACAGACAAAAAGTGATCCAAATATAAAACATAAGAGGGCCATGATGGCCCTGGATCGCTCACCTGATCCATAGAGTATCAAGTGGGCCCCTGGGAGAGCCATTATAGGCCCCGGGCTATAATATGATGAATCTTGGTAGTGGTCTAAAAGGTAAAGCTTCATACCAAATATCAAAGAACGGAGACTTCTGGTTTCAGACAAGGTTTTTAAAGGTTTTCCTTATGTAAGTCTCCATAAACCTTGGGGTCCCCGGGGAGGGCCATTTTTGCCCCAACGGCTATAATTTGAACCATCTTGGTAGAAATCCACAAGACGAAGCTTCATACCAAATATCAAAGACCTTGGCCTTCTGCTTTCAGACAAGAAGTTTTTCAAAGGTTTTCATTGCCATGACTTCTATTTCCTAGAGCTATAATTAGAACAATTTAGATGAAGCTTCACGCCAAATATCAAAGACCTTGGCCTTGCGGTTTCAGAGTAGAATTTTTTTTTAATTTCCCTATATAAGTCAATCTAAAAACGAAGGGCCACGGGGTGGGGGCATTTTTGACCCAAGGGCTTTGGTTTGAACAATCTTGGTAGAAGTCCACTAGATGAAGCTACACACCAAATTTCAAAGAACTGGGCCATCTGGTTTTGGAGAAGAAGCTTTTTAAATATTTTCCCTGTCTAAGCCAGTGTAAAACCAAAGGGCCTGCAGATGGGGGCATTTTTGCCCTAGGCCTATAATTTGAACAATCTTGATAGAGGTCCACTAGATGAAGCTTCACACCAAATATCAAAGAACTGGGCCTTGCGGTTTCAGAGAAGAAGAGTTTTAACGATTATCCCTGTATAAGTCTATGTAAAACCAAAGGCCCCTGGGGCGGGGGTATTTTTGGCCCCAGGGCTAGAATTTGAACAATCTTGGTAGAGGTCCACTAGATGAAGCTTCATACCAAAATTAAAGACCTGGGCCTTGTGGTATCAGAGAAGAAGATTTTTAAACATTTTCCCTATATGACCAATTTGTAAAACCAAAGGGCCCTGGGGCGGGGGCATTTTTGGCCCTAGGGCTATAATTTAAACAATCTTGATAAAGGTCCCCTAGATGAAGCTTCACACCAAATATCAAAGACTTGGGCCTTGCGGTTTCAGAGAAGAAGATTTTTTAAAGATTTTCCCTATATAAGCCTATGTAAAAACAAAGGCCCCCGGAGCGGGGGCATTTTTGGCCCCAGGGCTATAATTTGAACAATCTTGGTAGAGGTCTACTAGATGAAGCTCCAAACCAAATATCAAAGACCTGGGCCTTGTGGTTTCAGAGAAGAAGATTTTTAAAGGTTTTCCCTATATAAGCCTATGTAAAATCAAAGGCCCTCGGGGCGGGGGCATTTTTGGTCCCGGGGCGATAATTTACACAATCTTGATAAAGGTCCACTAAAAGAAGCTTCCCACCAAATATCAAAGACTTGGGCCTTGCAGTTTCAGAGAAGAAGATTTTTAAAGATTTTCCCTATATAGGCCTATAAAAAAATAAAGGCCCTCGGGGCGGGGGCATTTTTGGCCCCAGGGCTATAATTTGAACAATCTTGGTAGAGGTCCACTAGATGAAGCTTCATACCAAACATCAAAGACCTGGGCCTTGTGGTTACAGAGAAGAAGATTTTTAAAGGTTTTCCCTTTATAAGCCTATGTAAAATCAAAGGCCCCCGGGGCGGGAGCATTTTTGGCCCCAGGGCTATAATTTGAACAATCTTGGTAGAGGTCCACTAGATGAAGCTTCATACCAAATATCAAAGACCTGGGCCTTGCGGTTTCAGAGAAGAAGATTTTTAAAATTTTCTGTAAAAAAATCTATTTTTAGCACCTGTGACCTAGATGTGCAACAGACCGGAACCATTTGAACAACTTTGAAAGGGGACCACCTAAGGATCATTCTTGTGAAGTATGGTCAAAATCCTATCAGTGGTTTAGGAGGAGATGTTGTTTGAAGAAAAAGTTTACGGACGCACGCACGGGCGCACGCACGCACGACGGACGACGGACAAAAAGTGATCCCAAAAGCTCACCTTGTCACTACGTGACAGGTGAGCTAAAAATGGCATATGTATATTCTTTACCGGCCCCGATAGCTCAGTTGGTAGAGTGTCCGCTCCGGGGAACGGGAGGTTACGGGTTCGATCCCGGGCCGCGACATACCAAAGTCGTTAAAAATGGTACTAGCTGCTCCTCGCGTGGCACTCAGATTTACGGGATAGAGCTAGGAATGGTCGACCCAGTGTCAGGATAATGTGACTGGTTGTGGTATCATGCAATGTATCTGGGACATGATACTTCAGTGAGGCAGCACAATAAAAGTGAGCATTGAGCTCCCTGTCGCAACCAGACACCGTCGTGATATGACTGAAAAAATGTTGAAAGCGACGTTAAACCCGAATTCACACACATATGTATATTCTTAACCAATGCGAATAGTATTGAACTCTGCTATATTTTCTGCCGTTAACCATTAACCGTTTGACGCTTATGACCCACAAAGAGGGTTGACGCTCGTTAAACACGAAATCATCATCATCTGCTATATTTTCTGATACTGGGTACTTTTAACCCATTTTGAACTGAATTAAATCTGCTACCTAAAAAAGCACAGCATCATTCCAAAGTTTAAGGATGTCGGGTTGTGTTTTCTTCATAATTTATTTGGAAAATAGCTAAACTGTTTACAAACAGCGTAGACTCGATCTGATGCTGCAGAAGGTGGCATTTGATCTGGACCTGCAATATTGAACCCTAACCCTCTAATTTTTAGATAGGTCTCTCCTTAAAATCCTACTGTTCGATTGTGCATGCTCTAAAAAGCACCAGTCAGTTTTATGTCGAAAAAGGCATGCAGAAATGCTATTGTCTATAACTAAAATAACTTTTATATTGACAATGACACAATTTACCAGGGCGAATATAATTGAACTCTGCTATATTTTTAATACTGAGTACTTTTAACCCAGTTTGTACTGAATGGAATCTGCTGCCTAAATAAGCCCAAGATCATTTCAAAATTTAGGGATATCAGGTTTTGTTTTCTTCAAACTTTATTTGGAAAATAGCCCCCAGACGGACTTATTTTAATTTTAAACTGCAAAAAGTCTATGATTAAAACTAGCAGAAACTCTGTTGTAGAAGCAACGCTGTGACAACCAGTAAAACCATGCACAATACAGCAGTTGGGGATGAGACCTTAGCAAATGCCATACACTCTTCCACATTCTTTCAACAAAGACGGAATCTATACTTTGGATGACTACCACCATGTGCACCATACAGTTGCGTAAGTGCTGTAGGGATGCATGCCTGGAGAATTTATTTTTCTCTTTAACTTTTCCACAGTGCAATTATCTCTCCTCTGTGTGCCTCGGCCATAGAAGAGATCACAGGTCTTACTTTGATATGTGACTCAGTCTTTTTAGTGAATAGTTATTCTAACAACGCATCTGCTTATAAACACGGATTTTAAAATGGCCCACCAAGAGATATGATAGATACATAAAGGAATCCCAGATTAACTGTTAATTCTAACACAGCGCGCCTATATAGGCAATGGAAAACGGCTGTGTTTTATTCTGCAACAAATCACAGCTCGGAAGAGCGTGACGAGTGACGTCATTTAAAACTACTAATTTATGACGTCACTAGTCGATTTCCTTGACGTTAGACGGTGTAACGTCATTTTCTCGTATCGAAAACGTTAGAAAAGGATATAAATGCATGTGCTTCAGTCGATAATTTTAGCGGGATTTCTTCTAACAATGGGGAAAAGTTGTGAGATTTTGAAGGAATCAACAACATTATTGCCGATTTTCAGCGTTTTAGAATCGAAATAGATCTGCTCTAGTCTGTGATTTGTTGAGTAATAAATCACAGTTTTCGGTCAGTTGTAAGTAGACAAATCACGCGCGCTACGCGCTCGTGATTTGATCTACTTTACAACTGACCTCCAAACTGTGATTTATTACTCAACAAATCACAGTTAGAGCTGATCTATTTCTTAAATAAACTTAAAGCTCATGAGTCATGGCCCTTTGTAAATTTTGGCAGTTTAACCTTGTCAGCAAAATATCTAAAACGTCATTGGAACTAGAACTCGATATGGTGATAAGATTGGTAGTGATAAGTAGATCTATGTTCTGTTTGATTGTTTGTTTTGAGGTTTAACGTCCCCGTCAACACTGTAAAGGTCATTTTGGAGACATTGCTTCCAATTTTGTGGGACTTTTACCCGACGTTGAGATGAAATGACATCTCAATTCCTGTTGCCCAATGAAACCAACAGGGTTTATATGCATGGACGGTCCGACTCGTACCGCTTTGCCGGGCAGGCTTAGATCCTCTAAGCGGTTTACCAGTACTCGTGTGCGGGACGGATTCAGCTCTGCGTGGAAGCATCGTGCAGCCCCTATATTTCTTCAAGCCCCAATGGGCGGGGGTCGTAGATCTATGTTCTGATTAACTTGAATAAATTCTGAAAAATGCTTAATGGAATAAGGCCCTTTTAAAATTGTCAGTTTTGTTTGTTTGTTTGATTTGAGGTTTAAAGTCCCCGTCAACACTGTAAAGGTCATTTTGGAGACGTTGCTTCCAATTTTGTGGGACTTTTACCCGACATTGAGATGAAATGACATCTTAAGCCCTGTCGCCCAATGAAACCAATAGGGTTTATTAGCATGGACGGTCCGCCTCGCACCGTGGTTCCTGGACAGGCTTAGATCCTCTAAGCGGTTTACCATTACTAGTGTGCGGGCCGGATTCAGCTCTGCGTGGAAGCATCATGCAGCCAATATATTTCTTCAAGCCCCAATGGGCGGGGGCCGTAGATCCATGTTCTGATTAACTTGAATAAATTCTGAAAAATGCTTAATGGAATAAGGACCTTTTAAATTTGTCAGTAAAATATGTTCAGAACGGTTGGATCTAGAGCCGTATTTTTATGATTGAGTTGCTAGTGATTTACTTTTGAATAAATTCTTTAAAATTGTTCATGAGTTATGACCCTTTGAAAATTTGGGCAGTTTGACCTTGGAAGCAAAATATCTAAAAACTGTTGGTGCTAGAGGCTTGTGTTACGTGAATAGATTGCTAGTGATGAGTAGATGACCAAATTAACTTTTGAATAAATTGAAAAAAAAATTCACGAGCTATGTGCCGTTGTAAATTTGGACAGCTTTATCTTGTGAGCAAAATATCTCAAAAACCATTGCACCTAAAGCTTTAATATATGGTGATAAGATCGTAAATGATGAGTAGACGACCTGAATTACTTGTGAATTAATTCTGAAAAATACTTAATTAGTTGTGGTCCTTTGTACATTTGGGCATTTTTATCTTGTCAGCAGAATATCTTAAAAACATTGAAGCTAGAGCCTTGACTTTTATGCCCCCACCTTTGAAAAAGTTGGTGGAGCATTTAGGTTTGTCTTTGTCCGTTGGTTCGACCATCCGTTCATCACGCTTTTTGATGCCTGCAATATCTTAAAAAACCATGCACTTTAGGGTTTTGAAATTTCATATATAGGTTCTCCATGAAAAAATAATAAACACATATTTTTTCTTGTTTCATGCGTTATGACCCATTGAACAATTCGGTATTTTAATCTTGTATGCAAGATATCTCAAAACCCTTTTGAGCTATTGCCTTGACACTTGACAGTCTGATAATAATGATGAGTAGATGGCGTGATTAACTTTTGAAGAAAACCCTGAAAAAAATCCTCAGTTATGGCCCTTTGAAAATTTTGGCATTTAGGGACACGCATATGGTTGGGGGGGCATAGTGTTTTACAAACACAATTTCTAGTTATATTAGCATCCCTCCGACAAACACCTGCGAGGTGGGGGAATGTTTTGGTTTGTTTGTGTTTGTTTGGAGTTTATCGGCCCAGTCAACACTATTTTTATACTATCGAGCCGGTCAGTTACCAAACCACATTATTTTTTTTCAGGACAGGCATAGACATAATTAGTTAACCAGTACAGTGCATATTCTTTCCTTAGAAACTGACAACTGCTTTTCTTGAATCAGCGGAAGGGAGATTTTTGCACACCAGACAAGGAAATCCGTGATTTTACCCTGGGATAGAAATTTATGTTCTGACCCTGGTGTTCCGACCCAGGCAACTAACATAAATGCGCTTCAATTCTATTCAACTGCAGGAAATACTTCCGCACTACTTTTATTTTGCAAACAATATACACGTGCGAGCTGTCAAAACAAACCGGAGGTGTTGTGCAAGAAAAAGAATCCAACATGGGGTTCTATTGTAGATGGGCGTTTCCAACTCTCGGGATGAACGTGCTGAGCGGAACCTCGGCGTAGCCTCGGTTCCGCTCAGCACGGTCATCCCTCGGGTTGGAAACGCTAATCTACAACAGAACCCCATATAAGATTCTTATAGAATGACCATAGACATGATTTCACCATCAGTCTCCACGAAAAAAAAATATGGGGAGGGGGTGCAGGGTATGCTATATAGAGGATCTTACATGAGTGTTCATGTATTATTGAATTTATTAAACGAGTTGAGGAAAATGTATAAAATGCGAGGCTTTGCCGAGCATTTTATCCCTTTCCTCAACGAGTTTAATAAATTCGATTATACATGACCACGAATGAGACTCGTATGACATTTAAAGCGCATTTTATTCACAATTGTTTACAAAAATAGCAATATTCCACTGTTAGTAAATGCGACGTCGATAAGGACGTCGTACATGTAACGTTATGGGACGTATCCAGCTAATTTGCATATTTAATCCACTAGTGGATTATCGAAAATAATACAGGGCGTTATTACACTCTCAGACGCGACGTCATATGATAATATAAGAATCTTATATGGGTGTGAGGGGTGGATGGAAAAATCCGTCCCGAGGGTCACTGTCCAGCATCACGAGGCTTGCCGAGTGATGCCGGACAGTGATCCCGAGGGACGGATTTTTCTATCCACCCCTCTCACCCATATTGGATTCTTTTTCTTGCATACCTTCCATTTCTAATGCGAATTTTTAATGCTGCTTTCACTTCGGTTACCGACGTCCGCCATTTTGTGATGACACAACAGGAATGTTTAGTGACGTCACGCATGACGACGCCGCACATGAGGTTGTAATCAACCAGTGCATTTATCTATGGAACAGTATTAAGGTAAAAACTCAATTATGCAATGTGCAATTACAATATGAATTGTTGAAACCGCACTTTGCATTATGAACCTTTCCATATCTTACTACTTTATTCGAATATGCAACATGCACATTCTAATTTGAGACCTTTGTATTTAAATATGGCATTTGGACGTCCTATTTTGCATTATTCAGTTTCGATTCTGCTGTGGTTAGACGGGGTACCAGTCATTGAGGTGACGGTAACGTTCGGTAATGTCCGTGGATTTGCCGTATTTTTTCCGATGACAAGCGTCCGTTTGAGAAGATCGCATTCGCTTTTCCAGGGGCCAAATTCAAGGCAGCAGCGATAAATTTTATCCAGCTATTCAATAATTCGGATATTTACAATAATGTATACGTTTGCATCTTTAAAATAAATTTTACAGCGCGGTTCCTTATTTATGAGAAACAGGATTTTTATTTAAAAGTTAATACTTGTTTGACGAAGGGGAAAATACTCTATCGTTGAACATTTACTAAAATAAATTACCATGAGGGATTAGTCTGTGCAGAATCCGTGGATTTGAAATGAGCAATTATTGTTAAAATTGATTAATTCATACAATTTTCATAAATCTGATCCTTCTGAGGTGTTACTTATAAAGATATTATTTACTAATTGCAACCTCACTCAAACTCAAATGTTTGGATATTATAGAAGTATGTATATGTCCGCACAGCGTATCGCCGAGCCGTGGGATAACCCCTATGTGCTTATGACGCCCGTTTACCTTCACAACCACTTTGTCTCTCTGTTCACCGGCAACGGGGATTCGTTCCCTGGGACCCCACCAGCTGACCACACGGGGAATTTGGAAAACAACAACTAGTTCCCCAATTCCCATTGTATTTCTGATGTAAATACTTCATCCATTAACATGAACAGTACTTACTCATTCTCAGCCCCGACCCGCAACCATAGAAACGCACCTGTGGTCACAATGACAGCTGTCCTATTCATATGTCCGTCTGTCTGTCTTCATAAGTTAGACTGGGGCAGGATAGCTTTCATCCAACAGAATCACAACGCGAAAATATTAGCTGGTCGTCTGTCAGTTCGTCCGTCCGTCCGTCCGTCTGTCTTCAGCCAGCAAAACCTTGCTGAGCTAGTGTCGCGACTGCCTTAACCAGCCTACTACATATTTTTTCAAGTTCTACATGTAACGATTTGGCAAATGGAGTGGCTGAATCCAAACCATTTTGTACTTACATGTATTTCGATGTATTAGGTCTACACCAAAGTTTTTTTTTTCTTCTTGTTTTATTACAGTTAGACCGCGTACAGCGTACCCAGGTTTACCTGGCGGAACTTAACGACATTATTTATTTATTTATTTATTTACTTATTATTAAAGTTTACAGAATCTAGAAAAAAAAATGTTTTTGAAGCATTAGATTTGTACATTTTACCGCCGAAAAATACAACAACAAAAATTGAAAGATGAAAAGTCGTGATGATATTTTTCTGACTGTTGCTTAAAATATATATTTTGGGTACACGTTAGAAGCGCCTCTTCGATGCGGTTTTAACGAGTACCCACAATCTATACTTTGGAGTAGAAATGAGAAAAATAATGTTTACTTCTGTCAATCCCATTTTTACCCTATAAAAGTGGGGATCAAGTGTGTGTGTGTTGGGGGGGGGGGGGGGGGGGGGGGGGGGGGGGGGGGAAAGGGTAAGAATTATAAAGATGTTATTTTATGGTGGGATGCGCTTGGTATGTGAGTGCGTTTTTAGTTTTACGTCTCGACAACAGCTAAGGTCATAAGGAGATGGGACCTGGGTTTAAAGACTCATCCGAAATTCTGGAGAAGCCGGGGTCGATCCAGCGATCCCTGGTTAATGAGGCGAGTAGCATAACCACTACACCACAGAGGCTTCCAGCGCTTGATATGTTACATTGTAGTAGGTGTGGGTTTTCCACCTGCACTCCGGTATGAAAGAATTTGCTGCGCGTTGTGTTTTTCTCAAACAAGAGGGCCATGATGTCCTGGATCGCTCACCTGACCCATATGATAGAGTAACAAGTGGGCCTCTGGGAGGGCCATTATTGACCCCAGGGCTACAGTGTGCATAATGTTTAGGGAGGTCTAAAAAGGTGAAGCTTCATACCAAATATCAACAAAGCCTATAATTTGAACAATCTTGGCAAAGGTCCACTAGATGAAGCTACACACCAAATATCAAAGACCTGGGCCTTGGGGTTTCAGAGACCATTTTTTAAAGATATTCCCTACATAGCCTATGTAAAACCAAATGGCCCCGGGGCGGGGACATTTTTGGCCTCAGAGCTATAATTTAAACAATCTTGATAGAGGTCCACTAGATGAAGCTTCACACCAAATATCAAAGACCTAGGTCTTGCTGTTTCAGAGAAGAAGATTTCCAAAGATTATCTCTATATATAAGTCTATGTAAAACCAAAGGGCCCCAGGGCAGGGGCTATAATTTGAACAATCTTGGTAGAGGTCCACTAGATGAAACTCCATACCAAATATCAAAGACATGGGCCTTGTGGTTTCAGAGAAGAAGATTTTTAAAGATTTACCTATATAAGGGACCCCGCCCATAGGGGCTTGAAGAAATATATGGGCTGCACGATGCTTCCACGCAGAGCTGAATCCGGCCCGCACACTAGTACTGGTAAACCGCTTAGAGGATCTAAGCCTGTCCAGGAACCGCGGTGCGAGCGGACCGTCCATGCTAATAAACCCTATTGGTTTCATTGGGTGACAGGGCTTGAGATGTCATTTCATCTGTGTCGGGTAAAAGTCCCACAAAAGTGGAAGCAACGTCTCCAAAATGATCTATACCGTGTTGAAGGTGACGTTAAACTTCAAATCAAACAACAGAACCAAAATGCCTAGTTTTAGAATTCCGTTGGATATGCCCTAAATCAGAAATAAATGTTAGAGGGAACGTAAGTCGTTTCTCATCTGAAAGCATTTTCACAAAGGAGTGTTGTAACTATGTTTGCTTCAGGTGATCTTAAAGGAGCAGTCTCACCAAGGTCTACACGACATTGGACAGGAGCCTTTCTGTGCCATACAAAATTATTATAAGTATTTACAACAAATTTATATTTTAGAGGTGCAATGGCCTGAACACATTTGCGATATATTTAGATAAAACTTGGACACAAAACAAACACAGCAAAGCTGATTCCTGGTCTGACATATAAAATAAAAATTATGTGTAAATGATTTTATCGGGAAGGGTGTAATGTCCCCAAATCGTCCGTTTTATGCCAAAAATATAGTTCTCTCGTTTCTTTCACTCCTCCGTGTCACCAATACGCTTGCAGATTCTTTTTGGTATCTTCCGAATACAGGCGGACGTTTACGGAAAAACGATCACAGCGCCACTTAACGAGAATAATGAGAACTAGAAGAAGCAGAAGCGGAATATTTTGCACAATTGTAACTGAATATAGCATAACAGAATATCAAAATTGCATATTGCAATCTCAATGTTGCATAATTGAGTTTTTACCTAAATCCTGTTCCATATTTATCAAACACAGGATTATATTCGATTTGGGGTCGGAACACCAGGGTCAGAACATAAATTTCTATCCCAGGGTAAAATCACGGATTTCCTTGTCTGGTGTGCAAGAAATGGCGTTATTACACTCTAAGACGCGACCATATATGATAAATGGTGTTATTACACTCTCAGACGCGACGTCATATAATAAATACTGTCAAACTTCAATAACTCGAACATCTTTTGGACCAGGAAAAGTTGTTCAAAATAGGGGTAGTTCGAATTTCTGAGGTATAATCGTAGTGTCAGATCATGAGTCATTAGAGACACAACGGGTACCACTTTAGGATATCTTTACAATCTTCTATAAAACAAAGGAAAAGTGTGTTGTGTGTACTCATTAGAATCGCCTCATTGAGGCGATTATTATGAGAGCACACAACACACCCTTTCAACAACAAAAAAAAATCCATGTTATCCTAAATATATGGATATCTGGTGCTTTGGGAAATATTCGCAGTGGACCCCAGATCTTGTGCGATTTAGCTTTGGTAAACGAACAATCCATGTTTGAGTTATCGAAATCTCACTGTGGATAAAAATGGCAAGCCAAGTGCACAATAAACCTTTAAACCACGATTTGAGCTTGAAACCAGTTTTTCTCGAAACGAGGCTCAGTTTGAAAACTACCTTGTCATACACTTACCGTTTGTAAAAAGTTTTGGAGTGGATGAGTGGTGTTTCCCATAGCAGGATATGTTGAGAGTCAAGCTTACGTCACTTGTAACGTTAAACAGAGACAAACAGAATTTTTCACTCGCGCCTAACTGTAACTCTTGTGGGAATGTAAGGATATAACCACTGAAAAAGAGTTGGTTAATACATTAAGGATAGACTATACACAATGACTTCAATATTTCTGCATTTTTCACGTTACATTTTCTAAATCCTATTAATATTGAGAGTTGGCTAGTCGGGGCTGAAAAGATAATCGATAATCATTCATATCATTTCGATCGATAATCGATTAGTATTCACTGAAGATTTGGTCATAATTTTACCTGTCTGGTTTTCTGTCTGAGCATGACTCCTGCCATATGCTGTACTTTGCCATATGTATTTGAACAGACAGACCTGAGCAAACAGTGTAGACCCAGATGAGACGCCACAGAACGCGGCGTCACATCTGGGTCTGCACTGTTTGCCACTCATACAGCTATTTTAGGCACAACTTTGGGTAGTAAATTGTACTTATCAAATAATCGATGTGTAAGCAAATCAGTAATGATAATAATTTTTGTGGAATTTATCGATTGAATAATCGATTATCCGATTAATCATGCCAGACTTATTTATATTCCATATTTTATGTTAGCCTGACTGCCTGTCTTTTTAATAGCCTTGCAGCTAAAAGAAATGTAAAATTAACTGTAAATTACGGAGATTTGTTTTTGATTTTAATAAGCACTCATGCGATTTCTGGTTATGGAACACATTAGATATTGGTACTTCAGAGACTAGACGCAGCTGTGGATATGGCGTTACAACTCCCTTGGTTTAACTAGTCTGCATAGACCACTTTTGACCAGTCCCAAAGGTGGTCCCTGACAAGAGGACACTGTGTGCAGAAAACACAAAGAAAGAATAACTCATTCCTTTTAATAAGCTTTTAATTTTAGGTGGTGTTAATGGTGGAATTCCCCTGTATTTTACGGTTTTCCCATTTTCATGGTTATCTGAAGCACCGCGAGTACTTATTTGGATAACAGGCCTCGGAAGTTCGAGCTACTGAGGGTTACAATAGCGCCAAGTCATAAGGCATAAAGGGGATGACATAATGATATCGTTTCTATCTTCTTCAACATAAAGGAATCATACGGGATAATTGGTGTCATCCCAGCAGGCACATGCCGTAATTGTGACGTCACATCAACGTCGGTACAACGTCGACGTTTCTGCAACGTCACATCTACGTCGGTGCAACGTCGTGACGTTGCACCGACGTTGATTTGACGTTTTCCAAGTGACATGTAGTGACGTGTACCTGATGGGATGTCTCGAACTAACCTGATTTTCCAGCTCCGAAAATTTCGATAAAAAAAAAATGTGTTTGTGAACCGGACAGCACATGTGAAATATGAAAGCCCTATCAATAACCAATCAAAAGGTATGGCCAATGGTCAAGTCTTAAAAATGTAGGTCAAGGTCACAAGGTAAAAAATTATGATACCACTGAAAAGGTGTGTGACAATGAATGCTCATGTGAAATATGTAAGCCCAATCACTTACCAATCGAAAGTTTTGGCCAATATTAAAGTTTTTAAAAAGAAGGCCAAAAGTCAAGGTCACGGTCACAGGGTCAAAAGATATGATACCACTGGAAAGGTCTTGTGACATGGAATGCATAAATGAAATATGAACACCCTATCACTAACCAATCAAAAGTTATGGCCGATGTTAAGGTTTTTAAAAAGTATGTTAAAGGTCAAGGTAAAAAATTATGGTACCGGTTGGAAAGGCCTGGTGACATAGAATGCACATGTGAAATATGAAAGCCCTATCACTTATTAATCGACAGTTATGGGCAATGTTAAAGTTTTTGAAAAGTAGGTCAAACGTCAATGTCAAGGTCAAGGTCACGAGGTCAAAAATTATGATACCACTGGAAAGGTCTTGTGACAAGGAATGCACATGTGAAATATGAAAACGCTATCACTTACCAATCGAAAGTTATGACCAATGTTTAAGTTTTTGGAAACGTAGGTCAAACGTCAAGGTCAAGGTCACAAGGTTAAAAATTATGGTACAGTTGGAAAGATCTTGTGACATAGTATGTACATGTGAAATATGAAAGCCCAATCGCTGAACAATCGATTTTGTTTGATTTAAGGTTTAACGTTCCCTTCAACACTGTAGAGGTCATTTTGGTGACGTTGCTTCCAATTTTGTGGGACTTTTACCCGGCATTCAGATGAAATGGCATCTCAAGCCCTGCCGCGCAATGAAACCAATTGAGTTTATATGCATGAACGAGCCGACTCGCACCGCTTTCCCTGGGCAGACTTAGATCCTCTTAGCGGTTTACCAGTACTCGTGTGCGGGTCGGTTTCAGCTCTGTGTGGAAGCATCATGCAGCCCATCTATTTCTTCCAGCTCCGTTGGGCGGGAGCGTTCTTGCCCATCGAAAGTTATAATAATAATAATAATAATAATAATAATAATAATCGACCTTATTTATGGAGGGTACTCCATTTTGTACTAATCTTCCATGTGGCCCTCTTTTCCTGGGTAGGAACCAGTACTAAGCGATGTGTATATGGCCACTGTTAAAGCTTTTTAAAAAAAGTAGGTCAAACGTCAAGATCAAGGTCACGAGGTCAAAAATAATGGTACCACTTGAAAGGTATTGTGACAAGAAATGTACATGTGAAATATGAAAAAAAAACAGACCACTTCCTATTCAAAAGTTTTGCCCAATGTTAATGTTTTTGCGGACACAAACAAACAGACAAAGAGACGGACATGCAGACCAAAATCTATATGCCCCCGAATCAAGAGCAAGGGGTCATAAAAAACATACCTTAAAATGACCCTATTTGTTTTTATTTGGTTTTCTTAAATATGACCTTGTAGGAAAGAAAAAATCAGTTTTTTTTTACTTAAATTTCAAGGCAAATTTTTCATGGCATAATGACTTATTTAAATACTTTAGTTTAAATTCAGATACTCTCGCGTATGTTTGCTAATTTACTATCAGAGTACTTTAGACATAGGCTCCTAGTATAGTATTATATTCAAATCATCACGCGAGCACGCCTATATAATTCTGACCCCTTTGAACCCCACTTTTATATAATAAAACTGGGATTTACAGGAGTAAACCTTATTTTTCTTATTTCTGCTCTAAAATATAGACTGTGGGTATTCGTTAGAACCGCCGCGACGGGGCGGTTCTAACGAGTACTCACAATCTATATTTTGAACAAAAATAAGAAAATTATCACAATTTGTCATCTTATTTTTTTTTTTTTTTTTTTTCCAGCGGTAAATATATTTGTATTGGCGTGTTTTCGTAATGACAACGGTAAAAATGAAGTTTTATAATCTTTAATCCAGCATAGTAATTAATAAATTTATGTCATAGAAACATGTTCCCTATCAACTTCTATAATTATGGTTTGTTGCGACGCTTAAATCGAGCACAGAGTCGTGCTTGATTCGACCTCCAGCATCTTTTGAAGTGGAGAATTTTACATCAAGTAGCGCCGAAGATCGTCCTGAAGGCTCTTCCAAGCCTGCTTAGCAATTGGGAGCATCACGTGATTCAATATGGCGGAAAGAAGTAGAAAAGTAACCCATTGCATTAAAATTCGATAGCGTTGAACATAATCTTGACACATCTAAGTCAAATGCACAAAGTGAAACATCAAAAAGGTATACATATGCATTTTAAAATTTTCCGATTTCATAATAAACCATCTGCTTAAATAATTGGCGAGGTCTGCTGACAGCCGGCTGGCACCAGACTTTTAGGTCTAGTGACAGCCGGCTGTCACCAGACCTAAAAGTCTGCTGACAGCCAGCAATAATATTTGTTCAATAGCAAGTACATTTGAATTCCTTTTCCGCTTTTAAAATTATTCTTTTTCATCAGATACTATACTACATGTACTTTCAAAACTGGGTTATATACTGAAAAAAGTTATTTTTAGTTGTGTTTAATTTAGGAAATATTTAATTGTGGGGGGGGGGGGGGGGGGGGGGGTGTTCAGCCATATGATATCGGTCTGATCCATGATCTTTTATTAACAGATTCTAAACTTAATGATAAGGCATAGAACTGGCAAGGGTTGGAGACAGGGCTCGAGAAACTGAAGAATCAAAATCGGTCCGGCATGATTTTCGGCAAAAAAAAACCCCGGAAATTGCCGAACCGATTTTCGGTCATTTCCGTAAAGGTCATTTGTTTCCATTCATTATTATTTTTCAATTTCAAAATACAGGGTGTTAGGTGTCCGAAAACTTACGAAAATGTTAAAAAAAATGTCTCGAACCTGTTTTTATTCGTGAAAATGCCCTCGTTTACACTTCGCTGGCGGCCGCCATTTTGGTTTAGTTTATATAAAGTCCGCCTATGTAGGTTCACCCTCCACACATGGGTACCGGTATATAATTATGCGAGTGTATGATTGTTTCTTTGTTTTTTTTATCGTTTTCTTGTTATCTATTTGCAGAATAAATACCAATTCTGCTGATTTTGAGCGTTGTCCTTTAACTACAAATGGCGACCGAAATTGCCGCCACGTGGTCGGAAATGACGTCATACGGTTTTAGCTTACGCAATACACATTTTTTCATTAAAGAACGTTAAACAAACATGTTTTATGTCATAGATTTAAATTGTGGCTGTTTCTTAAATAAAAAATCATTTGCTGTCGTTAAAGAAAAAAAAAAAAAAAGGTTAAATCTCGAACCAAAACGTGGGTTTACTAGAGTCACTGAAAATCTTATAGGGCCGAACCGAACTTCTTAATATTCTAAATAAATGTTATTTCATAATTACTAATGTCTACTACCCTTATCTTAAAAAAAAAAAAAAAACCTTATAAAAAAAAAAAAAAAAAAAAAAATCACGAAACCACGTGATCGGAAAAATGTCTTCATTCAGTTTCATTTTATACAATACACATTAAATTACACTAGGACGTAATACCACGTGTTTTATGTTATTGTTTCAATTTTGGAGCGAAGATCTATTTCTTATTTATTTTTTTTTTCTTTTTCCATGATTACACGCAACAGATGTGGTTTTTGAATTGCGCCCTGTGGAAAACCACTTTTTATGTTTAAATATTCGTTCAACATAGGCAGTCATAAATTAATGACATAAACACTTGTGTAAACAAATAAGCGTCTGTCCTGCATTATTTGACCCAAATTTCACACCTTTTCCAATTGTTTGACAGCTTACCTACTGATAACGCCAGGGGATTACAGGTTAGTAGCGGAATAATCCATTTGAATAGTAGTGCCTAATTAATTCCTTTGTAATAGTTCAACAACTTGACCTTTTCTCACTGATAAATTGTTTCAATTAAACGTGTATTCAATTGCCCTTCGTGTGTCTCCTATAGATCTCCTATAGATATAAAAACAACAGAAAAAAGAATGACTTTTTTCAATGTACTTGCTGTCTAACCTGTCTGGAAAATGGTTCGGCTGTGTGGACAAATCCGATTTACCTATACCAATAATGAGCCGGTCCAATAACTGGCCCTCGAGGTGTTTTATCAATACACGCTTGGATTATCTGTGGCAAAAGGTCAGTTCGTTTACACAATTTAGCGACTTGGCGAAAATTTTCGAACCGATTTTTTGAAAATATCATTGAATACTGGACCGATTTTTTAACATCCTTTGTAAGTCAAAATCGGTTTAGAAATACCAAAATCGGTCCAGAACCGAAAAACCGATATTTTCTCGAGCCCTGGTTGGAGATCTACGGTATGCTGCCTAACTATGCTAAAATATGTCACTTTATTTGCACTTTGTGAATTTTGCACCTCCCTTCTTTGGTAAATATTACATTGTTTCTCAATCAAGCAACAGAAATATTTTGGAAAAACATGCTTGTTCTGGTTAAAACTTCTTTTTTATCAGTTTGGTAGTTGTTTGTTTGTTTGATTTGAGGTTTACCATCCCCATCAACAATGTATAGATCAATTTGGAGACATTGCTTCCTATTTTGTGGGACTTTTAGCCGACATTGAGATGAAATGACATCTCAAGCCCTGTCGCCCAATGAAACAAATAGGGTTATAAGCATATGGACAGTCTGACTCGCACCGCTTTGCCTGGGCAGGCTTAGATCCTCTAAGCAATTTACCAGTACTCGTGTGCGGTTGGTTTCAGCTTTGCATGGAAGCACCAAACCAAAGACTTGATTTATAGGTTCTGCTGACCCTGTCTTGGTCACACCAGTACAAAGGTTGTCCTGCGTCCCCGTCCTGTCCAGCAGGGCTTGGAGAAATAGGTTGGGATGCATGAAGCTGCCAATGAAACTGACCGAATTTGAGTACTTGTGGACTGCTTAAGTCTAAGCCTCCTGAACCAAATAATGAATTCCAGCCAAATTTGAATAATGGAAGATTTTGATGACCTGGATCTACTTTTCAAGGTCGCACAAGTCAAAAGAATGTTAATTTTTGCTTATCTTCACCATATCTCCAGTTCCAATTACAGAACCAGAAATGTACTAAGTTAGACCAAATTCATCAATTTTTTTCTGAGTTGGGATACAGAAAAAACAATTTTGGGCTGAAAATCAAGTTTTCAGGAGCCAATGACCTTGAAAATTAAGTAAAGGTCAGCAAAATCTGATGTAATCAAATTGAAGCTTGACCAAAATATTGGATAGTGTGCAGACAAGCCCTTTTTGGTCCAAAATTGACAGTTTTTAGGGGCTTGAAAATAAAGTAAGGTGCATGTAAAGGCCACCAAAATGCAGTGACTGTTTCCCCAATCCTAGTGATATAACCATGTACATGTAAGTTTGGTCACAAACCATTCATATTTACAACTTGGATACCTGGGGATGTCTTCTGAGATTCCAAGACAACAGACCCCTGGGTTCATGCCTGGGAGTGGGGATGGGGTGGGGCTAGGAGTCAAAATCCAGGACACCTTTGTAATTTGTTGTATACCTTTCCATTATACTAACAATTGGTTATACATCAGCCAATCAAGTGACATTGGTTCAAGTGTAAAAGGGTGGAGGTCATGGTGACCTACATTTCACGGTCCAGTGATTTTGCCTTACATCTTGAAGTCTATTTGTTGGATAAATGTCCTACCTGGGATATTAGTTCCATGTGACTCCACGATTGACCTCAAAATATATCTAGGTCACTGTGACCTATATTTCATGGTTCAGCGATTTTTCCTATTATCTCGAATAGTATTTGATTAAAAAATGTCATACCTGGGCTATTACATGTAGTTCCATGTGACCTGATAATTGAGCGCAAAATATATCTAGGTCATGGTGACCTACATTTCACGGGCCAGTGATTTTGTCTATTATCTTGAATACTATTTGATGGAGAAATGTTATACCTGGGTTATTAGTTGCATGTGACCCCATTATTGACCTCAAAATATATCTAGGTCAGTATGACCTATATTTCATGGTTCAGTGATTTTGCCCATTATCTTGAATACTATTATTTGATAGAGAAATGTCATGCCTGGATTATTAGTTCCATGTGATCCGATAATTGAACGCAAAATATATCCAGGTAAGTGTGACCTATATTTCATGGTTCAGTGATTTTGCCTATTATCCTGAACACTATTTGATGGAGAAATGTCATACCTGGATTATTTATTCCATGTGACCCCATGATTGAGCTTGAATTACAACTAGGTCAGTGTGACCTATATTTCATGGTTCAGTGATTTTGCCTATTATCTTGAATACTGTTTGATGGAGAAATGTCTCACCGGGATTATTAGTTCCATGTGACCCGATGATTGACATAGAAATATATCTAGGTTCTTGTGATCTATTTTCATAATCATAGTTCAATAATTTTGCCTTATAATTCAGACACAATTTGATTCTAAAATGTTATATCTGGAATATGTGTTCCATTTGACCGGATTATTGATCCCAAATATATCTAGTGAGTGTGATCTATATTTCATGATTCATAAATTTTACCTTATATCTTGAAGTCGTGAAACAGGCAAGCTATGCTGTCATGCGACAGCTCTTGTTTTTGTTTGTTTTGGATTTATGATTATTTCAAGCGAGGTTGGCAAAAACTTGAGCCTTCGCGTGCAGAACTCAGCGTCTCACATGTGACCTGATCCAAGCTCAAACCACAGCCCACAGCTGTGTGAGACCTAATGATTAAGAGCAAGTGCTCCTCCCCACTATGCCCTGGAGTCTATTTGTTGCTGGTGGGGGTTGGGAACAATTCTGGTCAAACTTGGTACAGTTTATAATGGCAACATAACAAAACCTCAATGAAACTGACTTCATTTTCAAGCCAAAGGGTTCATGGGTTCATATTTACAGTTTTCTTGTGAAGGCTATATATATTCTTAGAAGCTTTATTATATGTAGTTGAAAGCCCCTTGGCCAGGCCCTGTATTTGTTCTTCGGCTAGGTGCTTTTTCGTAGCACGCACTTTAACTTATTCCAGAAGACTTCCCCATTCAGTAAATCACTGGTTGAGTTCCCAATATTACAATTGCAGCATTTGTCTTCTATGTCAGCAGATGCAGTGTGTGCCTCTCACTCTTCAACCTGTTTTGCATAGCAAAACAACCAGTCATGACATTTAAGCCTAAGCTGTGCTTTACCCACAGGTTTGAACATGTAAGTTCTACTGGTGATATGCCTAGAAATATCTTTCTTGCTGCTTACTGATTATGATTTCTAAGTCCACATGAGAAAATATTGCATCCTTCACTATTCAACAAAGTTCTGCAAGTAGTATAGCATCTCATAAAAGAGGATAATTTTAATAGTGCCAAAGAATATGCTTATTATTGAACAAATATAATAGCCGGCTGTCAGCAGACTTTTAGGTCTGGTGACAGCCGGCTGTCACTAGACCTAAAAGTCTGGTGCCAGCCGGCTGTCAGCAGACACTTCCTAAATAATTACCCACTGTAAGTAATTCAAACAAGTAAGCACAGTGCATCCTTACATTCGTATGTATTTTAGCAACATCTTTTTTTTCAATGAAAAAATTAGTGGATAATAATTGTCCCGCATCGTTGTCTGTACTGATTAGATGTAATGAGTACACACAACGAACCTTTCCATGATATAAAAAACAACCTCATTTATAATCCTAAATATATATCTGGAGCTGCGGAAAGAATTCACTAGCTATACGAAAACTAGCCTATACAAATACATTGTAAACATTACCGCCGAAAAAAAAACATACGAAAATTTAAGATGAAAAATTGTGATATTATTCTTATTTCTGCTCAAAATATAGATTGTGGGCACTGGTTAGAGCAGCCTCCTCGAGGCGACTTTAACGCGTACCCACAATCTATATTTCAGTGCAGAAATAAGAAAAATAAGGTTTACCCCTGTAAATCCCAGTTTTACTATAAGTAGTGGGATCGAAGAGGTCAAAATTAGATTGGCGTGTTTTCGTGATGGTGCTCTTTAACGAGTGTGAATTAGACATGGTAAACGACCTATCCGTGTTCGAGTTATCGAAGTTTTATCATTTTCGCCGATAAAAAGGAAGATTTTATGCTGAAAAATTGTGGTATTTTTCTTATTTCTGCTCTTAAATATATATTGTGGGAACTCCAACCCCAATTATAATCCAAAATACAGTCGAACTTCAATGGCTCGAACACCTTTGGGACCTCGAAAATCTGTTCGAGACAGGGGTAGTTCGAGCCACGGAGGTTAGCCAGGAGGCATAACGAGATATTTTTAGACATCTTTTCGGTGTTCTATAATGCTGTGTGTACTCATTAGAATCGCCTCATCGAGGCGACTCTAATGAGTACACACAGCATACATTTGCAAGATAAAAGACTAAAATCTCCTTACTTATCCCCCACTATTTCTTATGTAGAGGATTTCGCTAGGGGATCAAGAATGGGTTCGACACATCCATGGAAAACGAGCCATCGGTGTTCGAGCCATCGAAGTTCTACTGTAAAGGGATATTTGGAACTGCGGAAAGAACTCACTAGCATTACGAGAACACTCCTATACAAATACATTGTAAACTTTACGGCCGTAAAAACGAAAATTTAAAGATGAGAAATTGAGATATTTGTCTTATTTCGGCTCAAAATATAGGTTGTGGGCACTGGTTTGAACCGCCTCCTCGAGGCGACTCTAACGCGTACCCACAATATATATTTTAGAGCAGAAAGGTTTACCCCTGTAAACCCCAGTTGTACTATATAAAAGTGCGGTCAAAATAATACAGGCGTACTTTCGTGATGGGCCTCTATACTTGTGACGAGTTTGAATTAGACATGGTAAACGAGCTATTCGTGTTCGAGTTATCGAAGTTTGATCATTTTCGCGGTCAAAAAAGGAAGATTTCATGCTGAAAAATTGTGGTATTGTTCTTATTTCTGCTCTTAAATATATATTGTGGGAACTCGTTAACGTTAGAACCGCCTTGGCGAGGCGGTTCTAACGCGTACCCACGATCTATATTTTGAGCAGAAATAAGAAAAATAACTTTTACCCCTGATTACCCCAGTTTTATTATATAAAAGTGGGGTACAAGGGGATCAAGGTTACAATGTATATAGGCGTGTTTTCGTGATGTGCGCCTTGAAACAGGTGTGGGGTATACATGTACATGTTAACGTGATTAAATTTCAAAGGCAGATATTTTTTTAGATATGATAAACGTTTTCAAATGATCACCATTCCACAAAGAAAGAGTTCTTTCATTACAATGTCGATTTCGAGTCTGATACGACTGATTTCAATGCATTACCTTGGTCTAAATATAATCAATCAGACTTTTACGATGTTTTAATGAATGTTAGAATAACAACAGGCATGTTCTGTGTTACACACATTCAAGCCGAGGCACGATAGAACCTACACGAAGACTGTGTGACTAGCAAACACACAGACCCGCCACCAACGTTGAATAAACGTTGAAACACTTTTTTGTTGAAAACGTTGATTGAACGTTCAGAACCTACCGACAGTGCATTCAAGCCATCTGACCAAAGTTTCAAAGTCACGGTCTTTGTGTAGTTCATGCGGCCCGTTCATGCAAACAGCGAAGAATCAGATGAGACTGCGCGGATTCGCAGCACAGGCGTTGCACCCATTACCTATTTGAAATCAATTTGCAACACAGGTATCAACCATCTGCATATAACAACATTTTCTATTTCAGATTTATATATACGGCTGCTCTTAATGGAACGAGCATCGGGAGCAAAGCCCCCATCTCGGCGAAAATTGGTCTTGTCCGTAATAATCATGATTTGACATCCTTAATCCTACTTCATATAAACAAGTGGGGGGATTCATTTTTGTCCTTAGTTTTACTCAAAATATAATGTAGGTACTCGTTATTACTGCCTGAATGAGCCAGTTCTAACAAACACCCACAACCTATATATGGACTAGAAGCCGTAATGCCCCTGCGCTGGCCGATTTGAATGTTCACTGGTCGCATTTTATCGTCTTTTATGTTATGTCATTCCTAGATTTATATACAAGACGCGTGATAGGAAAAAGTCTTTGAGGGCCTGCAAACAGTGATGTCACCGATAAAACTGCGTGTCTGCAGAATCAGATAGGAATCACCCTCTTTGGGCTGATATTGTCAGTCGAGCCAAAGTTGTTAAGCATAGTGGCATTTCGTTGTTGTCCACTTGACTATCACTGATTCGGTAACGGCTAGTTATAGTTATAGAAAGTAGCTGCGCTATTCTTCTCGTTGTGAGGTCAGAATCATTGCATAAGAGGGCCATCTATAGAATCATGTGTTGGGTTTGGTAAGCAGTGCAGACCCAGATCAGACATCGCAGAACGCAGCGTCTGATAAGGGTCTACATTGTTTGTTTATAGTACTGGAATCTAAGGGTTAAATGAAACAGTCTAAGTCCCCGTTCATGATCATGTTTCCAGCCTACACTCAGTGACAAGCCATCTACCAATGCTGACAGTGCTTTGATTTTCCTAGGGAAGGGCTTTATGTGATGTGGTCAGCGAAGGCTCTGATCAGCGTGCGCGCATGCGCACACTGATCTTAGCCTTTGCTAGCCACCTGTGATTTCTCGTGATGAGGCTCATGTAATCATCACGAAAACAAGCCTATATGAATTTGACCCCCCTTAAACCCCACTTTTATATAGTAAAACTGGGGTTTGCAGGGGTAAACATTATTTTTCTTATTTCTGCTCAAAAACATAGATTGTGGGTACTCGTTAAAACCGCCTCACCGAGGCGGTTCTAACGGGTATCCACAATTTATATTTTGAGCAGAAATAAGAAAAATATCACATGTTTTCCTCTTAAAATCTTGGGTTTTTTTTGGTGGTAAAATTTACAATGTATTTGTATAGGCGTGTTTTCGTAATGTATACGGTAATTATAATCATATAACATATAATGAAGGTCTTTCTTATATTTTTCTTTGATTTGAGGTTTAACGTCCCCGTCAACACTACTTGAAAAGTTCAAAACTCTTTAAGTGGAAGTAAAATTCGAGAGCAGACAACAATCAGTTTTTTTTAGAGAAAATAAGGCTTGACATTTCATGGGAATCATCTGCTAAGCAGCAGACGATTAACAGGAAATGTCAAACCTTGTTTCCCCTGAAATATAAGGAAGCTAAAACTTGCTTAATATATAAGGTGACTGGTTTAAAACGTATCCCGTATCTCGAGGTACCTGCCTATGTTACGATACCAGTCAGAACCCAAACTAGCCTACATTCTACACCTGGCCCCGAAGATATTTGTTTCATGCGCAATTCAGCGGAGCATGAAATTTGTAATGCTTATAACTATTAAAATACAACGAAATCAGGCAACTTTCCTGCTCAGATCAAAACAGAATGTCATTGATCCTGCTTATAAATTTTAAAACGCCAACATTTGTTGGCATTTTAAAATTTATGAGCAGGATAAATTTCTATGGGGCGCCCTTTTACTATTTATTCCCTATTTATAGATATCCATAATTTTTATGGATATGTGTAATTCGAACTATGTTTGTTTTGTTTGTTTGATTTGAGGTTTAACGTCCCCTTCAACACTGTAAAGGTAATTTTGGAGACGTTGCTTCCAATTTTGTGGGACTTTTACCCGACATTGAGATGAAATGACATCTCAAGCCCTGAAACCCAATGAAACCAATAGGGCTTATACGCATGGATGGTCCGACGCGCACCGCTTTAACTGGGCAGGCTTAGATCCTCTAAGCGGTTTACCAGTACTCGTCTGCGGGTCGGTTTCAGCTCTGCGTGGAAGCATCATTATTTCTTCAAGCCCCGATGGGCGTGAGCTGAAATTCGAATAATGGATATCCATAATTATTTATGGATATCCATAATTCGAATTAATGAAAGCCATAATTCGAATTATGGATATCCATACATCGATATGAATTATGGATATCCATAAATCGAATTATGGCTATCCATTATTCGATTTATGGATATCTTTAATTCGAATTATGGATATTCATAAATCGAATTATGGATATCTATAAATATGGATTAAATAGTAAAACGGCACCCCATAATTTCATGATCAACGGAATTGAGCAAGAAAAAAGTTTTATAATCTCGGGACCTGCACACAGACATTGAACTCTCCATGGTTTACCTTTGTTCTGCTGATTATGATAAGACCCGCCTTTGCAAACAGTGTAGATCCAGATCCGATGGCTTAAGAAGTAATCAGATGGCTGAAGAATCTGTCTGATCAGGACCTGTCATTTTGCGAATTTGTATGAATGAATTATATCAAGCAATTTGATTGGTTGATAGTAGAAATGGGTGTGGCAAAATTAATGTATTCAGCAGGAAAATGGATAAACTCGTGTGGGGAAGGAAACGCTCAATCAAACTCGCGCAGGGTAAGGTGAAAATAATGTCATTACGATAACAAACTCGTGCAACATAGGGTATTTTTTCACATCTCAAAAATCTGGTACTTTTCTAATGAAAATCAGCGATTTTTTTCGCATTTTTACTGCAAACATAGGTTGTGGGTGCTCGTTAGATCCGCCTCATTGGGGCGGTTCTAACGAGTAACTCGGCACAACCTATGTCTTGGAGCAGAAATAAGAAGAATAATGTATGCCCCCGTAAACCCCAGTTTTCTGTTTGTTAAGTAGGGTTTAGGGGGTGTACATTTCACGGACTTGTTCACGTGATGTCCTCCGGCACGGCAACGACTCCGAAAAACCTGTATATCGGCAGAGCCTTATCAGAGTCAACACTGTATAATATAATAATTTGGTTTTGGATTTACGGCCTTTTCAAGATCATTTCACTTATATCGAGCCGACCGTTAACCAGAGGTGGGCGAAAACCGGAGTACCCCGAGAAAAACAACCTGACCTTCCGTTGCAGAACTTGACCCGAGCCAGGCTCGAACAACAGCGGTGAGAGCGGTGAGAGACCCAGCGCTCTTATGAGGTCCATATACTATAATGGATGTTCTTGCATAAATACCTATGCGCATGGCTGTTTGAAGACATTGTCAAATTGACCGAAAGCCGTGCTCAAACAGCAAAAACCATGTTCAAATCATGAAATTCGCGTGCTGTTTGAACATGGATTTTGAGCTTTTGATATCACAAGACGGGCCTTGCTTTGTTTACGTTACGTTGAGCGACGTAACGTTATCGCCCTGAACGTAGCGTTTTAGGGTTCTATGATGACGTCAGAGGATTACTGTATGGCAACGTCATTGTAGACAACATTCTGAACTGGCTGCCGTTTTGGTTTGTCTGTCGCATTTGAAGAGTTTATATGGAATTTATATGGAACTTTTGGGCGTTTTCGTCAAACTTTGCTGTCAAAATCGTAAGTTATGCAAGAACAACGATCATCCATGGTTATTTCATTGCATTAACATTTGCCGAATCCCTCGGAAGATATTTGAACATTCGGCCTAGCGGCCTCATGTTCAAACAGCTCCTCGGGACCCGGCGAATGTTAATGCATGAAAAACTATGGTTGATCCCTCTATTTTCTTCATACAGATAGGAACTCACTAGGCGCACGTTCTCCGAAACGCTGAAACTTTTGATGAAAAATTATTTCTACTCAAGAGAGAGAGAGAGAGAGAGAGAGAGAGAGAGAGAGAGAGAGAGAGAGAGAGAGAGAGAGAGAGAGAGAGAGAGAGAGAGAGAAACTTAAATAGTTGTGGGCGTTCGTTACAACCGCCTCATTGAGGCGGAACGGAAAATTCGTTACAACCGTCTCATTGAGGCGGAACGCCCACAACTGGGCGTTCGTTACAACCGTCTCACTGAGGCTTTAGCAATTTTAGTAAAAGGTCAAAAGAGGATTGAGGCGGTTCTAAGGTGTACCCACAGCCTACATTAGAAAATACTGTATACTGCTGTTAACCCTAATCTTCTCTATGTAAACTGGGATTTACAGGGGTGTTCATTGTACGGACTTGTTGACGCGGTGCATGCTGGTTTAAGACATATTGCACGTGACACGGCTCATGTGCAGTCTGGATGGACAAAGGCATCGTTGTTCGTATATGACTAAGGCAATGAGACTCAAATGCACTACAGCTAGTGCGAGTATGCAACTTACGTAGCACTGAATTATGTACTTTTCCTTTGATTGCGATACCACGCCTGGATATAGATAAGATAATTTGTGATCTTAGGGTGTGTTTTTTTATTAATGTGACTGCTAACATTGAGGGTGATTACTCACAATCTAAGTTTACATGTGAACCCGACCGACCCCCGCCCATCGGGGCTCGAGGAAAAAGATGGGCTGTATGATGCTTCCACGCAGAGCTGAAACCGACCGCACAAGAGTACTGGTAAACAGCTTAGCGGATCTTAGCCTGCTGCAGGCAAAGTGGTGCGAGTCGGACCGACCATGCTTATAAACTCTATTGGTTTCATTGGGCGACAGGGCTTGAGATGTCATTTCATCTTAATGTCGGGTAAAGTCCCACAAAATTGGAAGCAACGTCTCCAAAATGACCTATACAGTGTTGACGGGGACGTTAAACCTAAAATCAAACAAACATGTGACCCGAAATCTATGTTTGAAAGCCCACAATCTATGTCATTGAACGCACCATCTATGTTTTGTTAGTCCGCAATCGATGTTTATATGCCCACAGTCTATTTTTAGGAGCCAAAAATCTGTGTATATGAGCCCTCTTTATGTGCCCACATTGTATGTAGATGTGTCCTATCAGCTGTAGCGTTCTAATGAGTGCACACGAATTATCCTTTTACACAGATAAAAAACATGGATATCTGAAACTATGGGAAGAATTTTCTTGAGACTCAATCACAAGTTCTAAATAATCATAATGAACAAGCCATCCCTGTTGGAGTTATCGAAGTTTCATTGGTTGTTCCAATGTGTTCCATGACAAGCTAAAACGTATCTTTGCGCATGCGCGAACATGGGAGACAACAATGAGCGTGCGCGCTCTCTGTCAGAATACAGAAGATGCTTTAGGTTCATGGGCATTCAGAGCACATGGAAGACTCTGATCAGCCTGCTTTTCAGAATCTTTGCTGGAAGCACGTGTCTAAAGACGCAAAAATACGGTAAATCCATATAACTAAGGCAACATTGAACCTCCTAGCCAGTAAAGAATGTCGGATCATCGTCGGACCGACAGCAATACGACGTGGTACCGTCGTCGCGCCTTTCTGCGCCAGCGTAGAAAATTAAAGAACTGACAGCAGTGATGCATAATGAAAACACGCCTATATAATGTTGACCCCCTTGAACCCCACTTTTATGTAGTAAAACGGGGGTTTACAGGGGTAACCCTTATTTTACTTATTTCTGCTCAAAATTATAGATTGTGGCTACTCGTTAGAACCGCCTCGATGAGGCGGTTCTAACGAGTATCCACAATCTATATTTTGAGCAGAAGTAAGAAAAATACGAGCGTATCACAATTTTTCATCTTAAATTTTTCATTTTTCAGCGGTAAAGGTTACAATGTATTTGTATAGGCGTGTTTTCGTAATGGGTCGATTACCTCCGCGTGATTCGTCTAACCAGTTCAATATTTGAAAAACATTTTCCTACGGAACCCGGGAAGGGACATAATTTTTTTTTTAATATGTTATGTGAACAAGATATTAAGTTGTGCGAACAAGAAAATATGTTGTGCAGACAAGATATTATCTTGTGCGGACAACATAATTTATGCTGTGCGGACAACATATCTTGTGCGGACAAGATAATATCTTGTGCGGACAAGATATTATCTTGTGCGCACAACATATTATCTTGTTTGCACAACATAGAGCTTGGGAAGTTGTGCGAACAAGATATTATCTTGTGCAGACAAGATATAATCTTGTTCGCACAACATATTATCTTGTGCGGACAATATATTAAGTTGTGCGAACAAGATATTATCTTGTCCGGACAAGATATTATATTGTGCGCACAAGATATTATCTATTCCGCACAAGATCTATGTTGTGCGCACAAGATATTATCTTGTGCGGACAAGATAATATCCTGTTCGCACAACTTAATATCTTGTGCGCACAAGATAATATGTTGTGCGAACAAGATATTATGTTGTCCGCACAAGATAATATCTTGTCCGAACAAGATAATATCTTGTCCGCACATTTAAAACGAACCATTATAATGTCTAGTTTATTAGTGCTTACATGCTAGTGTTAACATGGTTAATGGATTTAATGTCTAATTAACTCTTAAACTGTCAATCATGGCATCTACAGATTTCCGTTAAAAATATATTTATTTTTCTTATTTTAGAGAGAGAGAGAGAGAGAGAGAGAGAGAGAGAGAGAGAGAGAGAGAGAGAGAGAGAGAGAGAGAGAGAGAGAGAGAGAAACGCTTGACATAAAATGTGAACCATCTGGTCAGCAGAAAATTCATATACTGTCAAACCTGTCATAGTGGCCACCTCTATTAAGCAAGCAACCTGTCTTAAGCAAGCATGCATTTTGTTCCTTAAAAAGGCAAATGCACTCAACTTCACCTGTATTTAGCAAGCACCTGTCTTAAGCAAGCAAATTTCGATTATCCTTTATATAGGTGCTTGCTTAACACAGGTTGGACTGTATAATGTCATATATCTTATTTTCCTAAAAATAAGTTAAAAATTAAATTTACCGTCTGCTAAAAACTGATGTTAGGATATAAGAATGCAAGATCTTAAAATATAATTACAGTAAAATTCCTATATTAAGACCACCTTTGGGACTGTTCAAAAGTGGTCTTAAAGACCACTTTTGAAAAGTCCCAAAGGTGGTCCATGACCAGAGGACATTGAAGGCAGAAAACGCAAAGAAAAATTCAATGTACCCTCCTTCAAAATAAGCTTTATATAGCAAAATTAGTCCTAATTTTAGATGGTCTTAATATCGGAATTTCACTGTAGCTCTTACAATAAACACAAACTGTTGAAGTACCAGAACCAACCTTCTAGCATATGAATAACTTATCCAAGAAATCGAAAACATAAAACACACATTAAAAAATCCCATTTTAAAGGAGTATGCACTTAATTAGCGGTGTACTATGTATCTATTACATGTACTAGACAACGGAATTCAGAAAGCATATGCCGAGCAAATTCTTTGTGTTATTTCATTAAGTATTTTCCTGAACTTGTGCGCTATAATGAAATTTTAACCCATATATGCCTAGCGTCCCTTTTATGGGAGATTGGCAAACAGTGTAGACCCAGATCAGACGCCGCAGGACGCGGCGTCTGATCTGGGTCTATACTGTTCGCTTAAAGAATATTCATATTTGTAAATTTTGCCACAAACAAAAACACACCTGATATCTCTATAATTGGAAATGGACCACTCCAAACTTTCTAGGTGGAAGATTCCATTGTCATATATGGGTTAATGGGAATGTGTAAAGATGTTTTTTTGTTACTAATTCGTAGAGGCGCGTCTGTCTATAAAAATCAACTTTAGTTAATTTTAAAAAGAGGGTCGTTATAAACGTTTTTGTGCAGTTCATGAAGGTTTTTTGGTGATTTCATTATGAAAACACGCCTATACAAATACATTGTAAATTTTATTCTACCGCCGAAAATCGAAAATTTTAAGATGAAAAATGGTGATATTTTCTTATTTCTGCTCAAAATATAGATTGTGGGTACACGTTAGAACCGCCTCTAACGAGTATCCACAACCTTTATTTAAGAGCAGAAATAAGAAAAAATAAGGTTTACCCCTGTAAACCCGGTTTTACTGTATAAAAGTGGGGTTCAAGGTGATCAAAATTATATTGGCGTGTTTTCGTGATGTTATTACGTCATCTTAATATTAATGATGTAACGGTTTGCAATACAGGGCCCCCTCCCCACCGCAAGAAGCATCTGGGTTCCTGGTTCACAATTATTTCTTAAAATTGAAAAATTCAAAGTCATGTTGTGAGTTAGAGTAGATCTGTTTGTCTTTGTAAATAAAACAGAAGAATTCGTTTGAATTTAATTTCAAAAAATGACATTTAGTAATTGACGAAATTGGCATGCGTCACCAGCTTGCGCATCTGCTCAGGCAGGAGATATTAATTAAGTCATTTATGGTCAAGAATACGTAAATGAGCTCTCCCACAGATTGGTTTTTAAACTTTTACATGTGAGAAAGGCCTTCATCTTAACATTCTGCATCGAAACATGGCAATAAAAAAGATAGGTTACCGTGTTCGTTTAGGCGACACCAGAATCATTCGTATAGAAAGCAATGGGAATCTGCATTACGAAAACACGCCTACACAAATACATTGCCACCTTTATCGCCGAAAAAAATGGAAATATTATGATGAAAAATTGTGATATTTTTTTTATTTCTGCTAACGAGTACCCACAATCTATATTTTAGAGGAGAAATAAGAAAAATAAGGTATAACCCCGGAAACTCCAGTTTTACTATATAAAAGTGGGGTTCAAGGGGGTGAAAATTATATAGGTGTGTTTTCGTGGTGACAAAAATTGCCGATTTTTGAAGCTTAATTGCCAATAGCAAATATATATACTGACCCATAGATGTTTTCTTACGAAAGAGCATTAGGGCCACTTTAACTTTTATTTTTTTGACTCGTATCTCGAAATTTCGACTTAGTATCTCGATTTTTCGACTTATTATCTCGAAATTTCGAATTACTATCTCGAAATTTCGACTTAGTAACTCGAAATTTCGACTTAGTATCTCGAAATTTCGACTTAGTATCTCGAAATTTCGACTTATTAACTCGAAATTTCGACTTAGTATCTCGAAATTTCGACTTAATAACTCGAAATTTCGACTTAATATCTCGAATTTTCGACTTATTATCTCGAAATTTCGACTTAATAACTCGAAATTTCGACTTAATATCTCGAAATTTCGACTTAGTATCTCGAAATTTCGACATAATTACTCGAAATTTCGACTTAATATCTCGCAATTTCGACTTAGTATCTTGAAATTTCGACTTAGTTACTCGAAATTTCGACTTATTATCTCGAAATTTCGACTTAGTAACTCGAAATTTCGACTTAATATCTCGAAATTTCGACTTAGTAACTCGAAATTTCGACTTAATATCTCGAATTTTCGACTTATTATCTCGAAATTTCGACTTACTATCTCGAAATTTCGACATACTAACTCGAAATTTCGACTTACTTTAATTTCTACATACTAGCTCGAAACTGACTCTGTGATCTGTGAATTCAACTCTGAAAATAGGGATTAGCCATAACAGGAATCTTGTTATGGTCAACTCAGAATTGAAAGAAGACCTCAGATGTCATAACCAACTTTCCACAACTTCATTATCACGATTTAAATATGGAGTTTGGATATTTTTGCATGTTTAGCGCCAGAAGTCATGCCTCATTTTGAGAACGAATCATTTGCCACTGGACCTGTGTGCTAGTCCCCGCCGTTACGGAATTGAGACATTGGCTTGGCTAGCTAGAAGCCCGGATTTGAATCCCCTGGAACATATTTGGGAGATTATTGGGCGTCAAATACAGAACATTGAACACACCCACGCCTCCCCCTCCCCCTACCACTACACACATGCGTGGCTAGAGCTGACCAGCCATCAATTTCGACGTCTGACCGATGGGTTGAAACGAAGGGTCTAGGAATCTGCTGCTCTGTCAAAATGATACATCTTGAACACGCAACGTATTCTGATACCGCATTTTCTGTCCGGTTGTTGCTTTGTTAAGATAGTCATGGTGTTCGTGTTGCAAAGTTTACCATCTTTTGGGTCGATTTTTTTTTTCATTCGACCCAAAGTAGCAACCTACAGAAGCTTCTCGCCTGCTATTGTCCACGTGACTATCGCTGACCATCTACACCATGAACGTGCCGGTTATTTAATGAAGCTGTCTTCTGTGGCGTCTGATCAGGGTCTACACTGTTTACAATGTCCATGTTCCCAGGCCCAGTCTACATGGGGCACTGACGTCACAAGGAAAGACTATAGCGCTGCTATAAATAGCTCGACCTGGATTTTGAACATGATCAGTGATAGTCACGAGGTCAATAGAAGGCGGGAAGCTGCTGTAGTTAGTAACTTTTAGTCAATTGATCGACCCAAGTGCGGCGTCTGATCAGAATCTACACATTTTGCTTATAGTATAGGAATTTAAAGGATAAACAGGCAATCGACCCACCAGTGCTGTCAGTGCTTTGATCTATACATGATTTTTACAGCACACGATGAGAAAGTTTGATACCGAAAAAAAAACTGTCAAATACGACTTTTAGCCCGCTTTTATTTTACTGAAACGGGGTTGAATTTGTTTGTTTGATTTGAGGTTTAACGTCCCCGTCAACACTGTATAGGTCATTTTGAAGACGTTGCTTCCACTTTTGTGGGACTTTTACCCAACGTTGTGATGAAATGACTTCTCAAGCCCTGTCGCACTGTTTGTTTGATTTGAGGTTTAACGTCCCCGTCAACACTGTAAAGGTCATTTTGGAGACGTTGCTTCCAATATTTGTGGGACTTTTACCCGACATTGAGATGAAATGAAATCTCAAGCCCTGTTGCCCAATGAAACCAATAGGGTTTATAAGCATGGACGGTCCGACTCTTGCGCACCGCTTTGCCTGGGCAGGCTTAGATCCTCTAATCGGTTTACCAGTACTCGTGTGCGGGTCGGATTCAGCTCTGCGTGGAAGCATCATGCATCCCATATATTTCTTCAAGCCCCGATGGGCGGGGGCCGCCCTGTCGCCTTATGAAACCAATATGAAACCAATAGGGTTTATAAGCATGGACGGTCGGATTCGCACCGCTTTACCTCCTCTAAGCGATTTACCAGTACTCGTGTGCGGTCGGATTTCAGCTCTGCGTTGAGGCACTATGCAGCCTATCCATTTATTCAAGCCCCGATGGGCGGGGGCCGTGAAACGGGATTGAATGTGCGACGTCCTGATGAGACAGAAAACCTTCTGACTCGTACATGATAATATGTTTTGGGCCTCTAGTTTTATAGTTCTTGAGAAATATTTAATAAAATTAACATTGGCCAATATAGAGAGAAAGAAGAATGAAAGAACATGTGAAAACATACACCGAGAAAGGTCATTGGCGTTTACACGATACAAGTAAGCCGATAATGACCATAGTCTCACAATGTTATCACATAATTTGCATAATCTGCTTGGTGTAAACTTGTTTTCAAAGCTGGGGTATAATGAAACGGGGGTGTTTAACATTAACTGTGTGTATAGGACTTAATATCTCGTAAGTCGAAATTTCGAGATACTAAGTCGAAATTTCGAGTTAATAAGTCGAACTTTCGAGATAGAATGTCGAAATTTCGAGTTAATAATTCGAAATTTCGAGTTACTAAGTCGAAATTTCGAGATTTAATAAGTCGAAATTTCGAGATACTTAGTCGAAATTTCGAGTTATTATGTCGAAATTTCGAGTTACTAAGTCGAAATTTCGAGTTACTAAGTCGAAATTTCGAGATACCTATCAAAAGAAAAAAAATATACCTGGCCCTAATGCTCTTTCGTATTTTCTTGCTGTAGAGAAATAGATTGGATTGCATTATGCTTCCATACAGAGCTGAAACCGACCGCACATGAGTACTAGTAAACTGCTTAGATGATCTAAGCCTGTCCAGGCAAGGTGGTGCAAGTCGGCCCGCCATCCTTACAGACCTTATTGGTTTCATTGGGTGGTAGGGCATCGGATGTCATTTCATCTCAATATCGGGTAAAAGTCACACAACATTGGAAGCAACGTCTCCAGAATGACCTATATAGTGTTGACGGATAGGCCTTCGTTAAACATCAAATCAAACAAAAACAATATAATATTAATTTTCTAGTAGCTGGATATTATTATTTCAAACATTTGTGTAAAGTTATAGCAAAATTCTACAAAAAAGGTAGGCGCTAGAGCGATGAGTAAGTTTTTCTAAAAATAGCCAGTGACCTTGACTTTGACCTCAGGACCCTGAAAGTCGAACTTGCTCGAGATATTATCATACCCAACATTTGTGTGAATTTATAGTAAAATCTATCAATTTGTTTGTTTGTTTGTGTTGAAGTTTAACGGCCCAGTCAACACTATTTAGGTCATTTTGGAGCCGGTCAGTTTACCTATCCACATTTTCCTGGGCAGGCTTACATGTAAGCAGTTAATCAGTACAATGCACATTCTTTCGCCAGAAACTGACAACTGCCCTGCTTTAATCAGCGGAAGAAAGAGAATGACCGTAGAAAAGATTTCATGAGCTATCTCCATGAAAGAATGTTGCTGACCCCGGTCAGAGGCGCATCCTGATCACCAGTCAGAGGCGCATCCGAGTGAGCCCCTGAGGTCGGCCAAAAATCTATCAATAAATGTAGTAACTAGAGTTGTGACAAAGTGTTATAAAAATAGCCGCAGTGACCACGAACTTGACCGGAGGACCCTGAAATTCGAACTAATTCAAGATATTATCATACCCAATATTTGTGTGAAGTTATACTAAAATCTATTAATAATTGTAGGCGCTAGAGCAAAGATAATGTTTTTTTCTTCTTCTAAAAATAGCCATTGACTTTGACCTTGACCCCAGGGCCCTGAAAGTCGAACACGCTCGAAGTATTATACCCAACATTTGTGTGAAATTACAGAGCGTTGACAAGCTTTTCTAAAAATAGCCACCGTGAGTGACCAAGACCTTGAGGCTATGACCTTAAAAGGCGAAATCGCTCGAGATATTATCATTTGCAAAAGCTGCGTGAAGATATATTAAACTCAATCAATAAATATAGGTACTACAGCTATGACAAAGTTTTTTCTAAAAATAGCCACAGTCACCATGACCTAGAGGCCATGACCTTGAAAGTCTATCCAACATTGGTGTAACTCTAAAGTTATAGCAAAATTCATCAATAAATGTAGTCGCTACAGCGATGACAAAGTTATTTTGAAAAATAGCCATAGTGACATTGACGTTGACCTCAGGACCCTGAAAGATAAATATGCTCGAGACACTTTCATAACCAACATTTGTGTGAAGTTATATTAAAATCTATCAATAAATGTAGGCGCTAGAGCGATGACAAAGTTTTTCCAAAAATAACCGCAGTGACATTGACCTTCAGACAATGACCTTGAAAGTCGAACTCGCTCGAGAAATTGTCATAAGGAACAAAAAATTAATGTGTGAAGTTAAAATCCGTCAATAAATGTAGGCGCTAGAGTGATAACAATATTTTTCTAAAATTAGCCACAGTGTCCTTGACCTTGAGACACTAGCCTTGAAAGTCCAACTCGCTCGAGATGTTATCATTTCCAGCATTTGTGAAAAGTTATAGCAAGATTCATTAATAAATGTAGGTGATGACAAAGTTTTTCTAAAAATAACCATAGTTACCTTGACATTGACCTAAGAACCCTGAAAGGCGCTCGAGGTATTAACACAAGCAAAATTTGTGCGAAAGTATATTAAAATCGGTCAATAAATGTAGGCGTTAGAGCGATGACAATTGTTTTCTAAAATAAGCCACAGTGACCTTGACCTTAATGCCATGACCTTGAAAGTCGGACTCGCCCGATACATTATCATAAGCAACATTTGTGTAAAGATACATGTATATTAAAATCCGTCAATTAATGTAGGCGCTATAGCGAGGACAAAGTTTTTTCTTTTTTCGAACTCGTTATGATATAATCATGAGCAACATTTGTGTGAAGTAACATTAAAATACATCAATAAATGTAGGCGCTAGAACGATGACAATGTTGTTGTTTTTTTTCTAAAAAAAATAGTGACCTTAAACTTGAGGCCATGATCTTGGAATTCGAACTCGCTCGAGAAATTATCATAAGCAACAATTGTATGAAGTTACACTAAAATCCGTTAATAAATGTAGGCGCTAGAGCGATGACAATGTTTTTTGTTTGATTTTTTTTCTAAAAATAGCAACCGTGACTTTGACCTTGTGGCCATGGCCGTGATTCGAACTCGCTCGAAAATTTGTATGATTATTTTAAAATCCGCCAATAAATGTAGGCCCTAGAGTGATGACAAAAACTTCGTACGTACTAATGTTATATCCCCCTCACAACTATGTTGTGCGAGGGGAAAATAAGGCAAATATGACAAAGGTCGACTTACTTTTCAAGTGTATTTTTATTTATAAAATCATGTTGCAAGTGTAATGCCAATAATGCATACACATTCTTCTACATAAAATGAAATATAAAGGAAATAGTTTTGGGTAGGTGGCATTCGGATTTATTGTAAAGCTATTGCATGATTTAAAGTTTTCTTTTATTTTACGTTAATACCAACTACTAGTATTTTACAAGTGCTGAATTCACCAATATACACATGCGACAAAAACATGTTTCACAAATTATCCTGCTCGCGACACCAACATTAGCAATGCGGCAAAGGTGCTACCAGAGATACCAGAATCATTCAGTTCACTTCTGGTATCATTGGTAGCACACTTGCCGCATTGCTAATGTTGGTATCGCGACCAGGATAATTTCTGAAACATGTTTTTGTCGCACCTGTTTGTATAAGGTGGAGACAAATGCCTCTACTTTTCCGTCTGTTCGTCCAGTCGTCCGTCGGCCTGTCAATATTTACGCTCAGGTTAATACAGTAATCAACTACAAGACTACACAGCCATAAAACCTTGCAGGAGTCATCTCCCTGATCCGGAGGCACATTGGCCCAGATACCTTGACCTATATTATGCGATATCGACGTTTCGACGCCCCGCCAATCGGGACATTGAGAAATAGATTTTGCTGCCAAATCGAGGCGATTCTAATGGGCACACACAGCATACATTTACAAGAGGAAATACGAAACACTCCTAAATTATGCAGCAGTATTTCTTATGTAGAGGCCTTCCCTATGGGCTCAAGACCGGGTTCGACAGTCATGGTAAATGAGCCATCGGCGTTCGAGCCATCGATATTCTATTGTATATAAGAATGCATTGCGTTTTCGTAAAGAGAATAATAGCAATAACATACGATAAATGGAGGAATGCCTTCACGCAAACAAGTCCATGTAGTGGGCACCCAAGCCACCCTTTTGACCCATATTTATACAGGAAAAAGTGGGATGAACAATGTCATCACTAAAGTATTCTTGCTCCTAAATATAGCTTGTGAACACTCATTGATTCCAAAAGGTGTACAGGATTTACACTATAGTAAGTAAAGTAGAAGTAAAACAAAAATCAGGAATCGATACAATTAACTTTCTCCACCCATCAAAGACACCAAAGGGAAAGAAACACAAACATGAAGCGACCAGACCATAATGGGAACCTAAACAAAGGATGGCCATATGGACAGTTACTTTCCCACAAAATGGCCAAATGGCCATCCAAAGTAAAAAGACACAAGTGATACATACAGTAAGAAGTAACAAACAACAACATAAATAAACCGCCACAGAAGATCCGCCTTGGAACGGTCAGTGGAAAGAATTCCACTAGGGGGCTTAAATCGATTTTACATGGCCATAATCCTCGCCCTTACTTCTGTCGCGGTAACACAAATTTTGTTAAGTCCGCATGAAGGCTTCCAAACTCATCAGTATAACATCTCCGAGTACATACAAATAAAAAAAACTACAGAGATGAAACAAGGTTGAGGACTCGACAGCATACAACAACAAAATTGCTGGAGCAAAAGAAAACCAACAGTTAGACTCCGAGGGGCCCGACCAAAGACGGAGCATCAGGCGCCAACCAACATAAAGAATACTAAAATAAAATTCCATTGATGTTTTTACGCTGGAACCGTCATATAATCTTAAGCCCGACCCACCGGTGTGCAATCAAAGAGGGAAGCAAAGTTGCCAACCGTGATTGGGTTAACCACCATGCATGCAGTCTGGTTTAGAATATTGATGTTGTACCCAATCTTTATATATCGACGAACGATTTTACGAAATTGGGTACTAAAGTCATTACAGGCAAGTATTTTTCTAAATTTATATACTAAGTCACCATAGAATTCGGGTTCCGATAGGCCTTGTAGCAGAAGTGTTTTAAGTCCAACATTGAATTTTGAAACCAAACCAGAATGATGTCTATAAAACTTAGAAAAGGCTTTACGTAGTTTATGATACCGATACCCCTGATTAAGAAGTTTAGCGGTTAATAATTTATTGCGAGTGTCGAAGTCGGATACATGACTAGACACTCTAGCGAATCGAATTAACTGCGAAATATAAACCCCGCACGATGTCGCACGAGGAACAACACCGTCCAAAAAAGGAAAATTTACAATCTCGAAATCAAAATCATCACGTTTATAATAAATTTTGCAAGAAACAAATCCATCTACAATAGATAAATGTAAATCCAAAAAGGGGGCCTCGGTATCAGAGGAATTTGCCTTGTTTAACTGAAGTTCTAGGGTGATCAAACCATCAAAGTAAGTATTGACAATATTTAATAAATCATCTAAATATCTAGAAGTAGAACTATAAGCTTCAATAATTTCAGATTGGTTATCAATGGAAAGCGACAACATGAAGTCTCTTTCATAACACTACAAGAACAGATCAGCCACAAGAGGTGCGCAATTCGTACCCATCGGAATACCCACAATTTGTCTAAATAACTTAGTACCGAATCTAATATAAATATTGTCAAGTAGAAAGGTGAGGGCATCACACACTTTCTGACATGACCAAAGTGTATAATTCTTATGCTCTTTAGAAGTGAAAAATGCATTTCTGACATTACATGCAAGATAGAGAGAATCTTTTCTGTGAAAAGTCCATTCAATTAAATCATTAAGCTTTTCTTTTATAATTTACTACTCCTAAATATAGATCGAGGACACCGGTTACAAAACCCAAAGGTGAACAAGATTTAAACTATAGTTTACTAACGCCTAAATATACATTGTGACACTTGTTAAAACCCGAAGGTGAACAAGATTTACACCATAGTATACTTATGCCTAAATATAGATTGTGGACAACTCGCTAAAAACCCAAGGTGAACAAGATTTACACTGCAGTATACGTACGCTTTAATACAGAATGTGGACACTCGTTAAAACCCCCAAATATACATGACACCCCCCCACACACACACACACAAACACACAAATAAATGAGGCGTTTCTATTAAGCTCCACAGTCTATATTTTGAGCAAAACTGAACGTATCACCAGCTTAAAAAAACCATACAGTCGAACGTCTGTGACTCAAACACCTTTGGGATCACGAAATTTTGTTCGAGACAGGGGTAGTTAGAGCCAATGAAGGTTTGTCATAACAGATCATTGGGCATAATGGGCACAACATTCTCTTCTATAAAGAAACGGCGTGGTAAGCGGCCATCGGTGTTCTAGTCATTGAAGTTTGACTGTATATATAGCACACGGAAATGTTATACTGATATTTTTGCGATAATTTCAAAACAATCATACATGCAGCCATATCCTTGCTTTTGCTTTCTAGGTGTTTGAGTCATATTTAATGTGACGGCGCATGGTAAAACTTTTATTCTTGCACACCAGACAAGAAAATCCGTGATTTTACCCTGGGATAGAAATTTATGTTCTGATCCTGGTGTTCCGACCCAAAATCGAATATAATCGCGTGTTTGATAAATGCACTGGTTGATTACGACCTCGTATGCGCCGTCGTTAAGGTTGACGTCACAGTAACGTCACTAAACATTCCTGCAGTGTCAAAACAATATGGCGGACGTTGGTAATCGAACGTTTGCAGCATTAAAAATCCGCTTTAAGAAATGGAAGGTATGCAAGAAAAAGAATCCAATATGGGTGTGAGGGTCGGATAGAAAAATCCGTCCCTGGATCACTGTCCGGCATAACTCGGCAAGCCTCGTGATGCCGGACAGTGTCCCTCGGGACGGATTTTTCCATCCACCCCTCACACCCATATAAGATTCTTATATTCTAACACCGGTCGCCTATATAGCCTACAGAAAAATCTAGTGATATATTGAGTGATAAATCACTGGGCGGAAGGGCGCGACGCGAAGAAAGGCCTTTTGTCCCTTTCCATGACGTCATTCATTGTTACCGTGACGTACGTTGGTGTAACATCCTTTTCTTGTATCAGGCATGTTAAGAAAACAAGTAAACGCATGTTATACAGTCAGTTATACTGGCGCGATTCCTTAAAACAATGGCGTAAGATAGAGAGAATCTGAAGGAATCGTCTAGTTTTGGAGTGTTAGAATCGAAAAAGATTTAGTGCCGCGATTCATTGAGTGGTAAATCACTGTCGGTCAGTTGTAAGTAGAGCGCTACGCGCTCGTGATTTGATCTACTTTACAACTGACCTCAAAACAGTGATTTATCACTCAATAAATCACTGATAGAGCTGATCTATTTCAAATATAAGATCTGTGCAACAAGCAAATACGCAGATCAACTTGGTCAGTCTTCACTTTTAGCTTCTTGAATAGCCCAGAGGCTCTATAAGGTCCATACGAACAGCGAGTGTGCGAATTCGCAGGCTGATTTAGGATTCGCTGGTCGCGTAGGTTATAGTGTATGTTTTCTCGCGCGCCAGCTAATTTCGGTAAATGTTAGAAAACACCACTTAAAAGTTTCCGGCTTCAAGTACTTGCTCAAGTTTCCATTACAAAGATTGCTAGCTTTATTGTTGGTGTTATCTTACCAATAAGAAGTTTGAATATGGGTAGATATGTTGTGACACGCCTTTTCTTAACAGTTTGGATTTTGTTGATTTTAAGTCAAATGTCTTTTGCACTAAATGATGATGTTTATGTTGTGTTATCAACAAAGATACAAGGTGTTAATTTGGACGTTAATTACCTGAGAAATGATTTGGTATCAACGAAAGAGTTACCAATATAGAGGAGAAGCTGAGACAAGTACCTGATAGTATACAAAATACGGGCAAAGCTACGGGGATCAATACCAATTTAACCGATGAAGGGTATGTCGCAGTTGTTAGTAATATTACAAACGAATTTATCACCGTTATGAAGAAAGCGTGGTCAAAAGAAAAGATGCATGTAAGAAATGCTGGAGCTCGAATGGAACAAGAACTCAAGAGCGCCAAGACAACATTCAGAACAGCAGATACAAATATGCAGAAAGAAATTACTACTGTTAATGAAGCAGTGATAGAGATAAGAGATGCGCTTGAAAAGTTTTCGCAAAGCTTAGATAACATTGAACATCGCGTTGACAAACTAAACGGGGACCAAAGCGAAATTGTTAAACTTCTTCAGGCCAATACAGCAAAATGGGATAAGATTGATTCAGAATTGCAGAATCATAAAGATTTTGTAGTTTCACTAAGTGCAAAGATGGAAGCTACAAAGACAGACTTGTCAGGTTTGCAAACAAATTTGAATCAGAAGATGGATTCTGTTACAGATCAGCTCGCTGGACAAGAAGATTGTCAGTCTGGAAACGGTGTTGGGGTTCACACCTACCCATCGCGGTCCTTTCCTTACACTGTGACTATACGTTTCAACCCTCCATTTAAAAGGACACCGGTGTTTGTGTATGGTACCGTTCTTCTGGATGCCACTAATCATTTGCGGTACAATGCGAACCTGAGAGAACTTACACGAGAATCATTTACTATACAAATGTCGACATGGGCAACGTATTACCTGTATGGTGCTAGAATTAGCTGGATGGCATGCCCTAAACATAAATAAGGCATACTCGTGTTTGTTTGTTTGATTTGAGGTTTAATGTCCCCGTCAACACTGTATAGGTCATTTTTAAGACGTTGCTTCCAACTTTGTGGGACTTTTACCCGATATTGAGATGAAATGACATCTCAAGCCCTGTCGCTCAATAAAACCAATAGAGTTTATAAGCATGGACGGTCCGACTCGCACCGCTTTACCTGGGCAGGCTCAGATCCTCTAAGCGGTTTACCAGTACTCGTGTGCGGGTCGGTTTCAGCTCTGCGTGGAAGCATCATGCAACCCATATATTTCTTCAAGCCCCTATGGGCGGGGACCGAAGGCATACCGTGTAAGATAGAGCATTCTTGCACACCTGATAAGAAAATCCTGGACTTAATTCTGGGATAGAAATTCTCATCCTACTCAGGTTATCCTACCAAGGGAAAGGATAAAAATTTCCACGGACATTGGTTTAATAGAACGTCATGTACACCGTCGTTATTTGACGTCACTGCAGGTACAATGACGCCAAAACCGCTGCATTATTGTCATAAAAATACGGCGAGCATCGGCAATCGAAGTGACTGCATTATAAAAAAATCCACAGGCATGAATCAAAGATACACAAGAAAAATATTCTGAAATGGGTGCGAGGGTAGATTATAAGAATCTTATATGGGTGTGAGGGGTGGATGGAAAAATCCGTCCCAAGGGTCACTGTCCGGCATCACGAGGCTTGCCGAGTAATGCCGGACAGTGATCCCGAGGGACGGATTTTTCTATCCACCCCTCACACCCATATTGGATTCTTTTTCTTGCATACCTTTCATTTCTATTGCGAATTTTTAATGCTGCTGTCACTTCGGTTACCGACGTCCGCCATTTTGTGATGACACAACAGGAATGTTTTGTGACGTCACGCATGACGACGCCGCGCATGAGGTTGTAATCAACCAGTGCATTTATCAAACACGCGATTATATTCGATTTGGGGTCGGAACACCAGGGTCAGAACATAAATTTCTATCCCAGGGTAAAATCACGGATTTCCTTGTCTGGTGTGCATGAAATAAAAATCCGTCTTTCGAGGTCACGATCCGGAATCATTCCGCAAGCTGATGCCGGGCAGTGACCCTCGGGACTTGTTTTTATATCCACCCCTCATACACATGTAAGATTCTTATATTCTTAGTTGGGCACAGTAACTGACATTTTCTTTTAGAACTGTTGTGATATGTTTTCCTGCCTTAAGAATTGACAGAACTATCTCAATAAGGCGGTTTAAACAAACGTCTTTCAATTACGATTTCTGGGCCAAAATGCTGTGTGTCGTGCGTCGTCAACGACAACTCCTCCTAAATCATTGGGGTACCTTCATTCAAACTTGTCAACAATAATGCCTAAAGTTTCTTCCCTCAAAATAGCCAAACCGTTCTGCTCCGATATAAAAATGACCACCAGAGTTAAAAAAAAAAAAAAAACAACAACAACAACAAAAAAAAAACAACTTACACCCGAAAACACCTTCATACCCCTATGCAAATTTCATTAAGACTTCATAGGAATATTACTAATGACCAAAATGGCCACCAAAACTAAAATAGAAAAAAAAATCTTTAAACAACTTTTTCCAGAACCTCTGGTTCAATTTCATTCAGACTTCGTAGGAATGTTGCCTAGGTGAACAGCACTACCAAAATTGCCAATACGGTTCCTCCCCGATGAACCAAACGTCCATCAGGGCTAACAAGTAAAAAAAAATCTTTAAACGACAACGTCTTCTGAAGCCCTGGGCCAATTTAATTAAGATTACGCAGGAATGTTGCCTGGGTGACCCTCTACCATAATATATTAAAATGAATTATACACAGATGAAAAACCAGAGGACCAGTGGTCCTGAACCGCTCACCTGTCTGGTGACAATTTTCCTACTTAGATCAGCAGAAAATGTCATTTACCCTGCTCATAAATTTTAAAATGCCATCTCAATATTTGTTGGCATTTTAAAAGTTATGAGCAGGGTAAATTTCATGCTGAAGTGAGTTGAGCGTGAAAAAAGTTTTATAACCTCGGTGCCTGGCTCACAGAAAGGGAAGATATGAGGAACTGTCCATTGGACATAAATGGTATACTGTGAATGACCTTGACGTTTCTGACCCATAGATCTTCATGTATTCAATTACTTTACCTGATCTACAAATTTTGTTGACACTGTCTTCAATGGTTTCCTATAAATCCATTATTTTCACTTTGCCCCATGCAAAAGCCTAAGTCGGAAAATTTGACATTGCTGTAAAATAGGTCAAGGTCAACCCAGGGTCACCATTTGTACAAACCATAATGGGCCCGAGTACCATATGCTACATGCCAAGTTTCAAAGCCACTGGCCTTATGGTTCTGGAGAAGAAGATTTTTGAAGGCTTTTTACCATATATGGGCATGGCGGCCATCTTGGTCATGTGATCCAGACCCGCGAACAAGGCCAATGAATGACCTTGACCTTTCTGATCCATATACATTCATGTATTCAGTTACTTTACCTGATCTACAAATTTTGGTGACACTGTCTTCAATGGTTTCCTATAAATCCATTATTTTCACTTTGCCCCATGCAAAAGCCTAAGTCGACAAATTTGACATTGCTGTAAAATAGGTCAAGGTCAACCCAGGGTCACCATTTGTACAAACCATGATGGGCCCGTACAAACTATGATGGGCCTGAGTACCATATGCTACATGCCAAGTTTCAAGGCCATTGGCCTTACAGTTCTGGAGGAGAAGAATTTTTAAGGCTTTTTTCCATATATGGGCGTGACGGCCACTTTGGTCATGTGATCTAGACCGTATTGGCATTTTTTCATTTGTTCAACTCACAAAGGCTCCATATTAAATTTTACTTAAATTGGCTCAGCAGTTTTGGAGAAAAAAATGTTTGAAATATGGATCCTGAATGACCTTGGTCTAAGGCCAATGAATGACCTTGACCTTTCTGACTCATAGATCTTCATGTATTCAATTACTTTACCTGATCTACAAATTTTGTTGACACTGTCTTCAATGGTTTCCTATAAATCCATTATTTTCACTTTGCCCCATGCAAAAGCCTAAGTCGGAAAATTTGACATTGCTGTAAAATAGGTCAAGGTCAACCCAGGGTCACCATTTGTACAAACCATAATGGGCCCGAGTACCATATGCTACATGCCAAGTTTCAAAGCCACTGGCCTTATGGTTCTGGAGAAGAAGATTTTTGAAGGCTTTTTACCATATATGGGCATGGTGGCCATCTTGGTCATGTGATCCAGACCCACGAACAAGGCCAATGAATGACCTTGACCTTTCTGATCCATATACATTCATGTATTCAGTTACTTTACCTGATCTACAAATTTTGGTGACACTGTCTTCAATGGTTTCCTATAAATCCATTATTTTCACTTTGCCCCATGCAAAAGCCTAAGTCGACAAATTTGACATTGCTGTAAAATAGGTCAAGGTCAACCCAGGGTCACCATTTGTACAAACCATGATGGGCCCGAGTACTATATGCTACATGCCAAGTTTCAAGGCCACTGGCCTTATGGTTCTGGAGAAGAAGATTTTTGAAGGCTTTTTACCATATATGGGCATGGCGGCCATCTTGGTCATGTGATCCAGACCCCGCGAACAAACTTTCGTTCCCTCATCCCACTGAGGCTCCATATGAAATTTGGCTTTGATTGGCCCTGCAGTATAGGAGAAGAAGATCTTTGAAAATGGTGGACGGACGGACGGACGGACGGACGACGAACGGACGGACGGACGACGGACCATGGCTATACTATAAGCTCACCTATGAGCCTAAAGGCTCAGGTGAGCTAAAAATGGCCTAAAAGAGCTTAATGTTGCTTTGGTGACCCCTACCGAATCCACCTCAATAAACAGATGGTCGCCAGAGCTAAAAATAGAAAACCTTTAAATGCCAATGACGGTATTCGACTGGAGACATTTCGTGGAGCACGACTGAGCTCCGCCCATGATGCGCAGTGGAAAATTGTGCTCCACGTTTTTGTACTAGTCAAATGTGATCCGTGCTTCCAGTTTGATGCCTAAAGCAAGAAAATGAAAAACTAATGTGACTGTTTTATATTTTAGCATTCTTGTATGTCCCTTGGTTGCACAGAAAGCAATGACCTATACAGTGTTGACGGGGACGTTAAACCTCGAATCAAACAAACAAACAAACGGAAAACAAATTATCAAATATATTCGTATATGTGCTCTATATTGCTTGTATTCAATGATTCATGTCGACGAATCTGGTGGCGCAGTGGATAAACTACTGGACTATGGGTAAATAGTTCAATTTTGCACCACAAGGTGGCGTGAGTTCAAATCACAGTGGATGTTTATTTATTTCTTTTTTTTTTATTTAATCATATTTACTGCTATTATCACTTGCACGTTTGTAGATTTTTTTGCCAAAAACTGAAAAAAAATAAAAATGTGTTTTAAAATGATATTTAATTCATTCTGATTAGTTCGCCGTCTTTTTAGCTCTTTTTAGGGGCAAAAACAGCAAACTGAAATTGTATTGTTTTGTGAAACAGAAGCACTAAAATGAGATTTCTTGTTTAGTGGTTTATAGGGACACTTTCTGGTTGTCTTTTAATTGTTGTAATCTGTTGGGCTCTTTTGAAAAGAAATCGACATTTTGGGTCAAATAGTGTGTTATTAAAATTTCATTTTTGATAACTTGCCTTCATTCAACTTAGGACACCATAGGCAAGCTGTGTTGTCTTCTGACAACCCCATTTAATCCCCTCGCAACAACGTTGTGACGGGGATATAGCATCGGTACCTTGCGTCCATGTGTGTGTTTGTGTGTGTGTGTGTGTTAGTGTGTGTGTCCGTACGGAACCTTGTGAACACGATAGCAGACACAGTTTTCATCCTAGAAGCTTCCAGCCTTCCACAAATGTTTCCCATGGAAAGACGACGACCCCTATAGGAGCTTTTTTGGTGACGCACTTCCGCTTCTAAAAATAGAACGGGAAAAGCCCTGGCCGTCAACGTCGTATATGCTTCAAGGCAGTGGGACAGATAAAGTGTTAATTACAGCGTAAATTTAACTTTTGACGAATTCTAATGTAAGATAACGGGACAAACACCGATATGCTACCAGGTGTGAAATTTCGCATTACGAAAACATGCCTATATTATACAACTACATGTATATCATCAATTTTTCGGGGAAAAAAATGGAAATTTTAAAATGAAAACTTGTGATATTTTTTTTTATTTCTGCTCGAAACATAGATTGCGGGGGACTCGATAGGACCGCCTCTACGAGATAAGGATTTTTATTTATTTGCCCGTTTTTGTTTTTTTAACATTTAATCATTTTGTGCATTAAGTACAGGAGGTTCTATCGAGTACCCGCAATCTATGTTTTGAGGCGGTTCTATCGATAACCCACAGACAGGAATAAGAAAAATAATGTTTACCCCTGTAAACCCCAGTTTTACTATATAAAAGTGGGGTTTGAGGGGGTCAAAATCGCATAGGCGTGTTTTCCATGATGGCAAATCCCTAGTCTTATGTTTTAATTAACTGCTCTTCAAGATTTATTGTACAAACAACCAACAGGGTCCTCTCTTCTCTCTCTCTCTCTCTCTCTCTCTCTGAGTGTGCCATGGCCTACATGTCTGTCTGTCTGTCTGTCTGTCTGTCTGTCTGTCTCTCTCTCTCTCTCTCTCTCTCTCTCTCTCTCTCTCTCTCTCTCTCTGTCTCTCTCTCTCTCTCTCTCTCTCTCTCTCTCTCTCTCTCTCTCTCTCTCTCTCTCTCTCTCTCTCAGCATCCAACACTTAGCGAGCGTAGGTAAATGTGAATTACAGTTTCCACGTCAACCGACATGTAACGTGTCAACAACGTCGTGTCTACATCAAGCAAACATCAAAGCGATGTACTGAATTTGACTTTGCAACGTTCTATGAAACGTCAGAACGTTGCGTTGGCGATAATACGGCGTTGCTTAATAAGATGTCACTTGCCCAGTGCTCGGACCCATCAAGACTCAGTGGGATTGGAACATTTAAATTCAAAACAAACGTAGAACACCCTTTCAGTGCATGATAATGAAACACTCTTTCGCAAGTGCAAGATTTTACAGTAAAATCAGGTAGATCAACCTGCCCAGCCCTTACATTACCAGGAACCACAAAACGGGTACCCTGGCAAACAGTGCAGGATTCTGCGGCGTCTGATCAGGGCCTACACTGTTTGCAAATTCAAGCCATTTTCCAAACAAATTTTGAAGAAAACACAACCTGACACGCCTAAATTCTGAAATGGACTCTGCTATATATAAGGAGGAATTATGAGGAGGTACCATTATTTGGTACAAAAAGGGTTAATGGCTTATTAGCTTAGCTCCAAAATATCTTCTTGGATACACGGATCAGTCAAACCCCTCTCATCTCAACGGCCACGTGACATTGACGTGAGTTGGAGTGGGTGTCGACGGCATGACGTCGAGTCAACGTTGACTCGACGACCGTCTTGCAATCCACTCATTAGCTTTTTTTCGACTGTCAGTATGTTTATTTTTCTGTCTGTTCGTCCGTACGTCTGTTAGTCATTCATTCATTCAGTCGGTCGGTCTGTCGTCTGTCAGTCAATCCTCTCTCTCTCTCTCTCTCTCTCTCTCTCTCTCTCTCTCTCTCTCTCTCTCTCTCTCTCAACGGCCATGTGACTTTGAAGTGAGTTGGAGTTGGTGTCGACGGCATGACGTCGAACCAACGTTGACTCGACGCCCGTCTGTCAGTCCACTCATTAGTTGTTTTCTACTGTCAGTATCAGTTTATTTTTCTGTCTAACTGTCCGTCCGTTCATCTGATATCAGTCATTCAGTCAGTCGGTCTGTCTGTCGTCTGTCTGTCTACTGTCAGTTTCTCAGTCAAACCTCTCTCTCTCTCTCTCTCTCTCTCTCTCTCTCTCTCTCTCTCTCTCTCTCCTCTCTCTCTCTCTCTGTGTGTACATGATGTTTGCTAGAAATAAAATATTGTTTAAACCAAAACAAACGTTGTCTGTCCACAGGAATCTTCAATTTATTAAAACTGCACTTCTAGATAGATCGTTGGACATTTTTAATTGCACATGTAGACAGATCGTTGGTCAGTTTTCTCGATCGATAGATATATAGATAGATAGATAGATAGATAGATAGATAGATAGATAGATAGATAGATGATAGATAGATAGATAGATAGATAGATAGATAGATAGATAGATAGATAGATAGATAGATAGATAGATAGATAGATAGATAGATAGATGTTCTGTCCGTATGTGATAGCTATACTTGGATAGAGAATAACGAAAAGTTACGTAAAAACCTATTTTGTAAGTAAGCTTTCGTAACCCATTGACATGGGTCATTTAAGTAAGCTTTCCTAAGCCATTGACATGGGTCATTCACAAAGAGATTTTCGTCAATAACAAACGGATCCAGAATAAACGAATTTCAGTAAAAAAAAAGCAAAATATCATTCTTTCCTTCTCGAGGCATTATTTCATTGTAAACGGGTATATTTTCTCTCAAAATTTCTGAATATTGTTAGCATTTTAAGTTCCGCCAATACATTTGAATAGCGATTGCCGTTTCAATTGACGGCCAGTGCTTTGCGCATGCTAAAGAATGACGTCATAAACGGAATCTCTAAAACGTCCTATTGATTTTCAAGGTCAAGGGTAAACGGTCAAAGCTACAATGGCCTTGACATTAAAACCTTGTGAACAGGATAGAAGACAGATCATCCTAGAATCTTCAAACCTTCCACAAATGTTCCCCATTGAAAGACAATGAACCCTATTTCTTTTCAAGGTCAAATGTCACGGTCACAATAAACCTGACCTTAAAAACTTTGTGAACACGATAGAAGACACATTTATCATCATAGAAGCTTCAAACCCTCCATAAATATTCCCATGGAAAGACGATGAACGCTATTGATTTTCAAGACCAAGGTTCAAAGGTCAAGGTCACAATGAACTTGAACTTAAAAACCTTATGAACATGATATAAGACACAGTAATCAGCGTAGAAGCTTCAAACCTTCCACAAATTTTCCCCATGGAAAGACGATGAACCGTATTGACTTTCAAGGTCAAGGGTCGGAGATCAAGGTCACAATGGACTTGACCTTAAAACCTTTTGAACAGGATAGAATACACAGTTATCATCGTAGAAGCTTCAAACCTTTTGCAAATGTTCCCCATGGAGAGACGATGAACCGTATTGACTTTCAAGGTCAGTGGTCAGAGGTCAAGGTCACAATGGACTTGACCTAAAAAATCTTATGAACAGGACAGAATATGCAGCTATCATCGTAGAAGCTTCAAACCATCATGTCGATGAATGGTATGCTGTTGCGAGGGGATGCTACGCTTGCGTTGCCTTGTTTGTTCTGTCGAGATTATTTCACTTATATCTAACCGATCGTTAATCACAGGTTGGCGAAAATCGAAGCCGGCAAACCACCAGACCTCTGAAGCCCCCGCCATAGGGGCTTAAAGAAATATATGGGCTGCATGAAGCTTCCACGCAGAGCTGAATCCGGCCCGCACACTAGTACTGGTAAACCGCTTAGAGGATCTAAGCCTGTCCAGGAACCGCGGTGCGAGGCGGGCCGTCCATGCTAATAAACCCTATTGGTTTCATTGGGCGACAGGGCTTGAGATGTCATTTCATCTCAATGTCGGGTAAAAGTCCCACAAAATTGGAAGCAACGTCTCCAAAATGACCTTTACAGTGTTGACGGGGACGTTAAACCTCAAATCAAACAAACAAACAAACACCCGACCTCCGGTTGGCGTCTCACATGTGACCCTAGCCAGTTCGAAACACAGCCGTGAAAGAGCTACGATTAACAGTCATAAGGCAAAGAGGCACCTCCAAGCCAATCATTTATAATCAGATAGATCCGAGCTGTGTCTTAGCTCCATATTAAATGCAAATGACAAGCACAATAAATAGCTTAAGTTTCGTATTTGTTTATAAAACTTGTATCATGGTTACTTTCTAAAATTGCCTCGAGACCTCTGGCTAATGCAGCAGACCTCGGACCTGTACCTGGGTCAATGCGAAATTACTTGATCAATGACATTATATTATAAGCCAGTTACTTATATTTTTATCTCTTTACAAACCAAAGTATGTCTTGTTACAATGACCTCCAATGTTTATTATAGATACATATAATTTGATTTATAGATATCTATTATAAAATTATAGATATCTGGTAAAATTATAGATATCTCGAAATTGTATTAAATAGTATAACGGCATGCCATATACTTTTCTATGTTCAGCCATATTAATTCAGTCACGTGACTGATTTCACGCTCTTTTTGAAACGTGGTCGTTGTGCTCCACGAAATTGTTCGAAATTTCACGAATCTCCCAGTCGAACACAAAACGTGCTCCACGCTTCAGTTCGTGGATCACGAAATCACCAGTCGAATACCGCCAATATCTCGTATACTACGGGCCTCCGTGGCCTAGTAGTTGTAAGTATCGACTCTTGATCATTAGGCATCTTGCAACTCTGGTTCGAGCCCAACTCGGGTTGCCTTTCGCATGCTTTCTGCAAGCGGACCAAATAGCCATATTCACTACAGCTTTATTTGTGTTAACAGGTGAATAATTCACACACTCGGGTGATTTGTTTATAGTAGTCGCAGATAAGATTGACTAGGCAGAGCTATTCAGGTGTTGTCAATATATGTCAAATTCGCTGAGTCCACCAGAAGATTCGGTAGAGTGCCTTTTCGCACGCTTTCTACAAGCGGACGAAATGGTCATATACGCCGTAGATACGCTTGTGTTACAGTACAGATGAATTCACACAATCGGGGGACTTGGTTTACCTTTTTGTCAATGGAATATTCCTAAGGCAGGTACAAACGATAGCTCTGCCTAGTCAATCTTATCTGCGACTATTATACCTTTTAGTTAATAGAACATTCCGAAGGCTGGTGCAAACGATAGCTCCGCCTAGTCAATTTTATCTGCGACTACTATAAAAGGATGTCAGAATATAAGAATCTTACATGGGTGTGAGGGGTGGATGGAAAAATCCATCCTGAGGGTCACTGTCCAGCATCACGAGGCTTGCCGAGTGATGCCGGACAGTGATCCCGAGGGACGGATTTTTTTACACCAACCCTTCACACCAATGTAGGATTCTTTTTCTTACATACCTTCCATTTCAGAGCGTGGATTTTTAATACTGCATTCACTTCGGTTGCCGACGTCCGCCATATTGTGATGACCCTACAGTGTTGTTTAGTGGCGTAACGTAACGTGCTGCGACGTCAACCTTAACGATGGCGTATATCAGGTCCTATTCAACCAGTGCATTTATCAAACACGCGAGGACATTCGAATCTTTACCCTGTCCCTGGGTAAGAACACCAGGGTTAGAATATAAGAGTCTGACATGGGTGTGAGGGGTGGATGGAAAAATCCGTCCCGAGGGTCACTGTACGGCATCACGAGGCTTGCCAAGCGATGCCGGACAGTGATCTGATGGACGGAATTTTCTCTCACACCATATAGGATTCTTTTTTTTTGCATACTTTGTATTTCTTAGCGCAGATATTTAATGCTGTAGCTTTCGGTTATCGAGGTCCGCCATATTTTGATGGCATTACAGGAATATTAAGTGACGTCACATAAGGTGTTGTGACGTCAACCTTAACGACGGCGCATACGAGGTCGTATTCAACCAGTGCATTTATCAAACACTCGAGAGTATTCGAATTTTACACTGTCCCTGGTTAAGAACACCAGGGTTAGAACAGAATTTCTATCCCAAGCTAAACCTATGGATTTCCTTATCTAGTGAGCAAGAAACAGAAATTATTTCCACGGAAGGCGTACTGGCATTCAGTGCCAAACTCCACCAAGACAGTGAAGACAGGGAATGTTGTATATGACATCACATGAGAACAGTGTACGAGGGAGAGACAGAAAGAAGGTTGAGGGATAGGTTAAAGGAACACCTTGCATATGTTCATCTGCGGGAGAAAGCGGCTACCCGACATTTCAATGACGAAGAGTATACCGTCGCAGACTTTGGTGTGGTTATTCTAGTAAGGCAGACTCATATTCTAGACAGGTTTTTAATTATTTGGACCCCATTTTGATTTATATCAGTCTTTGAATCGACTGCCTATTCAAAATTCGCAAAATTGCAGTATGTTTCCTCTGGCTTTCTTTGCCGGATCATTACAGGGTCACTGATGAGGCTTTATTAGCCGAAACTACGTAGTATGACCCATCTTCTTTCTTTTGAATGTTTTCATTGCTCTTAAAGGAACTCATATTTGATTTTTATTAGAGACAAATCAAAGTACTATAGATCAATCAAATAAAAGGAATGGATTGAAAATCTAAAACAAGGAAGACAAAATTAGGGGTTATTTTGAGGGAAAACTAGGGTTCCATTTCAGGAGGCCCTAAACTCTTCAGGGGGATTCCCACAGCACCGCAGTATATGACTAAGTAAGGCATTGCTATTAGTGAGGTAAAAGTGTGTGGTGGCTCTTGCAACGGGACTCATGGATGTCAAGGACTCAAAGCCGCCGACACATCCATGTGGTCGAAACGGTGTTTTTATTCGGCAAATGTTATCAAATGTTGCCTTGGTCTATATGTACCGATGCAACACACAACAGAGCACCATCTCGGGTGGCGCGGACTCTCCACCTGGCCTGGCTCTCTTTTGGTCACATATGATATATGCATCATACGCCAAGCACTATGACTCGCGGCAATATGTTTTATTTAATAGCTTATTTATAATATTGTAAATCTTACATGAGTCTTCATGTATTATTAATTTTATTTAACGAGTTGAGGAAAAGGGATAAAATGCTAGACTTCGCCGAGCATATTATCCCTTTTCCACAACGAATTTGATAAATCTAATAATACATGAACACGAATATAAGATTCTATTTATCATATGGCATTTAAAACGCATTTAATTCACGATTGTATAAATGTCGGGTAAAAGTCCCACAAAATTGGAAGCAACGTCTCCAAAATGACCTTTACAATGTTGACGGGGACGTTAAACCTCAAATCAAACAAACAAAATTCACGATTGTTTTACAAAAATGTCACTATTCCGCCATTAGTAAACGCAACGTCGTTAAGGACGTCGTACACGTAACGTAAAGGAACGTAACAAGTGGATTATCGAATTTATTACATGGCGCTATTACATTCTCAGACGCGACGTTATGTGATAAATGCATCATGCGCCATGCACAATACCTTGCGGCAAAAGGTTTCAATTCAAGAATTTATTTATTTACTTGCTTATTTATATTTTATCATATACTGACAACACCTAAGCTCCCCCTCCCTGTAAATCTTATATCCAATTACTATACAGGTGCTTTGAAGAATTTCAAGATGGCTACCATCTGGGCCACCAGAATGCAACAATCATACCGGACTTATACGGACATCACCTTTCTCAGCTGTGCTGAAAATCAAGGGAATAAACGCGAACAAGACAGAAAATAAATGGTTATCTCCCCAAGGACTCGACTACCTCCTGTGCAAATTGCCTCAGGCAAATTGTAAATCGTACATTTTTAGGACCGCTTTTTATATACTACCGGTATATAGGTGACTGTTTTAATTTAAGAAAGTGGAGGTTGTGTTATGGTGTATGTTGAAAAAACAAAACAAAAAACAATTGAATGAAAAAGAATAAACATAGATGATGTATTATATATGATTTCAAATAGTATCTTCCAGTGTCAAATAATTATATCAATTGTATTTAGCGACATAAATCAGTCTGAAATACATAAATGTACAAGCCAACAGTGTAAAATGCAACAAGGTTTTGAACGTTTTATAATGTGCAACATAAATTTTCAAGAATTGCTGAAATGAAATATTATACAAAATAAGATAAAATAAAATAAAATAAAAAATAAAACGATCAGTAGCTTATGCTCAAGAAACGCAAAGTTGTTAAACACAACATGACTAGTCCGACGAAAATGATCTAGTTATCAAGTTGTTTTTTTTTTTGTTTTTTTTTTTTCAAAATATTTTTGTTGTGAATTCTAAGCCCAAATGATGTTTCATATCACTTGTGAATCGTCTGCAGCAAACGATTCAAGTGAAATGTCAAGCCTTATTCGCGTTGGAAATTAAGAAAAAAATATTTGAAAGTGTCTTCTGCTACTGATTCCGAGAGCTTGGAAGATAGTATTGTTCGGTAGCCGGACAAAATCCCCCCGGACATAATCCCCCGGACAAAATCCCCCTTTTTGTAAAGGTGGACAAAATCCCCTCGGACAAAATCCCCCCGGACAAAATCCCCCTCGCTGTATGACAGGTTGGACACCCCCCCCCCCCCCCCGGAAAAAATCTCCCTTGCTCTAAATTGTTCTAGTTAATTAGCCTTCCACTACCCACAATCTATGTTTTTGAGCAGAAATATGAAAAATATTGGAATCTGTTATTTGAATATGTCAATTTAACTGATCATGCCAGACATAATCCTAATGGGTTGAGAGGTCCATAAAACCCCAAAGCACACTTGTACAATTACAAAAAGTTAATACAAGTACGTCCTTTTTACTTTGATCTTACAAGCAATGCCTCCAAAATGACCTATACAGTGTTGACGGGCAATAATTTCTCCATGAGCACCAATATAGCTTTGATAGTACTGCACCAAATCGGATATGGAATCTGCAGTTTTCAAAACGACAGACTGATTTTCAAAAACCAGTAATTGTGCATGTGGAGGTGTGCGGGATACTGACCACCTTTATAAACAGCAGGGGGGACTATGTCCGTGGGGGGGGGGGTGTCCACCTGAACAAATGTTGGGGGGGGGGATTTTGTCCGCCTTTACAAAAAGGGGGATTTTGTCCGTGGGGGGGGGGGATTATGTCTGGGGGGATTTTGTCCTGGAATCTATTGTTCATGTTGCTATTACATTAAATCATATTTAGCCGATCAATCGAAAACGCAATCTGTGTGAAATTATTCATCGAGTCTCTGTATGTAGCAGAATCTCATCTCCCCTCGGGCGAATTAAACAGACTCGGACCAGACTGTGCGTATCGCAAACTGATCCCAGTCTTTGTTTATTGCACACAATAAGGTCATAATATTGAGCCGGAACCCATGATTTAGTTTTTGCTTGCTTTGACAGTCCAATGACTCAGATCAGACTGCACCCGTTCGTATTCCTCTATCCGATTCGCGTTTGGCAAGAGCACCAGGATAATATAAATCAATGCTAGAAAAACAACCTAGTTGATTGCTGTCTATTCATTTAATAGGTGATATTCTTATATACTTAATGCCTCGGGCGGTCCTCAGTCTACCTTTCCAATGATGTTCACCCGTAACTTCGCGATGTTACGCGGTGTTTAACCCATTTAGTACCGGAAACCCCCAAAACAGGTACCCTGGCAAACAGCGCCTGATCAGGGCCTACACTGTTTGCTAAAAGTTCAGCCATTTTCCAAATGAATTTTGAAGAAAACACAACCTGACACCCCTAAATCATGAAATGGACTTGTACTATATATAAGGAGGAACATTCCATTTGGTACAAAAAGGGTTAACAGGGATTAATATAATTATTGGTTTGTTAAGCCAAGGTCATTTTCTCGAAAAACACTATTGATTTTGCCTTTATCTCTTTATATTCAAATCACAGTCTTAAGTAAATATGATGGGTCCGAGCTTAAAGTGAGACAGAGAGGGAGGCGATTACAAAAAAAAAAAAACAAACAAAAAAAAACAAAAAAAAAAAAAAAAAAACAGACTGAATTATTATTCTTGCTATTATTGTTTTTATTATTATTATCATTATCATTACCTTCATTTTTTTACTTTGATTAGTATATTATTATCTCAAATACCCACAATCTATATTTTAGAAATAATATTAGAAAAATTCGAAAACACGCCTATTCAAATATATTGAAAAAAAAAAATCCACTAAAATTTTCCACAGAAAAAAATGGTATTCTTCATATTTCGGCGGTTTTAACGAGTACCCACAATCTATGTTTTTGAGCAGAAATAAGAAAAAATAATGTTTACCCCTGTAAAACCAAGTTTTACTTAATAAAAGTGGGGTTTAATAAGGTAAAAATTATATAGTCGTGTTTTCGTGATGATTCATCCAATACGTTTGCTTAGTCATGAACAAAAACTGTTAACAGGCGCCCGCTTCAAGCCTTGACCCGCGCCAATCTGCGCGTCGCTCTACTCAACAGGGCAATAAATGGACAATGAACGAGTGCAGGGAATAATCCTGGACTCAAACGTTTTTTGTAACACGAGCAAAAATACGATAAACATTTTACCACCAAATCATGAAAATTTGCGGAAAAAATCTGATATTTTTTTATATTTCTGTTCAAAGCATAGATTTGGGCTACATAGTAGAACCATCTCGGCGAGGTGGTTCTAGCGAGTAATCACAATCAAGGTTTTTGAGCAGAAATAAGAACATATATATCCCAGTTTTACTATATAAAAGAGGGTAAAAGGGGGGTCAAAATAAATCCAGAAAAAAGCTGTTTGTCTTACAATTACGTGCATGAGAGAGATCTTTGTCCTTTATTAATAAATATCTATCCACTCCAGGACAGGTTTTTAAGGTCCATTTCTCCAAATGTAAAGTCCTACCAGAATCTAGCCTTTAGTAGTCTTTAGGTTGGCGCGGTTTTAATGTTAATATCATGATCTGTACAGCATTCTGACTAGATTTCAGTTTGTCGAGGTGTAAACGAGATAATGTTTTGAGCAGTAAGTGACAGGTCTGTAAAACATTGCATAATCTTCACAGTTTTCAGAACAATAAAATTATTTGTCTTTTCTGGCCCCTGTCGGCAAATCTACTTCAATATAATTTAATACAATTTGGAGCCAGATTTAGAACAGAACGTCACTTAATGAAACTAAACAATTACAAAACCAGGCCTATTCAAATACACATGTACATTGAAAATTGTATCACTAAAATGATTCAAGAAAGGCAGTTGACAGTTTCTGGAGGAAGAATGTTCACTCTACTGGTTAACCGCCTACGTAAAAGCATGCCCAGGATTAGTGTAGATAGGTTAACTAAAATGATCTAAATAGTGTTGACTGGGCCGGGAAATCCATCACAAACAAATAAACAAAATCATTATAAATGAAAATCATCAGTTAAAAATACGTTATTTTCTAATTTCTGCTCAAAACAAAGTTTGTGGATACTCACCAGAACCGCCTCGACGAGGCGGTCAAACGGGCACAAAACATTGTTTGTGGGTACTCGTTAGAGCCCTCTCGGCGTTGCAAACGGGTACCCACAATCTATGTTTTTAAGCAGAAAAAAATGTGTACAACTGTAAACCCTGTTTTACTACATAAAAGTGGGGTTTAAGGGGGTCAAAATTATGCAGCGTGTTTTATGATGGTCAAACCAAAGTAACAAACACATTATTCCATTTCAAACTGATAATTAAGCATATCGTAGGCGTAATAAAGTCTTTGTTTTCGAAAACATTTACATTTGAGAATACATCTAAATAGATAAATAATAAATAAATAAATAAATGAAAATCCCGAACCATACAGTTCAAGAAGCACGTCGTATGCGTAATATATTCTTTGTTATTGTTTACCTTAGTATAGTTCATCAACGACCTTTGAGAGTTCAAAGATTAAGCGTGACAAGACTATTCCATTTTTTAGGGGAAGCAGGTTTCGGACAACATTTACACTTGATTTTAAATAGATAGATAAATGTTTTGACATTGCCATCATGTTAAAGTCTTGGCTTAGTGGTTTCGTGTAATGCTTAGCACTGCGAGTCAAAGCAGAACCTTTTAGCCGAGTAGGGTTCGAGTCCCACTGGCATACATATTTTTTATTAATTTCTATTTAATTTTCATCTTTAATGTTTATAGTTAGTTTCTTTATTTGTATTTTTTCATATTTTATCTTTTGGTTCCCTTTTCATTTTAAACAATTATATTTTATTTCATTTTATAATGTTCAGATACATTTCAACAAAGCATTCAAACAAGAAGCTTCGCCTTCACTGACAGTCTATCATGATGGTATCCATCTAAGTAACATTTTTTGATACTTTTACTAGAATCCGAGCCACAACGATTCCCTTGTGCTCGTTTCATTTTCCGATAAGATGAATATATACATCTAGTGTGATGGCCGTGGCACGTCCATCGGGGTTTTGAGAAACAGATCGGGCTGCACGATGCTTTTTAACAGAGCTGAAACTGATCCCACATGAATAATGGTAAATCGCTTAGTAAATCTAATGCTGCCCGGCAGGCGAGGTGTTGTGAGTTGGCCCGTTCATTCATATAACCCCTTTTAGTTTCATTAGGAGGGCAGGGTTTGAGATGTCATTTCATTACAAAAGCATGCATATACAAAAATATTGGAAATATTTACTACCAAAAAGAACGAAAATTTTTATGAAAATTTACAATATTTATGTCTTACTTTTGTTCCAAACATAGATTGTGGGCACCCATTAGAGCCGCCTCGACGAAGCAGTTCTATCGAGTATCCACAATCTATTTATAAGAGCAGGTATAAAGAAAATATTGTATACCCCTATAAACCCAAGTTTTACCATATGAAAGTCGGGTTTGGTGATGTCAAAATTATAAAGGCGTGTTTTTGTGATGTCATCTCAATGTCGGGTAGAGCCCAACAGAATAGGTAGAAACGTCTCCAAAAATGGACTGTAAACCGCCAATCAAACAAACAAAACTTTATGATTTACGCGGTAATCACATTTACAAAAAATGTTTAGGAAAAGTAAAAAAAAAAAAAAAGTAATAATACATAAATAAAAACCTCCACGTAGACTTGAACCCTAGACCTCCTTGTTGGCGGACGCGTTACTAGTCCTTCTCGACCATACTTCTATGATACATAAGACTAATAATAGGACGGTAGCTATCGCTAAGTGTGAAAATACCAATTAAAGGCGATTTACCTAAAAAATGGACGAGTCCAAAATTAAAAGTGCAGTCACGTCTCACTGCGTTTTGAACGACTATACCAACCGCCGACTGCTGGTTACCAAGGTAAACTGGAAATAGAAAAGGAGGGTAGTGTATTTCATTTTCAAAAAGGACCAAATTGTTCTCATTTCTATTTTACAAAATTTATATGGACGTGTTCGCAATACATTTGCCAACATACTCCCGCTTGCACAGAATAAAAATAACAACTTACAAAAAAGTTATGACACTATATTCATCAGTTTTTGTCGCTTCATCCAGTAGTTTTACTATATATTCTATACATTTAGAGGGTGCCTCCAATTATATGTAAAAAGGACCAAAAAGTTGTTGATGAAACTTCGTGAAAAATACATGTGTGCATTCGTAAAAGAATGCAGAATCATGAACCGCTGGCACAGAAAAGATATTTCTATTACTATTTATTTTATAGGGAAAAAATTATCAACTTCCTATATAAATCTATGTATTTACTTTAACCGACTGCAGTTACCTGGATGTCCGTTAAAGTTCGACATGTTTAACAATTATGAATCTGCATATCCCCCAAATTCCCCGCCCCCCACTAATTTCAACTCAATGCAACAGAACATTCGGTAGCAGATGTGGTTTGAAGGTTTTCAAGATTGCCAACGTGGCAGTCACCTGGGATATCAGAACAGAATGGTTCTAAGAAGTCTGAGCCTCCATGTCACCCCAATGCCTACCACCAAGTTTCGGCTCATTTCAGCTTGATGCAGTTTAAAGATTTTCAAGATGGCCAACATGGAAGCCATCTCAGATTACAGAACAGAATATTTTCAGCAATTCAGAATCTCCATGTTGCCCCCAATGCCTCCAATCAAGTTTCAGCTCCATCCGACCTTTGGCTGAAGAGATGTAGTTTGAAGAATTTCAAGATGGCCGCCATGGTAGCCATCTTGTATATTGGAATGGAACGGTTTTAGCAAATCTGAATTTCCATGTCACCTCAATGCATCCCATCATGTTTTACCTGGATCCGACCTCATATTCGGGATGAGATTTCTTTTGAAGAATTTCAAGATGGTCTCCGTGCGGAGCCATCTTGGATATTGCCGTTATTATCGGAACAGAACAATTTTAGCAAATCTGAATCTTCATGTCCATCACGAAAACACGCCTATATAATTTTGACCGCTTCGATCCCCACTTTTGTATAGTAAAACTGTGGTTTGTAGGGGTAAACCTTATTTTTCTTATTTTTGCTCTAAGATATAGATTGTGGGTACTCGTTAGAACCGCCTCATCGAGGCGGTTCTAACGTGTACCCACAATCTATATTTGAGCAGAAATAAGAAACATATCACAATTTGCAATCTATATTTGAGCAGAAATAAGAAACATATCACAATTTGTCATCTTAAAATTTTCATTTTTTCGGCGATAAAGGTTACAATGTATTGGTATAGGCGTGTTTTCGTAATGTCGCTCAAATACCTCCCATCAAGTTTCAGCTCAATCCAACCCCTGGTTCGGGAAGAAATGTCATTTGAAAAATTACATGATGGCCAGGTATCTCGGATATCGGAACAGGACAATTTTAGCAAATCTGAATCGCCATTTCCGCCCGATGCCTTCCATGAAGTTTCCAAACTGATTCAACCTCTGATCCGGGAGGAGTTGTCGTTTGAGGAATTTCATGGTAGTCGTCTAGGATATCAGAATGGAATGATTTTAGCCAATCTGAATCTCCACGTCACCAGATCAGACCTCTGGTTTGGGAGGAGATGTGGTTGGAATAATTTCAAGATGACAGTCATAGCACCCATCTTGGATATCGGAATGGAACAATTTCAGCAGATTAAAATATTCATTTCACCTGATGCCGCCTATCAAGTTAATGGCGAACGGACGGACGGCAGACAACATGCCACGGCATAAGCTTACCTGTCTTCAACACACATACTGAATGATAGGGATTTAATCGATAATCGCCCTTTGAATAAGAAATGACGCTATTTTCGAACGGTCATTGTTTCAGTACAAGTTAATATTTTGGGGTAATTTCTTTGTTTCCAAGAAAGCAGTATCATGTTATATTTAACACCGATGAAAATTGATGGCGCAATATTTTCTGATAATTTTAATTTTCGAGTTGCCCCCTTTGGCTGATGCTCCTAATTTTTGCGGACATGTACTTGGAGGCTTAAAGTGAAAAATTGCAGAAATCTGTTGATACAGGGCAATTTTATGCATTCATATGAGGCGGTGTGACTCTTTTCCTATGCAAAATTGACAACATGGCCCCTTCGTTGTTGATGCAATCCTGAACCATAATGCTCAGAGAGCTAGAACAGTTGATGCCAACCAACAGACAAATAAATGTATAAACTTTCCAAAAGAAAAGAAAAAAAAAGAGTTTGTTGCTTCTGGGGTTACCATGGTATGGTGTCGAAACTTATGTGACAAAGTGTATTTTTAAATGACACCGATGCTTTATATAATGCCTGAGTTTAGATTTTCGCACCGAGCTGTGGGTTCTGATTGAATGGCTGATTTATCTTTTACGCTTATATTGCGCCGAAAAACGTGGATGTATAAAACTGCGGACGCAGAAATGGATACGGTCACAAAGTAGTCATAAATGTGTGCACATGTGCGTGCGCATGTGCGTCCAAGTAGGGGTGTTTAGTTTGTTTACCATAATTAATGAACTACACCATACCTCGTGCAGATCAGCCAGCGTATCCGCGCAGTCTGGTCAGCACACCTGGATAGTACACTATCTGTCGTTTCTTTATCTGAATAGTCAAGACTATAACTGGTCTGTATAGATGAGCAGATAGCGTCTTTCATCAGGAGAAGACGCATATATTATATAATTCTGACCCCTTATATAGTAAAACTGGGTTAAACCTTATTTTTTTTCTGATTTCTGCTCCAAAATATAGATTGTGGGTACTCGAAAGAACCGCCTCGATGAGGCGGTTCTAACGTGTACCCACAATCTATATTTTGAGCAGAAATAAGAAAAATATCACATTTTGTTTCGAAATTTTCATATTTTCGGCGGTAAAATTTAAAATGTATTTGTGTAGGCATGTTTTCGTGATGCCAGGTCACAAACAACGGAGACACGCTTTCTTGGGACGGTGCTCACAGTCCTATTGAAAGACAACCTTGGAACAAATATAAGTTATATACAATGATAGATTATTTCCCTTAGGCGGATAAAACTATTATACTCATATGTCAACCATTGGGGCATTAGAGATCGGGAGAAATGAGATATAAAGTGTTTTAGTTTTACGTCTCACCAACAGCTAAGACCATACGGAGACGGGACCTCGGTGACATATTTATCGTTACTACAGCTGTTGTCTGGGAATGTGTGGCGGCCGTAAAAAGTATCTCTGCCCTACATCGTAGTGTAGTTTATATTTTCTTGTTTTTTTTTTGGGGGGGGGGGGGGGGGGTGATCATTGATTCCATTGTGGAATTCTGAAAATATTTGAGGGTCACTGATAAGGCCGCAATGGCCGTAACTAGCTAGTCTTGCCCAGAAAACATGTACACTCCAAATTTTCCAGTTCTGTGGTGTATTCCTTGCTTCGAAAGGATAACTCTTTCTAACAAATATTTAAAGACACATCCGAAAGTCCGTAGGAGCCCGAGATCGATCCTGCCACCCCAGGTTTACAAGGCGAGTAGCATAACCTCTACACCACGGAGGCTTCAAATAAGGAGATAAATAGGAAATATAGTAGAGGAGTGAAAGTGAGGGACAGAGGCGAAAGAGGTAAATGAATGGAAGTATAGAAATAGAAGAAATAACAACACCCCTCCCCATCTACCCTTACCTGCTGCAAGGTCAGCAGGCCTTGCCGAACTGTAAACCAATATATGTTGAGCGCCTCAGTGACGCAAAATACACGCCCCATTTGCTTCATTCTCTGTACTAATGTCAGATCACATTTTGCAACCCGTGGCTTTGCATGACAGTGTGTGGTTTCTTTGTCTCATCCTAGGGTTTATTACATGTAGCTGTGTCAATCTGCAAATCATTGCCTAATATAGGAAAACGTTTACATTGCACTGGAACTATTTTTTGTTACCAAATTCGTCTCCGTTTCCTGTGCAAACAGTGAGTTTCTGTTTCTCCAAAGATGTACATCGTAATAGCCACAGTATCATGTTCTTGATAAACTTTCAATGAAACTGCCATTCACTGTGTCATCAAACAGCTGTCGAGTGTCAAGGTAAGAGAGCGTTGAAATGACATACAATGTAGTTTTCGGATTTAAGTTCAAATTCGTTAAATTGATTGGAAAATAGATTTAAGAGGCTTTCTTCAGAAAGTAAGAATAATAAAGGCTCCCTCTACCCTTTTTGCTCTGTTACAAAACTGTGAAGGGCCCATTTTTGGAAATTGGTTTTCTGCATTCTTCAGCAGTCTACTGGCAATGTCTTTTACTCAAAGAACATTCTTTAAAAGTAGGTGATTTTGCATGACTTAAATGATATTTAATTGAAAACTTGCATGGAATTTTCTCGTCTCTGTCTCAGCCTCATCATATTTGCTATAAGTCTTTCATATCTCTAAAATGGCTGATACACAGTCGACATCCAGATACTTTTGGACTAATAAAATTTGTTCGTGATAGGCATTGTTTGAACTACATACGAGGACTGTTCAAATATGAATGCAAGTAGAACGTTTTCTCATGCACTAATGCGAAAATCACCTGGAAATTAATATCACAACGTAGAAAATCATTTTACCTTATACATTGATACCAAACCTGTTAAAATCCTAGCACTTTAGCCATGTATATCGTTCGATAAACACTGTCTACTCTTGTATACTAATACAAAACATGGTTTGAGGAAGGTCAGAGTACGCCGTTGAAATACGGTCATATATTAAGAATCGTTGTATTCTTGGTATACGGTGCAAATACATTTTTGATGAAATATGTTCGGTTTATGGGCATAATGAATGTCTTTTCCGACAGTTTTTCGTTGGTGTAAGAAATTCAGCTGTGGGCTAGGCTCAACAGAAGATGCACCACATGATCGTCGGCCGAAAAGAGCAACATCTGCCAAGATGGTTGCTAGAGTGAAAGAAATAGTTGCTACCGATGCGCGATACACCACTAGGCAAATAGCTAGTATGGTTGGCATCTCATTAGGAGCAGCTCATTCAATTCTGAAACGGGATTTGAAACCGAGAAAGATCTGTCCTAGATAGATGCCCCATCTGTTGACAGATGAGCAGAAAAAGACACGCGTTCAGTCCGCCAAGAAGTTGCTTAAAAAGTTTCCAAATTACAATGCACGGTCTTTCGCTAATGTCGTCACAGGTGACGCGACACTTTTTTGAGCCAAAACGAAAGATTCAGAACAAAATATGGGCAACAAAGTATTGCAAAACCCCATGCATTGCAAAGCGGACCCTGAGCGTCAAGAAGGTAATGTATGCCATATTCTTTTTCAAATCAGGGCCCTGCTATTCAGGTTGCTGTGCCTAAAGGCAAATCTGTAAATGCGAAGTTTTACAAGAATAAAGTTCTTCAAAATTGAAGAAATATTTCAAAGAACGAAGACCCGCAACTGGTTTGGCCAATGTCAGATTGCTACATGACAATGCGTCATCGCACAAGGCGTTCATTGTGCAAGACTATCTGAAGCAGGAAAAGGTTGTTGAACTCCCTCAACCCCCGTATTCCCCTGACCTTGCCCCGTGTGACTTTTTTTTTGTTCCCGCGGCTGAAAAAATACCTTTCTGGTCGAAAATTTGTACAGCGCAAACACCTCGGTTCTGCAATATTCCAGTGCCTTTATAGTATACCTCGAAAAGACTACCAAAATGCATTCAATGATTGGATCAGAAGACTGAAAGTTTGTATATCTGTTGAAGGGGAATACTTTGAGGGGACAAAATAAATTTTTCATCGAAATCTATCACGGAATCATTTTTATGTGCTTAGTTGCATTCATATTTGAACAGTCCTCGTAGAGGATCTTACTCGAGTGCTCATGTATTATTGAATCTATTAAACGAGTTGAGGTAAAGGGATAAAATGCGAGGCTCTGCCGAGCATTTTATACCTTTTCCTCAACGAGTTTAATAAATTCAAGAAAACATGAGCACGAATGCAAGATTCTATTTATCATATGACATTTTAAACGCTTTTTATTCACGTTTATTTTACAAAAATGTCAATATTGCATCATAAGTAAACGCGACGTCGTTAAGGACGTCATGCGTGTAACGTTACGGGACGTATCTAACTAATTTGCATATTTAATCCACTAGTGGATTATTGAATTTATTACATGGCGTTATTACACTCTCAGACGCGACGTCATATGATATTGAGGGTTAATAATGTCATCGGGTCATGATCACTTAAGGACGTTTTTCGTTCTTCTAAAAATAACGGTATGTTGTGTCTGCTCATTAGAATCATATTATCGAGGTGGTGGATCACTTAGGGAAGGTTTCCGTTCTTCTACAAAATATAGATTTGGTATGACTACTCATTAGAATAGCTTCTTCGAGGCGAGTCTAATTGGTACACACAACATACCTTTTCCTGATAAAATCAGGATGCTCCCTAAATTATTAGAAAAATATGGATATCTGAATCTCTTTGAATAATTCTCTATGGTATCAAGAGCAAGTTCGAATTAGCTCAGATAAACGAGATATCCGTGGTTGATTGAGTTATTGAGTGATTAATTGTTTGTTTGATTGATTGATTGATTGATTGACGGATTGAAGTTTCACAGCAGCTGTTCACGGCAGACAGCAGAAATGTCACCGCCGATGTAATAAAATAACTAAATATAATGTAAAAGTTAATTTGTGCCAGTCCCCTCTATAAATCTTCAAGGGTTCCTGACGTGAAGATGATGTCTGGAAGTTACTTCATAGTCTGACGCCCGAGAGGAGGGAGCGAGGTCTATATTGCTTCTGCTGATTGGCTGACTGATTGATTGATTGATTGATCGTGTTTGGGTTTAACGACATGTCAATCCTTGTTGGTCATTTTGTGTCGACTCCCAGAGAAATGAAGAAAGAGATAGATGGGGCAGTAGTGGACATGAAAGTGAGGACAGAAGAAAGAGGCAAAAATGAATGGAATTGTTGACACAGAAGGGAAAACAACCCCGCTACCATTACCTGCTACAAGAATAAAAGGCCTTGCCAAACTGTAAGCCAATTAAAGTTAGGCGCTCCAGTGACACAAGATCCACGACACTTTCGCCACTGCCGAATGACATATACACTCAGTGGCCATAAATGAGTTCACAAAACTGTTTCACGCCGTGATGTGTGTAAATCTGTGACAACATTTCCAGATCAAATTACTTAAAAATAAAAGATCCAATGCATGCTATGTTTACTAGGTGGTATTCTTAATTCATTACCAATAACAAATATAGCAATTGTTCTTAGAAATAGCTGTGTTGTATTCTGCATTTAGAATATCGTGGTTTTAAAATGGCTTTAAAACCACGCGCTGTCTCACAGATTTCTTCTTATTCTGAATGATTAAGATTTGTTCTTATAATCTGTATAAATTTGGTTACGCTGATTTCTTTTTAGTATGATGGACAGCTGAGAAACCAAATATGTGTACATTTTCCCAATTGAATGAATACATTATTAGAAGTGGGTAGGGAAAAATAGTTGCTTTGGAAACATTAAGTAAGTAGGCTGCCTAGTTGGTATCTAAATTACTGACACACTCTCCAATGTTTTAGTAACAGTCATTGAAAAGAAGTATCTTCCTTTGATATACGAAATATAGCTATCAACAGTGGATAAACATCTAGATGGGTGTTAGTCTTTACCTGTAGAGTTTGACACATTTATTGGACACTGTTATACAAAAAATGAAGTCGTTTGTAAAAATAGCATTATTTTTTTTTCTACAAAATTTTACAATATATTTTTATGTTTTTTTATGGAGTGCAAAGAGTGCACGGCTGTTCAAATAAAACTATTTTCCTGGATCTCCATGCTGCTTCTGTCCCCTAAGATATATTCAAACCAACTGTTTTTGTTAGAAACTATGATTCAGTATCTCTCAAATTAGATATATCTAGAAGTCCGTTTTCTGTCTGTTTCCTTAGTGTCTATCACCAGAAATGTTTTCTTTTCGGTGATTTTGACGAATTTATTTTTCATCCGAAAGCAGGTTAGATTCCCAATAATGTATTGTCTCTAGGTAAAATTATACACAAACAGATTTAATTTAAGTATTTTGCCAACATTTCTACCAATTTATATTTAAAAAAGATCAGAAATTGACAATTTTATAGCTCTTTTAGTTTATCTACCTTGATTATTCAAAAGAAAGGAGCGAATCTGTATTCTGTCTGATGTTGCCATGGCAACTGATGACATCATCATTGTACTAAATGCTGATGTAAACATATACCCTAAATAGTGGTATGGGCCATTTAGCATTTGAGGATGATTTGTAATTAGGTAGTACATTGCAATTATTTCAGACAATATTTTTCCCCAATTTCTTGTCAGCCATTTTGGGAACTGATTAATGACCACTGAGTGTACTTCAGGGGATGTCCTTCACTGTTTGCTGCTGTTGGGTGGATGAACTTGGAAGCAGGGGTCTCCACACTGAGCCGTGAGAGACGCAATACACCATCACTACTTTAGCGTCTAAGATTGCCAGTTCATGGCCAACCGAGGTTTCTGTTTTTGATACTCTGATTACCTTCCCATTGTCTGTTTTCCATTGCCGTAGCCTGTCCAAAACCTCTGAAGTCACTGCTCAGACTTAAGATCTTGAAGTACAAAAGGGATCAGCAAAGAGGCAGGTTGCGGGATTTGTTTACAATTTCTGTGGCAGGTTATTTATGTACAGAACGAGCATCAGAGTTCCAAGGACAGAAACTTGAGGGACATGGATACAGCTGGGGCGGACGTAGATTACTGGCCTTGGACAAAGACTAGTTGGCTCCTGTCGGGCAGGATACTCTGGGTTGACTGGAAGAGGTTACCTCGTATTTGGTGGCGACTGGCCTTGACTGCAAAGTATTCGAGTTGAACTAAAACCACATTGCTAAAGTCAAGGAGGATGGCGAATATCTGCTAACATTCACACATTCCTGTTGCAAGGTCTTGAAGCCTGCAGGGTCAGAATAGCCTAGCTTTCACATGAACGACTCTTTCGAAATCTGTGCTGTTGGTCTGGCAGACAAGATTCTAATGACCCCCTTCGGAGAACTCGTAGACAAAACTGCCAAAGCTACATACCATAGATACCAAAAAAACGGAATGACCTACCTATTAAGTGAAGAAATAGGAAAATGTTGTGTACCCCTTTTTACCTGTATATAGGTAATTGACCTATTGTAATTGATGAAGCTCATTTCGATGTTCAACACTGCAATAATCTCCCTGAGAAGGATTTTGCTCAAAAGCCAGCGCTTTTATTTCAGTGTAATTTCCCTATTAAGGCCGGCTAAAATTAAGGCTAATTCTGCTGTTTAAAAGCATATTTATTTGTATTTGTTACACCCAATGTCCACTAGTAAGGAACAACTTTGCTTTGAGGTTTTACGCCCCCGTCAACACTATTTAGGTCATTTTGGAGACGTTGCTTCCAATTTTGTGGGACTTTTACCCGACACTGAGATGAAATGACATCTCAATCCCTGCCGCCGAATGAAATCAAAAGGTTTAAATGAAAGAACCGGCCGACTCGCACCACTTTGCCTAGGCAGGCATGGACCATCTAGGCGGTTTACCAGTACTCTTGTGCGGTCGGTTTCAGCTCTGCGTGAAAGCACCATGCAGTCCATCTATCTCTCGAAGCCCCGATAGGCGGGGGCCAAGGGACCACCTTTGGGACTGTTCTAACCAGTTTTGAACTATCTGAAAGGTCCCAAAGGTGGTCTTAATATAGGATTTTACTGCATATTGCAGGGTGACATCTCTTGATTAGATTGGTTGACAAAGGGCACCACTTTGTCTAAATGTTTTGAACACACTTGTAAAACAAATAGAGGATATTTGATTTTTTCAGTGTAATATCGATTTTTTTTTTCATCGAATGAACACCAAAACCAGTATTTTTACGAGTGGCGCAGTTTAGAGGTCAGTTGTAACGTAGACAAATCACGAGCGCGTAGCGCTCGTGATTTGTCTACTTACAACTGACCGACAAAATGTGATTTATTACTCAAAATATCACAGACTAGAGCTGATCTATTTCGATTCTAACACGCTGGAAATCGGCAATAATGTTGTTGTTTCCTTCAAAATCTCACAACTTTTCGCCATTCTTAGAAGAAATCCCACTTAAATTATCGACTGAAACACATGCATTTATACCCTTTTCTAACGTTTTCATGCGAGAAAATGACGTTACACCGTCCAACGTCAAGGAAATCGACAAGTGACGTCATTAACTGGCAGTTTTTAATGACGTCACTCGTCACGCTCTTCCTCGCCGTGATTTGTTGCAGAATAAAACACAGTAATTTTCCATTGCCTATATAGGCGCGCTGTGTTAGAATTTTTGCTTAAACTCGCTCAATTATTGCAAAGCCCCTTGTTTTGAATTGCTGTATAAACTAAATACATGATTAGTGTCTTTAATAATAAAATATAATCGGTTCGACCCAACAATTTTATAGGGGCTCGCTAAAGCTCGCCCCTATAAAATTGTCTACGGTTAACCGATTATTTTTTATTATTAAAGACACTAACCATGTATTTTCTATATATACAATAAAATTCCGCTAAAACAAGACAAAATCTGCATTTGAAGAATTACGTTGTTCTTTCTAGTTTTTCTATTTCCAGTGTCTCCTAATAAGAGACCACCTTTGGGACAGTTCAAAAGTGGTCTGAAGACCACTTTTGAACAGTCCCAAAAGTGGTCTTCAAGTTAAAATAGGTACTTTACTGTACAGACACGTCTGAGCCTACGCTGTTAGCTTAGACCTTAGTTGCTTTCAGACGTTTTAGTGGAAACCTTGATCTTGGTGCATCTTGACACAAAAAGGAACGCATATTGCTTTCGTGAATATAAAAAAAAACCTGCATTTGGGAACGGTGTTTTTGTCTGTTACTTATACACTAACCAGTGCTTCAGCTGAAGTGCACGACCCGCCGGATGCTTTTAGCTTTATGAGTGCTACCATATATGGGTATGGCGGCCATTTTGGTCATGTGACCTGCACCTAAAACGGTTCCCCCAATAAATGCGCCTTTTCGTAAGGAGCAAAAATATATCTTATACTTTAGTACTGTATTCTGAATCGTTTGCAGGATAAAATGCATTCTCACTTTTCCAATCACGTGACAACATATGTGTCAAAGTTTGACCTGGGCACAAAGAAGGTCAGGATCAACCCAGGGTCACCATTTTAGCAATTTATGATGGGCCTACGTCCCAGATGCTATTTATCAAGTTTCGTGGAAATCTGCCCAAAGGTTCTGGAGAAGACTATTTTTGAAGGGTTTTTACCATGTATGGCATAGCGGCCATTTTGGTCATGTGACCTAGACCCCATGAGCAAATTTTGGTTTCCCTACCCATAGAGGCTCCATATGAAATTTGACTTCAATCGGCCCAACGGTTTCCGAGGAGAAGCAGTTCGAAAATTTTCACATTTTTCGCCTCGGCGAGGCTATACTAAATGGAATGTAATATTTCGCAAGTTCATTGGTTAGATCTCATTGATATCTATCAGTATGCCAAAATTGTTTAAATATTCCAAGCGGTTAAGTGACTATCACCAATTTTCACAAACGGGTTACGGACGGACAGACAGACTGACAGAATGACCGAATGGCACAATGACACGGTGATTTAGGGCACTCTTAGAAAATCAACCGACTTCAGTCGGTCGCTTTTTCTGCGGATCGTGCAATTCCTAACCAGCCTCCTCAAGATTTACTACATTAATCAGGCATTTGTTATAGCTTTCCCAGACATTTACGACGTGCTCAGGATTTTAATCTTTACTAATAACACATTGTGTACTGGTGGACGAACCATTGTATATATGTTAGACTCTTCCATTTGTCATTTACGCGGGATCGAGTGTATGTTTTATTCGTTTTTATTAACTTTTTGATTGAAAATCCTGTGGGCAAACAGGTTAGACCCTAATGAGACGCCGTATTCTGATTAGGGTCTACACAGTTTGCCTTATGTCCCTCTACGGGCTACCAGGTCTGGGTTAAACTGAGAATATTTTAAAATCGTCTCTGTTGAGTTTAACCCAGTTTAAGCGGGAGGCATTACTAAAACACGCCTATTCAAATACATTGTAAATTTTACCGCAAAAGAAAAAAAAAAGAAATTTTCTAGATGCAAAATTGTGATATTTTTCTTATTTCTGCTCAAAATATAGATTGTGTGTGCAAATTAACGAGTACCCACAATCTATATTTTTGAGCAGAAATAAGAAAAATAAGGCTTACCCCTGTAAACCCCAGTTTTACTATATAAAAGTGGGGTTCAAGGGGGTCAGAATTATATATGCGTGCTCTCGTGATGACACTCAAAAACAGCGCTGACACAGATCAGGCACTGCAGAGTGTAGCGTCTGATCATGACCTCCACGGTTTGCAAACAAACAAACAAACAAACAAACAAACAAAAACAACTGTTACAAAAGAAACAGCTACATTCCTCCTGGCGTTGTTAAAACTGTTAATTGCTAGGTCTGTATTGAGAAGTGCTGTCTCTATGAACCTTACAGCGTCAAAGAGAATGCAAGATCATGGGACAATATATTTTCTTTCTTTTATTTTTTTGTTCTATGAAAATAAGGAAATAATGTCTAATAATGTTAACTTTCATTGCCGTTTTAAGTAGTCTTAATCGCGAAGGAAGTAAGGGCGACGATTGTGGCCACGTAAAATCCATTTAAGCCCCCCTGTGGAACTCGTTTCCGCTGACCGTTCAAGGCGGTTCTTCTGTCGAGGTTTATTTTTGTTATGGTTTGTCTTTGGGTGTTTGTGTCGCTTATATTATTTTATTTTGTATAGCCTATTGTCCAATTTGTGGGAAAGTAACTGTCCTTTTGGCTTTCCGCTATTGATGTTTCCATTAGGGTCTGTTGTTTCATGTTTGTGTGTCTTTCCCTTTGGTGTCTCTGATGGGAGCTGTGGGTTAATTGTATCGATTCCTGATCATTGCCTCCAGGTCTATTTTACATGTGCTGAGAAGGGTTCTTCTGTCGCGGTTTATTTTTGTTAAACTTCGCCTTTGAATGTGTGTATCGCTTATATCTTTTTGTTTTAGATATCCAACTGGCCATTTTGTGGGATTATTAACTCTTCTTTGGGCTTTCCGCTGTTGGGGTTTCCATTAGGGTCGAGTTATTTCAAGTTTGTATTTCTTTTCCTTTGGTGTCTCTGATGAGAGCTGTGGGTTAATTGTATCGATTCCCGATCGTTGCCTTCACTTCTATTTTGCATATCGGGGCTGTTTTTTATGCCATGTGATGGCTATAAATGGTCGTCACGTACATGCATTTAATGCTCTTATTTTTCCAATTCTGAGAAATTGCATTTGCAATTATTGCGTTTCAACGTTCCTTAACCCATTAAGTACCAGAAACCCAAAACGGGTACCCTGGCAAACAGTGCCGGGCCGTGGCGTCTGATCAGAGCCTCCACTGTTTACTAAAAGTTAAGCCATTTTCCAAATAAATTTTGATGAAAACACAACCTGACACCCCTCAATTTTGAAATGAACTCCTGCTATATATAAGGAGGAAGATTCCATTTGGTACAAAAGGGATTAATTTGACATCCTTTAGATACCTGTTGAAGGTCGTTTGTTTGTTTGTTTGATTTGAGGTTTAATGTCCCCGTCAACACTATTGAGGTCATTTTGGAGACGTTGCTTCCAATTTTGTGTGACTTTTACCCGACGTTGAGATGAAATGACATCTCAAGCCCTGTCGCCCAATGAAACCAATAGGTTTTATAAGCACGGGCGGTCCAACTCGCACCGCTTTGCCTGGACAGGCTTATATCCTCTAAGCGGTTTACCAGTACTCGTGTGCGGTTCGGATTTAGCTCTGCGTGGAGGCACCGTGCAGCCCTTAATATATTTCTTCAAGCCCCGATGGGCGGGGGCCGACACCAATGTTCGTACCTCCTTGCATATTATTGCTTATTTGATATTTTGCAGACATAGCTGTTTTATGGGCTTTTGTTATACTCGCCTTCTATTTGAAGGATTTACCTTCAGTTCTTATAGGTTATTGACTTTTTATTGTGAAAAACGAGGACTGTTCAAATATGAATGCAGCTAAGCACATAAAAATGATTCCGTGACAGAGTTCGATGAAAAATTTATATATTTTGTCCTCTCAATGTATTCCCCTTTAACAGATATACAAACTTTCAGTCTTCTGATCCATTCATTGAATGTATTTTGGTAGTCTTTTCGAGGTATACTATGAAGGCACTGGAATATTGCAGAACCGAGGTGTTTGCGCTGTACAAATTTTCGACCAGAAAGGTATTTTTTCAGACACGGGAACAAAAAAAAAGTCACACGGGGCAAGGTCAGGGGAATACGGGGGTGAGGGAGTTCAACAACCTTTCCCTGCTTCAGATAGTCTTGCACAATGAACGCCTTGTGCGATGACGCATTGTCATGTAGCAATCTGACATTGGCCAAACCAGTTGCGGGTCTTCGTTCTTTGAAATATTTCTTCAATTTTCGAAGAACTTTATTCTTGTAAAACTTCGAATTTACAGATTTGCCTTTAGGCACAGCAACCTGAATAGCAGGGCCCTGATTTGAAAAGATTATGGCATACCTTTTCTTCTTGACGCTCATGGTCCGCTTTGCAATGCATGGTCTTTTGCAATACTTTGTTGCCCATATTTTGTTCTGAATCTTTCGTTTTGGCTCAAAAAAGTGTCTCGTCACCTGTGACGACATTAGCGAAAGACCGTGCATTGTAATTTGAAAACTTTTTAAGCAACTTCTGGGCGCACTGAACGCGTGTCATTTCTGCTCATCTGTCAACAGATGGGGAATCCATCTAGCACATATCTTTCTCATTTTCAAATCCCGTTTCAGAATTGTATAAGCTGCTCCTAATGAGATGCCAACCATACTAGCTATTTGCCTAGTGGTGTATCGTGCATCGGTAGCAACTATTTCTTTCACTCTAGCAACCATCTTGGCAGATGTTGCTCTTTTCGGCCGACGATCATGTGGTGCATCTTCTGTTGAGCCTAGCCCACAGCTGAATTTCTTACACCAACAAAAAACTGTCGGAGAAGACATTTCTTTATGCCCATAAACCGAACATATTTCATCAAAAATGTCTTTGCACCGTATACCAAGAATACAACGATTCTTAGTATAGGACCGTATTTCAACGGCGTACTCTGACCATCTTCCAACCATGTTTTGTATTAGTATACAAGAGTTGGCAGTGTTTATCGAACGATATACATGGCTAAAGTTGACGGATTTTAACAGGTTTGGTATCAATGTATTGGTAAAATGTTTTTCTACGCTGTGATATTATTTCCAGGTGATTTTCGCATTAGTGCATGAGAAAACGTTCCACTTGCATTCATATTTGAACAGTCCTCGTATTCGGCACGAGTTCAGTGCCGAATATTTCACAATATAAAGTCAATAACCTTTTTATTATATACCCGAAACCTGAACTGTCTGTCAGAATTCAGGATTGCCTGGCATAGAAATCTGAACGTAAATGAGATATGCATCTTTAAGTGGTTTGAAATGAAAAATAATGCAAGTCGTTGAGGGTCTTCCTACACAATGAAAAACCACGCCCAATGGCGTCAAAGTGATGACGATGTTAACGTTGGTGTATGTGACGTCATTACATACATTGACGTTTCCCAACGCAGGACGCCATTTTACCGAAGTGTTCCTTTGGTTTATTTCAAAATACTCTAGATTTCCTAAAAGAAATTATTGAATACTCTGAACAGATTGCAGGTAGATCATATTTGCTAGCATAAGATGAGCTTTATGCACCTTGTCACAGCCTATATTCGATTTGTTGTACGTTATTTCAGTCGGCCCCCGCCCATAGGGGCTTGAAGAAATATATGGGCTGCATGATGCTTCCACGCAGAGCTGAATCTGGCCCGCACACTAGTACTGGTAAACCTCTTAGAGGATCTAAGCCTGTCCAGGTACCGCGGTGCGAGGCGGACCGTCCATACTAATAAACCCTATTGGTTTCATTGGGCGACAGGGCTTGAGATGTCATTTCATCTCAATGTCGGGTAAACGTCCCAGAAAATTGGAAGCAACGTCTCCAAAATGACCTTTACAGTGTTGACGGGGAAGTTAAACCTCAAATCAAACAAACAAACGTTATTTCAGTCGATACGCACGACAAGATGGCTGCCGACTTTTTAGTATCAAAATGGAAAATTTAAAAGTAGTTCTTTTGTGAACGTGACTGCTTATCTACGGGCAATATGAACGTGACTACGGGCAATATGGAAAAATATTGGCCGGTAACTTCTGTACAAAGTAAACGGGACATTTTCTGGGTATATAATAATTATGTATACTGTTTAACTTAATGACCGGTATGAATATCGCTTTGCTTTTGACGGTATTGCTACATTACACACACATGAGTATCACAAACAATATCTCCCCGTAGGTTACATTCTGGTTCTTCTGTAAGGATTCCTCATTCTATTGATAACTATAGAACTGTGTTGCCGTCGGTATTGGTCTGGGGCCAGTTGTTCAAAACTAACGACGTCGTTAGTTGACATATCGTTAAAACTTTGTTCGTTAAATATGGCAAATATGCTAAAATTTTTGCTGAAAAAATGTGAGCAGCTTTTTCGGATGCAAAAGCTGTTCACATTTTTTCAGCAAAAACACCACAATTTTTGAAATTGCACTTGCTAGAACAGTTAACAATATGACCACTAATGAGCTCGTTAAGCTAACGAGGTTTTGAACAACTGGCCCCAGACCTATAAATTTGTTATCTGCCGCTTTCGTCAATTTCAGCGGAATAGGCAAAATCAATATGTTTCAACATAATCTTAGTGTTAGACTAACTCATATCAAATCGCCCATCGTTCGAAAATATACCAATACGTTCAAAAGAAGTGGAATGTATCCTAGAATTTCTTAGTGCAACGCTAAGGCGGCCCCGCCCATCGGTGCTTGAAGAAATATATGCGCTGCATGATGCTTTCACGCAGAGCTGAAACCGACCCGCACACGAGTACTGGTAAACCGCTTAGAGGATCTAAGCCTGCCCAGGCAAAGCGGTGCGAGTCGGCCCGTCCATGCTTATAAAACCTATTGGTTGCATTGGGCGGCAGAGCTTGAGATGTCATTTCATCTCAATGTCGAGTAAAAGTCTCACAAAATTGGAAGTAACGTCTTCGCAATGACCTTTACAGTGTTGTCGGGGGCGTTTAACCTAAAATCAAACAAACAAAAGCAATGCTAAGAAGTGCAGGTGCTGTTCGCATTTATGCACTGTGTCTACCGCTATTTCATCTGTAAACGGTAGACGCTTTTTGTGGTTAACATGTCCTATTTGATGTGAAGGTCTAGAGTTTTGATATATGTGATAACCTAAACATCAATAGCGAATAACCAAAAGGACAGTTACTTTCCCACAAAATGGCCAACTGGCTATCCAAAACAAAAAGATATAAGGGATACGAACCATAACAAAAATAAACCGCGGTTCAATCTGAACGGTCAGTGAAAAGAATTTCACTTTGGTGTGGGTGGGTGGGGCTGGGGGGGGGGACTTAAATCGATTTTACGTGGCTGCAATTCTCGTCCTTTCTTCCGTCGCGACCCAGACAAACAAGCTGACCTGTTCAGCCCGCATGACGGCCTCCTAACTTATCAGTGAAACATCTCCGAGAATACAAAAATCAAACACACAGAGATGCAGAGATGAAACAATGGTGAGGACTCGACAGCAAGAAACCAATGAAATGCTGGAGCAAAAGAAGACCATCAGTTGGACTCAGGTGGACCCGACAAGAGACAGAGCATCAGGCAACAAAGAAATCTTACATGAAATTAAATTCTAATTCTCAGTAAGCCTTTACGCTGGAACCGTCATAGAATCTGAGGCTTGACCCACCGGCGTGTAATTAAAGAGGGAAGCAAAATTGAACCGTGATTGGGTTAAGTGCCATGCGTGCAGTTTGTCGTATAATATTTATCTTGCACCCTATCTTTTTATATCGAAGAACGATTTTAGAAAACTGGGTGCTGAAGTCATTGCAAGTATATATTTTTGTCTGAAAAAAAAAAAAAAAAAAAAACGCTCTTGGTTTTCCAGACATACTCAACGTAAATAGAGGATCTTACATGAGCACGAATGCAAGATTATATTTATCATGACATTTAAAACGCATTTTATTCACGATTGTTTGCAAAAATGCCAATATTTCACCGTTAGTAAACGCGACGTCGTTAAGGATGTCGTTCATGTAACGTTTCGGGACGTATCTAGCTAATTTGCATATTTAATCCACTAGTGAACTATCGAAAATATTACATGGCGTTATTACACTCTCAGACGCGACGTCATATGATGAAATAACGTAGAGAACGTTGAAATCGTTGTTTCACAATTGATACAACGTTGAGTCAATATTATGTGTCCCTGGGTATTTATTTATTTACTTATTTATTTATTTATTTATTTTTCCGCTAGTCAACAATCTGTTCAGCTGCACCTTGCGACCTGGTTTTGCTAAATAGAACTTATGCCACTAGATTTTACGTTCGTTAATTTGCGTCACCCGCCCGGTAAGGTCCGACCACGGGCTTCGGTTTATTTCCTCTGCACCCGGTACATGTAAGCTAGTGTTATTTTTGGACAACATGCAAGCTAGTGTTATTTTTAGTGAACAGGCATTTAAAATGACAGCACTGATTGGTCGACAGTCTTGAACGGAGACACATATCCGTAAAATTAAACCCTAAAAATGCCAAAATTTAGACAAATTGTGTAGACCCTGATTAGACACAGCGTCAGTGTAGACCCTGATAGACAAGTGTGATCTGGACCAACACTGTTTGCAAAACCCAGCACGTGATTCCAGTCCAGATTAATAAATAATAGAGCGAGTATTTTCTATAAATAACCATTCCCTGGATTTCCCACAAGTCAGTGTTTCATCAATAACTTCGTGTTTTTGGATCGTTTGTAAACAATCGACCCAAACACAGCGTAGAATTTAGTTGTGTGACAAAAAAAAAAAAAAAAAAAACAACAAAAAACAACTTACTTTGAAGTGTTTACAATATAGTATTGACTTCAAATTTGCATTGTCCATGTAAACACATAATTTTCTGTGCTACGAGGGAATCTGTAAAATTACATTTAGGGTCATATCTGTATTGCACAAGATGGATTTTCTATCCCATAACGTCATGTTATTCATTTGCTCCAAAACGAAAGATTTATGTAAACTGTGGTCAAGATGGAATATAAGAATCTGATATGGGGCTCTGTTGAAGATGGGCGTTTCCAACCCTCGGGATGACCATGCTGAGCGGAACCGAGGCTATGCCGAGGTTCCACTCAGTGCGGTCATCCTGAGGGTTGGAAACGCCCATCTTCAACAGAAACCCATATTGGATTCTTTTTTCTTGCACAACACCTCCCAAACACTTCCTTTTTATTTTGTAGCAAAAAGCAGAACTACAGACAGTATTTCTTTTCTTTTTTTTAAGATTTCTTCAAAAGTCATGTATTCAGTGTCCCTTAGCAATAAATGAGTCAAATAAATATCATTCTAATTGATTTTTTTGGTTTTTTTTTTTTTTTTTTTTTTTGCCGGTTAGTTTTGACAGCTCGTAAACAAAATACAAGTAGTGCGGAAGTAGTTCCGGCAGTTAAATAGAATTGAAGTGCACTTATGCTAGTTGCCTGAGTCGGAACACCAGGGTCAGAACATAAATTTCTATCTTGTGCGCAGAAGATATTAAGTTGTGCGAACAAGATATTATCTTGTGCGCACAAGATAATAACTTGCGCACAAGATAATATCTTGTCCGCACAAGATAAATTATGTTGTCCACACATGATAATATCTTGTTCGCACACTTTAATATCTTGTTCGCACAATATATTAAAACTAAAATTGAATGCCCCTTCCCGGGTTCCGTACTACGGAACCAAACAGCACATCTTCCCCTCAAGAGGGGATCTAAATTAAATGAAATTAAATAATAATAATAATAATAACAATAATAATGAGAAGAATACTGTAATAATACTTTATGTAGCAAATACAGTAAAATTCCTATATTAAGACCACCTTTCGGACTTTCAACAATGGTCTTCAAGACAACTTGAAGACCATGTATGATAGTCCCAAAGGTTGCCTCTTATTAGGAGACACTGGTTGTAGAAACCACAGAGAAAACAATAACTGTGACCTCCTCAATGAACTTTTAGAAGCAGATTTTGACTTAATTGTGGGTGGTCTCATTATTATTATTATCATTATTGTTGTTACTTTTGGGACGGGAGGTGTGTGTGTGTGTTGAGGGGGGGGGGGGCATGAGGGCTTGGAGAAAAAGATGGGTTTCATTGTGCTTCCACGCAGAGCTGAAAACATACTGGTAGACGCTTTAAGCCTGCCCGGGCAAAGTGGTGCGAGTCGGACCGTCTATGCATATAAACCCTATTGGTTTCATTGGACGACAAGGCTTGAGATGTCATTTCATCTCAATGTCGGGTAAAAGTCCCAAAAATTTGGCAGCAACGTCTCCAAAATGACCTAAATAGTGTGGTCGGGAACATTAAACCTCAAATCAAACACTCGCGGAATTTTACTGCAATCTCTACGTGGACCTGCAGTATGTCATGACATACTATTCTGTTAATCGGTACAGCCAGACAGAAGTCATTGATTTCTTGTTTCCCCTAGAGATAGATCTTTTATGCAGATGTAACAATAGTGTTGATCATACTTCGCACTCGAGAAGTTGATCTGTGCATTGGTTTCGTTTTTTTCCGGGCGCAGTACATTAATGAATCTACTCTTAATGGAATGAACGTGATCATATTTCAAAATTGTTGCGTCTTCTTCATGGTACATTCTTAATGGAAAAATGCCCCTAAGGAGCAAAGGTTGTCTTTTAAAAAAAGTCTTTATTCAGATGGACTTGGCTTGTAAGAACGGAAATAGACAATTCTTGAAAAGTTTTTGTCCTTGTTAAATATTCTTAAAATATGCAAGCTCTCTCCGGAGCGGAAAAAATGATCTAAAATATAGAATTTGCCTTTGGGCGATCGGTGTTGGCTTTTAAAGAAACATGTTTTAAGGAATTTGTTCTAAGCAGGTTATCAAGTCAATATAATGAACACCCCTCTAAACCTCACTTTATATAGAGAACTTTCGGGCACCGGCAATCTATATTTGAACTAGAAAAAATTCAAACATTTTCATCTGGGAATGCTAAATCTAGAGGAAGGAGAAGCGTGTTACAACGCTCATTGTCCACACAACGCTTATTGTCCAACGTGAACAATAAGCGTTGCGACTGCAACGCTTATTGTTCACATTGGACAATAAGTGTTGTGATTGCAACGCTTATTGTCATATGGACAGTACGCGTTTAGTTTCATACATGAACAATAAGCGTCGCGGTTGTCCATAATATGTGCGATCCCAACGCTTATTTCTACCATGTCATTTTAACCTAGAAGTTATTCAACTTCAAGGTGTGCTTTGTTTTCAAACGTTTTTCATATGTCGACTGCCACTCATCAGAAAGCATTCATATTTGGACCATCTGTACCCTGGGGCCCGGCATTCATGACATAACAGTTGACCCTAGGGTTGATCTCCCGAGATTGGGCTAGACATCAAAACCTAAAACACGTTTGAAAATTTTTTTTTTTTCGACTTTTCTAATATGAGGTAGTTTATCGGACTTCGGTCAGCATTGTGACATTAACTTCTGTTTAGATCTAAGGCAAAATCACTGGACCATATAGTTGTATATATATATATAGGTCACAGTGATGTTGATTTATTACGGTAATATGTCGGATCATACTGACTTATAATCTTGAAGTGCGGTGTTCATATACCAAAAAGTCTTCAATCATGAAAGTGAATCAAATCGTTCCAAATATACATAATGGTGGAGAAATGTTTTTTTTTTTTTTTTTTTTTTTTTTTTTTGGGGGGGGGGGGTTGGTTTTACAGCCCTCTGAAGATTATTTGACTCATACCGAGCCGATCGTTAATCAGAGGTGGGCGAAAACCGGAGTACCCGGAGAAAAACCACCTGACCTTCCGTTGCAGAACTTGGCGTCTCACATGTGACCCGAGCGAGGCTCGAACCCACAGCGGTGAGAGGCCCAATGACTAAGAGTCAGCGCTCTTATCCACTAGGCCACGGAGGCCCGTAATGGTGTAGAAATAGAATTATAAACGTTTGACAGTAAATTTTGGGTCGTTTTTTTGGTTTGTTTTATTTGATGTTTAACGTCCCCATCAATACTATAAAGGTCATTTTGGAGACGTTGCTTCCAATTTTGTGGGACTTTTACCCGACATTGAGATGAAAAGACATCTCAAGCCCTGTCGCCCAATGAAACCAATAGGGTTTATAAGCATGGTCGGTCCCACTCGCACCGCTTTGCCTGGGCAGGCTTATATCCTCTAAGCGGTTTACCAGTACTCGTTTGCGGTCAGATTCACCTCTGCATGGAAGCATCGTGCAACCAATTTATTTCTTCAAGCCCCGAAGGGCGGGGGCCGTCTTTTTTGGGTCGTATAGTATTTCTAGACTGAGGTTGCAACGAAAACAAGCTTGAGACATACAAACAGAATCTAATGCAGATTATTTAAGGTCAACATTACTTAAGCTTGTCTGAGTCTATTTCAAACAAATTCAGATTTTTTTTTTCAACTTTTCAGCCCATCACGAGAACAGTCCTATATAATTTTGACCCCCTTGAACCCTCCTTTTATATAGTAAAACTGGGGTTTCGGGGGGTATACCTTATTTTTCTTATTTCTGCTCTAAAATATAGATTGTGAGTACTCGTTAGAACCGCCTCGATGAGGCGGTTCTAACGAGTACCCAAAATCTATATTTTGAGCAGAAATAAGAAAAATATCACAATTTTTCATCGTAAATTTTTCATTTTTTCGGCGCTAAAGGTGGCAATGTATTTGTATAGGCGTGTTTGCGTAATGTTGTGTCTAAGTAATCATACAAAGTGAAACATTAAGCGGCAAATACGGTGAAATGTAGCTGGTCGCTTAATTTAATCAAAAATAGCGCTGGAGATATTGGGGCAATAAAATCTATTTACGAGGTTTATCTGGCTGGCGCTCTCAAACGAAAATAAATGCATTTCAGACACTTCGTGACAGGCCAGTATCTTAAACACACTTTTTGTTGCATCAAGGGTAGATAACTAAGAACAAATGGGCAGAGCAGCGACATTTAGTCGTGATAATAGATTGTACATGTAATAGACACATCCAAACACTACGTCATTGCTCAATAATACTATTTACCGGGACTTATCGGTGGTGGGCAAAAAACGTCTTTGGCCGTTTATCGCCGTTGTAAATGTGATGTTATTTTCTCTAAACTTGCATTTTGTTTGGAATCTAAACGACAAAATTGACCTTTAAACTTTTATAATAGACATGTCTTAGCTAGCAGTCATTGGTTTCTAGAAGATTTGAGGATGTTTTGATGATTTAATTACATGTTAAACTCATGCAGGTAATGAGATTGGACAATCTTAAGTATTTGTAATAAAACTGCGCAAAACGAATGACTAATCGCGGAAGATGTATGAATGAACTCTAAAATATATTAATCTACTCATTTAAAGTGTAATTCGATCGATTTTCTGTGACAGTCAAATAAAATATGCCCGTAATATAAGAGCTTTTATATGGAACCAGGGGCTTTTTGCCAACCACGAAAGATCGTTATCAAAAGGAAAGGTAATTTTGCGCATGCGCAATGCCATGTAAACACGGTCACATGTCAAAACATTGGATCCGTCTATACTTTTTGTCATGCCTGCTTTAAGTATGGAGCGATATAAGAGTCCGGTTTTCCGTCCGTTCGTCCGTTCGTCAAGCTGTCAACATTTGCGACCAGCCGAACTTCCACATCCATTTCACAAGAACTATATGACCTTCATTAATGGTACTCGGTACAAACTCGCATCTTGGAATAGCAACTTCAATGCAAAATTCTGTATCTGAAATTGTCTTATATTTTATGGTTCACTGACTTTGTGAATGATTGCGACCACTCTAACTTCACCCGAATGCAAGAGCCCAATTCTCAAGATCTATAAGAGCTTCATTAATGATACTTGGTTCAAACTTGCATCTAGGAATGGCAACTTTAATGCAAGCATCCATATCTTTTCTTGACGTACATTTCATGGTTCACTGACTTTGTGCCTTATTGCGACCAACCTAAACATCACCCTAATGTAAGAACCCATTTCTCGAGAATTATAAGAGTTTTATTAATTATACTTGGTATAAATTTGCATCTAGGAATGTTAAATTCAATGCGAGCATCCATATCTCATCGTGACCTACATTTCATGGTTCACTGACTTTGTGATTTATTGCGATCACTTAACTTTCACCCTAATCTCACAAGAGCTTCATTAATGATACTTAGTACAAACTTGCATCTAGGAGTTACAACTTTTATACAGGCATCCACGTTTGACATTGACCTCGATTTCATGGTTCGGTGGATTTGCGCCCCTACATGCGCGACATAGCCTTCGGCAGAAGTATTGTTGTATTCTTTACATTCAGATATGTTTCTTTATGTAAAACAGTAACAGACCATTCACAAGGGTTTAGTGACATTGTACACCAAGGACAGATAACTTAGTACGGAAACGCGCGTATCCAATTCAATCTCATGGAAGGTCCTTTTATTTCCACGTGGATGTTTTTTATATGTATCCAAGGACGATATCAGGCAAAATGCCTTATTTTCAAATGTTAACAAATGGTATGCTTTGCATTTCGCATGTTAACGATAATTTTCTTTGTTAAACAGAGAAATTAAAAGTGTGAAAAAAGTTATCTATGGGCACGGATAGGAACGGAATCTACCAAAGTGAGGTCATACCACAAAGGATGCTAAAATAGGATATTTTACGTTTGCAAAAGAAATTCCTTTTCCTACATAAATGTCTGCAAGAGATATTAGATTCAAGCCAAAAAAAAAATCTTTTGCTTTCATAAAAACCGCTTTTCAGACTATAAACTGGACTTGGCCAAAAGTTTTATAATAATGCACACGTTAAAGGGGGGTGATAAACTGGGCACGTTTTTTTTTTTTTTTTTTTTTTTTTTGTTTTTTTTTTGTTTTTTTTTTTTGTTTTGTTTTTTTTTATTTGTATTTATAGCACATCCTTGTTTCAAAAATCATTTCTCCAAAACAGCCATTTTTCTAACGAAAATTTGATATTTTTTTTTTATTTTGTATTCAACCATCGAGGCGGTTCTAACTAGTACAACAACCATATTTCTTGGAGCAGAAATAAGACTAGAGGCCAAAGTGAGCCAGAATCGCTCACCTGGATGTGGCTGATCATATATTAAATTGTGCCTTGGTGGCCATGTTTGTCTATCAGATTGCATTGCCTCAAGCATTTATGAAGCTGCATGTTATCTTGATGCTTCTGATTAAGTTTCTGAACACTAAGTCTGAATTAGAATTCAGGGAGAGATGATGTTGATGCATGGTGGAAGTGTATAGTTTGGCAGACCAGAGATATCGTTTGTACCTGCCTTAGGCATGTTCTGTTAACACAGAAGTAAACCAAGTCGACCAACCATGTGAATACAAGTGCTACACAAACAAAGCTATGGTGTATATGGCCGCTTGCAAAAAGCCACAACACCGAATCTTCTTTCTTGTGGACACAGCGAGTTTGACATATACTGACAACACCTGAACTGCCCCTCCCTGTAAAGCATATGTGCAATTACTATGCAGGTGCTTTGAAGAATTTCAAGATGGCTGCCACCTGGGATATCAGAATGCAACAATTTTAGCAATTCTGAATCTCCATGTCACCAAATGCCTCCCACCAATTTCAACTCAGTACAACAGACCATTCTGTAGCAGATGTGGTTTGAAGATTTTCAAGATGGCCAACATAGCAGCCATCTAGGATATCAGAACAGAATGGTACCAAGAAGTCTGAATCTCCATGTCACCCCAATGCATTCCATCAAGTTTCAGCTCAATTCAACTTGATGTGGTTTGAAGATTTTCAAGTTGGCCAACATGGAAGCCATCTTAAATGACAGAACAGAATAATTTCAGCAATTCCGAATCTGAATGTTGCCCCAAATGCCTCCAATCAAGTTTCAGCTCCATCCAACCCTTGGTTCAGGAGGAGATGTAGTATGACGAAAGCTCAAGATGGCCACCATGGTGCCAATCTCGTATATCTGAATGGAACAATTTTAGCAAATCCGAATTTCTATGTCGCGTCAATGCCTCCCATTAAGTTTCAGCTAGATTCGACCTTTGGTTCGGTAGAGAATGTCATTTGGAGAATTTCAAGATGGTCGCCTCTGGTTTGGGAGGAGATGTATTTTGAAAATTTTCAAGATGACCTCCGTGCGCAGCCATCTTGGTTATCGGAACAGAACAATTTTAGCAAATCTGAATCTCCACGTCGCCCAAACGCCTCCCATCAAGTTTCAGCTCCAACCCTTGGTACGGGAAGAGATGTCATTTGAATATTTTCATGCTGGCCGCCATAGTGGTCATCTTGGATATCGGAACAGAACAATTTTAGCAAATCTGAATCATATTTTCGCTCCGATGCCGGACCTTTCGTTCGGGAGGAAATGTCGTTTGAAGAATTTCAAGAAGACCGCTTGGATATCGGAACGGAACCATTTAAGCATATCTGAATCTCTATGTCATCCCGATACCTCCCATCAAGTTTCAGCTCAATTCGACCTTTGGTTTGAGAGTAGATGTCGTTTGAAGAAATTCAAGAAGGCCACCGTGGCGCCCATCTTGAATACCGGAATGGAACGATTTTAGCAAATCCGATTCGCCATGTTATCCCGATACCTCCCATCAAGTTGTAGCTCAATTCGACCGATGGTTTAGGAGAAGATGACGTTTGAAGAATTTCAAGATGGCCGCCATGGTGGCCATCTTGGACAGTGAAACAGAATGATTTTAGCAAATCAGAATCTCCATGTCACCCCGAGTACTTAATCACATATTGTTTGACGCAGCGTCGCAGTGTAACGCCTTTCCTTCCCGGAACATTTAATGATAAGCTATAACGTTGTTTGCCGTTGAACTTTAATAAAAAATTTCGCCTTCTAATGCAGAATACTTGTCAAATCCATGTTTTTTTTTTTTTTTTTTGTTTTTGTTTTTTTTTCTTAATGTCTGAGTCTGTTTTCTCTTATTATTTTTTTTTCTTTGCTTGTAGAATTTCCTCATTCAGAAGTACAGATTATGCTGTTTATGCTAGAAATTGGTAAATGGTGCTAAAATGATTCGACGTAATGACAACAATGTGCCGCAAACAATAACATTAGCGCGATGTTAATCGGAAAATGGCGGGAGTGATAAAACGTGGATCTTTTTTGAGCTCCTAACAAAGGTGTCCCAATATTTCTTGCACACCAGACAAGGTTTCCGTGATTTTACTCTGGGATAGAAATTTATGTTCTGACCCTGGTGTTCCGACCAAAAATCGAATGTAATCGCGTTTGATAAATGCACTGGTCGTTAAGGTTGCCGCAACAGCACGTGACGTGACGTCACTAAACATTCCTGCAGTGCATCACAATATGACGGACGTTGGTAACCGAAGTGACTACAGCATTAAAAATACGCGCTAAGAAATGGAAGGTATGCCAGAAAAAGAATCTAATATGAGTGTGAGGGGTGGATAGAAAAATCCGTCTCTCGGGATCACTGTCCGGCATCACTTGGCAAGCCTCGTGACGCCGGACAGTAACCATTTTTCCATCCACCCCTCACACCCATATAAGAGTCTTATATTCTATACGCAATTTCAGCTAAGATTGGTTATCGGAACAGAACAATTTTAGCAAATCTGAATCTCCACGTCGCCCAAACGCCTCCCATCAAGTTTCAGCTCCAACCCTTGGTACGGGAAGAGATGTCATTTGAATATTTTCATGCTGGCCGCCATAGTGGTCATCTTGGATATCGGAACAGAACAATTTTAGCAAATCTGAATCATATTTTCGCTCCGATGCCGGACCTTTCGTTCGGGAGGAAATGTCGTTTGAAGAATTTCAAGAAGACCGCTTGGATATCGGAACGGAACCATTTTAGCATATCTGAATCTCTATGTCATCCCGATACCTCCCATCAAGTTTCAGCTCAATTCGACCTTTGGTTTGAGAGTAGATGTCGTTTGAAGAAATTCAAGAAGGCCACCGTGGCGCCCATCTTGAATACCGGAATGGAACGATTTTAGCAAATCTGATTCGCCATGTTATCCCGATACCTCCCATCAAGTTGTAGCTCAATTCGACCGATGGTTCAGGAGAAGATGACGTTTGAAGAATTTCAAGATGGCCGCCATGGTGGCCATCTTGGACAGTGAAACAGAATGATTTTAGCAAATCAGAATCTCCATGTCACCCCGAGTACTTAATCACATATTGTTTGACGCAGCGTCGCAGTGTAACGCCTTTCCTTCCCGGAACATTTAATGATAAGCTATGACGTTGTTTGCCGTTGAACTTTAATAAAAAATTTCGCCTTCTAATGCAGAATACTTGTCAAATCCATGTTTTTTTTTTTTTTTTTTGTTTTTGTTTTTTTTTCTTAATGTCTGAGTCTGTTTTCTCTTATTATTTTTTTTTCTTTGCTTGTAGAATTTCCTCATTCAGAAGTACAGATTATGCTGTTTATGCTAGAAATTGGTAAATGGTGCTAAAATGATTCGACGTAATGACAACAATGTGCCGCAAACAATAACATTAGCGCGATGTTAATCGGAAAATGGCGGGAGTGATAAAACGTGGATCTTTTTTGAGCTCCTAACAAAGGTGTCCCAATATTTCTTGCACACCAGACAAGGTTTCCGTGATTTTACTCTGGGATAGAAATTTATGTTCTGACCCTGGTGTTCCGACCAAAAATCGAATGTAATCGCGTTTGATAAATGCACTGGTCGTTAAGGTTGCCGCAACAGCACGTGACGTGACGTCACTAAACATTCCTGCAGTGCATCACAATATGACGGACGTTGGTAACCGAAGTGACTACAGCATTAAAAATACGCGCTAAGAAATGGAAGGTATGCCAGAAAAAGAATCTAATATGAGTGTGAGGGGTGGATAGAAAAATCCGTCTCTCGGGATCACTGTCCGGCATCACTTGGCAAGCCTCGTGACGCCGGACAGTAACCATTTTTCCATCCACCCCTCACACCCATATAAGAGTCTTATATTCTATACGCAATTTCAGCTAAGATTGGTTATCGGAACAGAACAATTTTAGCAAATCTGAATCTCCACGTCGCCCAAACGCCTCCCATCAAGTTTCAGCTCCAACCCTTGGTACGGGAAGAGATGTCATTTGAATATTTTCATGCTGGCCGCCATAGTGGTCATCTTGGATATCGGAACAGAACAATTTTAGCAAATCTGAATCATATTTTCGCTCCGATGCCGGACCTTTCGTTCGGGAGGAAATGTCGTTTGAAGAATTTCAAGAAGACCGCTTGGATATCGGAACGGAACCATTTTAGCATATCTGAATCTCTATGTCATCCCGATACCTCCCATCAAGTTTCAGCTCAATTCGACCTTTGGTTTGAGAGTAGATGTCGTTTGAAGAAATTCAAGAAGGCCACCGTGGCGCCCATCTTGAATACCGGAATGGAACGATTTTAGCAAATCTGATTCGCCATGTTATCCCGATACCTCCCATCAAGTTGTAGCTCAATTCGACCGATGGTTCAGGAGAAGATGACGTTTGAAGAATTTCAAGATGGCCGCCATGGTGGCCATCTTGGACAGTGAAACAGAATGATTTTAGCAAATCAGAATCTCCATGTCACCCCGAGTACTTAATCACATATTGTTTGACGCAGCGTCGCAGTGTAACGCCTTTCCTTCCCGGAACATTTAATGATAAGCTATGACGTTGTTTGCCGTTGAACTTTAATAAAAAATTTCGCCTTCTAATGCAGAATACTTGTCAAATCCATGTTTTTTTTTTTTTTTGTTTTTGTTTTTTTTTCTTAATGTCTGAGTCTGTTTTCTCTTATTATTTTTTTTTCTTTGCTTGTAGAATTTCCTCATTCAGAAGTACAGATTATGCTGTTTATGCTAGAAATTGGTAAATGGTGCTAAAATGATTCGACGTAATGACAACAATGTGCCGCAAACAATAACATTAGCGCGATGTTAATCGGAAAATGGCGGGAGTGATGAAACGTGGATCTTTTTTGAGCTCCTAACAAAGGTGTCCCAATATTTCTTGCACACCAGACAAGGTTTCCGTGATTTTACTCTGGGATAGAAATTTATGTTCTGACCCTGGTGTTCCGACCAAAAATCGAATGTAATCGCGTTTGATAAATGCACTGGTCGTTAAGGTTGCCGCAACAGCACGTGACGTGACGTCACTAAACATTCCTGCAGTGCATCACAATATGACGGACGTTGGTAACCGAAGTGACTACAGCATTAAAAATACGCGCTAAGAAATGGAAGGTATGCCAGAAAAAGAATCTAATATGAGTGTGAGGGGTGGATAGAAAAATCCGTCTCTCGGGATCACTGTCCGGCATCACTTGGCAAGCCTCGTGACGCCGGACAGTAACCATTTTTCCATCCACCCCTCACACCCATATAAGAGTCTTATATTCTATACGCAATTTCAGCTAAGATTGGTTATCGGAACAGAACAATTTTAGCAAATCTGAATCTCCACGTCGCCCAAACGCCTCCCATCAAGTTTCAGCTCCAACCCTTGGTACGGGAAGAGATGTCATTTGAATATTTTCATGCTGGCCGCCATAGTGGTCATCTTGGATATCGGAACAGAACAATTTTAGCAAATCTGAATCATATTTTCGCTCCGATGCCGGACCTTTCGTTCGGGAGGAAATGTCGTTTGAAGAATTTCAAGAAGACCGCTTGGATATCGGAACGGAACCATTTTAGCATATCTGAATCTCTATGTCATCCCGATACCTCCCATCAAGTTTCAGCTCAATTCGACCTTTGGTTTGAGAGTAGATGTCGTTTGAAGAAATTCAAGAAGGCCACCGTGGCGCCCATCTTGAATACCGGAATGGAACGATTTTAGCAAATCTGATTCGCCATGTTATCCCGATACCTCCCATCAAGTTGTAGCTCAATTCGACCGATGGTTCAGGAGAAGATGACGTTTGAAGAATTTCAAGATGGCCGCCATGGTGGCCATCTTGGACAGTGAAACAGAATGATTTTAGCAAATCAGAATCTCCATGTCACCCCGAGTACTTAATCACATATTGTTTGACGCAGCGTCGCAGTGTAACGCCTTTCCTTCCCGGAACATTTAATGATAAGCTATGACGTTGTTTGCCGTTGAACTTTAATAAAAAATTTCGCCTTCTAATGCAGAATACTTGTCAAATCCATGTTTTTTTTTTTTTTTGTTTTTGTTTTTTTTTCTTAATGTCTGAGTCTGTTTTCTCTTATTATTTTTTTTTCTTTGCTTGTAGAATTTCCTCATTCAGAAGTACAGATTATGCTGTTTATGCTAGAAATTGGTAAATGGTGCTAAAATGATTCGACGTAATGACAACAATGTGCCGCAAACAATAACATTAGCGCGATGTTAATCGGAAAATGGCGGGAGTGATGAAACGTGGATCTTTTTTGAGCTCCTAACAAAGGTGTCCCAATATTTCTTGCACACCAGACAAGGTTTCCGTGATTTTACTCTGGGATAGAAATTTATGTTCTGACCCTGGTGTTCCGACCAAAAATCGAATGTAATCGCGTTTGATAAATGCACTGGTCGTTAAGGTTGCCGCAACAGCACGTGACGTGACGTCACTAAACATTCCTGCAGTGCATCACAATATGACGGACGTTGGTAACCGAAGTGACTACAGCATTAAAAATACGCGCTAAGAAATGGAAGGTATGCCAGAAAAAGAATCTAATATGAGTGTGAGGGGTGGATAGAAAAATCCGTCTCTCGGGATCACTGTCCGGCATCACTTGGCAAGCCTCGTGACGCCGGACAGTAACCATTTTTCCATCCACCCCTCACACCCATATAAGAGTCTTATATTCTATACGCAATTTCAGCTAAGATTGGTTATCGGAACAGAACAATTTTAGCAAATCTGAATCTCCACGTCGCCCAAACGCCTCCCATCAAGTTTCAGCTCCAACCCTTGGTACGGGAAGAGATGTCATTTGAATATTTTCATGCTGGCCGCCATAGTGGTCATCTTGGATATCGGAACAGAACAATTTTAGCAAATCTGAATCATATTTTCGCTCCGATGCCGGACCTTTCGTTCGGGAGGAAATGTCGTTTGAAGAATTTCAAGAAGACCGCTTGGATATCGGAACGGAACCATTTTAGCATATCTGAATCTCTATGTCATCCCGATACCTCCCATCAAGTTTCAGCTCAATTCGACCTTTGGTTTGAGAGTAGATGTCGTTTGAAGAAATTCAAGAAGGCCACCGTGGCGCCCATCTTGAATACCGGAATGGAACGATTTTAGCAAATCTGATTCGCCATGTTATCCCGATACCTCCCATCAAGTTGTAGCTCAATTCGACCGATGGTTCAGGAGAAGATGACGTTTGAAGAATTTCAAGATGGCCGCCATGGTGGCCATCTTGGACAGTGAAACAGAATGATTTTAGCAAATCAGAATCTCCATGTCACCCCGAGTACTTAATCACATATTGTTTGACGCAGCGTCGCAGTGTAACGCCTTTCCTTCCCGGAACATTTAATGATAAGCTATGACGTTGTTTGCCGTTGAACTTTAATAAAAAATTTCGCCTTCTAATGCAGAATACTTGTCAAATCCATGTTTTTTTTTTGTTTTTTGTTTTTGTTTTTTTTTCTTAATGTCTGAGTCTGTTTTCTCTTATTATTTTTTTTTCTTTGCTTGTAGAATTTCCTCATTCAGAAGTACAGATTATGCTGTTTATGCTAGAAATTGGTAAATGGTGCTAAAATGATTCGACGTAATGACAACAATGTGCCGCAAACAATAACATTAGCGCGATGTTAATCGGAAAATGGCGGGAGTGATAAAACGTGGATCTTTTTTGAGCTCCTAACAAAGGTGTCCCAATATTTCTTGCACACCAGACAAGGTTTCCGTGATTTTACTCTGGGATAGAAATTTATGTTCTGACCCTGGTGTTCCGACCAAAAATCGAATGTAATCGCGTTTGATAAATGCACTGGTCGTTAAGGTTGCCGCAACAGCACGTGACGTGACGTCACTAAACATTCCTGCAGTGCATCACAATATGACGGACGTTGGTAACCGAAGTGACTACAGCATTAAAAATACGCGCTAAGAAATGGAAGGTATGCCTGAAAAAGAATCTAATATGAGTGTGAGGGGTGGATAGAAAAATCCGTCTCTCGGGATCACTGTCCGGCATCACTTGGCAAGCCTCGTGACGCCGGACAGTAACCATTTTTCCATCCACCCCTCGCACCCATATAAGAGTCTTATATTCTATACGCAATTTCAGCTAAGATTCTTACGACCTTGGCGCTGTCAAAATTTACCGATTACTGCACTTTTAATGGCGGGAACTTATTTTGCATAGAAATACCACCATAATTCAGAGCTAAAAGTGAACGTGAACATCCCAGGCTTGGTTGTCAAGTCAACGACCGGCGTCTTTAGACGTCAAATGACGTCAAAACAAAAACCCTTATGTTAAACTATATATATTATAAAGAATTACAGTAGATCTAAATGCAATTCGTCATTTAATATTACGTTTCCAGTGCATTTACAGAAAACCACTAACTTTATTCATTGGAATTGAATGTTGTTCATACCTTACGGAAAACATTGACACACACGACGTCAGTGACGTCAAAATTAACAGTGGTACTCTCAAAATTGGTTGAACGAGGGCAAGGTTATTGCGCTAACGCCGCTCTTCCGCTGTCAGTTATAAAATGGCGTTCAATTAATTTCTTGTTTCAATTTTAGCCCTAAAACCAGAATTTTTCGACACATAATTGATCGAAAATAATGTAAATATCAGGGAATTTATTTAACGTCCATTGAAGATTAAAGAACATTGTGTCACGAACAAAGTTAAAGTAAACCCTTTTACATAGCTCCCGATCCTATGTTATTCATGATTCAAAGGACGTTGACCCATTTTGTACCCGAAACCCCAAAACTGATAGTTGGCAAAAAGTGCAGGACCAGATCAGACGCCGCAGAACGCGGCGTCTGATCAGGGCCTACACTGTTTGCAAAATTTAAAGCCAATCTCTACAACCGGTAACCCCCAAATTTTGAAAATATAAGTTGGAAGATTCCATTTGGTACAAAAAGGGTTAAAATACATTCCTTTACATAAATAATCACGAACTGATTTGTGGCACCCCAACAATAATCGGCCTTGGTGAGCTATAGTAATTTTAAACCCTTATCCTGCTGTTCACGACAACCCCCTATCTTTGCAAACAGTGTAGATCCAGAACAGATGGCTTGCGATCTACACTGTTTGATATTCAGTTTATGAATCTGTAGGAATAAATTGCATCAAGTAATCTGATTGGTTCAAAATCAGAAATGGGTGTGGCTATATTGAATATTCAGCAAGATAAGTGTTAAGAGTTGATGATCCTGGAGATGTATACATTCTTCTCAAAACAAATACTGTACCGTTAATTATGACTGAAAATTCAGGGTCAGATGAAGCAGAAAATAAATTTTCTCGAACGATTTAAGATCATTTGCCTGTCTGTGACGCAGTACCACTGTACATTTATTGCCCATTACGCCTGATTAAATGAAGAAATAGCTTGAATCAAATCAAGTTAGCTGATTATAGAACATTTACCATCCCAGAAATAGCATGTTGCGAAAATCGCCTTTTTCAGCTGTAGAAATACTTGGAGCTAGAATATTTAAAAAGCTTTTTTCACTCAGAATGCTTAAGTACGCGGTTATTACGGTTACATGTTTACATGATCAGCACTCCAGAAGCAACAGAGTGATGTTTGTTTGATATGAGGTTTAACGTCCTCGTCAACAATGTAAAGGTCATTTTGGAGACTTTGCTTCAAATTTTGTGGGACTTTTACCCGACATTGAGATGAAATGACATCTCAAGCCCTGCCGCCCAATGAAACCAATAGGGTTTATACACATGCACGGTCCGACTCGCATCGCCGACTCTAACCACTTTGCCTGGGCAGGCTTAGATCCTCTAAGCGATTTACCAGTACTCGTGTGCGGGTCGGTTTCAGCTCTGCGTGGAAGCACTCTGCCTCGATGGGCGGGGGCGGTGCAACAGAATGAAGGGCTTGGCAAGCATATTTGAATCCAGCATTCTCTTATTAAATCATGTGTATATGTTACACGTCTCACGGAGGCTGTTTTATGTATACACCATTACGAATACACGCCTATACAAATGTCATAGGCTGCGTTTTTCTATTGCATTTAAGATGCATCGATATCTATCCAGGCCCGTCCGCAGCGCGACGATATAGAATCGCACAGTATTTTAGACCCCTGTTATGGCGTACCGCATTAGCATGTATTATCTTTTGCCGTGACGTGTCCTTTTGCGCACATACCTGCCCGTTTAATATCCAAACAATGCATGTATCGTTGCATGGCCACCCTTAACAATATTCATGCATGTTAAGCATGCTTCACTGCACGTACGCCATGTTAGCTATAGAGAGAAGTTCTATACTTCTCTCCCATTATTGCATTGATGATATTTTGAATATATTTTATATATATTTTCAGGTATGTACTCTAATGTTATTTTGTAATTGTTAGTTTAATGTGAAGTGCTAATTAGGCTATTTGAATGAATATTTAGCGAGCAGATATGTCATGATATTTGTGTTGGAAACTGCAAGATAGAGCCTTCAGGGTCTTTCCATTGAACCGTACCACCTTTTATGGCAGTTCCGTCGGTAGCCTATGTCAGTATATTATATATTTCATTATATTTGAAGTATTTGATGTACTGCACTTACGCCATGTTAGCTATAGAGAGAAGTTCTATACTTCTCTCCCATTATTGCATTGATGATATTTTGAATATATTTTATATATATTTTCAGTGGACCAGAATGTTTCATCATAGACGCTGTTTCATCATCAGCATCATCATCATCTTCACAGCCCTTTATTTGAATTAAATCCAGTATGGTCACTCGGGTTCTCCATTGAATGAACAACACGCCTGTGCCATCAGTTCCTCTGAATAAATCTGAGCCCGAAGTGTACAGTTTACTTCATATTTCCACTCTTCGTAAGGGGCTTCTATTTTAGGCTTTGGATCCTCTCCAGAGAATGTGAAAACTTGGGATATAGCAATGATCTGTCTAATTTTTGTTCCTCCTTAACTTTATTTGACGCAAATTGCGTTCCATCCTCACACTCCTTTTCCTCTGATTCTAAATGGGTGGTGTAACTTGTATGCCCTCTATTTTTCTTTGATTCAAGTATTCCTTTTATACTTGTTTCTCTGTCATATTCCGTCACTGGTAATCTATAGAGTTTGGCTTCTCTAGCCTCTACATCTTTATGACGCATCTTCATTTCTGATATTCTGTCTTGTATCTGTCTTTCTCTTTCCTGTAATATCTGCTCATCAAGATCAGTCAAGCTTTCTTGTTCATCAAGTCTCCTTTCTCTTTCGGTCAGCTCTCTATCTAGATTCATCAAAATTTCTTCTTTTTCTTGAAGTTCTCGCTCTCTTCTCTGAAACCTCTCTCTTTTCCAACTTTCAGGGCCTTCTTTTATTTTAAGGTAAGTCCCTCTTCCAGCCTTTTTACAAGATCGACACGACATATCGGTTTCAAAACGCGAATCGTTTTGACCGTCATAATTAATATGTGAATTCCCTTCAAAGATATCTCTTCCTGGAAATAGTCTTCTCCCTGTACTTGCTTTCTGCTCATGGGTCACACAGAAATCTTCAGCTGAATTCTTCATTCTCTGTCTATTCCTTTCTAAGACACTATCTGTATCCGTTCGTATCTCTAACAGTTTTCTATCCATCTCAGCTATTTCCGTGTCTAGAACATTCATGAAGTGTGGTTTCATCTCTCTTGCTGGTGCCGGTGTGCCTGTTTCTCTGTCTAATTGTGACGTAAGTGAATGCGGCCTTGTTTTATTTTCAGGGCTTGATATGTCTACTTTACTCTTTTGCTGTGTTTGGTCTTCATCTGCATCTGCCATGCAATTGGATTTCTCCATTAAGAAACTTTCATATTCAAACACATCTTCCCTTTTTGAATCTTTTTCTCTTTTTTCTGCAGGATTCACGTGTTGCTGTGCTACATGGTCTTCTTCAAATTCTGGTTCTACTATCCGTACTGGTCTTCTCTGTTCCTTGATTTCTTGACGCTGACGTCTTATCAATTCTATGTGTCTATCTATATCTCTTCTCCTTTCGTCTTCAGCTAATATCATTCTCCTTTCTTCTTCCCTCAGACGTCGCTCCTCTTCCGCCAGTGTCCGTCTTCTCACTTCTTCTCTAAGAATATTTTCTTGTTCCATTAATCGCAATCTTTCTACTTCCTTTCTTCTAGCATCTTCAATTCTGTTCCATGTACTTTCTCCTACTCTATGTCTTTCTTCTTCCGCTCTTATTATTTCCCGCCTGAGCAATCTCTGTTCCCTTTCTGTCAGATTTGATTGTGCCATTTTCTATCCTACCTACCTACTCTACCTAAACTACTGGAACTAACTAACTATGGTACTAATTATTCTCATCAAATGACACTTCCAATCAGCAGCTTCTTTTAATTCTCAGTTTAGGATGTTTAATAAAGAACTTGAATGAACAAACATTCTATTCATTCTCTACAAATCATTTAAATCCTGTGAGTTTATTTTGCTGAATCCTAGCACAAGATAACCGAAAACCTGCGTCAATTTACAACGTTACGGATGTTTGTTTGGTAAGGTCATATACGTCTGTAATGAGTGAAGACACGAAAACAGAACAACCACGATTTCACACACTTTAGGTAGTACAGTGTCTCCTGAGAAAATTATTATTATTATTATTATTATTATTTTGATCACAACACTATTCTGTTCATTCGAAGACCACAAGTGTAATTATAGATCAAGTAACTATTCATCAATTCACCATTTGACTTAATCACTCATCAAATTGTTATGAACCAAACTTGACTCTAGCAATTGAAATTCTAGCACTTTCCAGCTTATCTTCTGTATAGCCGTTGTCAATAACAAATATTCACTGTCAGGCGACACACATTTATAATTATACCTAATGGTTCACTGAACTTCAAACTGACATATTTTTTTTTTCAAACACAATCAAGTTCACCACAGACTCGACGCCACACAATATTTTTTCAATGGAAACCTTTAATTCAATACGTATATTGAATTCTGGCGATGCACTAGCAGAATTATAATACTAATAAAACAGTGATGTTTTACTCTTTTCACATTTATAAGCATGAAGTTTCTGCCACTATAACTTTTCGTCACTCCAATGAATCAGACGGCATTAAACACACTATCCCGCTATCCGGAGTTTAAGTAGAACAAAAACAGCACATAAGTGCTTCGAAAATTCACATATACCACAATGTGAACATCAATAATAGCTGTGCTGTATAGTTACAGCTGTTTTATGTGAATACAAAGTAGAAGTAAAACAAAGATCAGGAATTGATACAATTAACTTACTCCATCCATAAAAGACACCAAAGGGAAAGAAATACAAACATTAAGCGACCAGACCATAATGGAAACCTAAACAAAGGAAGGCCATATGGACAGTTACTTTCCCACAAAATGGCCATATGGCCATCCAAAATCAAAAGACACAAGTGATACACACAGTAAGTAACAAACAACAACATAACTAAATCGCCACAGAAGAGCCGCCCTGGAACGGTTAGTGGAAGATTTCCACTGGGGGGCCTAAATCGATTCCACGCGGCCACAACCTACCATTATACGTCTTCATCTGTTAACCTGCAACTTAATTATTGTTAAATAAATATATATATGCGCTTACACGACGACGATAGGCATTTGTTTCTGCAGTGCCAATTGTAAGTGTGTATATTTCTTAAAAATATAAGTTGTTACTTACCTTTTCAATCTTGTTTTCTGCAGTGCCAATTGTAAGTGTGTATATTTCTTAAAAATATAAGTTGTTACTTACCTTTTCAATCTTGTCTGTATCTGTGAACCTACAAGATGTATCATGCATATATACTATAAACTATATGGCAGAGATAGCCGTGCTAGTTATTATTTAACCTGCAATTCAATACAATTGCCGAACCGAATATGTATTAGCCGACCACAACCTGCCATGCACAACAGCTCCTCAGTGCCTCAAAACACTGCAAATACCACAGATCCGCAGAAAATGCAACCAGGCATAGAAACTCCTCCGTACCAATGTTCACCGATAAGCTGAATTCCAAGAACGGTCGCCACATAAAATAACTTCACTATTCTTAACGCTATATCATCAAAAATGTTGACCTGAATCCACGCAATGTGTTTTACAAACAATGTGGACCCAGATCAGAGTCAATTGAGCTAGCACCTTTTTTCCACACGACTGCCACCGACCCGCTATAAATCCACAATTCTTATCGCTAAATTATCAATAATGTCGATAATCTAACCCGAAACAACGAACAAGGATCAACAAATAATGTGGACCCAGATCAGAGGCCTATACTCAGCGACAATGGACCCAACACAAAGTTCCTAGCGACGAGCATCCATCTGCAAAATCCAGGAAAAAGGGCATATAGAAAAAATAGGGGCACTATTCTTGTCCCTGAATAATCAATAATGCGGTTAATCTGGCCTAAAACTATGCACAAGGATCAACAAATAATGTGGACCCAGATCAGAGGCCTACACTCACAGACAAGTCACTTACATCAAGTGACTACACTCACAGACCCAGTACAAGGTTCCTTACGACGATCATCGGTCTGCAAAATCCAGGAAAAGGCATATGAAAAATAGCCGCGCTATTCTTATCCCGGAATAATCAATGATGCGGGAAATCTGTCCTAAACTTATGCACAATGATTAACAAATAATGTGGACCCAGATCGGAGACCTACACTAAAACACAATGGGTCCAGGGATGATCACCAACCTGCCAAAATTCAGGAAAAAGGGACATCTACAGAAAATAGCCGCACAATTATTGTCAGTGAATGATCACTAGTGCCGATAATCTGGCCTAAAACCATGCACTGTGTTTTACAAACAATGTGGACCCAGATCAGAGGCCTTCACTAAAACACAATGTGCACAACATCGGTTGCCTCCTGACTATCACCAACGTGCAGAATTCAGGAAAGGGGCATCTACAGAAAATAGCCGCACTATTCTTGTCGCTATATATTCAGAGTGCCACTTTAGAAATTCACCTCAGAATTTGAACTGGAATCATGCGTTGACAACCAGTGTGAACCCTGATCAGAGACCTACATTCAGAGACAATGGGTCCGTCAATACCGTCTGTATTTTGATTGTATATCTACCTGCTTTGTAAGCTTAATATGTAATAAGAGACTGAACACATTAGACACACTTCTGCAATAAAAGCACTCTCTTATATTTGATTGCTTTTTTTTTCTAGAAGGGGCTGGGTGGGTATGGGTATAGGGTATCGTACATCAAGAGAAGGGCAAGGCGATGTATTATGAGAGGTGAACTATAGGAAATGTAATGTAATGGAGAATGATCAATGACAAATGATAAACAAATTATGTATGTACAAAAAAAAAAATGGAAACATCATTGGTACGGTTTAATGATCACTTTTGCATTGTTTACAGCAGTGACATTGAAATTGTGAATAGATCTGAGAAAAAAAAAACAATCTCAGAAATTACTTACATAATTTCCTTAATAATGTCTAGAGAAGAAAAAAAAATCTCCTTGGTTGGATTCGATCCTACGCCGACCAGAAAGGAAACCTTAACGTTGAGAGATAACAGTGCTATTCACTGCGCTATTCGGGATTTCACAATAACAGGTGTTAAACTATTATATCAACCGTATTGATTTTCCTCGACTTCGTGCGTCTCCCCTGGTACCCGGTCTATGATAGATTTTGTGAAATACTAAGTCATTTTATGACATTTTTATGACAAATTACAGATTTGCAAGAAGAACGAAGACCCTGGGGTTATAGAAGAAGGCCATTTAATCGTCCTAACCAAAACCGTCAAAGACCGATTACAGAAGAGACTCTCCCAAAGACAACGTCAGAAGAACAGATGTCGGAAAACTAGAAGGCGTCCTCGTCGCGGGGCAGACCGAGGACAAACGCCACCAAAGCCCCAATAATATTAAACTTATTTGTTGACTTGACTACCCCAATACGACTCTGTTGTTCAGAGACAAACGCATTGGTCCATTCCTTTGGAATATCACTTTCCCCTGTACACATTTCCTTACATTGTCTAATGACGTTAGTACCAATCACAACGGGAACCTTAAGACTATACTGTGTTGTTGGCACTACAAGTACAGGTACTTCAACTTCTTTATTGACAAGAAATGGAGAACCCGGTGCGTTGACACAAATACATTGTAGACTTTACCGCCGAAAAAAGGAAAATTTTAGGCTGAAACATTGTGATATTTTTCGTATTTCTGCTCAAAATATAGGTTGTGGGTACTCGTTAGAACCGCCTCATCGAGGCGGTTCTAACGAGTACTCACATTCTAGATTTTAGAGCAAAAATAAGAATATAAGGTTTACCCCTGTAAACACCAGTGAGGTTCAAGGGTTCAAAATTGTATAGGCGTGTTTTCGTGATGAATATCTAAGTTTGAAATAGAAATGAGAGAAAATGCATGGTCGAATATTTTACGTTACGCGTCTCCCTCAGAGTGCAAGGAGTTTGTAAGTATATCAAAGACACGTTTGTGATATACAGACATTGACTAAAGTACAAAGTGGGAAGCTTCAGACATGCTTTATTTATTTCCGGAAATTAATCTTCCAAGACAAGACAAAAATAACACAAGGAAAATGTCTAAACGAATGTATACGCATTTGTCTACGGTCATCAGGTCTGCAACGATGCAGTTTGACCACAGTCGTCATTTTGGGAATCGCACATCGCATGCGTTCAGAGGTCTAGTCCCCCACCCCCCTACTCCACCACCACCACCACCAAAAAAAAAAAAAAAAAAGATGACAGTGGTCAGACTGCATCGTTGCAGACAGTCACAATTTGTACTGATGCTTTGTTTGATTTGAATTTTAACGTCCCCGTCAACACTGTAAAGGTCATTTTGAAGACGTTGCTTCCAATTTTGTGGGACTTTTCCCCTACATTGAGATGAAATGAAATCTCAAGCCCCGCCGTCCAATGAAACCAATAAGGTTTATAAGCATGGACGGACCGACTTGCACCGCATTGCCTTGGCAGGCTTAGATCCTCTAAGCGGTTTACCAGTATACTCGTGTGCGGGTCGGTTTCAGCTCTGCGTGGAAGCATCATGCAGCCCATCTATTTCTTCAAGTCCCGATGGGCGGGGCCCATTGTAATGATGCCCAATTGTGAACCCCTATATTCTGCTACACCAAAATTGTTTTCGGTTAGAATATGTCGAACACTAGCGACAAAATCCCAGCAGTGACGTCACATCAACGTCGGTACAACGTCATGACGTTTATGCAACGTCAAATCAACGTCGGTGCAACGGTCAAATCAACGCCGGTGCAACGTCGTGACGTTGCACCGACTTTGATTTGACGTTGCCCTAGCGACGTGTAATCTTTCAGTTAATTTTCTGATGAAAAATTGTGATATTTCTCTTATTTCCGCTCAAAACATAAATTGTAGATGCTCGTTAGAACCGTCTAATTAAGGCGATTCTGACAAGTACCCACAACCTATGTCTTGCAGCAGAAATAGGAAAATATTTTAACCCCGTAAACCCCACCTTTCTCCATATAATGTGGGATTTAGTGAACTTTTACCCGACATTGAGATGAAATGACATCTCAAGCCCTGCCACCCAATGAACCCAATGGTTTATAAGCATTTATAAGCCTGGGCAGGCTTAGATCCTCTAAGCGGTTTACAAGTACTTATGTGCGGTCGGTTTCAGCTCAGCGTGGAAGCATCATGCAGCCCATCTATTTCTTCAAGCCCCGATGGGCGGGGGCCTACATTGAAATTCCGCTATTAAAAACCACCTAAAATTACGACTAATTCTGCTTTTAAAAGCTTATTTTAAAGGTGGCACTTAATCTTTCTTCCTGTTTGCTGGCCACAGTGTCCTCTGGCCAGAGAACACCTTTGGGATTGATTGTTCAAAAGTGGTCTTAAGGACAACTTTTGAACAGTCCCAAAGTTGGCCTTAATAGAGGAATTTTACTTCTCTGATGAAAATCCGTGATATCTTTCTGATTAATACTGCAAACAAAAGTTGTTGGTGCTCGTTAGAACCGCCTCATTGAGGCGGTTCTAACGAGTACCCACAACCCATGTTTTCGAGCAGAAATAAGAAAAATAATGTACACCCCCGTAAACCCCAAGATTTCTCTGCATTAAGTGGAGTTTCGTGGGGTGTGCATTTCACGGACTTGTTCACGTGATGCCTGGTCAGAGAACACCTTTGGGACTGTTCAAAAGTGGTCTTAAACAGACCACTTTTATACAGTCCTAAAGGTGGTCTTAATAGAGGAATTTTACTATATTGAGCTATTGAATTTGAATACTTCTGGCTCCAGGTTTTTCATCAAATGTGGCAATACATGAACACACCCGTGCGACATCGTTCCCTTTTTCACATCTCCAAAATGGTAGACTAGCTACTAGTCGGATATCATATTTTAAAGTTAATTCTATATATATATATATATTTTTTACTTCTTTTTCCCTCTCTGATAGCAACTTGTTTTATCTTGGCATTGTACTAGACCTTGATGTCTGAGACAAGATTAATGTCTAACAAGGTTTCATATTTGATAAAAACACACAGGAAAGTTGGCCATTGGTCAATATGGCATCAAGGTCTAGGAGCTAGACTACCAAAATGGCTACTTCTCTAATGAAAATCCGTTATATCTTTCTGATTAATACTGCAAACATAAGTTGTTGTACTCGTTAAAACCCCACAACCCATGTCTTGTAGCAGAAACAACTGCGAAAAATAATGTATACCCCCGTAAATCCCAGTTTTCTCTGCATAAAGTGGGGTTAAGTGGGGTGTTCAACTCACGAACGTGTTCACGAAATGGAATGACAGTTGCGAACCTAGGCATCTTCTTCTTCTTAGCCCCCGCCAATCGAGGCTTGAAGAAAGAGATGGGCTGCATGATGCTTCCACGCAGAGCTGAAACCGACCCGCACACGGGTACTGGTAAACCGCTTAGAGGATCTAAGCCTGCCTAGGCAATGCGGTGCAAGTCGGACCGTCCATGCGTTAAAACCTTATTGTTTCATTGGGCGGCAGGGCTTTTCATCTCAATGTCGGGTAAAAGTCCCGCAAAATTGGAAGCAGCGTCTCCAAAATGACATTTACAGTGTTGACGGGGACTTTAAACCTCAAATCAAACCAAACAAAACTTATGCTTCTTGCCGCGCATGGTTCAGGGATGATTACGAGCATGAATAATGCATAAAAATAGCTGTGTTTCTACTAACATGCTGAAAATGTTTTCGGTCAGTAGGTAGGAGAAACTTTTTTATATTATCTTATTTTTTCCACACCCCTCCCCCCCCCCCCCCCAAAAAAAAAAAAAAAAAAACAACAAAAAAACAGGGTCATCCTGTATTTTTATGTGTTTTTGTACAAGTTTTTTGTTAATAAAATTGTCATGTTCTGTCTTGAACAAAAACTACAAAAATGTACTTTAAACGCGAAATTACTATGGGAAAATGAAAAGACCACGCTGGGTAGGGTCGGAAATAGAAAATGGTAGCGTCGGTGTTCAAACTTTTATTTTGTTCTTCTGTGGAGTTGGTTGGGGGTGGGGGGTATGAAGCAGGGTCGGTCGGGTAAGCGAAACACGGCTATTTTTAGGCCTAACGGTACATAGTTCATCCTCCAATCGTCTCGGTTACATGGTCTTTAAAAATAATACCAGCTATAGCCTATAGCTGCAAGCTGTTATATCATATGGGCCCCGTCAAGCGATTTTGGTACTTATCACCTATGCGAGCAGCCGCGCAGTCTCGCCAGAACCTTCGCTGCTCGCTCATGCAAGCAGTGAATCAAGAGGAACCTTCAGACAGAAAGCCATATCCCTGGCCCCTCTGCCTGGCTTGGCATGCGCAGTTAAAATTTGTCATGACGGAATGCTCGAAGACACAAATTCGCTTGGCGGGGCTCATATGAGTTTTATTGGGGCGATTGCCCCATAGTATTTAAAAAACAAAAACAAACAAAAACACTGATTTGGGTACTACGTTTCGCATTAATGCATACGATCTAATCACCAAGCAAAAGACACCGTGAGAAAATAAAGCCCCGTTTCATAAGTTCCTCATAAAATGAAACATGCAACCGATGGAAATAATTATTATAACTTGAATAAATTTTTTCGACGATCGCACCTGTCCTCCTTTACTTTCCAGTCACTTTACCATTACAGGTAAAGCCCTCAACTTCATTATGCATTATCAATTTTGCATCTCTATGTTTAAACTCAGATTCAGGTGGAGAAGGTGCATAGGACAGCTGCTCGATGGGCCTGCCGGCGATGGCGAATTAGAAGTAGCGTCGGTGACATGCTCAATGAGCTAGAGAGGCCGTCCGTAGCGGCCCGTCGTGAGCGGTTCTCTTTAACCTTCTTCTGTGAGATACACCCTCATACAGTGTCTATTGATAAAGATAGGTACCTGATCCCTGCAACAGCGTCAATACAAACAAGGGCATCAAAAGTAAACAAATCACAATATCATAGGTAGTCGTCCTCCAGCGATGCCCTGAAAAATAGTCTTCCCTCTTCTGTGGTGAATGCCAAAACCGCAGAGGAGTTCAAAGCCCGTACAGTATAAACGCCCATAAATCACTTCACACAATCGATAGATCTATCTAATATCTACAGTTTTTGGTAAAATATTGAGAAAAAAAAATAAGAACAATATTAAAAGTGGTCCACAGGTTGCAGAATATAGCTATATTTGACAAAATACAACTGGTAGGTGTTTATATACGCCAGTTAACACAGGTAAAACGGCCGGTCAAAGGGAATAAATCGAAGCCTATCAAAAACGGAATATCGATAACATGAGTGACAGTTCCTGAAGTACGATAATTCCTGGAAGTGAGAGGCCACGTGTTATGCGTCTGATCTGGGTCCGGCAATGTTTGCAAATGTCCCCACAAAAGGCATATATTGGTTAATGGGGTATTTATATGAATATATTTTGTTTCCAGAGACCTAATAGTTAAGAGTCAGCACCTTAGACATGTGAACATAAAGGTAGCAATTATACCACCGGCCTGGGTTGCTCAGTCGGATCCGCGTCTGACTTATGACCAGGAGGACGCGGGTTCGATATCTGCCGGGGTCGGCAACATTCTGTCTTGGAGATTAATCAGTAAATCTTTTCCACGGTGATTCTCTCCCTTTCGTTGATTCATGAATGGCAAGTGGCAGTTTCTGCTGAAAGAATGTGCACTGTACTGGTTTACCGCTTATGTATAAGCCTGTGCAGGAAAAACGTGGCTAGATAAACTGACGAGCTCAAAAATGACCTATAGAGCGTTGACTTGGTCGTTAAACTCCAATATAAATTTATTCAGTGTGTATACTTGCTAGTATACTTGCTAGTTACCATTAAAAATATAAACTTTTTTTTTTCGAAAATTGGAAATAATTAAAAGAAACACGAACAACAGTGGAAAAAAGTTGGGTGACCAAACAGTCCCTTTATATCAGGTGTAGTAAACGTCTGATGTAAAGGTTTATGCTTTGGAAAAATGAAATTCACCAAAGGAATTAAAACATCGAGTGTTAAAATTTTCTAGACCAGATTAACTAGTTTCGACAAAGGTTTCACCTTCCAATATATTTAAAGCCCATTTGGACAATTAAAAAGATCATCCATAGTTTTTCATGCATAACATGGGCAGGATTCCTAAGAAGCTGTCTGAATATCTTCGAGGGATCAGGCAAAGGTTATTGCAATGAAATAAACATACATGGTCGTCATTCTTGCATTTCCTACGACATACTGTGACGAAAACGCCCTTCAGTTTCCATATCGCCTCTTCAGATGCAGCCTCTAAACTAACAGGGCATGGCGGCTAATTCAAAACGTTGTTAAAACGATAACGTCTGTTCCGCCCGCAATACTTAACAAGAGGCCCATGGGCCACCATGCTCACCAGAGCTCAGGTGGGCACTGCCCAATGACAGCCATGTGTTTTAACATGATATAATTTTAATCTACCAAATGAACCCCCATGTCCAAATGAGCACCCATGGGATCTCAGTATCTGAAACATTAGGCCTTTTATGAAGTAGAGGGGTGGGGCATGGACCCAATGGAGCCCTGGTTGGTATCACTAAATGCGTCTTATCATAAGGATCAAGAATATTTATGGTTTAGCAGTGGGGATCTGTAAGGCCACTAAAGTGGTAGGGGGGTTTGGGCATGCCCTGTTGATCCCTGGAAAGCCAAAGATTATTGTCCCTAAATGTGTCTTATCATAAGGACCAAGTATATATATTGGTTTAGGGTTGGGAATCTGAACGGTTTCTGAGATTTGAGGCCCTTTTATGAAATGGAAAGGATAGGAATGGCGCCTGCGGACCCACCTACAGTAGATGTGCTTATTATGAGGAACAAGAACATATATGATTATGGGTGGGGATTTGAATGGTTTCTGAAATATATAGCCTTTTATGAAGAGGAAGGGCGGGGCACATTGCCTCAGCACAAAGAGACCCCCAGTATGGTGTGATTGAACGAGTCTTATCATAAGGAACAAGTATATGATTTAGGGGTGGGGATCTGAACTATTTCTGAGATATATGGCTTTTAATGAAGTAAAGCTATGGGGCATGGAACAAGAATAAATATGGTTTAGGGGTGGGGATCTGAATGGTTTCCAAGATATTGGGCCTTTTATTAAGTGGAGGGGTGGGGCATGGCCTCGGAGCATCCCTGAGCACCCCCAGGTTGTGTCACTGAATGCGTCTTATCAATACGAACAAGAATAAATATGGTTTATGGGTCGGGTTTCTGTGATATATGGCCTTTTATGAAGTGCAGGGGGTGGGGCATGGCCCCGGCACAACCAGGGGGACCCTTAGGTTGGCATAAAACCATATGGCTGAGAGAAGTTTACTCAAGTAACATTTCTATAAAAGTTTTGTAAAACTATCTGCAATGACTTGGCAGTAAATGCTATTTTCCCCATTATAAGTCTATGGAAACTCTAAGTTGCCATAGCAACCAAACTAATGAGCCGATTTTCATAAAAACACAAACTTTCAATCCCTATTGCCGAAGGATGCTACAGATAAAATTTTGACCCAATCGGCCCAGTGGCTTCAGAGGAGAAGATGTTTAAAAGTGTTGACACAGACGACGACGATGGACAACTGCCTATCCTATAAGCTACCCCGGAGCCTTCGGCTCTGGTGAGCTAACAATGCTACGTTTACGGGGACAACGTTACATAGCTCTAACGTGTAACGCAAACAAAGCAAAATAGAAGTTTAGGCAATGATCAGGAATCGATACAATTAACCTACAGCTCCCACCAGAGACACCAAGGGAAAGAAACACAAACACGAAACAACAGACCCCAATGGAAACACCAACAGCGGAAAGCCAAAAGGACAGCTCCTTTCCCACAAAATGGCCAATAGGCTATCCAAAATAAAATAACACAAGCGACACAAACACCCTAAGACAAACCTTAACAAAAATAAACCGCAACAGAAGAACAGCCTCGATAGCGCAGTGGTTAACGCGTTCGACTTATGATCGAGAGGTTGTGCGTTCGAACCGGCCACCGGTATCGAGGTGTGTCCGTGGGCAAGACACGTAATGACACTGCTCCACTCCACCTAGGTGTAAATGGGTAGCAGTGGTGTAAAAGCCACTGCCTCTCTCTCGCGCGCGTGAAAACACCCGGAATGAGTGTTCGAGAGCGATTCAATAAGCTTGCAGCTTTCATCGCGGTCGAACTAAATTAAATTAGTATAAACTAAGAACGGCCACGGAAAGGCCTCGGAGCGGTCATACATGGTCGTCATTCTTGAACCTCCCCGGAACGGCCAAAGGGTTTTTTATTGACACGCCGTCTGGTCCATAATAGCTGCAAAAAGCTGTGTTTATTGGATTTAATGCTAAAAGATGTTCTTTATGAGCCTTAAAAACACCAGCCAGGCGCTAAATTTGCCTAACCGGCTATCCAAACATCATAAGCTATTGCCCCATCATTCGATTTAAATATCATAATAATCAGGATCTGAGAGCAAGCAGTAGTGCTTGTCTAGCAGTTTTCTCCCGTAATATGATATTGTTTTAACGATCTTTAGTTTTCCATAAAAAAATCCCGAAGAGTCATGCTGTGAAGCCAACAATTGTTAAATGGTGCATATGCAAAGTTTCTGTAAAGATAAAGAAGCTTCATCTAACGTCGCATATCCGAAACAAGTAACATAAGCTCTGTAGCTTTTATTGCGACAAAGAATCCTTTAAAATACTTACCTGCCTTCATTTATTTTCTGGGAACTTCCTGATAATGCGAGTGCAATGAGCCCTTCCCGGTTCGATTATTTCGACAGCTGAATGTGCTGATGATTGTGTAGCAAAATTTACCTCTTTAGTTAGAGCTAGGGACAAACTTCCCACATCACAGGTCCTGGTGTATGAATGCCATTTGAATTGTCACCAGTAACAATTCTGATTCCTATGAATAGTACATGGATAAAATCGATACCGACGACATTTATTGCTACAGCACCTATAAACCGTACCTGGATAAAAAAAAATACCGACGACTTGTTTGCTACAGCACCTATAAACAGTACCTGGACAAAAACAATACCGACGACTTTTATTACTACAGCACCTATGAACAGTACCTGGATAAAATCAATATCGACGACTTTTATCACTACAGCTCTTATAAACAGTATTGGATAAAAACAATACCGACGACTTATATAACTACAGCTCCTATGAACAGTTCCTAGATAGAAACAATACCGACCACTTTATATTTCTACAGCACCTATGAACAGTACCTAGATAAAAACAATACCGACGACTTTTATTACTACAACACCTATGAACAGTACCTGGATAAAACAATACCGACGACTTTTATTGCTACAGCACCTATAAACTGTACCTGGATAAAAACAATTCCATGACTTTTATAACTACAGCACCTATGAACAGTACCAACGACGACTTTTGTTACTACAGCACCAATGAGAAGTACCTGGATAAAACAATATCGACAACTTTTATAACTACAGCACCTATAAACAGTACCTGGATAAAAATAATACCGACTAGCCTGGCCTGAACTGGCCGATTATCAAAATATATCGTCCATGTAACATTTTACATATAAATCGATTGATTAATAATTACATATAGAGGTTACCTCTAGAATTTGATTAAGTACGAAACTAACATCAACAATTCTACGAAGCGCATTGAAGAAATATACACTAAATAAAATTCCTATATAAAGACCACCTTTGGGACTATTCAAAAGTGGTCTTGAAGACCACTTTTGAACAGTCCCAAAGGTGGTCTCTGACCACAGGACAGAGTAGGCAAAAAAGACAAAGAAAGAATAACTGCAATCTACAAAATAAGATTGAAAACTATAAGACGTAATGGTTTTATCCTGTCAGACCGTCAGTTTCGGAAAATTCAAAATCCGTAGATGCTAGGAACTCGAAACTCTTATGGGTTGTGCATTAAATGCTATTTTGTATTCTCTGCCTGACTTCTCTTTTCAGAACTGTGTCCCTTTTAGAATTAATGCAATGCACTGTCATCGGGAATCTTCTTATAAAATTTGAGCTCATCTCTTGGCATTTGACATCCTCTAGGACCAATACGTAAGTGTCCTAGCTACGTTTCGATGTCATTTTGCCAATATTTCACAGACATGTCTGACTATGTGACTGAAGGTAACAGACATAAATGCACAGTGTATAGGATCTTAGTGCCGGTTTAATTAAACGCTACTGAGCAATCTGCCAGCAGCTACATAACTCGTATACTTGTTCCATTTTGTTTGAAGAAAACGGTTTGCGACTCTTAAACATATAATTATCATTTATTGAGTCATTGGTAATATCGTTGTGCGCGTTTTATGAAATAGATCAGCTCTAGGTGTGATTTGCTGAATGATAAATCACAGTTTGGAGGTCAGTTGTAAAGTAGATCAAATCACAAGGGCATAGTAGCGCTCCTAATTTGATCTACTTTACAACTGACTTTCAAGTTGTGATTTTACTCAACAAATCACAAACTAATGCCGATCTATTTTGATTCTAACACGCTGAAAATCGGCAATAATGTTGTTTATTTCAAACTTCACAAATTTTCACCGTTGTTAGAAGAGTTCCCGCAAAAATATTGACTGTAACACTTGTATTCTACTCAAAGTTTGATAGGGATTACTTTTTAATGCAACACATTTTTTGGATAAATTAATCAGCTGAATCCAAATTTGATATATAATGATAGAAAACAGATCCTTCACAAAGACTAGCGATTAATTTTGTTAATTGGCACTGCATATAAGCGTCTTGGCACCCACAAAATTTGCCGTAACACGGATTTTTCACAAATTTCAAAATTTGTTTAGACAAACGTGCTAATGATGTCTATGGCGTCCACTGACGGGCATCAATTACAGATCGACATCGGCTGCGCATGGGAGCCGGACAAAAGGTCCCATGGACAAAACGTCCCATGCCATTTTTGACCAGGTGGACAAAATGTCCCACATCATTATATCAGGATGGACAAAACGTCCCACATCATTTTTTTAGGGTGTACAAAACGTCCCACATGGTTTTGACAGGGTGGACAAAACGTCCCTTGCTATTTCGACAGGGTGGTCCCATATTCATTTAGAAGGTAAGTTTAATTCTCTAATAGGGAATAATTATACTTAATAAAAATCCGTATGAAAACCATCAGTCATCAGAAGAGACTCAAGACCCTGTGTACACAACTGGTGAATGGAAAGAAAAATGTGTCAGAATTTCTTGATGCTATTGGTCAGTGTATCAGGATGAAGTAACTGTGAAACAATAATGTGTGGGACTTGAGATATTAATAGCTTTTCGGTATTTTTATACAACATATTTTTCAGTATTTTTATATATGCTGATATATCCAGTAATAAAATAATGGGTGAATATTGTGTTTCAGATACTATTATGTTATTGTTTCAAATGGTAACAGAGTAAGTTAAGTTGTACACATTTTCTTATATGTGCTATTATCATATTTTTTAATGTAAAAATTGTGCTCTTAACCATGTGCTCTTTAATGATTGTGTTAGCATATTCATGTTGTTTTTTTATTTTTAAATAAAAGCATCTAACTATTTTTCAACATTCATTTTTGTAGTTTTCATGGGAGTATCTTGATGCATACCCTTCCAAATCCCTTCCTCCTCCCTAACACCGCCTCAAGAATATGGGACGTTTTGTCCACCCTGTCAAAATAACATGGGGCGTTTTGTCCACCCAGTCGAAATCGCGTCGGACGTTATATATACCCTGAAGAAATGATATGGGACGTTTTGTCCACCCTGAAATTTGACGTGGGACGTTTTGTCCACCTGGTCGAAAATGGTATGGGACGTTTTGTCCATGGGACGTTTTGTCCTACATTCCATGCGCATGCTCGTAATCAGAGTCTGTATCCGGTTTTGTGGAATCAGCCTCCATTCAGCAACTGATGCATCTCTGAGCTCCTGTAAAGTCCTCGGCTGCACAGGCCGGGCTGAAACAGCACGCTGTAGCACGTCCCACGAATGCTCATTCGGATTTAAGTCCGGTGGTCGAACAGACCAGTCAAAACGAACGATTGTCTAGCGTTCCAGATAGGCATCAGTGACGTGGACAAGTTGGGGCCGGGCATTTTCGTCCATCAGAATGACGTCCAGGCCGATAGCACCGGCATTTTGTCTCACAAAATCACTGCCGTTAATGTTCCGTTTTCAACGACGTACAAGTCAGTTTTATCGTTCACGCTTATTGAAGCCCAAACCATGACTGATCCCTTTCCATAGCGATCATGCTCTGCCACATTCAAGTCATCGAATAGCTCTTAAGACATTCGCAACATTAATTGACGCTTAACAGTGAAGTCTAGATAGAATGTGGACTTATCAGTAAACACTACTGGCGTCCAGTCACGAATCGTCAACCTGACGCAAGTTTTGGCAAAGTCCAAACGGTCTTACACGTGCTGTGTCGTCAACGGAACACATACAGCAGGCACTGCAGTAAGTCCCGACTAGTGGAGCCTGTTTCTGACAATTTGTGTTGAAAATCGTAATCGAGTTCCTTCCTTAAACTCGTTATTCAAACGCGTAGCTCTCAGGAACCGTTAACGTCGAGACTGAATCAACAAGATACGGTCCTGACGTTGAGTCGTAGGCCTTTCTCGACCCCTGTCGTGTCTATGTGAAGGATTTCCGTGGTTAAGATGCTGACTCCACATTCGGAAAATACGCTCTGAGACACATTCAGAATCCCAGCAATATGGCGTTAAGAGACTCCAGATTCAAACATTACGACGCCACAGTTCATTTCTTCGGGGCTCAGACCGTTTCTTAACTGTCCCTTAGATATTTTAGAGTTTCACAAATCAAATGAAATCCTTTTTACGCCTCGGTTAAGGAACACTGACAAGTTTAGTTTTTCTGTTGGAATGCGGTATTGTGCAAGATTTTTGGAGTCCATGAATTCATTTGGGAAGAGTGAGAAGTGCGTACTTTCGTGAGTACTGAATTGCACATGAGTGTTGGCTAAAGATATTTATCAATATACGGAATACAAATTCTGGCATGAAATTTAAACTTTTTTAGTGCAAAACTTTGGTGTATAAAAAGTGATCCCTATCAAACGCTTTTGGTGCGATAATAAGAGAATACCAGGTGAGTGTCTTTAGATATCAAGTTTATCAGGTAAGGCTTTGAGAACGCTTGTAGAATCGCGAGGCTTGTCGAGCTATTCTACATGCGTTCTCGAAAGCTGAGCCTGATAAACTTGATATCAAATGATACGAATCTGGTATTCTATTTATCAGTTTATCCCCTTGTACACTCTTAAATTGGCAATTTACGATCAGTACCAGCTGACCATATTTTTCATATGATATTTTAGTCAAGCAAATTTTACATTTTTCCCAGTAACAATAACATTTTTTGTCATTTTTCCAGTAGTCCAGTCAATTAATAAAAGTGCGAAGTCACGTTGACGTGATAAAGCTCACTTGTCCTGAGATAGCACATCTTTATCAGGTCAATGCGTTACAAAGCAATGTATATATAGGGGGTAACTGATAAAGTGACGTTACACTGTCTAATGTCAAAGGATCTACGATAGACGTCATAAATTGGCAGCTTTTAATGACGACACTCGGCACGCTCTTCCGCCCCGTGATGTATTGCATAATGAAACATAGTTCCTTCCAATTGTCTGTATAGTTGCGCTGTGTTAGAATTATCTTTAGGTATTCGCCAAAAATTATGACGGAGTCTGACCACAGTTGTCTATTTGTTTTTCAGTATTCTCCCTAATATGATTAAAGATTTTAATGATCTGTTGACCAAGTCGTTAGTTTTGAACAACTGGAACGAGGCATTGCAATGGTTTATTAGTTACCCCCCCCCCACCCCATCATGCATATATTGCATTGTAACGCATTGGCCTGATAATGATATGCCGTCTTAGGACAAGTGAGCTTTATCACGTCAACGTGACATTGCACTTTTATGAATGAACCGGACTACTGGAAAATTACAAAAGATGTGATTGTACCTGGGAAAAATGTCAAAATTACTTGAAATAAAAAATATCATAGGACAAACATGGTCAGCTGATACTAAATATATCGACCACCAGAATGCTTGGACGCACTGAGGACTATCAATAATTGGCCGTAAATTGCCAATTTTAGAGTGTATGTACAAGGGGATAAACTGATAAATACAATACCAGATTCGTGTCATTTGATTTCAAGTTTATCAGGCTCGGCTTCGAGAACGCATGTAGAATCGCTCGGCAAGCCGCGCGATTCTACAAGCGTTCTCGAAGCCCTGCCTGATAAACTTGATATCAAAAGACACCAACCTGGTATTCTCTATATCATTAGGTCTCCGAGCCTGGCTCGGGTCACGTGTGAGACGCCAAGTTCTGCAACGGAAGGTCATGTGGTTTTTCTGCGGACACTCCGGTTTTCGACCACCTCTGAAAAAATAATCGGCTCGATATAAGTGAAACAAGCTTGAAGGACAGTAAAGCAGCACCCCCTCCTCCCCACACACAAATGCAATAGACCTATCACGAAGCACGAATTTGATTCAAATCAGCCGTGGTCATCGACCTATCGGTTTGCGAGCCGCCATAGTTTCTAAGCGTGTGCCAGAGCAGACTAATCACATGATTCACCAGTGACGTCAGCGACGGCCCTTCAAACTACGAAGGTCCATGTTGCCATATCCTATCGGTGTTTCAGAAGTTTTACAGAGAATACGGCATCTGATATTTGAAAATTTTCCACACTATTGCCTGGAAACTAAAACACGTTTTATCATAAAATACCCAAAGGTACAGCTACAATTAAAACATCTTTATATGACGATATTTGCTAAGATTAATGCTCAGGGGTACGCTTTTAAATAAATGAGCCATCGCGTGAGAAAAGCGTTCTAATCGCATAGATAAGCAGCAAAGGTTCAGGCGAGACTGCGCGCATGCGCGCAGTCTCGCCAGAGCCTTTGCTGCTCAGGGACATATAGAAGAGACCGCAAAGTGGGTTCACACAAACGACCACGTGTCTCTACCCTATTAGTTGTCTGCGCATGCGTATTTGAAGAACATAAACCGGAGAGTTCTAAGGATCCCTTTAATCGTGTCTAGGCTTAAATTTATTTCCTTTTTTCTTATGGCTTCATTTCTTGAATATCCTTTGGGGAGAAATCGCATTTGCGTAGGTAGTTATGAATTAGGTAGTTCTAAAACATTTCAATGTAACAGGAGGCAACTCATGCAGAAAAAGTACAGCAAGGTTAACTATTGATTTGGAACACAGGTGTAAAACATTTCTGCTTTTCCCAAGCCAAAGTATAGACTTAATGGCACGGACCCCATAGGAAATATGCCATTTGGCTTTATGGGCAGGTCATACGCTTTTAATAAGAGCACCGCATGCGGGTGCCAACGCTCGGCTGCAGCCCCTTTTCATAATGAACAACTAGTCCGAGTTTCAAGTAAACATGTTCAGTAATGACAGAGATATAACAAAGTTTTTGCACGACGACAACGCCGCAGACGAAAATGTCCAAGGTTTTGCACGACGACGACGCCAGAGCTATGACAATACCTCGTCGTTTTCTCCGAAAACAGCCGAGCTAAAAATGTGATATGTGGGTAAGGGTGCAGAGTTTCCAAAATTTATAAATTCTAGTGCAAAGTTTAATGTGATAAACTGCTTTTAAAAACCTACTTAACCATTATATAGTTGTTTATGATTTAAGTGTGCCCATGGTTTTATTTATTTATTTTTTTTTTGTTAATCTCATTTGTTTCTATGTACATATACTAGTTGATCTTAATTCCTAAATGATCTTAATTGTTCCTTTTTAAGGAAGGGAAATACAGCGGTTTTTAAAAGAGCTATTTGCACGGAAGTTGTGCTTATTCAGCATAACACACGCGTGTATGATAATCCAATACTTTTTTATGTCCAATTCAAGGATGTCAGCTTGAATTCGTTAACTCCTGTGATTTAGGCTAGCAGTGCGTACAGTAAAATAACAATATTAAGAACACCTTTGGGAACAGTCCTAAAGGTGGTGTCCCACTAGAGCACCCTTTGTTTGTTTGATTTGAGGTTTAACGTCCCCGTCAACACTGTAAAGGTCATTTTGGAGACGTTGCTTCCAATTTTTTTCGGGACTTTTACCCGACATTGAGATGAAATGGCATCTCAAGCCCTGTCGCCCAATGAAACCAATAGGGTTTATTAGCATGGACGGTCCGCCTCGCACCGCGGTTCCTGGACAGGCTTAGATCCTCTAAGCGGTTTAGAAGTACTAGTGTGGGGGTCGGATTCAGCTCTTGCAGCCCATATATTTCTTCAAGCCCCTATGGGCGGGGGCCGACTAGAGCACCCTGGATGTTAAAAAAAAACAAAAAAAAAACACACACACACAAAGAAAATATACCAGAAAACTTCGAAATATGCTTTGAAAAGCATAATTTGTCTTAATTCCAGGTGCTTTGATTCGATGCCACTTTCTGTGATTCGGTTATTCTTTGAAAGTGTCCTTCTTATTGTGTGCTCTGCATATACATGTGTGGTTAACCCTTGTCCTGCTGAATATTCATATATGCCACACCCACTACCGATTATCAACCAATCAGATTACTTGATGCAAATTATTGCAACAAATTCATAATCTGAATGACAAACAATGTAGATCCTGATCAGATGGCTTCTTCAGAAGCCATCTGATCTGGATCTACATTGTTTGAAAGATAAGACATATCCGGGATCAGCAGGACAAGGGTTAAAGTACAACACCAAGACAGATATGCCCCACCCGATCACAGCATCTACATTTACTTGGCGTTCGACACAAATAAAAATCTTGCGAAACACGCGCGAAAACAGCAGGACAATTGCAAAAAGTTGTATACTAATTTCCATTGCATAATTCCATTCCGTGCACGACATACATTTTTTCCACTTTGACAGCCGACAGGCTCATTTCCAATTTCCTGGATGTCAGGCGCGTTTTATTTGTTGTAGGTTTAGCGAATGTTCCTGTATTTCTAGCAAAACAGTGTATCCCAGGGTTTTCGCCAACCAATGATTATCGATCGACTCGAAATAAGTGAAATAATCTCGAAAAGACCGTAAAAAGTAGTATAGGCGCCTCTTTGGCCCAAATGACGTCACAAGACGGGGCGACAAGATGGCCGCCATTTTGACCCTCGATGACCTCGCGAGGGTCGCTCCACGGGGTGTGCGACCGAAATGGCCGCCATTCCTGACCCTCGCGGAGGTCGCCGGATGACCTTTGAGGGATTTAGGACCAAGATGGCCGCCATGTCGCATGACCGTAGAGGGGTCGCCGGATGAGGGGGCGAAGCGTTGGCGAGCGAGATGGCCACCATAAGTTGGATGACGCGTTTAGTGGGAAACGCCCTAGACCAAGGGAAGGTAGCGTCCCGTCCTAGGGCACGAGCGTCTTCTATATACAGGCTTGTCTTCAAGGGGCGGTGGGGTGACCCCTTTTTTACTAATTATCGAACATACACCGACTGATCAATCCGTATAATTTCTGAAGGAAGATGGCGGCCTGGTGACTGTTTAGGCAGAGACACCATATCCATCAGATCCGTATCTCACATGCTGTCCAGCCCTTCGACAATCACTCTAGATTTCCGGAATCTCCTTCTGGCCCCATCTCGTAAGCGAGTAGGCGTCCTGTTTTTGAAGCCATTTTACCTCGATCCGAGCCATATGGAACCGGATAGGAGTGGTGAAGCTCGAGCCCTTCTTCTTCTTTTGACTAAATTAGATGCCAAAATATTTAGCAGACGACACAAAAATAATAACTCACATTATTTAGCCTACTCCCTTTGCTGCCTCGTCACTAAATGATTGAAGAATGGCTAAACTCTTCGTTAAATATGTCGGCTGACCCTAGATGACCTTTCAGACCGGTGTAGGTCTTCACCACTAACTATCGGAAAATGGAACACTCCGTACTTATTAGGCGAGCCCATTGTCATACATGGGTTAGACCATTTACGATAATAGAACGTGGATCTATAATGAGAAAAATATTTGCCCATTCCGCACTCATTACGACCACTCACCATTTCAAGCCTAACGTCCTATAAATGGAACGAGGCAAACGGCGTAGATCCTGATGACATGACCCTAGGGGAAACAGTACGGGCTACGACCCATTATACGGGAATGTCTTGAATCATGACTTTTTTTTCATGAAATGAGCAATAGGCCTAAAATCGTATCGGTCAGTTTTTATCGCGTTACAGCGCTGAGTCATTAAATTCGACACCATTTCAAGCCTAAATGGCATAAAGATAAATACGCTGTTTTTTTTTCTAACTTCGACTAGTTTATTTTATATATATCGCCATTGTCTAAATACCCCAGCAAGACGGAAAATTCTCTCTGTCGTAGATGAAAATTAATGATAAAAAACATTCGCCCCATTTTCGCCCTTTGAATTATCTTCACTCGTCTAAGAAACACATTGGACTTAAATGATTTTATGTCAGTCACAACCACCACCACAGCCACCACCACCACCACCACCACCACAGCCACCACCACCACCACCACCACAGCCACCACCACCACCACCACCAACACAGACACCACCACCACCACAACCACCACCAATGACCAGTGCATCTCCTTTCAATTCGTTTAATAATGATACTGGTCCCTCTTCGTCCTGACTCGCTCACAATATAACGCTGTATAAATCTTTGCGATGTTGTTTTTCGCATACTTCTATCAATCGTTCAGCCGTTTGATGACCTTTATGTATTATAACAAATATTTTCTCAATTTCGATACACGTTTTCCGCATATGCCTAGTGGCCCTTTTCGGGGGACATTTGCAAACAGTGCGGGCCCAGATCAGACACGGCGTTCGATGTAGGTCTTGACAACACCTACACCACCATAGCCAACACCACCACCACAGCCACCACCACCGCCACCACCACCACCACAGTCACCACCACAGCCACCACCACCACCATCACCACCACTACAGCCGCCACCACCAGCACCGCCACCAACACCGCCACCACCAGCACCGCCACAAACACCACCACAGCCACCACCACCATCACCACCACAGCCACCACCACCACCACCACCACAACAGCCACCACCACAGCCACCAACAATGCCCAGTGAATCTCCTTTCAATTCGTTTAATAATGATACTGGTCCCCCTTCGTCCTGACTCGCTCACAATATAACGCTGTATAAATCTTTGCGATGTTGTCTTTCACATACTTCTATCCATCGTTCTGTAGCCTCTCTGGCTTCTCTTCGCAACTGATGACATCTTAACCACCAACACAACTCGTCTAATATCACCAGTGTCATACACACGAGTCCATACATTGTTCGCATATAGGTTCTCTCCGGGTTTTTAAGTGTTTTTGGATCAAATGTTCTCACAAAATTATTGGATCCTGCCCCAGAAGCTGACCATGCGTGGCATTTTCTCTTCCTCTAGCGCTTTATAATGTCAGAAACCTTCCCAGAGAGCGCCGTGTTTTCTCTATGAGGATTCGTTTGAGAATGAAGTTTTTTACTACAACGTTCATGCTTTCTTCGCAGATTTCAAAACGAGGCTGTCATTTGTTCACAGCATATGTCGGTTATTAATAACAACCAATCGGTATGTGTCGTAGTCATTGTTAACATAGATTTTACTTATTAGAGTTCATTGTCTGATAGGAGAGCGAAGGTCGGGTATGTCGTTTAAGGATATAAGTATTGGTTTTTATACCTATGGGCCATTCGACAAGACAATTCGAAGGCGATCGTATCTGTATGAGGTAAAAAAACCTATGAGGTATAAAAACCAATACTTATACTCGCTGAAAGATATTGATTGGACGACTACTTATAAACTTTTATCGACTTGTCAGATCTATATACAAAATCAATATCTTTCAGCGAGTATAAGTATTGGTTTTTATACCTATGGGCCATTCGTCAAGACAATTCCAAGGCGATCGTATCTGTATGAGGTAAATGTCACTTTTCCGATATTTAAGTAAAGACTTATTCGCGGTGTAAAAGGTAATGTAAGCCCCCGCCCATAGGGGCTTGAAGAAATATATGGACTGCATGATGGTTCCACGCAGAGCTGAATCCGGCCCGCACACTAGTACTGGTAAACCGCTTACAGGATCTAAGCCTGTCCAGGAACCGCGGTGCGAGGCGGACCGTCCATGCTAATAAACCCTATTGGTTTCATTGGGCGACAGGGCTTGAGATGTCATTTCATCTCAATGTCGGGTAAAAGTCCCACAAAGTTGGAAGCAACGTCTCCAAAATGACCTTTACAGTGCTGACGGGGACGTTAATCCTCAAATCAAACAAACAGAAAAGGTAATGTATACTTTCGGGGTAATCAAAGTACTGAGAGTACGGTGAGTCGATCGTCTCTGAGTGTGGGTTAGGAAAATAGTCCTGAACTGAGAATCGAACAGTTCGTTCAACTTTTAGCGAGCACAGTAGATCTGATCAGACATCGCTTTATGTGGCGTATGATTACGAAGATTCTGCTTGCAAAGTGCACGAGCACAGTCCACCCCACGCCCTACCCCCGCCCCGCCCATCGGGGCTTGAATAAATAGATGGGGCTGCGCGAAGCTTCCTCGCTGAATCCGATCGCACTCCAGTACTGGTAAGGTTCTAAGGCTGTCCGTCCCTCAAAGACATGTTGAAAATCAAAGTACCAACAGTACCGAAGGTCTACGTTATCGTGTATCAGGCGCGCAACGAAAAAATCAAAGTACCAACGGTGCCCCAAATCTTGTAAAAAAAAATCAAAGTACTAAAAACGCCATGAATATTTATATTGAGAAAGGAAACATCTAAGTACTAAAATCACCTTAAATTCTTATATTGAGAAACCCCAAAAATAATCAAAGTACTAACAGTACCCTAACTCCCAATTTAAGGCAGATTACATATATCCATACATCCAAATGCGCGTTGAGGCGGATCATTAAATAAAATAAGGGTTTCGGGATCTCGCCTCGGTGAGGCGGTTCGTAACGCACAAGTTCTTTGCGTTTGTGAGAGGTGGTTCCTCCAAAAGCATGCTGTGGGTGCGCGTTAAAACAGGTTCAATAAGTCTTTTTTTAGTAACTGACGTTTGTTTCTAAAATAACGACCTCATGGAGGTCAAAACATGAGTGAGGCTAAATAGGGTAACTGACGTTTATTTCTAAAAATAGCCACCAAGTACACGCATACATCTATAAACGCACCTAAAAACGAAAATTGCTTCAAACTCTAATTGAATGCGAAAAATTTAAAACGACATACCCGACCTTCGCTCTCCTATCAGACAATGAACTCTAATAAGTAAAATCTATGTTAACAATGACTACGACACATACCGATTGGTTGTTATTAATAACCGACTTATGCTGTGAACAAATGACAGCCTCGTTTTGAAATCTGCGAAGAAAGCATGAACGTTGTAGTAAAAAACTTCATTCTCAAACGAATCCTCATAGAGAAAACACGGCGCTCTCTGGGAAGGTTTCTGACATTAAAAAGCGCTAGAGGAAGAGAAAATGCCACGCATGGTCAGCTTCTGGGGCAGGATCCAATAATTTTGTGAGAACATTTGATCCAAAAACACTTAAAAACCCGGAGAGAACCTATATGCGAACAATGTATGGACTCGTGTGTATGACACCTGGTGATATTAGACGAGTTGTGTTGGTGGTTAAGATGTCATCAGTTGCGAAGAGAAGCCAGAGAGGCTACAGAACGATGGATAGAAGTATGTGAAAGACAACATTGCGAAGATTTATACAGCGTTATATTGTGAACGAGTCAGGACGAAGGAGGACCAGTATCATTATTAAACGAATTGAAAGGAGATTCACTGGGCATTGTTGGTGGCTGTGGTGGTGGCGGTGGTGGCTGTTGTGATGGTTGTGGTGGTGGCTGTGGTGGTGGTGGCTGTGGTGGTGGTGGTGACTGTGGTGGTGGTGGTGGCGGTGTTGGTGGCGGTGGTGGTGGTGGCGGCTGTAGTGGTGGTGATGGTGGTGGGGGTGGCTGTGGTGGTGACTGTGGTGGTGGTGGTGGCGGTGGTGGTGGCTGTGGTGGTGGTGTTGGCTATGGTGGTGTAGGTGTTGTTAAGACCTACATCGAACGCCGCGTCTAATCTGGGCCCGCACTGTTTGCAAATGTCCCCCGAAAAGGGCCACTAGGCATATGCGGAAAACGTGTATCGAAATTGAGAAAATATTTGTTATAATACATAAAGGTCATCAAACGGCTGAACGATTGATAGAAGTATGCGAAAGACAACATCGCAAAGATTTATACAGCGTTATATTGTGAGCGAGTCAGGACGAAGAGGGACCAGTATCATTATTAAACGAATTGAAAGGAGATGCACTGGGCATTGGTGGTGGTTGTGGTGGTGGTGGTGTCTGTGTTGGTGGTGGTGGTGGTGGTGGCTGTGGTGGTGGTGGTGGTGGTGGCTGTGGTGGTGGTGGTGGTGGTGGTGGCTGTGGTGGTGGTTGTGACTGACATAAAATCATTTAAGTCCAATGTGTTTCTTAGACGAGTGAAGACAATTCAAAGGGCGAAAATTGGACGAATGTTTTTCTCATTAATTTTCATCTACGACAGAGAGAATTTTCCGTCTTGCTGGAGTATTTAGACAATGGCGATACATATAAAATAAACTAGTCGAAGTTAGAAAAAAACAGCGTATTTATCTTTATGCCATTTAGGCTTGAAATGGTGTCGAATTTAATGACTCAGCGCTGTAACGCGATAAAAACAGACCGATACGATTTTAGGCCTATTGCTCATTTTCATGAAAAAAAAAAAAAGTCATGATTCAAGACATTCCCGTATAATGGGTCGTAGCCCGTACTGTTTCCCTAGGGTCATGTTATCAGGATCTACGCCGTTTGCCTCGTTCTATTTATAGGACGTTAGGCTTGAAATGGTGAGTGGTCGTAATGAGTGCGGAATGGGCAAATATTTTTCTCATTATAGATCCACGTTCTATTATCGTAAATGGTCTAACCCATGTATGACAATGGGCTCGCCTAATAAGTACGGAGTGTTCCATTTTCCGATAGTTAGTGGTGAAGACCTACACCGGTCTGAAAGGTCATCTAGGGTCAGCCGACATATTTAAGGAAGAGTTTAGCCATTCTTCAATCATTTAGTGACGAGGCAGCAAAGGGAGTAGGCTAAATAATGTGAGTTATTATTTTTGTGTCCTCTGCTAAATATTTTGGCATCTAATTTAGTCAAAAGAAGAAGAAGGGCTCGAGCTTCACCACTCCTATCCGGTTCCATATGGCTCGGATCGAGGTAAAATGGCTTCAAAAACAGGACGCCTACTCGCTTACGAGAGGGGGCCAGAAGGAGATTCCGGAAATCTAGAGTGATTGTCGAAGGGCTGGACAGCATGTGAGATACGGATCTGATGGATATGGTGTCTCTGTCTAAACAGTCACCAGGCCGCCATCTTCCTTCAGAAATTATACGGATTGATCAGTCGGTGTACGTTCGATAATCCGTAAAAAAGGGGTCACCCCTCCGCCCCTTGAAGATAAGCCTGTATATAGAAGACGCTCGTGCCCTAGGACGGGACGCTACCTTCCCTTGGTCTAGGGCGTTTCCCACTAAACGCGTCATCCAACTTATGGTGGCCATCTCGCTCGCCAACGCTTCGCCCCCTCATCCGGCGACCCCTCTCCGGTCATGCGACATGTCGGCCATCTTGGTCCCAAATCCCTCAAAGGTCATCCGGCGACCTCCGCGAGGGTCAGGAATGGCGGCCATTTCGGTCGCACACCCCGTGGAGCGACCCTCGCGAGGTCATCGAGGGTCAAAATGGCGGCCATCTTGTCGCCCCGTCTTGTGACGTCATTTGGGCCAAAGAGGCGCCTATACTACTGTAAAACATAAACAAATCGTACTGATCAACCTGAGCTATTGGACCCGGTGAGCTTAATCTATTGTAGTCGGGGAAACCCCTAAATGGGGGTACCTTGGCAAACAGTGCAAAAAGCGGCGTCTGATCTGGGCCACCACTGTTTGCAAACGGAATTTTCCACAATAAAATAATAACGAAAAAATAGGCCTATCGCCATTTATATGGCAAATGTATTTGCCTAACAAAAAGCAATGGAAGAGTCCACTAGTATACAATGAGTTGATCTTTGGTATGCGCAAATGTCATTGATGTGCTCGTATGTTTTGCTATTTCAAGTTTTGCTGTTACACATGGCACATTTGTCGAGTGCATTAAAATTTCTTAATTCCACTTTGAAACTGTGTTCAGTCAAACCTGTATTAAGCAAGCACCCACAGGAGTACCAAAATGTGCTTGCTTAAGACAGGCCAAATGCTTAATACAGGTAGATTTTAATACATTTGTCAATCAGGGGAACCAAATACATGCTTGCTTAAGGCAGGCTGCTTGCTTAATAGAGGTTGCACTATGACAGGTTTAACTGTGAAATTAAAACTTTCTCCGCAGAAATATGTAAAAACGTAATAGTTAGTAAGTACATGCATGATGTGAATGCACTTTAGCCCACTGCATGCGGGAGTGAGTGAGTGTTTCAGTTTTACGCCCCACAAACTGCTTAAGGTCATACGGAGACGGGACCTCGGTTGAAAGACTCATCCGAAAGTCTGGAGAAGCCCGGGATCGATCCTGCGATCGCTGGTTGACAAGGAGAGTAGCGTAACCACTACACTACAGATGCTTCTACTGCATGCGGATAACCCCTAAAGCGGTACCTTGGCAAACAATCCAGACCCAGATCAGATGCCACAGAACGCGACGTCTGATCAGGGACTGCATCATTTGCTAACAAAATTTTCGGTAAAAATAGAATTAAAACAAAAATAGGTCTGGCACCCCTTATATGACAAATGGACTTGTCCAACTTATAGCAATGGAAGAGTCCAGCCGTATACAGTGGGTTAAGTAGAAGAAGCTTGGGTACAATTCATTTCCGTAACCAATTTTGTCACCCATTGCCATAATACATCCGTGTGATATAAGGTTTTCCCACATGGCTGAAAATTATGGATTTTTCTTAAATAAAAAAAAGCAAAAATTTTAATTTGAATATATTTAGACCCTTTAAACATCTCTGCCATCCTGAGAAGTTAGCTGAATTACATTTAGAGAATACTGGGTAGGTTGCAGCTCGGACAAGGATTTATTGTCGTCAGCGTGTGGGATTTTGTTTTGTTTGCATTAGGGTTGAACGGCCCAATTAACAATATTTTAGGACAATTTTGAGCCGGCCAGTTTACCATTCCACACTTTTCCTGGACAGACGTATACGTAAGCGGTACAAGTACAGTGCACATTCATTCGCCAGAAACTGACAACTGCCCTATTTTTGAATCCGCGGAAAGGAGTGAATGACCGCAGAAAAAGTTTTCATGGTCAATCCCAATGGAAGAATGTTGCTGACCCCAGCAGGTATCGCACCTGCGTCCTCATGATCACCAGTCAGACGCGCATCCGACTGAGCTACCAAGGCCGGCCTGCTTGTGCGATAAAATAAGCAGATTATAAATCTGCTCTATGTAGGTCATCTTCTGCATAAACGTCACGAGTTTTGAGTGGAACTTGAGGATTTCCCTAAGTTTAAGATTGTTTTTCCAAAAATATTTTAGAGTCTGTTGTGCTAGTGGAAAGTAATTTATCAAGCTTGACAAACTCTTAGAGTTTCTTATTTTAATGTCTACTGTATTACGAATGGTACCCACAATCTCTATTTTGAGCAGAAATAAGAAAAATATCACAATTCCATCTTAAAATTTTCATTTTTTTTTCTGCGATAAAGGTGACAATGTATTTGTATAGGCGTGTTTCCGTAATGGGAAATGGTTTCAGATGCCATTAAGATAAAAGTTGGGGAAATGAACGTTTTTCATGGTGACAGTACATGCGCACAAGTTAACTTCAGTGTCAGAATGTTGCAGATTTTGTAACACAATTACTGCATGGCATGATAATTGAATATTGCCGGAATCATCATTTTGGCTTGCTAGAACGCACAAAATGGCGTGAAAATCTAAATCCAGACTCTAATTCTATTAACAAAATGAGCACATGGACAGTCATATTTTACAAATTACATTAAGGATTCCAAAATAACTAACGTGTTGACTTAAACGAAGTTTGTCTCTTTTCGTCAACAACCATCTTTAAAAGCACTGCTAGCAATAAAAGCGTGGGCCGATTGTCTCTGGGTATTAGCTGGGAATATGGTGCCAAACGGGGGCTTACATTAACCCTTAAATTCGTGTTCTTAAAGTCAAACATGGGCTTCCTTTAACCCTAAAATTCTTGTACTTAAAAGAAAACAGTGTAGACCTTGATCAGACGCCGCGTTTAGCGGCGTCGGATCTGAGTCTACAATGTGTGCAAAGCCAAACACATCAGTCCAGCCCAGACCCTCTTTACACTGCATTCTGACCTGACAATTAAAATAAAGTTCGTCTGTCATTACTGACAATGACCAATCTTTATCATATTTGAGAAACGGCCCCCGCCCATAGGGGCTTGAAGAAATATATGGGCTGCATGATGCTCCCACGCAGAGCTGAATCCGGCCCGCACACCAGTACTGGTAAACCGCTTAGAGGATCTAAGCCTGTCCAGGAACCGTCCATGGTAATAAACCCTATTGGTTTCATTGCGCGACAGTGCTTGATATGTCATTTCACCTCAATGTCAGGTAAAAGCCCCACAAAATTGGAAGCAACGTCTCCAAAATGAGCTTTACAGTGTTGACGGGGACGTTAAACCTCAAATCAAACAAACAAATCATATTTGTGAAGCTAGTCGGCTGTTCTAAGATGGCTGATGATACCACAGGCGCTTGAAGTTTGGTCCATCAAATCGTATTGCAAATGTCCTCGCACAAAGACCCTGCTGCAATTTAGTGTCACTTTTGATTTTGAACCTTATGAGCTACTTGTGGACAGAACTTCAAGCTCCTGTGTTGAGACCGATTCTAGCCCTGAACTGTCTGTTGGAAATAGAGCAACAGAGCCTAGAGGAAGACAGCTCTGTTGGTGATGCCTTAACTCTGGCTTTGCGCTGTGCGCGTTTCTGCTAAGCTTCACTGATTCTTTTTGTCTCATATTCATTGGCACACTTTTGATGAGACCTCGCCACCTTGCTCTGTCCTTTGCAATCTGTTTCCACGACTTTGCTGAAATGTTGAAGTTCCTGAGGGGTGCTTTGAGGGTTTCCTTGTAGCGCTTCTTCTGACTCCGCCTTGGGAGCGTTTGCCCACTTCTAGTTTTCCATAGAGAATTTTCTTTGGCAAACGTTCCTCAGGCATTCTGGTAACATGGCCTGTCAATCTTAGCTGTGCTAATTTCAATAGAGATCCTGACCCAGCAGCGATAAGAATAGCACTGCTGTTAATAACCGTACAAATCACTGATAGTCACGTGGACCTTAGAAACGTAAAGCTACTGCGCTTTGTAACTTTGGTTCGATTGACACCACCCTAAAAAGACCCCTTTATAAACAACGTCATGAGACATCATGTGCTTACCATTTTGTTAGACAAAAAAGGAGGGCCCCGTCCATCGGGGCTTGAAGAAATAGATCGGCTGCATGATGCTTCCGCGCAGAGCTGAAACCGACCGCACACTAGTACTGGTAAACCGCTTAGGGGATCTTAGCTTGCCCAGGCAATGTAGTACGAGTCCATGCTCAAAAACCCTATTGGTATCATTGGGCGACAGGGCTTGAGATGTCATTTAATCTCAATGTCGGGTAAAAGTGACGCAAAATTTGGAAGCAGTATCTCCAAAGTGACCAATACAGTGTTGACGGGGACGTTAAACCTCAAATCAAACAAACAAACGCCAAAAAGGCATTTTATCAGCATGCTCATCCGCGCAGTCCGCTTGGAACCTCCTTGTCTTCTGCCTCTATAGTTTGGGCCCCGTCAAGCGATTTTGGTACTTATCGCCTATGCGAGCAGCGACGGTTCAGGCGAGCCTGCGCATCCGCGCAGTCTCGCCAGAGCCTTCGCTGCTCGCTCATACAAGCAGTGGATCAAGAGGAACCTTCAAACAGAAAGCCATATCCCTGGCCCCTCTGAATGGCTGCGCATGCGCAGTTAGAATTTGCCATGACGGAATGCTCGTAGACAGAAATTTGCTTGGCGGGGCTCATATTAAAGTTCAAGACTCTTGCTAGTCTGTGTAGCTGAGCAGGCTGGTTAGTATCTTACCTCAAAGATAGGTTTTTGGGTCGATTGTTTATCAATCGACCCAAAGTTATTAGGACCAAACCTCTGTTAGTGCTGGAGTCCACGTGACTATCACTGATCTGTAGGAAATCTTTGTACGAGGACTGTTCAAATATGAATGCAAATAAGCACATAAAAATGATTCCGTGATAGATTTCGATGAAAAATTTATTTTGTCCCCTCAAACTATTCCCCTTTAACAGATATACAAACTTTCAGTCTTCTGATCCAATCATTGAATGCATTTTGGTAGTCTTTTCGAGGTATACTATGAAGGCACTGGAATATTGCAGAACCGAGGTGTTTGCGCTGTACAAATTTTCGACCAGAAAGGTTTTTTTTCAGCCGCGGGAACAAAAAAAAAGTCTCACGGGGCAAGTTCATGGAAATACGGGGGGGGGGGGGGGGTGAGGGAGTTCAACAACCTTTTCCTGCTTCAGATTGTCTTGCACAATGAACGCCTTGTGCGATGACGCATTGTCATGTAGCAATCTGACATTGGCCAAACCTGTTGCGGGTCTTCGTTCTTTGAAATATTTCTTCAATTTTCGAAGAACTTTATTCTTGTAAAACTTTGCATTCAGAGATTTGCTTTTAGGCACAGCAACCTGAATAGCAGGGCCCTGATTTGAAAAGAATATGGCATACATTACCTTCTTGACGCTCATGGTCCGCTTTGCAATGCATGGTCTTTTGCAATACTTTGTTGCCCATATTTTGTTCTGAATCTTTCGTTTCGGCTCAAAAATTTGAACCCATGTCTCGTCACCTGTGACGACATTAGCGAAAGACCGTGCATTGTAATTTGTAAACGTTTTAAGCAACTTCTTGGCGCACTGAACGCGTGTCTTTTTCTGCTCATCTGTCAACAGATGGGGAATCCATCTAGCACAGATCTTTCTCATTTTCAAATCCCGTTTCAGAATTGTATGATCTGCTCCTATTGAGATGCCAACCATTTTAGCTATTTGCCTAGTGGTGTATCGTGCATCGGTAGCAACTATTTCTTTCAATCTAGCAACCATCTTGGCAGATGTTGCTCTTTTCGGCCGACGATCATGTGGTGCATCTTCTGTTGAGCTTAGCCCACAGCTGAATTTCTTACACCAACGAAAAACTGTCGGAAAAGACATTTCATTATGCCCATAAACCGAACTTATTTCATCAAAAATGTCTTTGCACCGTATACCAAGCATACAACGATTCTTAATATAGGACCATATTTCAACGACGTACTCTGACCTTCTTCCAACCATGTTTTGTATTAGTATACAAGAGTAGACAGTGTTTATCGAACGATATACCTGGCTAAAGTGAACGGATTTAACAGGTTTGGAATCAATGTATAGGTAAAATGTTTTTCTACGCTGTGATATTTATTTACAGGTGATTTTCACATTAGTACATGAGAAAACGTTCTACTTGCATTCATATTTGAACAGTCCTCTAACTTATTTATAGAATTTTATCGCAGTGAGCTAAAGGGTTATCTATAGAATCTCGGCTTGAATCATGGGTTGGGCTTGGCAAACAGTGTAAACCCAGATCAGACGCCACAGAACGCGGCATCTGATCAGAGACTACATTGTTTGCTTATAGTACAGCAATTCAAGGGTCCGACGCCGAAAACGCAGCGTCTGATCAGGATCTACACGGTTTGCTTACAGTACTGGAATTTAAGGGTTAAACGAAACAGTCTCAGGCCCCGTTCAGGCCAATTTCTCCTATCTACACTCAGAGACGATCGACCCACAAGTATTCTCAGGGCTTTGATTTATAATGACGGGCTTGTATATTAAAATCTTTCGAAACCACCGGTTTACGGAAAATGGTTTGTTTGATTTGAGGTTTAACATCCCCGTCAACACTGTATAGGTCATTCTGGAGACGCTGCTTCCAATTTTGTGGGACTTTTACCCGACATTGAGATGAAATGACATTTCATCACGAAAACACGCATATATAATTTTGACCCCCTTGAACCCCACTTTTATATAGTAAAACTGGGGTTTACAGGGGTAAACCTTATTTTTCTTATTTCTGCTCTACAATATAGATTGTAGGTACTCGTTAGAACCGCCTCGGACTTTTCTTATTTCTGCTTTACAATATAGATTGTAGGTACTCGTTAGAACCGCCTCACCGAGGCGGTTCTAACGAGTACCCACAATCTATATTTTGAGCAGAAATAAGAAAAATGTCACAATTTTTCATCTTAACATTTTCTTTTTTTTCGGCGATAAAGATAACAATGTATTTGTATAGGCATGTTTTCATGATGTAGACATCATTACAATAACACACCGTGCTCTAAAATTGTGGGCTTTCATATCTCCAGAACAATCATTTTTTTCTGATGAAATCTTTTGATATTTACTTATTTCTATACACAAACAAATTGTCGGGTTGTCCAGTGAGGCGATTCCAAGGGCTTCCCACTATCTATTTTTGAGAAAATGTAAGGAAATTATAGTTGTGGATGCTCGTTAAAACCGCCTCATTGAGAAGTATGAGGCTTCTAGCTTTTATAATCCTGAGAAATCCTTGACGAAAATTGACGATAAAGAAGAATGAATAATCAGTTGAACAAACAAGCCGAGAAAACTCATTGTCTCTTTTGTTTGTGTTGAGGTTTTACGCCCCTGTCAACACTCTTAATGTCGTTTTGGAGACATTGTTTCCTAGTTTGAGGGACCTTTACCCGACATTTTGCTGAAATGCCACCTCAAGCCCTACCGTCCAAAGAAATTGCTAGGGTTGAAAGAGCAGTCCGTCTCGCACTACTTGTACATTCTAAACCATCACGAAAACACGCCCATATAAATTTGTCCACCTTGAACCTCACTTTTATATAGTAAAACTGGGGTTTCCGGGGGTTTACCTTATTTTTCTTATTTCTGCTCTAAAATATAGATTGTGGGTACTCGTTAGAACCGCCTCGGTGAGGCGGTTCTAACGAGTGCCCACAATCTATATTTTGAGCAGAAATAAGAAAAATATCACAATTTTTCAACATAAAATTTTCATTTTTTCGGCGATAAAAGTGGCAATGTATTTGCATAGGCGTGTTTTCGTAATGGGTTTACCAGTACTCAAGTTCGGTTTGTTTCAGCTTTGCATGGAAGCACGATATAGCCATTATGTGTGGGGGCGCACAATAAATGATAAGCTCTTGAAATTCTATACATAGACAATATATGGATGATTTGGTAATTGTTTCAATACAGCTAATTCATGCACTGAGCTCGCTTATTTTTTCTTTTTTTCCATTTTCTTCCTCTCCGTAGGTCCCATTATAAAACTTGTCAAAGATTTCTCAGAACCTATAAAAAGCAAGAAACCTCAAACTTGGTATACTATGTAATGATGAGGACTGACACGTCGGCCTTTCTCGGCCTATTATTTCGGCTTATGTTAAATTTTTCATTAAAGTTCCTTTCAATCGGGTCTCTGGCCACCAGGTGCTTCTGCGTTGAGCTGATACCGGCCCAACTTTTGAGTAATGGTAAATTGCTGAAAATTTCCAAGCCTGCCCAGGAAAAGTTGTGCAAACCGGATCCTCCCTTAAACCCTCGCGGTTTCTATTCATGACTTTGGATGTCATTTCATCTCAACCTCGGGTAAAAGTCACACAAAATAGGAAGCAACGTCTCCAAAATGACCTAAATAGTCTTATCGGGGATATAAATCCTCAGCACAAAATAACAACTTTCATTTATTGTTGCCAAGAGTATGTGGAAAAATGGAAAAATACAAGAACATGTATCTTTAAGAACAAATATACAGTTTCCGATATATTAAAAATAGAAGCGAAGGCAATGATACAATTAACCCACAGCTCCCATCAGAGACATCAAGGGAAGGAAAAACAAAAAAACAAACATGAAACAACCAGACCCTAATGAAAACATTAACAGCGAAAAGCCAAAAGTCAGTTACTTTCCCACAAAATGGCCAATTGGCTATCCAAAGCAAAATAATACCGACTGAAAAAAAGTTTCTATCTGTAACAATAAGTTTTAAATAGATTATTAAAGAGTAATCTCCTGTCTAAATCATTGCAATTTTGTGTATCGGTCGTCCAGGTATTCGAGTTGCTCAGTTATCGAAAGTTGGCCATGTTCCATAAATAAAAAAAAACAACAACAAAAGAACAACAACATTCAATCTCTCACTCCAAGGATGCTACGATGAAATTTGGGCTCAGTCGGTCTTGTGGCTTCATGGGAGATGCCGTTTGAAAGTGTTGACGCCAGACGACGAGGGACAACGCATTCTCCGGGCCTCCGGCTCTGGTGAGCTAAAATAAATAAATAATAATAACAATAAAATAAGAACAGTCTTTTGTTTGTTATGGTCTGTCTTTAAGTGTGTGTATCGCTTATATTTTTTGTTCTGGATAACCATTTGGCCATTTTGTTGGAAAGTGACTGTCCTTTTGGCTTTTCACTATTGATGTTCCCATTAGGGCCAAATTGCTTCATAGTTGTGTTTCTTTCCCTGAGGTGTCTCTGATGGGAGTTATGGGTTAATTGTATCGATTCCTGATCATTGCCGTCACTTCAAATTTGCTAGGAACCATTAAATGCACTCACACAAATGTGAAAACTTGACTCGTGTACTTGCACTTTTATAATTATGACCGTTACAAATGTCATGCGCATGAAACTTAATAGCCTTCGGTCCTGTTTATTAGGTATTTGAGAATATTCTGAAGAAGAAGCCATTATATGCAATATTAAATATAATGGTACCTTTGAGCATTCAAGCCAATTACTGTGGCTATATTCGGACGATTTGATTAAAATACGCATGACCAGAAACGTCTTAAGTAAATGGTTTTAAGGGGAACATATACAATGAAGTCTCATTGATAAGACCGCCTAAAATTAAGACCAATTCTGCTTTTAAATCCTTATTTAGTAGGTTTCAGCTATTCTTTATTTGTGTTCTTCTCTGGTCAGAGACTATCTTTGGGACTGTTCAAAAGTCGTTTCAAGACCACTTTTGAACAATCCGTAGGGTGGTTTTATAAAGGACTTTAACTGTACTCCTTCTGGAGAGATAACACTTTTCAAAAGTCAAAGCACGGACAGCACTGGTGGGTCGACTGTTTCTCAATGAACGCTAGAAAAAAATCCAAACGAGGACTTGGTCTGTTTCGTTTAACCCTTTAATTCCTGTAATGTAAGCAAGCAGTGCAGACCCTGGTCAGAAACCGCGTTCTGCGTCAGCGACACGAGCTCATAAAAGGTCAATTATTACATTGCAACTGACCTAGCAGGTACAATATCTGATGTTTTTTTTTTTTTTTTTTGCATTTTTATCAGGCATATAATGACTAATGTTAAAACGCTTGGCACAGGTTTGTTTGATTGTGTGATTTGAGCTTTTATCGTTCCCGTATAGGCCATTTTGGAGACGTTGCTTCCATTTATGTGGGACTTTTATCCCACATTGAAATGAAATGACATATCAAGTCCTTTCGCCCGATGAAATCATTAGGGTTTGGACGGTCCGATTCGCACCGTTTTGCTGGGCAAGCTTTGATCTTCTAAGCGGTTTACCGGGACTCGTGTGCGGTCGGTTTCAGCTCTGCGTGGAAGCATCATGCAGTCCATCTATTTCGTCAAGCCCTGATGGGCGGGGACCTACTTGACACAGGTGTCGCGTGCTTAATGTACACACCGTTTCTTGTTTGCCTCTCAAATGTTAAAATGGCAAGCGCCAGAACAAAGAGTATCTGAATATTGCTTTTTTTATTTTTGTTTGAATTGAGGTTTAATGTCACCGTCAACACTACTTAATTCATTTCGGAAGCGTTGCTTCCGCTTTTGTGGGACTTTTACCCGATATTGAGATGAAATGACGTTCCAAGCCCCGCCTCCCGATGAACCAATAGGATTTATATGCATTGGCGGTCCGACCCAACCACTGCGAGTACTCATGTGCGGTAGGTTTCAGCTCTGCTTGGAAGCACCTTGTAGACCAATATATTTTCCCAAGCCCCCGATGGGAGGGGGCAAAATATTGTCAGACATATGATCATTTTCCCTTCCAGTAGCATTGATACATGTAGATTAGACGATAACGTCAAAGTATCGACAATATATGTCCAGCTGCCTAGCAGACAATCAGAGACAGATTGCACCATTGCAGACACAATAACCGTTTATTAGGCACATCTGGGCCGCGTCAAGTGAAAATTAGTCTTTGAACATGCGCTCTCGACAAAGACTTAAATCGGCCTACATTCAAACTCAGCCAGAATAACGACACTGCAGTCTGCTTTAAATCTTCGCTGGCCACATTGGTCTCATTACGAAAACATGTCAATATAATTTTGATCCCCTTAAAGGCCACTTTTATATACTATTAGTTAAATTTGGGTTTACTGGGGTATACCAAATTTATCTGATTTCTGCTCAAATACATTGATTGTGGTCCACGTACGAGGACCACAATCTATGTTTGTGCAGAATTATAAAAAAATATCAAATTTTTATGCTCCCCGAAGGGGGAGCCATATAGTCGCCGCTTTGTCCGTCCGTCCGACCGTCCGTCACGCTCTATATCTCTAAAAGTATTAAAGGTATTTAAGTGAAACTTGATATACTGATAGAGGGCGATGAGGGGAATCGTAAAATACAAGAACCATAACCCTGTCACCAGTATTTATGGAGTTACTTCCCTTCTTAACTATTTCCAATGAAAAGATCGTCCGGAGCATAGCTCTGAAAGTATAGAAGGGATTTAAGTTTCAAATCTAAACCAAAACATTTAACCGGTTATAACTTCAAAAGTATTATCACTACTCCCATGAAACTTCACACTCATACTAACAATCACAAGACCTACATTCTGACAAACCATATTGCTTTTGTCCGTGTGTTTGTCAAGCCTTAACCAAAAAACTTAACCTCGGTCATGACTTCAAAAGTATTTGCCCTACTCTCATGAAACTGCACACACTTACTTACTATCACAAGACCTACATTCTGACAAAGGGCCATAACTATATTGCTTTTCGGTGTGTGTTTGTCAGGCCATAACCAAACAACTGAAACCAGGTCAAAATTTTAAAAGTATTAATCTTACTCTCATGAAACTTCACACACATACTTACCATCACAAAACCTACATTCTGACAAAGGGCCATAATTATGTTGCTTATTTTCACTGAATTATCTCCCCTTTTTTCAAAAATATCCTGTTGTTTCATAACCATGGGTAATAGGGCTTTCATATTTCACATATGTATTCCTTGTGACATTCTTCATTGAAAATCACTTACTAGGGAATGCAAAACTGAGTTTCTTTGTCTTATGTTTTAAGATTTACATGCCCTTGCACGGAAGGGGCCTTACATTTCTCCTTATTTTTGCAGTCGTTGTTGAAAATCACTAACTAGGGAATTCTTAGACTTTAGGTTAAACCCATTTGGTACCGGAAACCCCAAAAGGGGTAAGTGGCAAACAGTGCAGGCCGAGATCAGATGCCACGAAACTCGTGTTTGTCACGCCTTAACCTGGCCCTACTCTTATGAAACTTCACACACATACTTACCATCACAAGACCTATATTCTGACAAAGGAGAATAACTTGACAATGTGTGTTTGTCACACCTAAACCAAAAACCTTAACCTCGGTGATAACTTTAAAAGTATTTGATCTACTCTCATGAAACATCACACACATAATTACCATCACAAGACCTACATCCTGACAAATTGCATTTGGGTGTGTGTTTGTCAGGCCATACCAAAACAACTTAAACTCCGGTTAAAATTTTAAAAGTATTTGTCCTACTCTCATGAAACTTCACACACGTACTTACATTACAAAAACCTACATTCTGACAAAGGGCCATTACTATATTGCTAATTTTCACTAATCATCTCCCCTTTTTCAAAAAATATCTCCTGTTATTTCATAACCATGGGTGATAGGGCTTCTTGTTTCACATGTGTATTCCTTGTGACATTTTCCATTGAAAATCACTTACTAGGGAACACAGAATTGAGTTTGTTAGCCTTATGGTTTAAGATTTACAGGTCCTTGCAGGGAAGGGGCCTTACATTTCACATTTTTTTTGCATTCTTTGTTGAAAATCACTACCTAGTTTCTTTATTTGTACTCCAAACATCAGATGAGGGTACTCATTAGAACCTCCTCATTCAGACGATTCTAACGAGTACCTATAACCTTTGTCTTCAAACAAATCTTATCAAACTTCAAAGTGTATAGAATCATTTCACTAAAATAACCCTCCTGCTACTGCGCATCTTCGGGGAGCATCCCTCGGTTTCACCGATGCTCTTGTTTTATCTGAAAAATCCGTTTTTGGTTGTAAAATCTTCAACATATTTGAATAACCGTAATGCTTTTTTTTCTAGATTCTGTCATGTGCTCGCTTAAACATCCGTTATAATAACCCGAATGTAAAATTCGACCTTTAGCGTTATCGATTTTGGCAATAAAAATCCGTACAAGTGGGCCAGGATGGCACCAAATTGCTCATCTGACCTCAAATGTGTCAAGGCCTTTGGAAATTATGGGGTCGGTCACTGGAGACATTTCTATTTTCTGGTACCCATCTTGTTCATTTCGCTCTCGCAACCACCTCATTCAACAGCAAAAACAATTCTAGCTCTTCTGCTTTAGAGTTATTACCTTAGCAAACTTAAGTGAAATAAAAATCTAAAATGAGTAGGTCGAATGTATAAGAGGATACGTTATTTTAAAATCTTCAAATTTTCTTTGATCATTTGATCAGAACTGTTTTAGCTATTTTGGTAGTGGGTCACCTTATCAACAAACTTTTCTTTGAAAGTTGAATGAAGTCGATCCAAAAATATAGAATGGAGTTGTTGTTTAATGATTGGATTTCTGGCAGCCATCTTTTTGTTTTGAGGCAACGCACGTTATATTTTGATAGAGTATAACCTTAGCAACATTTCAAAATTGTTTGAATGATATTCGTAAGCAGCTAAAAGAGGACTGGTCATCTGCAGGTAATTTTAGTTGTGGAAGCCATCGGGTTCACTGGAAACCATTTTAGCTACTTTGGTAGAGGGTCACTTTAGTAATACTCCAGTTATGTTTGAAACACATTAGACAAAAGACAAAGGAGTTGTCATTTTAAGATTTTGTGTCCATGTTTAGCTCTGGCAACCATCTTGTTCAATGAAACGTCTTTAGTAGGGGGTCACTGTAGCAAGACTTCGTGTGAAGTGTGAATGAAATTCAACGAAAAGCTTAGGGCGATTTAAAGATTGTTCTTCTTTTTGCTCTAACACTCATCTTATTTACTGGAGCAGAAATATTTCAAATGTTTTGGTAGAAGGCCACCAAAGCAGCATAAGTATGATGAAGTTTGAATGAATTTCGACAAAAAGTAAGGGGGGGGGGGTCGGATTTAATTATCTTCCATTTTTAGCATTTGTTCATTAGAAGAAAAACTGGCTTCGGCAGTTTTAGGCAGAGGATCGAATAAATCGTTATTCCTGTGAAGTTTGATGAAATTGGCCATGAATGAAATTGACCATGCATTTGGCCATGGATATTAGACGAGTTGTTTTTCGAATATTTTCCTGTTTTTAGCTCACGTGTGTCAAAGACTCAAAGTGAGCTTTTTGTGACCGCTCGATTTCCGTCGTCAGTCAGTCAACCAATCACTTAAAAGACATCTCCTCCTAGACCGGTTTACAGGTTTGAAATGATTTTAACTCTTCTCTTGCTGAATATTCAGATTAGCCACACCTATTTCTGACTTTGAACCAATCAGATTCATTGATGTAAATTATTCCTACAAATTCATAAATTGAACGTCAAACAGTGTAGATCCTGATCAGATGGAAGCCATCTGATCTGGCTCTACACTGTTTCGGAAGATAAGGGCCGTCGTGAACAGCATGATAAGAGTTAAAGGAATGTTCCGTGGGGCGGGTAGGGAGAGGGCTCTACCAAAATTGCCTAAATAGTTCCACTCCGCTGACCAAACTGGTCGCCAGCTCATTCCAAAACAGGTGGTGACTCAGACTCTCCAGACTTAACTAAAAGGAACAACACACATAATGGGGCAAAGAAACAGAATCACCAACATGGCAACATATAATTATACTGGAAGGACAAACGTAACTAAAATGAACAACCAAGAATGGGGAAGAATTAGAATAATCACCGTAACAACATATGTGATTAGTGAAATAATTAGAACCTAAAATCACAAATATGGCAAACAATATACTGGAAGGACAAACGTAACTAAAAATTACGAAGAATCAGAATAATCATAAGGGAAAGAATCAGAATCACTAACACAAAACATGCAGGAACCACAGCAAAAGCACCGACTTGGAACGGTCAGTAAAAATTACTTGTGGGTTTAAGTTAACTTTACAGGACACCAACCCTCACCCTCACTTTCACTGTGGTTCAAAGAAGTATTGTTTGGTCCGAGTGAATTTTTCTAGCTCATCAGCGAATCAACACGGTAATCAAAAAAATCACATTATAGCGAAGTTGACACAAGAATGAGGACTCGACAGTAAAATGCGCTGAGCCAGTCGGTGCTGAACACAACGGCACATTAACACTGGGGCAAAAGGAAACAGGCATATGAACCGCTACCAAAATTGTTTGAACGGTTTCGCTGCGCTGAACAAAATGGCCACCAGAGCGAATAATAAAAAATACTGCTACTACAACTATAACTACTAATAATATTAATAATAAAAATAAACTTCTCCAAGACTACTTGCCAAATTTCATAATAATTTCATAGGGATATTCCTTTGGCGAACTTCTACTAAAATCGCTCAAATCGTTCCCTTTGGATGAACAGGATTTTCACTAGACGTAAACATAGAGGGAGTTTGCCACTAAATATTTTCCATAGGCGACAATAGTAACCTTTTACCTGCTCCCACAAAAACTACACATGCACAACTTTTCAAATATTACTTGTTTATAGAGCCATCCTAGCCCATCAAGTTAATGAGAAAAAATCCACATGCTGACCAGCTTCTTTTCAAGTTACAGTCAACCATGTTTGTTTACCTACTAGAACGTAGTAATTACAAACCAACATTTTTTAAGGAGGGCTGACCATATAAAGTCAGCAACAAATTCTTTGAGCTTGCTGATATATTTATAAAACATGCATCATTTTAGTCCCTTATACCTATCATTTTCTCACATTGAAATAAAACAGGGGATATATATCCAATGGAAGCAAGTCTGGTATTTGGAACGCAACTAAAAGCTCGGACCAAAGGTGATAAAATCCGGCATCTCCCAGTATTTAGTGCAATGCTACCTAGACACATCTTTTAATCTGGTGATGGGCTTTGAAATAAGTTCACACGAATGTTTTTGGGGGTTGACTCTCTACTGAAATTGATCAAACTGTTCTACTCAAATTAACATGATGCCCGTCTGAACATTTAAACGACTATTGTTCCGAAACCCGTGGATAGTTTGAGTGATTGATTTAGGTTTCGAGACAGTTCCAGCCTTGTGGGTCATTTTATGTCATCTCCGAGAAACGGGAGAAATGATAAAGGGGATAATAGAGGGGGTGAAAGTGAGGGACAGAGGAGAAAGAAGAAGAAAATGATAATAGAAGTGTAGAAACAAAAGAAATAACAACATTCCACCTCTACCCTTACCCTTGATCCTCCAAACATTGCCCCAACCGTTAGGCACCAAACATGAAATAAATGACCATCAGAGCCAAACATGAACAAGCGGACCATGATGGTTCTATATCGCTCACCTGAGCTAAGAGATTTACATGTGGGTCGATGGGTGGGACAGTTTTTGGCCTCAGGGCTATAATTTGAATAATCTTGGTAGAGGTCCACTTAATGAAGCTTTATATCAATATCATAGGACTGGGAATTCTGGTTTCAGATAAAAAGATTCTTAAAGGTTTTCCCAATATAAGCCTATGTAAAACATGTGGGCCCCGGGGTGGGACCATTTTTGGCCCCCAGACTATAATTTGAACAATCTTGGAAAAGGTTCCACTAGATGAAGCTTCATACCAAATATCCAAGATCTAGGCGTTTTTGTTTCAGACAAGAATATTGTTAAAGGTATTCCCTATATTTGCCTATGTAAAACCTGCGAAAGCACCATTTTTTGGCACCTCGGCTATAAGTTGAACACTCTTGGTAGAGGTCCATTAGATGAAGCTTCATACTAAATATCAAAGACCTGGGCCTTCTAGTGTCAGATAAAGGTCTTCCCTATATAAGCCTTGCCCCCGCTCGGCGGGGGGGGGGGGGGGGGGGGGAGGGGGTGGGGGGGGGTGTGGGGGGGGCATTTATAGCCACAGGATTATAATTTAAAAATCTTAGTAGAGGTCCACTAGATGAGGCTGCATACCAAATATCAAAGACCTGGGCATTCTGGTTACAGACAAGAAGATTTTTAAAGGCTTTTCCCATTATAAGTCTTTGTATAGTTTGACCCAAAATTATTGAGATTTTTTTCTGCAAATTTGTAAGGGGAGTGCCCACTAAGGAGAAACTTTAGGGTATGGCTGTTACCCATACTTAAGGAAAGTAACTCTTCACTATTTTTTTCATGGTTACATTAGAGTTACTGCCCTTGGAAAATAATTTAGCAGACGACTTCCTGTGCAACTGTCACAATGTCAGCTGTTTTGATATGAAAGATTATTTTCAGTTATATAATGAAGGAATGACATCTGCATCTGATCTGTCTGAAAAAAAAAAAAAACACAAAAAAAAAACACACAAAAAAAACAAAAACAAACAAACATTTTCCTTTCTACTGGTGATTGTAGGAGGCTCGTTGTTTTGGTTTCAAAGAACAAAAAGCAAGCATCAGCAATATAAGATGTGAACTAGTAAAAAGGGCAAATGTTGAAATTTCAAGAGAGACCTTGAGAAGAGAATTACATTCACTTAACTGGGAGAAATCGCTAGGAATTCCGTCACCTCTTCTCAAACACAGAAGGGTCGGCGTTTAGCTTGGTATCTTGACCATGTAGATTACGATTGGGACAATGTGATTTCTTTTCAGATGAAAGTCTGTTTGGCTTTATCTAAACTGTATAAAGATGTGGACCAAATATTCTGAGAGCGCTCTATACCAGAGGCCTAAGTACACTCCCAAATTGTATGTTTGGGATGGGTTTCCTGACGTTGGGCTACCCCACTTTGTGTATTTGAAGGAAACATGACAAGTGAACGTTATACCGATATACTAGAGGGACACTTGCTTCCAACAACACAGGTTTTATAGGACAATGACTGGATTTTACAGCAGGACAATGACCCTAAACATACAGCAAGGCACTCTCAAAGGTGATTTGCAGCTACTAATATTACCGTCCTGGACTGGCCAAGCTATATTCCGGACTGAAATACCATTGAAAATATATGGGGATAAATTAAACAAATATAAACCAGAAAGGATCAAAACTATTGAAGACATGAAAGCGGAGGTTGATAATTACTTGGACACTATAAGCCTTTGATAGAAAGTATGCCGAGGCGTATTGGAGCCTATATACAAGCCAAAGGAGATTTAACAAAATATTGACACCTATTCCGCATAATACCTTAAGGTATGCGGCTGTTGGGTATAAATTTCAGAGTTGCCATTTTGTGAGAAAGTAACTGTCCTTATGGCCTTCCTTTGTTTAGGTTTCCATTATGGTCTGGTCGCTTAATGTTTGTATTTGTTTCCCTTTGGTGTCTTTTATGGGTGGAGTAAGTTAATTGTATCAATTCCTGATCTTTGTTTTACTTCTACTTTGCATTTATTTTTGTTTTAATGATTAATTTTGAGCATTTATTATTCTCAATAATTTTGGGTCAAACTATAAAACTATTGGGCCTCGGTATGGGGGCATTTTTGGCCCCAGGGCTATAATTTGAACAATCCTGGTAGCGATCCACTAGATGAAGCTTCATAACAATTATTAAAGACCTGGGCACTCTGGTTTCAGACAAGAACTTCAAGACATTTAAAGGTTTTCCCTATTTTACGCCTATGTAAAGCCAGCTGGCCCCTGCGGTGGGGCATATTTGGCCCCAGGACTATAATTTGAACAAGCTTGGTAGAGGTCCACTAGATGAAGCTTCATACCAAATATCAAAGACATGGGCCTTCTGGTTTCAGCAAGAATATTTCTTTTCTTATTTCCCCTTTTCGTTGCCATGGCATCCAAGGGTCTGCATGGAATATAATTTTATGAACAAGGTTGAGAGAGTTTCTGTCATGTTTGGTCACAATCTGTTCAGTGATTTATGAGGGGATGTCGTTTATAAGAACTGTTGGCGTACGGACTGACGGACATCGACGACGGACGGTGAGCGATCAAAACAGCTCCCCGGAGCCTTCGGCTCAGGTGAGCTCAAGAAAAAAACAACCTTTAACCAGCATCTAGTCCTCATGACTTCTCCTCTTTAGCAGATGAATGGATTACTTAATATTTTTTATAGTAATCTTACTTGGCAGCCCTATTCCAGTAGTCAACCAGTGCTTAAAAAAAACTTTAATGACTTCACCGTAACAATGTTTTTATAGATAATTTCACATAATTTCACAGGAATATCTTTTGGGTAACCATCTGTAAAAATTGCGCGAATTCTTCCACTCCACTGTTGAACAAGATTGTCGCAAGAACTAAAAAAATGGAAACACTTTTGAAAAAAAGAAGTAGAGGCAATGATCAGGAATCGATACAATTAACTTACAGCTCCCATCAGAGACACAAAAGGGAAAGAAAGACAAACATGAAGCAACAGACCCAAACTGAAACACCAAGAGTGGAAAGCCAAAAGGACAGTAGTTTCCCACAAAATGGCCAAAAGGCTATCCAAAATAAAATAATATGAGCGACACAAACACCTAAAGACAAACCATTACAAAAATAAACCGCGACAGAAGAACCGCCTTGGAACGGTCAGCGGAAACGATTCCCACTGGGGACTTAAATCAATTTTACGTGGCCACAATCCTCAGAATCAGAATCAGAATTGTTACTGGTGACACGTCAAATGACATTCATACACCAGGACCTGTGATGTGGGAAGTTAGTCCCTAGCTCTAACCAAAGAGGTAAATTTAGCTACACAATCATCAGCACCTTCAGCTGTCGAAATAATCGAATCGGGAAGGGCATTCCAATCTCTAATGGTTCTGCGGAAGAACGACTCTTTATAAATGTCAGTTCTTGCGCTAAGGGTCTGAAACGCCAACGAATGGTGATTTCTACAGTGTCTAGCTTGGGGAACAAGGTCATCTGTTGGAATGCTGGCAGCACCCTTTAGACCTTTGTATAAAAGGATTAGCCTACTGTCTTTTCTCCTTTTCTTGAGAGACTCCCATTTTAATTTTCCAAGTATTCCAGTCATGCTCCCAGTTTCAAAGCAGTAATTGCCTGTTACAAATCTAGCAGCTCTATTCTGAACTTTCTCAATTTCATCGTTAAGGACCACTCCACTGGGGTCCCAGATACAACTACCATATTCCCAGATTTGGCGAACAAGGCCTTTATATGCTGCCTCTTTTACATCCTGAGGGCACTGATGAAGATTTCGCCTCAGGAAACCAAGCGTTCTATTTGCCTTAGTACACATGTTGCTAATATGAGTATTCCATCTCAAGTTGTATGAGCTTGTCACTCCAAGGTATTTAATGGGGTCCACATTCTCGAGGACCGTTCCCCCTAAGAGGTTCCCTCCTCGTCCTTTCGTCCGTCTCGATTAAGACAAATATTTTGTTCAGTCCGCATGAAGGCCTCCTAACTCATCAGTTAGGACTTCCTTCCCGAAAATTAAACACTTTCATAGTAATGCTCCATGGGTGACCCTGTATTTGCCCAAAATACTTTTGCTCCACTGGACATGATGGCCACCAGAGCTATATACAGTAAAATTCCGCTATTGAGACCACCAAAAATTGAGAGTAATTATGCTTTAAAAAGATTATTTAGAAATTTACAGTTATTCTTTCTTTGTGTTTTCTGCATATATTGTCTTAAGACCACCTTTGGGACTGTTCAAAAGTGGTCTTAAACACCACATCTGAACAGTCCCAATGGTTGTCTTAATATAGGAATTTTACTGTTTATAATTAAAATGACTACATCTGTTAAACAGGTGGATCGATTTTGAAATAATCATTGATCCTTCAGAAGTCCTCCGCTCCGGCTCATATTACATAACTTATCATTCGTACAATATGGATCAGGTGAGCGATTGTTGGCTCAAGTTGCCATTTTGTTCACTGGAGTGGAACAGTTTTATATGTTTTGATAGATGGCTACATGAATTCAAATATGCACGCAATCAGAACAGGGTCCATTTTTCTGGTTTAGCTATGGTAACCAGCTGGATCCTTGGAGCAAAACCAGGAGTTTAGCAGAGGGTCGCCATGACAACATTCCTGTGAAGTTTGAATGAGATAAACACATGGAAATGGGAGGCCATGTTTTTTTCAATAATTCATATTTATTTATTGCGACCAACTTATTTGTTGGCGTTTCATCAATTAAACGATTTCTTTTAAATAACCAGAGAGGTAACATCCCTACGAATTTTAATCGAAATTGGACACTTTTTTTTAGCTCACCGTCACGTAGTGACGAGGTGAGCTTTTGGGATCACTTTTTGTCCGTCGTCCGTCGTGCGTGCGTCCGTGCGTCCGTCCGTAAACACTTTCTTCAAACGACATCTCCTCCTAAACCACTGAGCGGATTTTGACCAAACTTCACAGGAATGATCCTTAGGTGGTCCCCTTTCAAAGTTGTTCAAATGGTTCCGGTCCGTTGCACATATAGGTCACAGGAGCCAAAAATAGATTTTTTCACCGAAAACTTAAAAAATCTTCTTCTCTGAAACTGCGAGTCCCAGGTCTTTGATATTTGGTATGAAGCTTCATATAGTGGACCCTTACCAAGATTGTTCAAATTATAGTGCTGGGGCCAAAAATGCCCCCGCCCCGGGGCCCTTTGGTTTTACATGGGCTTATATAGGGAAAATCTTTAAAAATCTTCTTCTCTGAAACTGCAAGGCCCAGGTCTTTGATATTTGGTATGAATCTTCATCTAGTGAACCCCTACCCAGATTGTTCAAATTATAGTGCTGGGGCCAAAGATGCCCCCGCCCCGGGGCCCTTTGGTTTTACATGGGCTTATATAGGGAAAATCTTTAAAAATCTTCTCCTCTGAAACTGCAAAGCCCAGGTCTTTGATATTTGGTATGAATCTTCATCTTATGGACCCCTACCAAGATTGTTCAAATTATAGTGCTGGGGCCAAAAATGCCCCCGCCCCGGGGCCCTTTGGTTTTACATAAGCTTATATAGGGAAAACCTTTAAAAATCTTCTTCTCTGAAACCACAAGGCCCAGGTCTTTGATATTTGGTATGAAGCTTCATCTAGTGGATCCCTACCAAGATTGTTCAAATTATAGTGCTGGGGCCAAAAATGCCCCCGCCCCAGGGCCCTTTGGTTTTACATGGGCTTATATTGGGAAAATCTTTAAAAAATCTTCTTCTCTGAAACTGCAGGGCCCAGGTCTTTGCTATTTGGTATGAAGCTTCATCTAGTGGACCCCTACCAAGACTGTTCAAATTATAGTGCTGGGGCCAAAAATGCCCCCGCCCCAGGGCCCTTTGGTTTTACATCTGCTTATATAGGAAAAATCTTTAAAAATCTTCTTCTCTGAAACTGCAAGGCCCAGGTCTTTGATATTTGGTATGAAGCTTCATCTATGGACTTCTATCAAGATTGTTCAAATTATAGCCCTGGGGCCAAAAATGACCCCGCTCCTGGGCCCTTTAGTTTTTCATAGACTTATATAGGGAAAATCTTGAAAAATCTTCTACACTGAAACCACAAGGCATAGGTATTTGGCATTTGGTATGAAGCTTCAGCTAGTGGACCTCTGCCAAGATTGTTCAAATTATAGCCCTGGGGCCACAAATGCCCCCGCCCCAGGACCCTTTGGTTTTACATAGACTTTTAATAGAGATACTCTTTGAAAATCTTCCTCTCTGAAACAACAAGGCCCAGGTCTTTGATATTTGGTGTGAAGCTTCATCTAGTGGACCTCTATCAAGATTGTTTAAATTATAGCCCTGAGGCCAAAAATGCCCCTGCCCCGGGGCCATTTGGTTTTACATTGGCTTATGTAAGGAATATCATTAAAAAATCTTCTTCTCTGAAACCGCAAGGCCCAGGTCTTTGATATTTGTTGTGTAGCCTCATCTAGTGGACCTTTGCCAAGATTGTTCACGGCCCCCGCCCATAGGGGCTTGAAGAAATATATTGGCTGCATGATGCTTCCACGCAGAGCTGAATCCGGCCCGCACACTAGTACTGGTAAACCGCTTAGAGGATCTAAGCCTGCTCAGGAACCGCGGTGCAAGGCGGACCGTCCATGCTAATAAACCCTATTGGTTTCATTGGGCAACAGGGCTTGAGATGTCATTTCATCTCAATGTCGGGTAAAAGTCCAACAAAATTGGAAGCAACGTCTCCAAAATGACCTTTATAGTGTTGACGGGGACGTTAAACCTCAAATCAACCAACCAAGATTGTTCAAATTATAGCCTTTGTTGATATTTGGTATGAAGCTTCACTTTTTTAGACCTCCCTCAACATTATGCACATTATAACCCTGGGGTCAATAATGGCCCTCCCCGGGGCCCACTTGTTACTCTTTGGATCAGGTGAGCGATCCAGGGCCATCATGGTCCTCTTGTTTAATGAAATTGTTAATACGGAAAACGAACGACAGACATCCACTGATCACAAAAGCGTCGTGCTCAGGAAAACTTAAATACAGAGAATGATGTAATGGTTGCTTATTACAACCCATGCATACTTTCTTGTGTCAGACACACGCTTTATAATTCTTTTGTATAGTAGTCGCAGGTGTTGCCAATGTATGTCTAATTCGCAGAGTCCATCCGAAGATCCGCTAGAGCGCCTTTCGCACGTTTTTTTTTTTTTTTTTTTTTTTTTTTTTGCTAGCGGTCCAAATGGTCATATACAAGATAGCTTTGTTTGTGCACAATTGAATCCACATTCACCTTATTTGCATTATCTGCTGGATCCTAGTCTGAAGGTTATCAGTGTTGGAAAAGCAGGTAACCAGACCCTCAGGGGGGTCTGGTTACCTGTTTTTTTCCAATATTGACAATATGCAAGCTGGGAGCCAGCAAATAATGCAAATATGGTGAATAATCGAATGACTTCGAATGGAAAATTCCAAATGCAAGCGCAAACAATAGCCCCACCCTACCAAACTGATCTGCGACCACAATGAGCATATAATTCTTTGAAATTGTGTCACAATTAAACAGCCAATTTAAGTGGTAGACAACTTATGAACCTTAACATAAAACAAAATCTATTGATTGATTGGTCGATCGATGGTCAGTTGATTGATCAAATTGACTAGTTGATTGATTTTCGTGATAAAGAGTAGCAATTACATATGTCATAGCAATGTACTTATTAAAACATACATATAAAACATATCACACCGTTTGTTTAAGGCCTTACCAATCAAAACCAATGAAAAACTGATTTATCATATGATGTCGTGTCCGAGAGTGTAATAACGCCATGTAATAAATTCGATAATCCACTAGTGGATTAAATATGCAAATTTGTTAAATACGCCCCGTTACGTTACATGTATGACGTCCTTTACGACGTCGCGTTTACTAATGGCGGACTATTGACATTTTTGTTAAACAATCGTGAATAAAATACGTTTAAAATGTCATATGATAAATAGAATCTTGCATTCGTGCTCATGTGCTATTGAATTTATTAAACTCGTTGAGGAAAAGGGATAAAATACTCGACAAAGCCTCGCATTTTATCCCTTTTCCTCAACTCGTATAATAAATTCAATAATACATAACACTCATGTAAGTTCCTCTATTTCTCTTATTTCCATTGAGGCACTTGAGCAATGATTGCACATCATATTGTGGCATAATAAAGACGGTCACATGGAAAGTATCCTAATGGAATTTGAAACAATACAAATGCTAACTCTCCTAGACAAAAGAACAATAAAGACAAAACCTTATAGACTCCTCTAAAATGTGTTTTACTGTCTACAGTTTTAGGCATTCAACCATTATATGCAAACGTTTTTTTTTTTTTTTTTCAAAACCTTTCATATCAGCTGATTACACATAAGCCCGTTCCTTTATCCATAAGAAGTATTCTTGCACACCAGACAAGTTAATCCGTGATTTTACCCTGGGATAGAAATTTATGTTCTGACCCTGGTGTTCCGACCCAAAATCGAATATAATCGTGTGCTTGATAAATGCACTTGTTGATTACGACCGCCGTTAAAGTAGACGTCACAGCAACGTCACTAAACATTCCTGCAGTTTCAACACAATATGGCGGACGTTGGTAACCGAAGTGATTACGGTATTAAAAATCCGCGCTAAAATGGAAGGTATGCAAGAAAAAGAATCCAATATGGGTGTGAGGGGTGGATAGAAAAACCGCCCCTCGGGATCACTGTCCGGCATCACTCGGCAAGCCTCGTGATGCCGGACAGTGACCCTCGGGACGGATTTTTCCATCCACCCCTCACACCCATATAAGATTCTTATAGTCTCAAGGCGAACATTGCAGGCGTAGTCGTCCTTTCAAGACTGATAAAGAGTATAACCTCTGTCCGAGGTTCTTGGCCGTCTTTCAGGCAAGCTGACTTCAGTATGTTTGTCCTGCCCATAAATCTTAATACCAGCAGCAAAATTTATGACCAAGGTAATTACAATCCCCTGCTGACCAGAACAGAAATGTGTTAGAGCTTAGGGCGCAGTTTACCGTTCGACACGTACTTCAGCTTTAGTATGTCTTCAGAAAATGTACAAGTATGGGTTCAGGGAGCCTCAAAACTGTAGTTGATGTTAGCAACAGATCAGTTATTACAGACATAATTAATTTTTGGGTCGATTGTTTGTCAGTCTAACCATAGTAAGCATAGTAATTTTACGTTGTCCACGTGGCTATCACTTACATGTACAGTCGAACTTCAATGGCTCGAACACCTTTGGGACCTCGAAAATCTGTTCGAGACAGGGGTAGTTCGAGCCACCGAGGGTTACTGCCAGGAGGCATAAGAAATACTTCTAAACATCTTTTCGGTGTTCTATAATAAAAATGTATGATGTGTGTACTCATTAGAATCGCCTCATCGAGGCGATTCTAATGAGCACACACAGCATACATTTGCAAGATAAAAGACTAAAACCTCCATAATTACCCCAACTATTTCTTTTGTAGAGGATTTCGCTAGGGTTTCAAAAACGTGTTCGACTCAGCCATGGTAAACGAGCCATCGGTGTTCGAGCCATCGAAGTTTTACTGTAATTATACGAAATCTAGGAAAGGATTATTTATACATAGCCTCGTTTTTCTTATCGTCTAGAAGGCAAGGTGTTGTTAAACCCATATATGCCTAGCGGCCCTCTTCTTGGACATTGGCAAACAGTACAGATCAAGATCAGACGCAACAGAACGCGGCGTCTGATCTGGGTGCACGCTGTTTCCTTAAAGATAATCCACTTTCGAAAAATTTGCAACAAACAAAATCGAACCTGACAACCCTACAATTGGAAATGGATCACACCAAACTTACTAGGTGGAAGATTTCATTGTCATATATGGTTAAAGAGCTCTGGATTGGGCTCTTTTGTACGTTTTGACAATGCATACACAGATCAGAATGCGGCGTCTGATCAGGCTTAAAGTTAAGGAATTGAAGGGTTAAACGAAACTACGTCCCCGAAGAACCCTCCGTTCTGTAGTTGATAGGCTACTCGCCTCATAAACCAGGAATCGTGGGTTCGATCCCGGGCTTCAACAGACTTTCGGATGGGTCTCGGAACCGAGGTCCCGTCTCCAAATGACTTTAACTGTTGGAGGGACGTAAAACTCAAGAGATACAAATTTTATTTAAAGTCGGAAGGTTTCAACAAATGTAACATTAGCAATGTATAGCTATTAACCGACTAAGCCAAGCACACTCACTCTAGGTCTCAGGACCATTTTACATCACGTGAACAGGTCGGTGAAACGAAGACCCCCCTACACCCCACTTTATATAGAGAAAAATGGGGTGTAGGGGGGTATACATTATTTTTCTTATTTTTGCTCCAAGACATAGGTTGTGGGTACTCGTTAGAACCGCCTCAATGAGGCGGTTCTAACGAGCACCCACAACCTATGTTTGCCGTATTTATAAGAAAAATATCAAGGAATTTCATCAGAAAATGGCCATTTTGGAGATGTGAAAAAATTCACTATGTCGCACGGGTGTGTTATCGTAATGTCAGCCTACCCTCAGAGACAGTCGACTCTCCACTGCCGCCAGTGTTTTGACAAAGGTAGCTGGGCAGACTTTCCCCAAATTGTCGCCATTCATTACATCGGAAAATTCTATTGTCGCGACTGGCTAGACCGTGACAAATTATTTTGACCGCGACACGCGAACAGCGATCTTCGAGACAATATCTTCGTTGACAATAATCAACCTGCTTACTTACGCAACCAGTATACAACCAGCCCAGTCTGATCGGGGCAGCCTTGGTCAACAGACATCCAAACAGCCTACAGCGAAATCTCTAATCAGACCGTAAGGAAGGGCAGGTTGTTCGGAGTCTTCGCTGTGTTCATCTGCTTTTAATCCGTTTTGCGATTGGCGCTGCCCATTATTATTCAGATTCCAAGTAACTATCTAAGTCTTTATCTGTTGATCTAATTTTACAGGAATTCGAAATTCCACATTTTAACAAGAGACTTAATTTGCAGTCCTGAAAATTGTTTCAAATCGACACCAGGGTTTAGTATGGCTTTCGTCGCTAGAAGCAATATGGACAACAAAATCGATTTGGAAACAGGAACATTTTCAACATTCACGTACGTACAATCAAAGTTATGTAGTAGATAAAGTCATGTCCCTACACATGTATAACACATGACTCCTGGCTTATAGTGTCGTCCGTCTGTCATCTGTCCGTCGTCCGTCCGTCCGTCCGTCGTCCACACTTTTGAGCTTGAATACCTCAGTAACTAGCTGGCCAAACTTGATGAAATGTTGTGTAAACTTCACTTGTTTGGCACTGCTTAGGTTTTGGACAAGTGTTAATCAGATGCCTGGGGAACAAACACGTTACATAGACACATAGACTTTAATGACTCAGCCATTTCTGAACTGATCTTAATCAACTTGTCGATAACCAGGAGAGGCATACGGTATACATTGACTTCGAATTTAGGTCTCGAGGGACCAACGGCTTTAGAGTTTCCTGCCCGCGAGCATAAATATAGAGAATATCAGGTTTGTGTCTTTTGATATCAAGTTTATCAGGCCAGGCTTCGAGAACCCTTGTAGAATCGCGAGACTCCCGTTTGCCTCCAATAGATTATTCATTAAGCAACTGCTGATAAAATACCCTGGCTGTAATATTGTCTTTACTCCAAACATGTCATGCAGTAGAAATTAGAAAAAATGCATACCCCTAGACACTCGTTTTCTTTATATAAAGTAAGGTTTTAATGGGGTGTACACTACGTGATGATTTATTGATCACCTTCACTGCATGAATGCCGGGTGAAATTGCAAGGAAATATCTAAAAGCGTCGGGGTGGGGGTTGAGGGTGAGGCAAATTTGACGTTTATCGTGCGTCACTTGGGCGCCCAACTGGTAGACAAGGCCTACTGTCCTTGTCTACACTTCATTGATTTTCGTCTTTCTCCGAATCCTTCACTTGCATTTTCTCTATAGAAGCCTCCGTGGTCTAGTGGTTATGTTTCTCGCCTTGTAAACCTGGGATCGCAGGATCGATCCCGGGCTTCTCCAGACTTTCGGATGAGTCTTTAAACCGAGGTCACTTCTCCGTATGACCTTAGCTGTTCGTGAGACTTAAAACTTAAACACTGAACTGGAACTGGAATTTCATCTTCTCTACTATCTGTACTATTTCTTGACTGGTACAGGTCGCCATTTTTTATTTATGGAATTTGTAAAGAAATTATCAACACTTATTTGGAAACGCATATCGCCAAATCTACTTGACGATGTGACATGACAGCTATGCGCCGTGAAACAGGAACCCATCCTGCATATTTTTGTGCAAGTAGAAGTATTTTACAAACTTACGATTAATCATCCATCAGGTAATTTTATTGTCATTTTTTTAATCATAACAGCTGATTGGAAACATTTGTTGTTGAGCATGAGGAAGTCATGACTTTATCACATAAGTATTACTACGCCTCAAGCGGAGCTGGGACAAAACATCGGAAAAATTTTGATATATCTCCAAAGTTTTTATTGTTTCATAAATTTAAATGACTTTTGTGATTAAATTGCTTAAAATTGTTCTTGAATAAATGGTAATTATTCAAAAATATGAATATTTTGGGACTATATTTTTGCGTTATAGTCACCAGATATGGAAGTCCTTCGGTGTTTCCGGTTTCATTGAAAAGCCTTTGAAAAAAAAAAACAACAAAAAAAACAAACAAAAAAACGTGTTAATAAATTTCACAAATTTTGCACTGTAGACATGTGAATCAAGGTAAGTATTTATATAGAGACTTGGATTAAGGATTTTGCTGTAAGAATGAATAGGTTCAAGAGTTCGATTGTCGAAAAAACATCACGTATTTGTGTTTCAACATCTTGTCTAATTTACGTTAATGATAGTAAACCAAAACCTCGTGACCAAATGTAAACATGTATAAACATGTATGGTGGTCAATAGAAGACGGCAGTTATCTGCTCTCTGCAATTATTTTGTGGCATACTGTCAATGTTGGTATAATTAAAATATGTGGCCCTGAAAAAGATACATAGTTCTTAAAGGAAATAATTTGCTCCACAGGACCAAAATTTTTCCTTTTCAATTTAAACACTTATTGATAAGGGAGACAAAAATAATTTGGCTCCTTTGAATGTGTATCCTTTCTTTCTTTCTTTCTATTTAAACTGCGATCGGTCACATCTGAAAATTACTCGCAGGTGTACATTACATACACGCGAGGTTTGCTGGATGAAAGCCTATACAGTAATCATCCTACCCCCAGACTATCGGGGCTTGACGAAATAGATGGGCTTCATGATGCTTCCACGCAGAGCTGAATCCGAAGGCACACAAGTACTGGTAAACTGCTTAAAGGATCTTAGCCTGCCTAGGAAAAGCCATACAAGTCGGACCCTCCATGCTTATAAACCTTATTGGTTTCTTTGGGTGACAGGGCTTGAGGTGTCATTTCATCTCAATGTCGGGTAAAAGTCCCACAAAATTGGAACAACATCTACAAAATTACCTATATAGTGTTGACGGGGACGTTAAACATCAAATCTAACAAACAAAACAGTGACATGAAAACAAGGGACACAACTAAAACTTCCAATGATTCAGTTGTGGTAGCAGTTATTGTCCACCATACCTTTTTTCTAGACTACTTTTCAGCAACAAATATGTTTGGAAATTGTATTATTTTGATACACGGTATGGGCACACATTTGCTGTATCCTCTACTGTTGAATATTTTTGAGCAAAGACGTTTTCACATATTGTAATATAATAACTGATGAAACTATTTATGCAATTTTATTTGCCTATATTACCATGGAGAATATGTTTGAATGCAAATGGATTGAAGCACATAAAGAGAGGTATGTTTTTCTCAATAATTCCTGAATTTCTGTAAAATTTCTAATAGAACAGGTAAATAAGTTGAAATAAATTATGGGCCAAGTAACTTTTTAAAAAACTTGACAGTTTTGCAAAATTCAATTACACAAATTTGAACACCACACCATTACCCCACCCACTTTTTGCACTTTCGGTAAACCCTTAAAAGCAAATATGTAATAATTTGATGGTAGGCATGGTTTTGACTGTAGGTTTACTGTACGCAAAAATGCTCGTGAATAACAAATAGCCGAGTGGTAACAGTTACAAGTCAGAATCATTGAAGTCCTCGGTGTGGCGAGGGATGGAAGAGATTCTCGCACAGTGTAATTACTTTTAAACTTTTTTTTCTGTATTATATATTTCCTTTCTTTTTTATTTCAAATATTGGTTTGTAATTCATTATTTTCAAATTTTAGCGATTCACATTAACTTGAATTTCAGAATTTCATATTTCGAAATTGGATTACAAAAACAGTTTTGATTCTTCGGCAGTGTCGGTAGATTCATCAGCTTCAGAAGCAGTCCCTGTACCTTCTCTCTAACGTCACTGTCAGAGTCCATGTGTTTAATGGTTCACTCCATTTCAGCCTCAACAGCGGTGTTAGTTTTGCAACAGTCCTGTTCAGCCCCCCCGCCCATTTGGGCTTGAAGAAATAGATGGGCTGCACGATGCTTCCACGTCGAGCTGAAACCGACCGCACACGAGTACTGGTAAACCGCTTAGAGGATCTAAGCCTGCCCAGGCAAAGCGGTGCGAGTCGGCCCGTCCACGCTTATTAACCCTATTGGTTTCGTTGGTCGACAGGGCTTGAGAAGTCATTTCATCTAAATGTCGGGTAAAAGTCCCACAAAGTTGGAAGAAACGTCTCCAAAATGACCTATACAGTGTTGACGGGGACTGTAAACCTCAAATCAAACAAAACAATAGTCTTGTTCAGCCTTTTCGACATGTGTTAAGCAAGCATTTCATTCTTTTTCGACAATGCTTCCAATGCCTTCTTCGATCAGAGCCTTTATGTATACATCTATATATCAGTCATGCGAAGCTGAAAATGTCAATGGGCAATATGAAAACTTCCCCATATTATCTTTTTGGCATTCAGATCAGGATGGTATGGTGAAAGCCTCAGCACTGTGTGCCCGTGTCTCTTCAAAAGGTGGTCAACTCGATAAGGAGGAGTTGGTTTATTTCCTTTTTAAAGTTCCAAATGCTCAGGCTTGAACATTTCGTGCCACAGGCTGCATAAAAACTGTATATTGAAGGAAACAAAAAGAACGGAAATAAAAATGTTATTCATAATTTGAGATTCGAACCTACGACCCTTGGGTAACTAGGTCGTTAAAGTTTATGCATCCGACCAATATCGCTACATCGTATTCCTACAACGATGTCATATCAGAATAATATACAGCAAAGATTTTGTTAATTAAGCGAGGGAAAAGTTGGTAACCACCACATAACGGTTTCCGATGGAATGGTCAGTATGACGTAGTGTTCAGTAAACAGTCATCGATGTATTCACCATATTTGTATTATTTGCTGGCTCCCATCTTGCACATTGTCAATATTGAAAAAAAAAAACAGGTAACCAGACCCCCCTGACCTTAAAAGGTCAGGGGGGTCTGATTACCTGTTTTTCCAACACTGATAACCTTCAGACTAGGGACCAGCAGATAATGCAAATAAGGTGAATAGACGATACAAGATGGCCCACAAAGGTTGACGTGCCGTTTAATCCATAACAATCAAAAATCTAATAGCGTGCACGAAGATTGAGTGCAAATGTTACCGATATACAGGCATGTCAAGATTGACAGTCTGATATTATATAGTTCATGTTGCGTGTTGTCAAAGGCCAAACGCCAGATGACCAGACATGATAATTTGAGAGATTAGTTATTTCAAGTTGCGTGATTGCTTTGATGCTGTCATTTTGTCATATGATCTGTTCTGCACACTTCATAAATTGCCTAAGCGGCTCATACTGGCACTTGTTGATCAGCTGTCTTGATCTTGTGTAATAAGTACCGTGTCGTGCTCTGATCGATTTCGAGCAGCCTGTATATATGTAATCCTACGTGTCGCTCAGTTGCTTTAATGAACTATAATAGTTCCAATTTTCTATCATTATATACATTTCGAGCGATTTCGTTTGAAATAAAAGTCAATAAATTCCGTGAGCTCGAATCTCAGAACTATTTCACGCAGACCCAGGTACATGTAGTAATACAACGTAAAGTCAAAGAGCACGTTTAAAACTCGCGCGTCACATCTTTTTATGAAGTGACGTCAACAGCGTTCGGTTAAAAGCTGGAAAACTATTAAAAAGGTAAATGTTAGAAGACAAATAAACATAATTTTAAAAACTCTTTTTTTTTCGGCTCGGCTTGGATTTCTTTCAAAGATGTCAGCTTATAACTGAATAATCATTTCGCCGTGGCCGACGGTAAGTTCATTCTTCCACTTTGAAAGAATTCGTAAAAATTACCATTTTAGTGGTATTTTTTTTTAAATATTTCGATGACAAAGGTGGAATAGTTAGGTGATAACTGTATTCAAAATTGTGATTTGGGGAGATAAATCGGAGGTTTTACGGTCGGAAATTTCGTTTTACGGCGACGCGTCAGCGGAGCCGTAAAACGTAATTTGCGACCGTAAAACCGACGATTTACCTCCCCAAATCATAACTTTGCAATATAGTTATCCCCATTCTAATGCACGTATACGGTTGTTTTGTTAAAAAAAACTGTAATAGTTTTGCACAAAACGGCTAGCGCTGTGAGCTGCGTAAAACCAAATGCCAGCCAATGAAAAGCAACGTTATACGATGACGTCGGGTTTCCGACAGTATATCGCAGAATATTCTGTCGCAAATTTTGACGTTATCCAATCAGACGTCGCGTTACACACGCAAGTTCATTAGAATAAGGAATAAATTATATTTTTTTTTTGGATTTTATCGATATGTAAACTCCGACGAATCAACACACACACTTAGCATGAGTGATTTGCCGGAGTTTACACATTGATAAAATCCACGAAAATGAAATTCATTCCTATAATTATATCACGAAAAGTCAAATTCGAATGCCTTAAACACCGATGGTTCGTTTACTATGGTCAGTTTGATCTCGCTCTAGTAGCTCTAGATAATCAGTTATTCGAATTTGTCACACATGAGACAAAATATCCTTTTCTTACATGCTTTTCGATGAAATATAGAGATTTCGCAGTGAAATCGAAATTGATATTGTCACTGTTTCAAACAGTGAAAATACGATTTTTATTTCCTCTGTTTATGAATTCAATGTATCAGCGAAAAAATAACATATATTTTCTGTTTGTTAGAAGTCAATCAGCTAAAATTTATTAATGTGTGTCATATGTTACATCAAGCACGTTTTCACGTCATTCGGACGTTGATGATGTCACGTTTAGCACCTACAAAACGTAAATAATGCACGCGACGCCAGACGAACTTAGCAACTGCGGACATTATTTGAATGCAAATTTCAAGTGAGCGATTGATAAAGTAGCATTCCGAGCTATTTTCTAGGTGCAAACTTTCAGTTTACGCCCAATATTATATCGTTAACACGCTGAACACCTCTAAATGGACGCAATTTCACCATGGAAAAAGTTTGTTCCCCCATGGTGACGGCCGATGCTTTAAATTTGCTTTAATAAATACAGTCTAAAGCATATAATAAACAGAAAAAAAGGATTTTTTCAGTGTAAGAACATTTCTTTTTCACTAAAAGTATTTTCACTCGTGGCTTCGCCTCTCGTTTAAACGCTTCTTTTCGTGTTCATTTGGTGAAATAAAATCGACCTTACACTGAAAAAAATCAAATATCCTCTTTTTGTGTGACAGTGTGTAATTTCTTTACATAACGAATACACGCCTATATAATTTTGACCCCCTTGAACCCCACTTTTTTATGGTAAAACTGGGGTTTATAGGGGTAAACCTTATTTTTCTTATTTCTGCTCTAAAATATAGAAATAAAAAAATATGACAATAAAGGTGGCAATGTATTTGTATAGGCGTGTTGCGTTATGAAATATCCTCTTTTTGTATGACAGTGTGTAATTTCTTTAACTTTTGTCTCACCCTAGGTTTTATTATCTGTCTAAATCTGACAATCTGCCATTCCTTAGTATATGAAATACGCAAACACGCCTATACAAATACATTGCCACGTTTATCGCCGAAAAAAATGAAAATTTTATGACAAACAAATTGTGATATTTTTCTTATTGCTGCTCAAAATATAGATTGCGGGCACTCGTTAGAACCGCCTCATCGAGGCGGTTCTAACGAGTACCCAAATTCTATATTTTAGAGCAGAAATAAGATTGATAAGGGATACCCCCGGAACCCCCAGTTTTATTATATAAAAGTGGGGTTCAAAGGGGTCAAAATTATATAGACGTGTTTTCGTGATGAAATATATGTAATGTACATTGCAGTGGACCTATTTGTCCCCAAAACTGTCTTCTGCTGAATGTTTTGTTAACCTTGAAATCAGGGAGACATTTTTACTATTGCTCCCTTGATGTATATTTATAACAGCCACAATGACGTTCCCTTGATCAACTTTTATTGAAATGGAAATTCAGTGTGTCATCAAACTGGTATTAAGTGACTGGAAGAAAATTATGAAATGCACATGTATACACCGTTGTAGATATCAACAAACTGGCTTCATTTCAAATTTACCACTGCATGTAAAAGAATGCTTTGAAAACGAATTTAAGCAGCTCACTGGAAAAAATGCTTAAATAACTTTAAAAGGTGAGTAAAATGTTATATCTTTTTGCTTTGTTACATCATTTTGTATATTGTTTTTTGTTTTGTTTGATTTGAGGTTTAACGTCCCCGTCAACACTGTAAAGGTCATTTTGGAGACGTTGCTTCCAATTTTGTGGGACTTTTACCCGACATTGAGATGGAATGACATCTCAAGCCCTGTCGCCCAATGAAACCAATAGGGTTTATTAGCATGGACGGTCCGCCTCGCATCGCGGTTCCTGGACAGGCTTAGATCCTCTAAGCGGTTTACCAGTACTAGTGTGCGGGCCGGATTCAGCTCTGCGTGGAAGCATCATGCAGCCCATATATTTCTTCAAGCCCCTATGGGCGGGGGCTGTTTTGTATATTGATTTTCTGCATTACGATAACACATCCGTGCGCAATAGTGCATTTTTCACATCTCCAAAATGGCTACTTTTCTGATGGAAAATGTGGTATTTTTCTTATAAAGACTGCAAACATAGGTTGTGGGTGCTCGTTAGAGCCGCCTCGTTGAGGCGGTTCTAACGAGTACCCACAGCCTATGTATTCGAGCAGAAATAAGAAAAATATTTTATACCCCCATAAACCCCAGTTTTCTCTATATAAAGCGGGGTGAAGGGAGGTGTTCATTTCACGGACTTGTTCACGTGATGTGTAGTTTTGTAATGATAGTATTCCTTAAACTGGTTGGTGAGAACAATAAACAGTAATGGAGATGAGACCTCGACATGGAAATCTTAGGCTCGTTTTCAGTTAATTTAAGTCTTTTGCTCGGCATAGCCTCAGAATTTTTTTTTGAAAATTTTACCGCCAAAAAAAACAAACCGAACATGAAATGAGGAAATTGATATTTTTCTTTTTCTGCTCAAAATATAGTTAGAACCGCCTTATCGATGCGGTTCTAGCGAGTACCCAAAAACTTTACCCCTGTAAACCCCAATTCGAGGGGACCAAAATTATATAGGCGTATTTTCGTGATGGAAAACGGGTGCGCAGACTGATAAGTACCTTTGTTGGTCGCATGATCAGATTTTCCTAGCTCCTGGTCCGTGTCATTTTGCGCAAGCTTTAACATAAAGCCTGGGACGAGTTTCATAAGGCTAGCACTACAGGGCGCTTTGTAGCGCTTCGCTAAGCAACGGTGCGTTTCCAAAAAGCTTTTGGAGCTGACTCGCTCAGTGAGTGAGTGAGTGTTTGAGTTTTACGTCTCACAAACAGCAAAGGTCATACGAGACGTGACCTTGGTTTTAAGACTCACATGAAAGTCTGGAGAAGCCCTCGATCGATCCCGCGACTCATCTGACTATGCGACCCTCAAGGGGGTCAAATTGTATTGGATTGTTGTCGAGATGATTATTCGAATTTGTCACACAAGGGAAAAGAGTATCCCTGTGTATGACAGTGTGTAATTTCTTTATCTCTCACTGTTGTTTTATTAGCTGTCTCAAGCTGCCAATCATTGCTTAGTACAGGAAACAATGTACACTGCATTGGACCTATTTGTCCCCAAAACTGTCTTCTGCTGCGTCTTTTGTTAACCTTAAAGCAGGGAGGCAGCTTTTCTGTTGCTTTTATATATATATATATATATATATATATATATATATATATATATATATATATATATATATATATATATATATATATATATATATATATATATATATATATATATATATATATATATATATATATATATATAGAAATTGGTCATGATATGGGGTGGTCGTGTCTAAACCGAGATAAGTGGCGCAAAATTTTAACCGAGATATGAGCCATATATACTATATATATATAAAGCCCCACATTGCAATTTATATATGTCGCCCCACAAACATAATGTTCACGAAAATGTAAATCCTTCGTTTTATGTGTTTTGTTTAGTTCCATTACGCAAGCCAGATATCGTTGATTTCTATATCTATACATTTTTTACCGAGCTAAGTGGAAGAAAATGTTAACCCAGATATGAGGCATATATATATTAAACATATATAGAGCCCCACAATACCAACCCAGATATGAGGCATGTATATATTATACATATATAAAGCCCCACAATACCCTTTATATATGTCGCCCCACAAACATTACGTTCATGAAAAATACAAAAAATCCTTGTTTTTATTCGTCTTCTCTAGTGCCATACATCCGCGAATTTTGTAAACGTGTATGCCTCTACGTTACGTGGTTCGAAGTAAAGCCTCAGTCTCACCGCTACGTAGTGAGGGCTATGCTTTACTACATGTACATTAATTGTGCGCCGTTTTGTAGGGAAGCGATACCAAGCAATAACTACAAAAAAAAAAAAAACCTGAAACGTAATAAAACGTAGAATAAAACGTAGCAAATATATTAAGGCGTAGGAAACCGATTGTTATGCGTATTATCGCGCTATACTGCTTTTTACGTTTTTATACGTATTGACGTTTTAGTGCGTTTCTTGTCGTACGGGTTTTTGCAAGGTATACGCTACGCTAAGAATTTTAAAGCAAACGCAGTTGGGTCACATATTTAGCCATATACATGTATAACCGTGTGCACTACGCTCGAAATAGCAATTTTGTGGGAAAGTTACTGTCCTGTTGGCTATCCGCTAGATTTCATGATCAATCTTACCGAAAGAATGTTGCCGACCCCAGCAGGTATCGAACCCGCGTCCTCCTGATCAGCAGTCAGACGTGCGTACGACTGAGCTATAGAGGCCGGCGAATACTTTTGTATCACAAAAATTAATCCTGCCCGCGCCCATCAGGCCTGACGAAATAGATGGGCTGCATGATGCTTCAAAGCAGAGCTGAAACCGACCCGTAAACAAGTACTGGTAAGCGGCTTAGATAATCTAAGCCTGCCCAGGCAATGCGGTGCGAGTCGGACCTTCCATGCTTAGACACATTATGGGTTTCATTGGGTGGCACGGCTTGAGATGTCATTTCATCTCAATGTCGGGTAAAAGTCCCACAAAATATGGACGCAAGGTCTCCAAAACGACCTTTACAGTGTTGACGGGGACGTTAAACCTCAGATCAAACAAACAAAATCTCAACAATTAAATTCAATTTTCGGTCGATTGTTTGTCAAACGACCCAAAGTTATAATGGGTATTAGGTTTTCTTTGCTAAAGTCCACGTGGTTTTAACAAATTTACAGGAAAATAGCCGCGTTGAGGTCAGAGTATTGCGTCAGAGTGTTATCTATAGAATTTGGACTGGAATCAAGTGTTGTGTTTGACAACCAGTGTAGACACAGATCAGACGCCGTTGAACGCGATGTCTGATCATGGTCTACCGTGTTTGCTTACGTACGCGAAATCGTATCAGGGTCTATACAAATATCTTACAATGCAGGTCTGTAAAAGTTAGTGTTAACGGGGACGTTACAAGTAAAACTGTAATGTCAACAGTTTACTTACCGTTCAGGATCATTTTCCAACCTAGACTCAGATACAAGTGCTTCAGTGCTTTGATTTATAAAAGCTTGATATTTTTCATTATTTCGGCTGCAAATGTAGATTGCGGGTGCTCGTTAGAATCATCCGCAATGGTTTAGTGGTAGTTTTTTACGAATGTAGGAAAAAAAGTCACAGGGGGGAAAAAGTTTGGGAAAAACAGTCACGGAAAAACAAGTCACAAAATTTGTTTGTATAATGTTTTCATTAGTGTTATGTGAGTAGCTTACTGAAAAGCATGATTCAAAATTAAGTGTTGACAACGACGAACAACTACAGGCAACGGAGTATTCCATCCTTGTTGATCCCTTAGTGTCTTCACATTTCTGTATTACGCCCGTGCCACTGCTAAAATGTCATCTTTCATGTCAGATATAACATAAGTTAGATGGAAACTTTTGACAGTCTTTGTTATTTTAGCCTAAATATAGACTATGGGTCGTTGTTAGGACAGCCTCAATGGGGTGGTGCAATCTATGTTTTTGAACCGAAAATAAGGCATATAATGACTGTAATGTGTTATATGAGGTTCTTATTGATAAGTTCGAATCCAGAATATTGGCAATGACTAACGAGGACTGACCACGGAGTTTCCCATCTTTTTAGACACTTAAGAGTCTTGACATTACAATTACATAACGAAAACAGGCCTATATCATTTTGACCCCCCTTGAACCCCACTTTTATATAGTAAAACTGGGGTTTACAGGGGTAAACCTTATGTTTCTAATTCCTGCTCTATAGATTGTGGGTACTCGTTAGAACCGCCTCGATGAGGCGGTGCTAACGAGTGCCCACAATCTATATTTTGAGAAGAAATAAGAAAAATATCACAATTTTTCATCTTGAACTTTTTATTTTTTCGGCGATAAAGGTGGCAATGTATTTGTATAGGCGTGTTTGCGTAATGATACGCCCGTGAGATTAAACTTAGCTAGAAGTAGCACTTTTCGGATGAACGCATTTTTTTTTATTTCTGTCACAAATATACATCGTGGGTGCTGAATCGAACCGGCTCAGTTAGATGCTTCTAACAGGTACCCACAATCTATATTTATAAGCAAAAATGAGGACTGTAATGGATAATCCGTAAACCCCATTTTTCTATATATAGGTTTGGGTTTACCGGGGTATACGCAACAAATTAGGTAGACAGGACCAATATTCACACCTTTGAGCAAGTTATATAAACACTGAACTAATTGACAATAACCAACCATCTTTAACATGGCATCAGAAAAATTGATTAATGTACAATCTTTTATTAGTGGATTTTTTTTCTATATTTTTTATTTGTGAATTTTTTTCCGTGATTTTTTTTCCTGTGACCAGTTTTTACTACCTCATATTAACTTGCCTGTGCATCGAATAACCTTGTAAAAATGATCTTATTTTAATCAAACATTATTTGCGAAATTAAATTTTCTTTTGTAGTTTTATATATTTATTATTTTCTTTTTTTTTTTTATTTTATTTATTTTTTTTTTTGTATTTATTTTTATGTATTTGGAGACAGTATAAAAGAGTCCTGGCAATGCATTTTCTACACTTATTACATCCAGCAAGGACACATATCAGCCTAAACATTTGGGTTGTCTGATCGGAGTCCTCACTAGGTGCACGAAGAAACAATGGGTCCTACTAAGCATGCCCAAGGAAATTGGTGTGAGTCAGACCGTCCAGTGCATATTAGCCTTTTGGTTTCATTTGGCGGCAGGGCTTGAGCTTTGTCGGGTAAAAGTCCTACAACATTGAAAGGAACGTCTCCAAAATGACCCTTTTAGAGTTTACGGGGACGTTCAATCTCAATTCAGTAAAAAAAAAATAAACAAAATAAAAAAAAAAAAACTACCTATAATGCGCATCGCGAATGTAGACCTTGCTGTGTTCAGGCTGATTAGTGATGATTATCGTCGATAAAGCAGGTGTCAGTTTCGTAATCGTGTGTATAACGAGCGTTGCTGAGGTTTTGACACATTACCGCAAACGTGTCATGCTATAATTCTTTCCTATCAATCGACAATTGTGTATTTTGAGTTTTCCGTCCCATCAACAGCTAAGGTCATACGGAGACAAGACTATTCCGAACGTCTCGAACACGCGACGCAGACAATTACCTTTGTACTAAGGCATTAAACTGTATATAACAATGCAAAATGCTTCTTGTTTTTTGTTTGTTTGTTTTTTTTTTTTTTTGTTTGTTTTTTTTTTTGTTTTGTTTTTCATAAACCTGATGCATTTGTTTTGGCTAAAGCATTTATCCAAAGCAAATACATGAGTGAGCACACACATTCAATGATGAACTTTCATTCTGTTCTTACTGATTTTGTTTTATTGTTTTAATTTTGTTGTCTTCTTTTCTGGTTTTAATCCTCGTAAATATCGGACAGGAAATGTCCCTTCTTGTGTCGGGGTTGGCGATGCTGTTCGGAAAGAAAGGCACTGGAAAAGGCTAATGGAAATAAAGTCACAGATAAAACTTAAAAAAAAGTCACAAATAGAAAAAATAGAAATCATCCATTTTCAAAATATATAATGAGTAAATAAAAGTAACGTCAACACCTGCAAACCCGACATTTCCCGGTGTCAAACCCTTTGGCCTAAAGATACCAAGAAAACCTGAATTGGAAATTGTTGCCTATTTATCACTGTTTATTCACTCTGCTGCATCTTCTTACAAACTTTTTTAAAAATACTTTTTTTTTTGGCAAACAGTAAACATTGTAGACCCAGATCAGATTGCTTCACGAAGAGGAGCAAAATATGAAAAAAATACGAATACCCCCTGTAAGCCCTACTTTTTATGCCCCCGCCTTTCGAAAAATGGTGGAAGGGCATATAGCATTGCCACTGTCCGTCAGTCCGTTCGTCCGTCCGAAACTTAAAAAGGCGAAGTTGGTTGGTTGATTTGTGGTTTAACGTCCCCGTCAACACTGTAAAGGTCATTTTGGAGACGGTGCTTCCGATTTTGTGGGACTTTTACCCGACATTGAGATGAAATGGCATCTCAAGACCTGTCGCCCAATGAAACGAATAGGGTTTATCAGCATGGACGGTCCGCATCGCACCGCGCTTCCTGGACAGGCTTAGATCCTCTAAGCGGTTAACCAGTAGTAGTGTGCGGGCCGAATTCAGCTCTGCGTGGAAGCATCATGCATCCAATAGATTTCTTCAAGCCCCTATGGGCGGGGGCGGCTTAAACGAAGTCAATAACTTATTTTGGGATGGATTTTGAAATTATTTTGTAGAATTGTTAATTATTATGAGACGATGTGTCACGTGCAAGACCCAGGTGAGTACCGCCAAGGTCAAGGACATACTTAGAGGTCAAAGTTCCAAAAAGGGTCCGAAACTTAAACGCAGTCAATAACTTTCTTATTCTGGGTGGATTTTGATATTACTTGGCAGAAATGTTGGGCATCATGAAACAGTCTGTCTGACACAAAACCAAGGTCCTTACCGCCAAGGTCAATGTCATACTTAGAGGTCAAATGTGGAAAAAAGGGTCCAAAACTTAAACACCGTCAATAACTTTCTATGGATTAATACGAACATAGGCATATTTTCACGTGGGGGCATCCGTGTCCTTTGGACGCATTTCTAGTCTCTTCATAAAATGGGGGTTAGAGGGGTGTTCATTGCTCGGACTTGTTAACATTATGAATGGTTGTGATTATCACCAACAATTCTAAGAAAAACAAGATAAAAACCATTTCTGTGACTTTTCTTCCATTATTTATTTCCTACCCACACCTGTGACTTTTTTCCGTTACTTTTTTCTTGTGCCTTTCGCTCCTTTATTCCTGCCTGCTGCATAATAAACGTAGATTGTCGCTGCATATACATGAGCTGTGAAAAGCGGGATTTTCAAATTACAACATAGCGGTTCATCATCATCGTCGTCCTCGTGGCCGTTATGGTCGTCGTCATCATCATAATGCTATATGACGACATTCCACACAAAGCAGTCTCACTTAAATCCATGTTTCAGATATATCAGGAACAGATTACCTCAGAACTATAACGCAGCCAGAATTGTTGCTCTTGTTCACACTTGATTTGTAAACTGTATCCAGTTCACGTACTGAACCCCTCACAAACCCACTTTATGTAGGCAAAGTGAGTTTTGCAATGTTCTATATTTTTGTTCATGCTGCTGTCACACATATATCCGAGTCAACACTATTTAGGTCATTTCGGAGACGTTGTTTCCGATTATGTGGAAATTTTTAACATCCCAAAGAAACCGCAGGGGTTTAAGGCTCGGTCAGATTCGCACCAATATGTCTGGGCAGGCTTTGACCTTCTACGCGGTTTACGAAAACTCGAATGTTCAGTCGGTTTCAGCTCTGAGCAGTCCAGTCTTAATCTATTTCTTCCAGCTCCAATGGGTGGGGTGAGGACACATGAGATACTATGTTTTCAGCAGAAATAAGAACGAAGTATGTTAACGTAGTGCGAGTATCGCAGGCGACGATATTTTGACACAGACGTTTAAACTACGAGGGTAGGCTGAAAAGTTCTGAGCCTGACCAAGAAGCAGGCATCGAACAGCCATGAAATTTTGTATTCATTGAATCCAAACCTTTATTACTTGATTTGACTCAAATGAGTTCAAGTTTACCTGCAATAACGTAGAAATTCTAGACTTTGAAATTTGATACTAGCACGTTTTTGAGGAAATGGACAAAATCTGGCATCGTGGTGTCATCAAGTACCTCCATAAAAATGGGTTAGCTCCTAAGGGCATTCATGCCGATATGGTTGCTACATTAGGGGATGATGCTCCTTCGTATGCAACCGTGAAAAGGTGGGCAGCAAATTTTAAGATGGCAAGGACAGCATTGAAGATGATGACTGGTGTGGACGACCCACAACGGCAACAACTGAGGAAACCATCAGCCAAGTGCACAGGGCCGTGATGGATGACAGGCGTTTAACTGTGAATCAGTTAGCTAACACTGTTGGCATTTCCCGTGAACGAGTAGAGAACATTCTACACAGTGAATTAGGAATGTCGAAGGTTTCCGCCAGATGGGTGCCACGGCTTTTGACGCCTGACCAAAAGTTGACCAGACTGAACCTGTCACAAGCCAACTTGGCTATTTTTGAAGCAGACCAAGATGGTTTTCTTGACCGTTTTGTCACTCAGGATGAGTGTTGGGTTCATCACTTTGAGCCACAGACCAAAAGACAATCCATGCAATGGAAGCACCCTGGCTCACCCCCTCCAAGGAAGGCAAAGGTCGTCTCCTCTGCAGGGAAGGTGATGGCATCAGTGTTCTTGGATGCCAAGGGCATAATATTCATAGATTTACTTTCAAAAGGACAGAACAATTAATGGGGAGTATTATGCAGATCTGCTAAAACAATTGCGAAAAGCAATTAAGGCTAAACGACCCGGAAAATTGACATAAGGGGTCTTGTTCCATCAGGACAATGCGCCTGCTCATAAATCGGTTGTCGCAATGGCTGCTGCGCATGACTGTGGCTTCACACTTGTCGATCACCCTCCGTATTCACCTGATCTAGCTCCATCAGATTATTTCCTGTTTCCAAACATGAAAAAGCACTTGGCTTGGCAGCATTATCGGTCAGGCGAGGAGGTGATAGCTTCTGTGGAGGAGTTTTTCAGGGACCAAGATGAGACCTTCTATACCACTGGGATCCAAGGACTCCAGCATCGCTGGAGGAACTGTGTGTACAGGAAGGGAGACTATGTTGAAAAATAAGGCACTTTCAGCATGGACAAACCATTGGATCTTGGTCAGGCTCAGAACTTTTCAGCCTACCCTCGTATCAAGTACCAAGTCCGTGTAATAACTTCTCTTGTAGACCCCACTTCATATGAAAACTAGGTCTCACACAGATGCATGTTTTCATTATTTAATTCGATAACACAAACGTATGTTAAAAAGAGGATATTACACGAGTGGTCATTTCATATGAAATTTATAAACGAGCCTTTGGCGAGTTTCATACATTTCATATAAAATGACCGCTCATGTAAGGTTCTTTTTATCATATGGACACTTTAAATTGGATTTCATCGCCCTTAAATTTGACAAAAAAATCCACATAAATGCATGGCTGACATGGACGTCGTCCTGGCGTTACCGCTAAAGCGTTACCGCTAAAGTGTTGTTTCACGTGTGGTCATACGAATTTTATTACACGACGTTATCCACTGCTTATCAACTTCGTCATAGGATAAAAAGAGGATCTTACATGAATGTTCATGTATTATTGAATTTATTAAATGAATTGAGAAAAGGGATAAAATGCGAGGCTTGCCGAGCACTTATCCCTTTTCCTCAACGAGTTTAAAGAATTCAGTAATACATGAGCACGAATGCACGCTTCTATTTATCATATGTCATTTGAAACGCATTTTATTCACGATTGTTTTACAAAGATATGAATATTCCGCTATTAGTAAACGCGACGTCGTTAAGGACGCCGTACATGCAACGTAACGGGGCTCATCTTACTAATTTGCATATTTACTCGTAATCCACTAGTGGATTACGGAATTTATTACATGGCGTTATTACACTCTTAGACGCGACGTCATATGATAAATACATATTATTACTACAGTAACTTGATCTGACGCATTGTATCACGTCGAGTGGATGTTTCCAGATCAGCGTATCACACGAGACGCGCAGCGTCGAGTGTGATGCGTAAGATCTGGAAACATCCAAGAGACGTGATACTGTGCGACAGATCAAGTTATTTTAGTGATAATACGTTTATTATATACCTTTTTTCGCTTTTAATAAAGTCTTTTGTCAACGTAAATTGGCGGGAAACTTTGACGTTACATTCTGTGTGTAAGTGACGTCATCATTTCGAACGTTTGGTTCCGCGTTATCGATGGCTGTTTTCTAACGTCGCAACAAATGCCGGGACTCAGGGTTTGCAGGAGTGTGATACGGAATCGGAAAACGCGAGTGCGTGATACGGGATTCTGTATTTTTGTGTCGGAAAACTGATAGTAGACAGCAGTATTTCTTGTAGGTATATAATAAATACAGATCATTCATTCTCCTATTCGTAATATAGAATTTATAAACCTCTGGGGGTAAACCAATCCGATAAAAAACGAGTGCGAAGCACGAGTTTCTTTACCGGATTGTTCTACCTCCAGAGGTTTAAACATCCCATATTTTAAAACAGGAAAAATGAATAATATGTATTTTACATGCACTTCCATAGACTTTTAGGACAGTTTGGATCTTGAATTTTGGATCTGAATTCCCGTTCAATTGACTGTTTACAGCTCAGGTTAACGGTTCAATCAGCATAGTGTTACAGAAGCTGGGAGGGAAAAAACAGGATGGGCGCCATTATGAAAGCGCTTTATACAGTTTTGAACCAAAAAAGAAGAAACAAAGCCCCCGCCCATCGGGATTTGAAGAAATAGATTGACTGCATGATGCTTCCACGCAGAGCTAAAACCAATCCGCCTAGGAGTACTGGTAAGCCGCTTTGAGGATCTAAGCCTGCCCGGGCAAAGTGCTGCGAGTGTCGGACAGTCCATGCTTGTAAGGCCCTATTAGTTTCATAGGGCGGCAGGGCTTGAGATGTCATTTCATCTCAATGTCGGAAAAAAGTCCCACAAAGTTTGAAGCAACGTCTCATAAATGACCTTTAAAGTGTTGACGGAGACGTTAAACCTCCAACCAAACATATAAAAAAGGGGTTTAGTAATACAACAAATTAATTGTGAGATCAAACATCCTATTCAATGACCATATCCCTGTTTTCTTTTTTTCAGCGTTGCATCCGACTCAAACGCCACGTATTATGAACGTATGTTGATATCGTTTCAGACGTCATTGCAATGACGCAATGAATAACGTCGACGGTACTGAAACTTTCCCGCGTTTGTATATACCGATTTCACCGCAAAAGCGGTATCTTGTATCTTTCATATAAAGTAGTTCCAGCTAAAGGGCTCGGAGGAAATATTTCTGCTTAGCAAAGTTAAGTCATCATGGTAGAAATCATAGTATAGGGCCAATCTCTCTGTTATGCATGTAATATACTGATTTATCATTATTTGGCGTTGCGTTTAAGAATGCAAGGTACCTAAAAGTTTCCAAGACTTTTTCTAGACTGTCTGTGTCCTACCTGGTCGTAAACTGCAACAACAGGTTTTCAAAGGGTTTTCTTTATTAATTATGTTAACTAGTCCGTGAAATGAATACCCTCTAAACCCGACTTTATGTAGAGAAAACGGGGCTTTACAGGGGTATACACTATCTTGCTTATTTCTGCTCCAAGACATAGGTTGTGGGTATTCGTTACAATCGCCTCAATGAGGCGGTTCTAACGAGCATCACAACCTGTGTTCTGAGTATAATTAAGGCGTAACTATACCACATGTAGTGACACAGAGGCCTTTCTGGTATTTAATCTTCATCAGTTCATCAGTGTGTCTCAGTCCCAAAGTTCTGAAACCGAAACGGATGATGGACAAGACCCGGCAAACACAGCACCCCCCCCCCCACCCTTTGAGCACACACCGACCAACGTACCTCATGAGACAGGTCAACTGGAGGCATCATGCAAGAGACGCCTACCCTAGGACATATAGGCGTCCCCCACCGAGCCAACATCAGCAAACATGGCCCACACTCCACGAAGTCCGGGGCATCAGGAAGGAGATGTCCAAAGTAGCGAGACTTGCAAAAAAAGATATAACAAAAAGTGGCAACCAAATCCGTTAAGATACATGTCTCACCTGTCAAGTCTTAGTTTTAGAAAAAATAGAATTTTATTCTGCCAAAAAGAAATAAAAGTATAACACTAATATAGTTATTTAAATCAGTATTTTAGTTCTGACGTCAGCACCGCATTCAATCTCAGCACTAAGGAACTGATACAGAGCTGATGATACCATCGGGGACGAACGAATCATCCACCAGCAGAGATACCGACCCGCTGGTTGCAATTAAGGCGTAATAAGAAACATATAACAAATAAAGTAGCCTTTTTAGAGGAATGAAAGAATGCACTAGCTCACACGTGTACATTATCGTAATGGATTGACTGCGCTTTCTTGAAGTCTTCAACTTCTGCAAAAAGGTTTGATCACATGATAATGAATACCTTGTTTGGTTTGGTTTGGAATGCATTCGAGGCTGCCAGTTTATCCAATGTTGAAGTTTTATTTTAGAAATAAAGGTAATGGTTGATTTGTAAACACTCGTGCAGTAACACCAAACCAAATTGCACATGACTCTTTTTCTATAGTATGTGTTCAACAACCGATCAATCTCATACGGAACCCTGGAAGGGACAAGCAATTTATTTAATATGTTGTGTGCACACGATATAATCTTGTTTGCACAACATAGATCTTGTGTGGACAACATAAAATATTGTGCACACAACTTATTATCTTGTTCGCACAAGATATTATCTTGTAATCACACGTTATTATCTTGTGCAAAAAACATAATATCTAGTGCGTTCAAGAAATTATCTTGTTCGCACAACTTAATATCTTGTGTGGACAACATACTATCGCACAAGATATTATCTTGCGCTCACAAGTTATTAAATTGTTCGCATATTATCTTGTTTGCACGACATAGATCTTGTGCAGACAACATAATATCTCGTGCGTACAAGATATTGTCTTGTTCGCACAACTTAGTTAGCACAATTTAATCAGGCGCATAAGATACTATGTTGTTCGCACAAGATCTATGTTGTGTAAACAAGATAATATACTGTGCGAACAAGATAGTATACTGTGCGCACATGATATTTAGTTGTGCGAATAACATATTATCTTGTGGGCACAAGATAATATCTTGTTCGCACAACTTAATATCGTGTTCGCTAAACATAATAAAAGAAATACATGTCTCTTCCCAGCTTACGTAGTCTGAGGTACTAGTCCATACATATAATTGGAAAATACAATAACATTTGACAAAACAAAATGGAGGAAAATGAGCAATAAGTGTAAGACATAAGTAGTTGCCCAATATTCGCATCAATATCTAGAAAAAAAAATATATAGCTTGGATCACCTTGGCAAAATAGCCTCTAACCCTTATCCTGCGGAAAATGACAATCTCTATCTTGAAAACAGTGCATTATCCAGATCAGATGGCTTTCGAAGTTGCCATCTGATCAAGATCTCCAGGTACCCATACAACACATAGCAAAGCCTTTTCGGACTACATGAATGCACTGGCTGATCTGAGCTGCATACACTCAAAAACATTTTCACATAGCGCAGTCCGAAACGTTCCCGTCAACACTATTTAGGTTATTTTGGAGGGGCTGCTTCCTATTTTGGGGGTCTTTTACCAGACATTGTGATGGAATTACATCTCAAGCCCTGCCACCCAGTGAAACCTACATGGTTTTTATTGATGGAACAGTCCGACTCACACAACTTTGCCTTAGACCTTCTAAGAGGTTTACCAGTACTCATGTGCGGTCGGGTTCAGCTCTGCGTGGAAGCATCATGCAGCCCAATCTATTTCTCGAAGCCCCGATGTGCGGGGACCAAGTCCGAATACGTAAAAAAGTGCGGATTTCGTTAACTAGTATAAATGGCACAAAATATGAAACCAGTGACCCAGCAGACTGCCGTGTTCATTACTTAAAGATCCATGCAAGGCAAATCCTTGTTGATCCGATTTTGAAAAGAGCAAAGTTTGTTTGTGCTGAGATTTTACGTCCCCGTCAACACTATTTAGGTCATTTTGGAGACGTTGCTTCTGATTGTGAAGGACTTTTACCCGTCAATAGATAAAATGACATCTCGAACCCTGCCACCAAATGCTACCAAAATGGTTTATATGTAAAGACGGTCCGACTCCTACCACTTAGTGGTTTACCAGTACGGTCTGTTTAAGCTCGACGTGGAAGCAACGTGCAGCCGAATCTATTTCTCCAAGCCTCGATGGGCGGGGACGTAAATTAGAGTAGAAGTAGCAGTGGTAGTTGTAGGAGTAGCAGCAGCAGCAGCCCTACCACTCAAAGAAACCGCTGGGGTTTAAAGAGCGGTCTGACTCGCACCACTTTTTCTAGGCAGGCTTAGTCGTGAGCCGTTTTTCAGCAGTTTCAGCTCTGCGCGGAAGCAACAGCAGCCGAATCTAATAAAGAACATGGTGAACGATACATTGATTTTTATGAGTGCTGACGCAGATCAACATAGAAAACTCGCGTAAAATACATTATAAACCTAACTTTGTTATAGAATAAAGTAGGTCTCTTGCCAAGAACTGTCCCCCCCCCCCCCCCCACCAAAAAAAAAACAAAAAAAAAACTGCACTTCGATATGATAACACCCTTATGAAACGTAAATCGGAGTTTACAAGTGTTAACTTGTCAAAACCTGTACATAAGGAAGAGTAGAACGTTTGTGGTGTTTTTGCCTTCTTTAAAGGAGAAGTGACGCCTTAAAGTCCCCATCGAATGAGGCAGACGGTTTTTAAATGCTATTCGCACCATCGTTTAATACACTGAAAAAATGCCTCAATAATAAATTGAAGGTAAGGCTAATTTGTTTTAATGATATCTTTGTCATATAATTAGGCCATTAAGTAAAGGAACTTAATTCCTTCCAAAATGTTTTGAATACCCAGGTGGGCTAAAATAGACGCTGTTTCATTCCTTCCTGGTATATCTGCTTCATCTCTCTAAACACCACATTACATAGAGCAAACTGGGATTTATAGGGGTATTCACTATTTTGCTTATTTCGGCTCCAGGACATAGGTTGTGGGTACTCGTTATAGCCGCCTCAATGAGGCGGTTCTAGCGAGCACGTACAACCCATGTTTTCGAGTTAAAATAAGAAAACAAGAGCTGTCACTGTAAGCGACCAATGCCCCCCGTGGGGACAATTTTTATGTCGGTTAAAGTTTTTGTGACGGACAGACAAACAGACAGACAGGGCAAAAACTATATGCCCCCGAGAATCTCAGTCGTGGGGGGTGGGGGGGGGGGGGGTTGCAAAAATATCACAAATTTCCCTCAGAAATATTAACATTTTAGAGAAATGAAAGAGAGCTCTTCTATTTCACACCGATGTGTTATCGTTATGTCTGAACAATTAGCAATGTGCATTCCTACAATAATTACACTTTGAGCGGATATGAGTAAAACTGAATATCGTTTGTTTGTTTGATTTGAGGTTTAACGTCCCCGTCAACACTGTATAGGTCATTTTGAAGACGTTACTTCCAATTGTGTGGGATTTCACCCGACCGTACGTTGAGATGAAAGACATCTCAAGCCCTGTCTCCCAATGAAGCCAATAGGGTTTATACGCGCTTTGCCTGGGCAGGCTTAGATCCTCTAAGCGGTTTTCCAGTATTAATGTGCAGTCAGTTAACGCTCTGCGTGGAAGCATCATGCAGTCCATCTATTTCTTCAAGTCCGGATGGGCGGGGGTCGAAATTGAATATCGTGAAAAATAACTAAATAATGCATTTCAACCAATGAAAGTCTTACAGACCCGGTACTCAATTATAAGCATGTTAGTTAAATGACCCTACTGTCCAGCGGAGGATCACTACTGGTGAGATTAGACCATAGATAATTTGACCAGCCAATGCTAGTGTTAGGAAAAGCAGCATAAACTCCTTAGGTTGGAGACGATTTATGATCGGAGAAAAGCAATCGTTAAAAGCCTTTATTGAGTGTGCAAATTGTATGGCCATTGAAATTGATAATGCTTAATTTTCATTGTAAACAATATCTCAGCAGTTATTGTGTACCCATAAGTTTGGAGTGGTCCATTTCCAATTATAGGGGTGTCAGGGTTTTTTTGTGTGTAGAAAGTTTAACAAAAATGTAAGTACGTTAAGCAAAGAGTGTAGCCTGAGATCAGACGCCGCGTGATCTGGTTCCACACTGTTTGCAAATGACCCAAAAAGGACCGCTAGTCATACATGCGTTAAAGTTTTATATTTCTTCCAAAATTTCTAGTTTAAGGAGAGTAGTTAAATTGTTGCGGAAAGTGTTCATTTGCTTTCCGAAAAGTTCATAAAAACTGAACAGTCATAGAGTGGTCAAGAATATTCTTACCACTTTTATACGGGGGTGTGCATGTTTTTCAGTTTGCAGAAACATAAATAAGGCGATTCTGACAATATCCGAACAGTTCTAAAGGTGATCTTAATGATTAAATTTTGCTACAGAATAGAACAGAATATATTTTATTTGGTACTGTAGGTCTCCGGACCATAATACAACATATACGCACAAACCGACCACATAGTTACTTTGTTTACGGAAAAGTGACCCAAAATGAGTTGAAAATGAGATTCGCCTTAGTTAATTAAGTTCTTTTTTGTGGGAGTAGGGGTGCGTTACGGCCCTTCAAGATTATTTTAAATAATAATAAAAAACAAAAATAACAAGAATTTCACCACAGGCTATGTTCAGTCTGAGATAGTAGTTCTTGAGAAGTGGACTTGAACATTTGGGTTAGCGCAAATGTTGAGGGATTGTCCAACGGACGAACGAACGGACGGAAAACCGGTCTCCTTTGTCGCGCCCTGCCAATAGCAGGTGCTTGAGAAAAAAAAAGAAAGAAAAGTTTAAGTTCAATTTCATAGATTTGCACTGCCATCACGAACATGCCTATATAAATTTGACCCCCTTAACCAATTTTTTTATATATTAAAACTGAGGTTTACAGGGGTAAATATTCTTTTTCTAATTTCTTAGATTGTGGATACTCCTTAGAACTGCCTCGTCGATGCGGTTCTAACGAGTACCCACAATCTATGTTTTGAGACGAAATATCGGATTTTTTTTTATCTGAAAATGTTCATTTTTGGTGGCTAAACTGTCAATATATTTGAATAGGCGCGTTTTCGTAATGCTAAGAAGCGTGACATAGTGCTCAGGCACATACAAAGTCTTACAGTCAGGAGAAGAAACTAATAAATAAAGTCTTTTACACATGCAACCTTGTACAGTGAAGACTGTACCATTGATGAGTGACGAATTATGTTTTTGTTTTGTTTTGTTTTTTTGTTCATAATAAGTGCAATGCAGTTTGCTTAAAATTGTACATCTTTAAAATATATTGAAAATAAGAATATTTTTATATGAAATATAACAAGATGTGGCATTCCTCCGAATGTAAGTCAAAATAATAAATAAATCCTTTTGCTTGCAGAACTGCGCGTACCCATGTTACAATGCGTGTCTGTAATTAATCATGGGCGCAGTGTTTATGCATCACAGTTGATTTTATTGCACAGGTACTCAGAATTGACCATTAGTTAATTTTATTGGTCAGCTAGTTCCGTGCCAAAGCCCCCCACCCAGTATTTTTTTTTCTAACTTACAGTTCCAAGGCGGTTCTTCTGTTTTTGTTTTGTTATTATTATGATTATATTGTTATTATTATTGTCTGGAGACCCCACGGCCCTTGGTTTGTGAGGCCACTACACCACGGTGTCTTCTGAACACCCTAATCTGTAAAGCCACAATTTATATGAAAAACGGGGTGTCAATATATCACCCCTTATTCTGTCTGATATTTAAGCCCCCGCCCATAGGGGCTTGAAGAAATATATGGGCTGCATGATGCTTCCACGCAGAGCTGAATCCGGCCCGCACACTAGTACTGGTAAACCGCTTGGAGGATCTAAGCCTGTCCAGGAACCGCGGTGCGAGGCGGACCGTCCATGCTAATAAACCCTATTGGTTTCATTGGGCGACAGGGCTTGAGATGTCATTTCATCTCCATGTCGGGTAAAAGTCCCACAAAATTGGAAGCAACGTCTCCAAAATGACCTTTACAGTGTTGACGGGGACGTTAAACCTCAAATTAAACTGTCTGATATTTAATTGTACGAATTTGAAGTGCTATACAGACTTAGGTATACACCCCGTTTTTTATATCCTTTGTAAATCCACGAGTTTAGAGAAATTAACGAGCAAAAGTTGTTGGACTGTTATCTAGTCCATCAACAACAACAACGACAATAAAATATGACAAGATCGTGAGTTTACAGTTATGATCTGAATAGACCTATACATTATTCTAACATTAAAAATATCCACGGAAAATATTAGGGACGATTGTTTTTTTTATTTTATTTTATTTATTTTTTTTTTTTTTCATAATTAGTGGATTGCATTAAAGGTGAATGATAGCAAAACTGGAATAAAATTGGTCCTTCTATTATATTTAGCAACTGGTTCACTCAAACAGATTGCAAGCTCAAAAATGTCAAAGTCAGAAATAAAACTCTTCCCATCAAATTAAAAAATGAGGAATGCGTCATCGAATATATATATGTATTTACAAGATATGAGGTGTCGATATACAACCTAGTTAAGTGGTATTTTAACCGAAATATCAGGCGCATATATTGCATATATAAAGCCCCGCAATGTCATTTGTATATGGCATCCACCATTTGACACAGCGATTTCTTTGCTATCTCCAAAAATAGTTACATTTCTAACGAAAATGTGTGATATTCTTCTTCTTCTTATATTCCAAACATATGTTGTGGTTGCTCGTACGGCGATTATAACGAGTTTTTGTTTGTCTGATTTGAGGTTTAACGTCCCCGTCAACACTGTACACGTCATTTTTGAGACGTTCATCACTTGAACAAGTCCGTGATATAAAGACGCCCCCAACCCCACTTCATATAGAGAAAACGGGGGTTTATGGGGTTAAACATTATTTTCCTTATTTCTGCTTCAAGACAGGTTGTGGGTACTCGTTAGAACCGGCTCGTTCTAACAAGCACCCAAAACCTATGTTTGGAGTATAAATAAGAAAAATATCACAAATTTTCATCAGAAAAAATTGCCTTTTCGCGATTTGAAAATGCAATTTAGCACACGGATGTGTTATCGTTTTGTGGGACTTTTACCCGACATCGAGATGAAATTACATCTCAAGCCCTGTCGCACAATGAAACCAATAGAGTTTAAAAACATGGACGGTCCGACACGCACCGCTTTGCCTGGGCAGGCTTAGATCCTCTAGGCTGTTTACCAGTACTCATGTGCGGCCAGTTTCAGCTCTGCGTGGAAGCATCATGCAGCCCATCTATTTCTTCAAGCCCCGATGGGCGGGGGCAGGATTATAACGAGTATCCACAACTTATGATAAAGAAACATAATGTATATACCTATAAACCCCTTAATTTTCACTACAGAATGAGATATAAAGGGGTGTCCATTACACGGTCCTGTTATCAAGCTGAGCTTTTGGTTCATAAAAACTACAATTTCTACGTTTTCTATGTATTTCCTTTAATTCTGTACACAAGACCTACGTCGGTGAACATACAGCTTCTACAGACTGCTACAACTTATACACTTATACAAAATATATACTGATTCTTTTTTTTTTTTTTTTTTTTTTCATTATTATTATTGGTTCAAAATTTGCCAAAAAACCAAGCCATTTGGTCCCCCATTTATCACTTTATCAGTGGCGTTATTTTCTTTGTTTTTGTTTGTTTGTTTAATATTATTATTGTTTTTGTTTTACGGCCCTTTCAAGATAATTTAACTTACATCGAGCCGATCGTTACTCAGAGGTGGGCGAAAAACCGAGTTCCAGGAGAAAAAACTCCACATTACCTTCGGTTGCAGAACTTGGCGTCTAACATGTGACCCGAGCCAGGCTCGACCCACAGCGGTGAGAGTCCTAATGATTAAGAGTCATTATCCACTGTGACGTTATGACAGATGTCGGCCCCCGCCCATAGGGGCTTGAAGAAATATATGGGCTGCATGATGCTTCCACGCAGAGCTGAATCGATCCGGCCCGCACACTAGTACTGGTAAACCGCTTAGAGGATCTAAGCCTGCAAAGGAACCGCGGTGCGAGGCGGGACCGTCTATGCTAATAAACCCTATTGGTTTCATTGGGCGACAGGGCTTGAGATGTCATTTCATCTCAATGTCGGGTAAAAGTCCCACACAATTGGAAGCAACGTCTCCAAAATGACCTTTACAGTGTTGACGGGAACATTAAACCTCAAATCAAACAAACGTTATGACAGATGTGTGCCTTGCGTTGAGGTTTACAAGTATATTGGGTAGTTTCATTATATTTTCGTAAGTATGTCATTTATGTAATAAATGACGCATACAAATTATTGTATATAGAAAGTAAAATCGACATGACAATCTATATCCACCAAACTGATGGTGCAAAAGAACTTGCATTTACATCTTTGAATACGCCTTCGCCTTAAACCAGAAAGGTGGGGCGTACAAACCGCCACTAAAGATAAAAAAATTCGGTGGCTCTTACATGATGAAAAAATAAAAATAAATAATACACAACAAACTCAGTGAGTAAAATGTAACAAGTATATGAGTGCTCGTTTGAAATATCCATATCCTAATCAGGAAAATAAGTATTTTTCTACGTAACCCTCTTTGTATTTAAAGTGGAGTTTACAACGGGCCTCCATGGCCTATTTGTTAAGAGCGCTGACTCTTAATCATGAAGTCTCTCACCGCTGTGGTTCGAGCCTACTCGGGTGGAAATGCGAAGTTCTGCAACGGAAGGTCAGGTGGTGTTTCTCCGGATACTACCGTTTTCACCCACTTCTGATTAACAATCAGCTCGAAATAAGTGAAAATATCTTGAACGGGCCGTAAAACCAACGCAAAAAGTGGGGATTACAAGACCGTTCATAACAAGCGATTCTAACGAATAATAATCATTATACAGGGAATAGCGTGGCTTACAAAGATCTACAGTGTTGACTGTGCTTCTGCTCCGAGTCACAGACTGTGGGTAAACCAAGTAAACCTCACTTTCAACAGAAAAGATTGAGTTTACCAGGTATTTCCACATTTCTGCTCAAAATAGTAACTGTGGCTGTCAGTTAATTAAACTAAGACACTAATCACAATTTTTCGCTAGATCTGGGACCAAGTAAATGTAAATTATACGGTCCGTGGCTAGATGTGTGTCTTTTTCAGAGCCTTAAAAGGGTAACAGTGTCTGAAATTAATGATATGCTCGTAACACTCAGAAACATTAAAACGTCACGACTTTTCGCCTGAAAAATGACATTCATCCCAAACAAGCCTATATAATGTTGGGCCCCTTAAACCCCACTTTTATGTAGTGTACATTATTTTTCTTATTTGCGCTCAAAACATAGAATATTGGTACTCATTGGAACCGCCTTGGCACGGCAGTTCTAAAGAGTACCCACAATGTCTGTTTTAGCACAAATGTGAAAAATATCAGAATTTTGTATCTGGAAATTTAAGATTTGGTATTAAAATCTCAATATATTTGAAGGCCCCCGCCCATCGGGGCTTGAAGAAATAGAAAGGTGCCATGATGCTTCCACGCAGAGCTGAAACCGACCGAACACGAGTACTGGTAAACCGCTTTGACGATCTAAGCCTGCCCAGGCAAAGCGGTGTGAGTCGGTCTGTCCATGCTTATAAACCCTACTGGTTTCATTGGGCGGCAGGGCTTGAGATGTCATTTCATCTCAATGTCAGGTAAAAATCCCACAAAATGGGGAGCAACGTCTCCAAAATGACCTTTATAGTGTTGACCGAGACGGTAACCTCTAATCAAACAAAACAAATCAAACAGACTGAAGAAAAATAACCGTAGAATTACGATGCAGTCTATCATAAATATTTTTTGTTGTCTCACAAACATACGTCATGTACTTCTCGAATTTTGCGGTATTTTGGACAAAGTTCGGAATGCTACTCTCAGGTCATTATTATTTATACATGTAACATATTTGCAGGTTGGAAGGGGGTCAGATTACGGTAAACGTGGCTTAATTGCCATTTGGGAGACGTTATCGCTGCGTGAAAACTATATAACCGACAAATATCAGATGTCTAATAAAATCTGAATAGAAGCAAATTTACAGATGCAAACCACTACTGTAATATTGTATTTCATATCTCTTCAAATAATTTGTTTCATTTTCTTTCTGTTTTTATTCTTTTTTCTTTTCTAGATATAGACTTTAGGTGTGCCTTTGTTCATGTACATGTACCGCCTCGTTGAGGCGGTTCTAATGACTACCCACGCACTAAATATTAAGACGGAAACCATTGTACTCATTAAAACAGACATTTCCCTATAGAAGGTGGGCTTACAAGAATGCTCATTCTATGGACTTGTAAACATGATGAAAGTTTTGGTCGGGTTCGATCCCGGGCCGCGACATACCAAAGTCGTTAAAAATGGTACTAGCTGCTCCTCGCTTGGCACTCAGATTTACGGGGTAGAGCTAGGACTGGTCGACCCAGTGTCAGGATAATGTGACTGGGTGTGGTATCATGTAATGTGTCTGGGACATGATACTTCAGTGAGGCAGCACTATAAAAGTGAGAATTGAGCTCCCTGTCGCAACCAGACACCGTCGTGATATGACTGAAAAATTGTTGAAAGCGACGTTAAACCCGAATTCACACACACACATGAAAGTTTTTGTCTTCAAAACACGCCTATTCAAATATATTGTTTGGTTGTTTGTTTGATTTGAGGTTTAACGTCCCCGTCAACACAGTATAGGTCATTTTGGAGACGTTGCTTCCAATTTTGTGCGCCATTTATCCGACATTGAGATGAAATGATATCTCAAGCCCTGCCGCCCAATGAAACCAATGGGGTTAATAAGCACGGACGGGCCGATTCGCACCTCTTTGCCTGGGTAGGCTTAGTTCCTCTAAGCGGTTTACCACAACTCGTGTGCGGGTCGGTTTAAGCTCTATGTTGAAGCATCATACAGCCCATATACTTGTTCGCGCCCCTATGGGCGGGGCCGATTCTTCAGTCCAGATTCCCGACGTTTATAAGCATTAGGCTAACATTTAATGCACAACGTGCTTCTTCTTCTTCTTCTTCTTCTTCTTCTTCTTCTTCTTCTTCTTCTTCTTCTTCTTCTTCACTCGCGTTTGAAGTCAAATTACTAAACGCACTGGAAGGTCGATTGTCCCTGCGTTTAGGCTGGAAAAGGGATCCTAAGCTTGAACCCAATTCGCTAAACCCTTAATTCGATCAGAGGAGATTCTGATGAACCGCCGTATTCGATTGCGACTGATCCCAGCTTTTGTGAGAATAGTTCCCACCCTGGTCTTACAGTGTTTCTAGCTTAAGATTTTAGAGAATTTAATTTTATGTAATGCTTGTTGGTGCCTGATGCTCTGTCTCTGGTCGGGCCCATCGGAGTCTAAATGTAGTTTTTCTTTTGCTCCAGCATTTCGGTTTCTTCTTGCTGTTGAGTACTCAACGTTGTTTCATCTCTGTGGTTGTTCTCGGAGATGTTGCACTGATGCGTTAGGTGGCATTCATGCGGATTGTTAAATCGCATTGCGGGCGCGTAAAATCGATTTAAGGCCCCGCGGTGCGTCTGTTTTGTTCTTATACTTCATCGGCATGTGTATGTCGCTGGTGTCGTTTTGGTTTTGGATAGCTGATTGCCCTTGTTCACAGCCGGCCAACCGGAGTTCGTCCGTTGGTTAATATTTCAGTTGTTCTGTGCTGTATTTGACTAATGCTGTGGTCACAAAGATCGGCCGGTTCCGGGGATAGGAGGTAATCGTGAGTACACCGCTGGTTTTGGCTTTTTTTTCTGACATCGGACAACACCGGTCAAAAAATTTGTCATACATCATTTACATAAATGGCACCGTCCGGAGGCCGTGCGGAGGCCGTCCGAAAACCGCCTCGTAATCGTACGGCATCTGTTTCCAAAGAGAAATCTTTTGGGGGCCGGCGAGGCAGTGAATACCGACCGAACATCTAATACTAATCGGCAGATTATCCTATGATGTCCGAGTGATAACCGGCCTATTCACCGGACATCGTACGAATATCGCCGATTATCCTACGGACAACGAACGATGCTTGTACCAGGCCTGGCCGAATGTCGGGCGATTGCCGGGCGGTGTGATGGAAACGCGCTATAATGATGTACACGGCGACTGATGGGGGTTTATATATTCCGCCCGATGTCCGGTTCTAGCCGGCCGGTGACCGGACGATGTTTGTAACATATCTGGCCCACACCGGTTCAAGCCGATCGGACATCGATGGGTTACTTTCCAATGTGTAAACAGACATCGGCCGGATATCGGCACATGTCCGGTCCCAAAAATTTCTCCTCTGAGGCTACATACACCGGCCGATTACCCCTCGATTCACGACCGGATATGGGACGATACTTAAACGATGTGTGAAGGATATGTGGCCAATTATGAAAATGTACGGGACACCGGAGAAATTTTAACTTCGAGTTAAAACTCTTCGGGCACCTCTCCGATGCTGCCTGAGAGCCCCGCCACCGGCCGGCCATGTCTGGAGTCCGGCCGGGGACCAGGCCAAAATGGCTAAAAATCAATCCGGGTGTACATCCTAAGCCTAATCGGAAGGGATTGTGACCAAAGCATAAACCATGACAGAAGTAAGGGCGAGGATTGCGGCATTTAAGCCCAGCAGTGGCATTCTGTTCACTGACCGTTCCCATGCGGTTCTTCTGTCGCGGTTTACTTTTTGTTATGGTTTGTCTTTGAGTGTGTGTTTTGCATGCATTTTTTTTTTGGTTAGCCAATTGGCTATTTTGTGGGAAAGTGACTGTCCTTTTTGCTTTCCGCTATTGGTGTTTCCATTAGGGTCTAGTTATTTCATGTTTTTTTTTTTTATTATTTTTCAAGGAATCTGTGGGTTAATTGCATCGATTCCTGATCACTGCCTTCACTTCTATTTAATAGAAGCCTCCGTGGTGCAGTGGTTACGCTACTCGCCTTGTAAACCAGGGATCGCAGGATCCATCCCGGGCTTCTCCAGACTTTCGAATGGGTGTTCAAAACCGAGGTCCCGTCTCCGTATGACCTTAGCTGTTGGTGGGACGTAAAACTCAAACACTCACTCACTTCTATTTATAAATGATTGTTTTGATTGCAGTTAGTACAGTCCTGGAATTTCATTTTGGAATGGTCTAAAAATTAAAATTCAGTTTTTGAAATAGATGTCGGTATGTCTATGGTTGTTTGAAATCGATGACAATATTCCTACACAGAATATACAATCTTCCGTTTTAAATTATCCGTTTTGATTCCAGTCCATGTTATATCTTGCCTCTCGGAACAGCAAGAAAAGTTTTCCCTACGGGCCTCCGTGGCCTAGTGGATAAGAGCGCTGACTCATAGTCATTAGGTCTCTCACCGCCGTAGGTTCGAGCCTCGCTCGGGCCACGTGTGAGACGCCAAGTTCTGCAACGGAAGGTCAGGTGGTTTTTCTCCGGGTACTCCGGTTTTCGCCCCCCTCTGATTAACGATCGGCTCGATATGAGTGAAATAATCTTGAAAGGGCCGTAAAACCCAAACCAAAAAAAAAAAAAAAAAAAAAAAAAAAAAGTAATCCCTTACAACCCTGAAACCCGGTCCAGATACTTATGCAAACAGTGTAAATCCTGACGTGATGGCTCTGAGCAATCTACTCGGGATATATATTGCGTACCATAAAATGGGCGTACCCATCCAACTTCATTGATGGAAGAGTGCACTCGTGAATCTCACGGGTGGGCGGATTTGAGGGTAAAGAAATCAAAGCATTGGCAGCACTGTTTGACCGATTGACTTGAGCGCTGGTTGTGTAAAATGGCCGTGGACTTGGACTTTTTCGGTATACCCTTCGGTTCTTGTTCCTAATGCAGACAGTGTAGACCCTGATCAGACGCCACATTATGTGACGTCTGATCTGGTCTACACTGTTTGCCAAACCAAACACATGATTCCAGTCCAGATTTTACAGATAACTCTCTTACATGTACGCAGCCATCTGACGTCATAGTGGAACACATAACACGGCTTGTTTTATGTCGATTGGATTGTCAATCGACCCTAAGTTGCTAAGCCGAAAAGCTTTTCCGTGCTAAAGTACACGTGGCTATCACAGTCTTGTCGGAATAACTATTTTATCGAAATTATTCGCAGTGAGATCAGAGTGTTGCGTAAGATAGTTATATTGGAATCAAAGGTTTGGCTTGGCAAAAAATGTAGACCAAGACCAGACGCCACAGAACGCGGCATTTGATCAAGATATACACTAATTGCTTAAAGCAACATATTTTTAAGGTTAAAATAAACATTGACCCAAAATTATTATAAGCATAGACCAAGTTACTATTACTGATTTGAAAGAAATCCAATTAACCTATTTACCCTGCTAGCATTCTACATAAATCTACAGCGGGCCGTTAGCGGCCCGTCAGCTACCCTGACGGGCCGCTAACGGCCCGCTGTAGATTTATGTAGAATGCTTACTGGGTATAGACTAAGGTATTACTAATTAAATGCATAAGAACACAGAACACATGTTTTTTTTTTCTTTTCATTGTTTAACTGCAGTTCTGTTCCGAAGTTAGCAGACATATGTGCGAGCTTTTACGTCTCTTACCAGACTGAAATATCATGCGGGTAGAAGTTGTATGGATACTAATGCCTAGAAGGGACATGCGATGTGCGAACAAGATAATATCTTCTACGCACAACTTAATATCTCGAGCGCACAAGATCTTGTGCGGACAGCATTATATTTTGTGAACACAACTCATTAGCAAGATAATATCTTTAATCATGGTCTTTGGTTCCTCGGGGCTTTTTAAACAATAAACATTGAAAATCGGTGTTTTCTCGGGGTTTAAGTATGGATTTCTTCGTTCATACGCATTATAGGGTTGAAATATCGCTTTATGGTCGAATATCAAAATTGCAATGTGTCCGAATCATTTTGTCCCCTAAAGGGTTTCCTGGGAGGTTCTTCTGTCGTGGTTTATTAAAGTCAGTATAGTTCGTTTTTGAATAATAATAAAAAAAAAAATCCTGGTTGACAGTTATATCCCGATTGTGTGCCGCGGTTGATATTCGTATGTGGTAACATTTTTCACCATCACCTTCTCATACGCGATCTTCGTAAAATATATTATACAACAGATATTAATCTACGTATAAAAAGGGAGAAGGCAGTCAACTCTTATTTTTCTTTTTACTAAAAATATGTGTTTTGAATTGATACGGGATGACTAAAATCAACCCTTACATAACGATGCATGTGAATATAAAATGTGAGGTGAGAAGAGTTGGATATTTTAGTTAAAGTCTTAAAACAGTGAACTACTTTTGCTTTATATCATCCTGAAACGGTGGATCTACAATTTATATAAGATACGGGGTGTTTCAATTTCACCATTTTTACACCCCAATCACAAAGTGGGGAGGGGCATATAGGTTTGCCCTTGTCCGTATTATATACGTGCGTACGTACGTATGTCGGTACGTCACATTTTGTAGTAATATTCCTGCCTCCGCAACTCCTCCTACAGTATTTGATGCAGGGCATTGAAACTTGCAACTCTTTTAAGACACATTGGACATGTGCATAAAGGAAACAGGATCCCGATCCAGTCCCTTATTTTAGAATTATGTTCCCTTGAAAAACTTAATCATTTTGTAGACTGGGAGGTTAAATAGTAACGTTCGCGTCTCCGCAACTCCTCCTACAGTATTTGATGCAGGGCATTGGAACTTGCAACACAGTTCAGACATGCATTGAACATGTGCATAAAAGAAACAGGATTCTAATCCCCGCATAATTGCTGAATTATGTCCCCTAGAACGACAATTATTTTGGCCATATCAGGATGTTAAATATATTGTGCTGTTCGTGTCCCCACGACTCCACCTACAGTATTTGATGCAGGACACTGAAACTTGTAACACAGTTCAAACATGCAATGAACATGTGCATAAAGGAAAGCCTGGGAAGGCTTTGTTCTTGCAAGTCATGTGATGTGTGGGGTTTATGTCCAAAAACATCTAAGGTCATACGGAGACTGGACCTCGGTTTAAAGTCTCGTAAAATGTTAATGCAAATTTAGATTGGACGACATGGCATGTTTGTTTCTTTTTGGATATCAATAGCCTAGACAACACTATCCAGGATCCGAGGTTATAATTTTTTTTATCTCACCTGAGCATGAAATTGGTCCTGCTCACAAATTTTAAAATGCCAACAATGTTGGCATTTTAAACAAATTTTAAAATGCCAACAATGTTGGCATTTTAAAATTTGTGAGCAGGACACATGTCATTCTCTGCTATCTGAGAAAGGAAAATCGCTCAACTTCTTAGTATTTTAATTTTTATGAGCACCACAAGTTTCGTGCTCGGCTGAGTTGAGCATAAAAAATTTTTATAACCTGGGGGCCAGGTCACCTTCTTCCTGAGCAGGCTTTTGTCATACTGTACATACATTATATATATTTCATAGTCGTTTAGGTGTGCTGATGAAGCGTAAAGTAGCTAGTCTACCCCTCCCCCGCCCTCACACACACAAAAAAAAATAATAATCATAAAATAAAATAAAAATGAAAACTTCACATATTTCAGTTCTATGGTATTTTGTTTGTTTCGGTTGAGCTTTAACCTCCCAACACTAGTTAGGTCTTATTGAGACGCTCTTCCAATTTCGTAGGACTCACCGGATATTGGGATGAAATGACTTCTCGAGCCCTGCTGCCCAAACAGACTGTTCACATGCAACGTCAAAACTTATTTTCTCTGAGAAATAGTAATAAAAAGAAAGAAAATAAAATATATTTGAAACTTACGCCGGCAAACGTCCTGATTGGCAGTTAAAGGGGATAAACCAACATTTGAAACCTCATATTTCTTTCCCGTAAATTCGTACAGTAAAGGACAGATGAATTGGCATGCCATTTGAAATTATACCCTTTAATATTAGAGAGGAAGACAGCATTTGAAAAATCTTGCCCGCCCGCTAAGGTGTAGTCACCCACATCCTATGTTAGAGACCAAAAATAAGGAAAATAAGGTATTGGTATTCCCATGCAAACTCTCATTGTACTTAAAGTGGGGTTAACAATGGGCCCCATAGTCTTTGGGGTAAAAGCGATAACTCCTAATGTCGGAGTCTCATAACTCTGCGGTTCGATCCTAACTAGGGTCACGTGAAATGCCAACGGAAGGTCAGGTGGTGTTTCTACGGGTACTCCGGTTTTTGCCCACTTCTGATAAACGATGGCTTCGCAATAAATGAAATATACTGAAAGGGTCATAAAACCAAATCAAACACAAGCGGGATTTATAAGGTCGTTCACAACTGAGGCAATTCTTACGCGTACCTACAACCATTATATAGGGAATAGCGGAGTTTACGAAGATCTACAGTATTACTTGTATTTCTGTCGGATAAAGTTGGATTTACCAGGGCTTTATAAAGGCCTCAAAGGGCAGCAGTGTCTCAAATGGATGAATTATTCGTTACCCTAGACAAATGTGAAAAATATCAGAAAATTTGTATCTGAAAATTTTTATTTTGCGTGGAAAAATATTTGGACAAGCCTGCTTTCGTTATGGTAGAAAAAATGAAGCTTTACTTTCCTGAAGAAGCCCAAAGCTCTCATCGTCTTTAAAAGCCCATACGATGAACTATCTTATAAACACCACTTTATATAGGTAAATCTTTCGATAAAATGGGTATCAATAGTATCCGTTTCGTTCTAAAAATATTGAGCGTGGGTAGTTGTTAGAACCGCCTCATTGAGGCAAACGTCTATATCCAGAAAAGAAAAATAAAACTAAAGCGATTCGTTTGAAGAGATATGAAATGCAACATCATAGCTACGAATGTCGTTATGGATTGCATTGGTATCCAGAACAGATTTCCTTTATACGGATGTGCGATAGAGATTAATGGATTAGTTGTCTTATACTTAGGTTCTTTTCTGATATCGGTCGGTAGTGCAGTTCTCAGCTACATGTAATGATCAGGTGCAGCGATAACGTCTCCCAAATGGCAATTATCCCATCAGTTACCTACAAATAAGTTACAATGACATGATCTGAGATTACCATGAAATCCGAGAAGTGCATATGTTTGCGATGCTACAAAAAATGCTGTGTTTTCTTCTTCTTTTTCTTTTTTCTTCTTCTTCTTCTTCTTCTTCTTCTGCTTAGAAGCCTCCGTGGTGCAGTGGTTACGCTACTCGCCTTGTAAACCAGGGATCGCAGGATCGATCCCGGGCTTCTCCAGACTTTCGGATGAGTCTTTAAACCGAGGTCCCGTCTCCGTATGACCTTAGCTGTTGGTGGGACGTAAAACTAAAACTCACTCACTCACACTCTTCTTCTTCTTCATTTAAAGTCAAATTACTTAACGCACTGGTTGGTCGATTGTTCCCGAGTTTAGCAAGAGCTTGAACCCTTTTCGTTGAACCCTTCTAAAGCTTTACTTTATGCGAACATATTAGAACCTGATCAGCCGCCGCATTCGACTGATCCCGAGCAATTATTACCGGTCGTTCAGTGTTTCTAGCTTAGACATTCTCGCAGAGAGAGAGAGAGAGAGAGAGAGAGAGAGAGAGAGAGAGAGAGAGAGAGAGAACGTAAACGAGTGCGTATAAATGGCCTTGTTTATCCCACTGTATACTGAGTATTGTGAGTACTCAATGAGATGGTTTCAACTTGGCGAGCACCCACAATATATGCTAGGAACATAAATAAGTATTATCCCACTGTATACTGAGTACAAGAGGATATATTTTCTATTTCATTGTGAGTACTCAGTAGGGCGGCTCATACAAGCAGGTCCAGCACCTACAACTTTTGTTAGAGTAAAAGGAAAGTATCTCAATATTTCACCAGAAAAACGTTTTTGAACTATGCAGGATTTGTTATCGTTACAAGAGAGAGAGAGAGAGAGAGAGCATGAGAGAGAACATGTCCGTGTAGTAAGTACCTCTCTAAACACCCCTTCATATAGTGAAAACTGGGGTATACAAGGATATGCATCATTATGAAGCGATTATAACGAGCATATAATCTATGTTTGGAGAAAAAAAAAGAAAAATATCACGCTTTTTATCAGAAAAGTCACCATTTTCGAGTGATTAAAGAATGCACTACGTCGCACGGATGTATTATCGTAAGAGAGAGAGAGAGAGAGAGAGAGAGAGAGAGAGAGAGAGAGAGAGAGAGAGAGAGAAAGAGAGAGAGAGAGAGAGTTTGCTTTATATCCCTTAGTTATGTGTTAGGAATGTCAATACTAGAACTAGAAGCATCAGCTAAAATGAAAGATGGAATTTACAAGTGAAAATGTTATTTCCCTTCTTTGTTCCAAGCGATGATCTCAACCGTGAGGCGTCACTTTTGCAGATACTAAGAGCAAAATTACAGAAATGTAAAAATTATGTTCAAATTTTGACAAGTTTTAAACCCCCATCAGTTCACCCGACAGTTCTGCGAGTGCTTTGATTATGCGGGGATTGTGCTCTCCCACCTAAGGTAGGTTGCATTACGCTAATAGTTCGGTCTTCGAGACTGCTTATAGATATATGGGTCTGATAAAAGTGTATATATGTGGGTCTGGTATAAGTGTACATGTTTTGATTTGATTGTTTGTTGATTTGAGGTAAAACGTCCCCGTCAACACCGTAAAGGTCATTTTGGAGACATTGCTTCCAATTTAGTGGGACTTTTACCGACATTGAAAAGAAATGACATTTCAAGCCCTGTCGCCCAATGAAACCAATAGGGTTTATAAGCATGGACGGTCCGACTCGTACGCAACGCTTTGCCCGGGCAGGCTTAGACCCCCAAGCGGCGGTTCACCAGTACTCGTGCGCGGGTCGGAATCAGCTCTGCGTGGAAGCATCATGCAGCCCATATATTTCTTCAAGCTCCGAGGGGCGCGAGGAGGGGGGGGGGGGGGGGGGGGCAAGTGTACATTTCAATTTACAATTTAAACTAAGTACAAAGCGAATGTGGATGACATGTCACGCCGACGGCCCATCATGCAGACACGCCTATAAAATTTTGATCCCCTTAAACCCCACTCTTATATACTCAAACTAAGTTTACAGTGGTATACATTATTTTACACGGCCCCCGCCCATCGGGGCTTGAAGAGATAGATGGGCTGCACGATGCTTCCACGCAGAGCTGAAACTGACCCGCACATGAGTACTGGCAAACCGCGTAGAGGATCTAAGCCTGCCCAGGTAAAGTGGTGCGAGTCGGACCGTCCATGCTTATAAACCCTATTGGTTTCATTGGGCGACAGGGCTTGAGACGTCATTTCATCTCAATGTCGGGTAAAAGTCCCACAAAATTGGAAGCAACGTCTCCAAAATGACCTATACAGTGTTGACGGGGACGTTAAACCACAAATCAAACAAAACAAACATTATTTTACACATTGTGAGGAATCGCAGGATTTTATCTGAAACAAAATGGTGGTTAAATTTTGCCAATGTATTTAAATATTAGGCGTGTGTTCGTTGTGTATATTTTTATAATTCCCCTTAATAGTTAGTAAAGTTCGAGTGAGCCTGCACATAAATTTAACATTTCGATTAAAAAACAAACAAAAAAAACGTTTACTTCGTTATTTTTATCTATAGCCTTGCTTTTACGGTCCTTTCATGACTATTTCATTTTGTTCTACCCGAATCTTCATCAAAGGTGGGCGAAAACCGGATGCCTGGAGAAAAACAACCTTAACTTCCGATACAGAACTGCCCCCCCCCCACCCCCCCCCTCAACTGCCCCTGTCATGGACTACAATGGTACCGTTCATACCTGTACAACCACCATTGTTAGATTATTTAGAAGATTCATTATGTATTTCCTTATTTCAAATGTGTATCCTCGTTAGAACCGCCTCAGTTAGTACCCACAACCTACGCTTCAGAGCACAAACAAGGAAACTCACAGGCCATATAAAGATTTAAGTGGTTTTAGAATTGAAGAAAGATAATAATCTGATATGAAATCGAAATAAACGCAGGGTAAATGTAATTATTTTGAGTAAAAATTAACCCATTTGTACCAGAAACCCCAAAACGGTTATCCTGGCAAACAGTGCAGGCCCAGATCAGACATCACAGAACGCGGCGTCTGATTAGGGCCTCCGCAGTTTGCTTAAAGTTCAGTCATTTTCAAAATATTTTTTGAAGAAAACACAACCTGTCACCCCTAAATTTTGAAATGGACTCCTGCTATATATAAGGAGGAAGATTCCATTGGGTACTAAAAGGGGCTTAAGCAAATAATAATTATGATCGATGTAACGGTCTATTTCCCTGTTCTTGTTTTCATTTTTCGGAGACACTGTAATATTTTGAGGTAGGATGACAAGTTCTGCAACGGATTGGCAAGTATTTTTTTCTCCAATACTCCGGTTTGCGGCCAACTCCAATTAATGATCAGCTCAAACAAGTCAAATAGTATAAAAATGCCGAAAATCCAAAACCACCACAAAAGTTGTAAACGCACTACATAATTACGTTTCGAAGGAGAACATTTTCCAAACTGTTATCTTTTGCTGCGCAATGTGGCCGTCAGAACAAGAAATCGATACCACCCACAGCTAAATGAGTTTTGTTGTCGGGTGTTATATATACTACAGGTACGTTTACGAGGTGATATATATTCTTATCTTGAAGTTAAATACGCTCTTGTGCTAACCGACACAAGGGAGACTACCGTGAAACCCCATATATATATAATCGCTACAAAACCGTGTTGCTAGCCAACAACCTAGGGAAAGTAAACTCGATGCCCTGAATCCACTGCAGGGCATGAGAAAATGCGGGGTGGTATGAACACCCCGCAATTTTTTCACACCCCACAAAAAAGGTTTTATATAGAAAAACACCCCGTATCTGGCAACTTTCTTAGTATATATATATATATATATATATATATATATATATATATATATATATATATATATATATATATATATATATATATATATATATATATATATATATATATATATATATTAACCGCCACAATGACGTGCCCTTGCTCAGTTTTAAATGAAATGACATTCAGTGTGTCATCAAACTGTTGTTAAGCGACTGGAAGAAAAATTTGATACGTACATACACTGTTGTAGAAATCAACAAATGGTTTTCATTTCAAATTTATCACTGCGTGAAAATGGATGTTTTGAAAACGAATTTAAGCAGCACACTGGGAAAAATGTTTAAACAAATATCTTTAAAAGATGGGTAAAATACTGCTTTATCCTTTTGTTTTGTTTCATCAGTTTGTATATTGATTTTCTGTAGATTTTGTAATAACATTCTTTAAAGCTCTTGAGTGAGAAAAATAATCAGTGATGGAGTTGAGACCTCTACAAGAAAATTCCAGGCTCGTTTTCAATTCATTTGAGTCTCTTGCTCGACATAGCCTCGCATGAGATTAAAAAATAAACTGAAAACTTGCCTGAGGTTTCCTTGACTCGGTCTCATCTATTAATCTATGGAAAAATCCGTCCCTCGGGATCACTGTCCGGCATCACTCGGCAAGCCTCGTGATGCCGGACAGTGTCCCTCGGGACGGATTTTTCCATCAACCCCTCACAACCATATAAGATTCTTATAAGATTGCCCGGGCAAATTGATGTGAGTCAGACCGTCCAATGCAGATAAGCCTTTTGCTTTCATTGAGCGACAGGGCGAGAGATGTCTTTTCGTCTTAAAATACCCACAAAATTGGCAGCAACGTCTCCAGGATGACCTTAATAGTGTTTACGAGGCATTAAACCTCAATTCAAACACAGCTGACCAGTGTGTGTCTTATTATGTCACTTGAAAAAGTCCGTGAAATGAAGACACCCTCGCCTAAACCTCATTTTATATTCATATTGAGAAAACTGCGGTTTACGGGGGTATACATTACTTGTTTTTGTCTTATTTCTGCTCAGATACACAGGTTGTGGGTACTCGTTAGAGTCGCCTCACGGAGCGACCATCCTCAATCTTTGTTTTGAACATTTATAACAAAAATATCAAGGATTTTCATAAAAAAGGAGCCACTTTGGAGGTGTGAAAAATCATAATGTCGCTAGGGTGTGTTATCGTAATGATGTCACAGACCCCAAAAACAGGTTTTCTCGTGTAGAGGCTCAGCTGGTTCCCAACAATCAGTAAAATGATGTTCATCCATCATGTCTATGCAATCAAGATTCCCACGAGACTCTTTAGGTTCTGTCTGCTAATCTTTGTTTTCCATCAGCTTTTCTTCTTTCGGAGAAGTAACAAATTAAAGTGGAAGTAAACTACATCATTAATATTCCAGGTGGGATTTCCGCCAAATGCACTTGAAGTTAAGAGTTCTGAGTCGAATCTCAGTCGATTGTGTATCAATCGACTCAGTCGATTGTGTATCAATCGACCCAATGTTATAAGGACAAAACTCTCTGTTAGTGCTGGAGTCCACGTGACTATCACGGATTCTGGTTTCCGAGGCGAATAAATTCTACGATAATTCTAATCAGTTATACGACGCTGGTCTTTTAACTAGAGGTTATACTCAGTATGCTCTTCGTCCTTTCATCGATTCTGAAATTAATCACAAACGTCATTACATTAAAAATATCCTTCATCAATAAGGGTTTTGATTTTATAGATTCACCTAGTATCTTCCGGGACAGTTCGGTTATTTCATCCATTCCTGCTTGTTTTCAAAATACTGAAACACTCATAATTTGCTATGAATTCAATAGCCCTGTTAGATCTATCATTTTTAATTTCAATGAACTCTTTTCTGATCTTGATATTGACACTAACACTCCTGATACATGTAATTGTAAAAAATCAGTGTATTGCTATCCTCCTGCTGGTCATATTATTACTGGCAATTTGAAAATTATTCCTGATTCTAGGATACGTATGGTGGTACTAAGGGCTATGAACTTCAGGCTTTAGCTGTAGAGATGACTTAAGTTGATGACCACATTTGTCGTTTAGCCACCAAGTTTGCTGTCTCTGTTACAGAAGGCCAAGACAAGCTTCCTACGTTATATTTATTACCTATACTTCATAAAAGACCATACAAAACAAGGTTTATTGCAAATTCAAGCTCTTGTACCACCAATGAAGTCTCCAAATTATTAAATTCACGTTTTACTGCCATCAAAAAACATGTGATAAAATATTGCGGCAAAGTCTTCGAAAGATCAGGTAGAAATCCTTTTTGGTCTATAAAAATACTAATGCTTCAAGTCTGTCTACTTATGATTTTTCCACCCTTTACACTACACTTCCTCATATTCGTATAAAAGAAAACCTCAATGATTTAATTGAATGGACATTTTATCGAGAAGACTCCGTCTGTCTTGCATGTAATGTAAGAAATGTTTTTTTCACTTCTGAAGAGCTTAAAAGTTATACTTTATGGTCATGTCAGAAAGTGTGTGAAGCTCTCACCTTTCTACTCGACAATATTTACATAAGATTTGGTACTAAGTTATTCAGACAAGGTGTGGGTATTTCGATGGGTACTAATTGCGCACCACTTGTGGCTGATCTGTTTTTGTTTTGTTATGAGAGAGACTTCATAATGTCCCAATCTGCTGAAAGCCAGTCTGGAATCTTTGGAGCTTTTAGCTCCACTTCTAGATATCTGGATGATTTATTAAATATTGATAATACCTATTTCGATGGTTTGATCAGTCAAATTTACCCCCCCCCCCCCCCCACACACACACACCGGAAGTTCAGTTAAATAAAGCAAATTCTCCTGGTACCGAGGCCCCGACTTTTGGATTTACATCTATCTATTGTAGATGGGTTTGTTTCTTGCAAAATGTATGATAACGCGATGATTTTGATTTTGAGATTGTAAATGTTCCTTTTTTGGATGGGGATGTTCCTCGTGCGCCATCCTATTGCGTTTATATTTCGCAGTTAATTTGATTTGCCAGAGTGTGTAGTCATGTAACTGACGTCAACACTCGTAATAAATTGTAAACAGCTAAACTTCTTAATTAGGGTTATCGGTACCATAAACTACGCAAAGCCTTTTCAAAATTTTATAGACGTCATTCTGGTTTAATTTCGAAATTCAAAATTGGACTTAAATCTCTTCTGCAACAAGGTCTATCGGAACCCGAATTTTATTGTGACTTAGTGTATAAATTCAGAAAAATATATAACCGCAATGATTTCAAAACCCAATTTCGTAAAACCATTCTTCAATATAAAAAGATTGACTAAAACATAAATGTTATACGACAGACTACATGCATGGTAGTTCACCCAATCACTGTTGACAACTTTGCTTCGCTCTTGAATTGCACGCCGGTGGGCCAGGCCTCAGATTCTATGACGGTTCCAGTGTAAAGGCTTAAGTTGGTTTGTACCTGATGTTCTGTCTCTTGTCGGGCCCATCGGAGTCTAACTGTTGGTTTTCTTTTGCTCCAGCATTTTAGTGATTTCTTGCTGTCGAGTCCTCACCGTTGTTTCATCTCTGTGGTTGTTTGATTTTTGTGTTTCACGGAGATGTTGCACATGTAAGTAAGGAGAACTTCATGCGGACTGAAAAACCTTTTTGTCTTAATCGCGACGGAAGTAAGGGCGAGGATTGTGGCCACGTAAAATCGATTTAAGCCCCCCAGTGGAAATCGTTTTCCGCTGACCGTTCCAGGGCGGTTCTTCTGTAGCGGTTTAATTTTTTTATGGTTTGTCTTTGGGTGTTTTTGTTGCTTATTTTATTTTGGATAGCCTGTTGGCCATTTTGTGGGAAATTAACTGTCCTTTTAGCTTGCCGCTGTTGATGTTTCCATTAGGGTATGCTATTTAATGTTTGTGTTTCTTTCCCTTTGGTGTCTCTGATGGGAGCTGCGGGTTAACTGTATCTATTCCTGATCATTGACTCCATTTCTATTTTTAAACGTCTGTATAATCAAAGTGCTGAAAGTACAGAGAAAATTTGATTTAGGAATCTGTAATTATCATGATAACAATGTCAGTATTAAAGCAAGCAGTTCTCTACAAGGTCACAGAAGGTAAAAATTTCGACGAAGAAAATACAAACAAAAAAGGAAGAAAGAAAGAAAGACAAACAAACGTGTCTGCTCATTTTTTTCATGGTAAAACCATAAATTTCAAAATTAGCTCAGTATATTATGTTTTTCTCATCTGATAAAAATCTTACAGACAAGTTCGCCTTGCGGGCACATGGCAACTAAGCAACGCCGCATCAACGTCGCATTGATACGACGATGTGCATACGTTGTGCTGCCGCTAGGAGCTAGGCGAATACCTGTACGGAAAAAGGTCATTTTTCAACCATCAGATTTAGTAAAAATACATGTATTCCAGCCAGCTACGGGTCCTTAAATATTAACCCATAAATACCAATTGTTCAAATACATTCGCAAACAAATAAGACTAACTAGAGGCCACAGTATGTAGAGTCTGATCGGTGTCTTCACTTTTAGCTTAAAGTTCAGAACTTGATTTAAAACTCAAAGCTTATAAATAGAATAAACCTGACAACATATTTTGAAACGAGAGCTTTCGAAAGCGGACGAATAATTGTGTTTGATGCTAGTTTAATTGGTCACTGATAAACTAACGCTATTCAACCCTTTATCCCTGCAGACCGAAGCAGACCCAAAGGTGGAAATACATTGTACCTATGCAAACCTTATAGATCCAGATAAGACGGCGCGTAGAGAGCTGTCTCGCCAGAATCTCTATGTGCATTGTTTGCCATCATGTAAATGAACTACAGTAGAGCTTCGATGGCTCGAACACCGATGAATCGTTTACCATGGCTGAGTCGAACTCGCTCTTGAGCCCCTGGTGAAATCCTCTTCACAAGCAATAGTGGGTGATAATTAAGAAGATTTTAGTCTTTTATCCTGCAAATGTATGCTGTGTATACTCATTAGAATCGCCTCGGTGAGGCGATTCTAATGAGTACACACAGCATACATTTTCATTGCAGAACATCGAAAAGATGTTCAAAAGTATCTCGTTATGCCTCCTGGCAGTAACCCTCAGTGCCTCGAACTACCGCTGTGTCGAATAAATTTTCATGGTCCCAAAGTGGTTCGAGCCATCGAAGTTCGACTAATCAGAAATCCCTATTTTAAGCTAGAAGAGTCCTGTTCAGAAACTCAGTGATGCGCAAATATTCCAATCCTCGATCATTATGTACATTTCGAGCGATCTGATTGGTTGAAATAAAAGTTTTATACTTCGATAAATTCCATGATAAAGCGACAGGTAGTAATATAACGTGGCGTCAAAGAGCACGTTTAGAACCCGCGTGTCGACAACAGCGTTCGAACTACTGAAAACGTAAATTTAAACTGAATTTAAAGACGTTTTTTTTGTTTGTTTTTCTTTTTTTTTCAAATATGTCAGATTCTAATTGAATTATCATTCCGCATTGGCCGTTGATAAGTCCATTCTTACGCTGTAAAATTTACCATTTTGGTGGCATTTTAACATTTCGATTACAAAGTTGAAATGATAAGGAATAACGCATCATTTTTGTTGATTTTATCGATGTGTAACCTCCGGCGAATCACTCACAAACTTAGCATAAAGCCTAAACTCCGGCAAATCACTCATATAAGTTGGTGAGATAAAATTCATTCCTATATTGACAAGCAGTTCTAATTGCAATTGTCAACTCGAAAAAAGTATATCTTAGGGCATGTATGTGTACATGTACATGTATATGAGAGACAAAAAAGACCTGGGTCTCCGCTTAGAAAAAAAAAAACGTTTAAGCCGTAGTCCAGCGGCCCACCCATCCGGACCTGTAGAAATAGATTAGGCTGCATTGTGCTTCCGCGCAGAGCTGATACCGATCGACCATTTCAGTACTCATAACTCGCCTGCCCAGGGAAAGTGGCGTGAGTCTGTCCGTCCCTAAAATCCTTGCGGTTTCTTTCGGTGGCAAGGCTTGGGATGTCATTTGAGCCTGCGCATAACAAAACCTGCAATTGGACCTGTGCGACCAGCAAAGACTCAGATCAGCCGGCGCATCTGCGCAGTCTGATCAGTGTCTTTGCTGTTTGAATGGGTCTTCTAAGGCCTCCGGGTTATCCAGAGAGCAACAGGCGAAGACAGGGCCGACTCACTGTATGCACAGATTGATCTGAGTGTTCGTTGGTTGCACTGATCTAATTGTAGGTTTTGTCATGCGCAGCCTCATTAATTTCACTGTTATGTAAAAGGGCCACAAAATCGGAAGCATCGTCTACTCCAAAATGACATTCAACCTAAACACAGACGAAAACAATCCTAAGCATTTGAATCAGGATATGCAATACTCTAAATATATTCTGGAAAAGGTTATCCTTTGGAAGCAAGGAAAACACCACAGAACTGGAAAATGTAGAGTGTACATGTTTTTCTGGACCAGACTAGCTAGTTTCGGCCAATTATGCCTCATCAGTGACCCTCAAATATTTTTAAAATTCAACAATGAAATCAATGATTCTAAAGGACAAGAGGATATAAACTATATTATGAATAGATGTTTATAACGAAAGCACGCTTATACAAATACATTGTAAACTTTACCGCCGAAAAAATGGAAAGTTTCAGATGAAAAATTGTGATATTTTTCTTATTTCTGCTCAAAATATAGTTTGTGGGTACTTGTTAGAACCGCCTCATTGAGGCGGTTCTAACGAGTACCCACAATCTATATTTTAGCGCAGAAATAAGACAAATAAGGTTTACCCCTGCAAACCCTAGTTTTACTATATAAAATTGAGGTTCAAGGAGTCAAAATTATATAGGCTTGTTTCCGTGATGAAGTTCTCTAGATGAGATGGCATGTGGAAAAGATTCTGTGGTATGGTGTGTCCATACAACAACCAGCGAAGACTCGGATAAGAATGCGCAAGCTACTCTGAATCTCTGCATAATTAACAGACATTTTGTCTTAATTTGTAGATAACAGTAAACAGAAAGGACAGCCAATAACTAGTGCTGTCAGTGAAACTGACTAGGTTGCCGGCAGTTGGAAAATTTTGAGAATCAAAATTTTTACGTTTTTCAAAGGGCCATAACTCTGAGCGCTTTGCAGGTAGAGTTATGTAAATTGCAATGGAAGGGTATTACTATAGGACAACTGTCAATGACTTCAGTAAGTTTCATTTGGATATCTAAATTGGTTTTGAAATTTAGATGAAAACAAAAGACTAAAAAAACCTGAATGTTTTGTTTTTTTAAAGGGCCATAACTCTCAAGAGTATTATAGCTAGTGCCTAACTTGCCATGAAATTGTGTAATATTGTTGTGAACTTACGTTAACGATTGAAGTTGATGCATTTGAAGGTTTGTAAGTTATTAAGAAAAAACATAAGAGCTTTCAACATAATTGAATGATACCCTCGTGGGAGCCAATTTGTGTAAAAAAGTGCGGACTAACGCACAAACCTACACACAAACCCACAAACAAACGGGCAATGCAAAAACTATATGCCCTCCTACGAGGGCATAAACATTTAACAAAATTTTCGAAGAAATGTGGAAGTAGTTCGCGTCACAAGGTTTAAGAACGCGTTTTTTCAGAAAATGAAGGACCGTAACTCCTTCGCAGATGATAGGATCAACGTGAAAATAGTTCGCGTCACAAGGTTTAAGAACGCTTTTTTTCAGAAAAAAGGGCCGTAACTACTCAGATGATAGGATTAACGTGAAAATTGTGTTAGGTACCCCTTTACCTTACAAGAAATGCATGTGCAAAGTTTCAGCTCAAACGGTGAAGAACTGTGGAAGTAGTTCGGGTCACAAGGTTTTCGTACGCGTTTTTTCAGAAAATCAAGGGCCGTAACTTCGTCGCAGGTGATAGGATCAACTTGAAAATTGTGTTAGGCACCCCTTCACCTCACCAGAAATGCATGTGCAAAGTTTCAGCTCAGTCGGTGAAGAAATGTGGAGGTAGTTTGCGTCACAAGATTTTCAGCGCATTTGTTGAGAAAATCAAGGGACATAAGTTCAAAACGCAAGGTTTTCGAACGCGTTTATTTTTTTCAGAAATCAAGGACCGTAACTCCGTCACAGATTATAGGATCAACGTGAAGATGGTGTTAGGCACCCCTTCACCTAACAAGGAATGCATGTGCAAAGGTTCAGCTGAATCAGTGAAGAAATATGGAAGTAGTTCGCATCACAAAGTTTTTAGCACATGTTTTAGAAAATAAAGGGCCGTAACTCCTTCGAAAATGATAGGACCAACGTGAAAATTGTGTTAGGCATCCCTTCACCTCACAAGGAATGCATGTACAAAGTTTCAGCGCAATTGTTGAAGAAATGTGGAAGTAGTTCGCCCCACAAACGCACAAACAAACGGACAGTTGAAAAACTATATGCCCTCCTTCCTACAGGGGCATAATAATGTTGATGGACATACAAACAGACGGACGGACAGGCGAATGGACAGATTGACAGACAGACAGGCAGGACATTACTATAGGGCAACTGTCAATATCTATAGAAAGTTTCATTTGAATATTTACAGCGTTTTTGAATTAAAGATGAAAAAACTCTGATAGTATTGAAACTAGAATTACTTTAGTTGCCATGAAAATGTGTAATGATATTGTGACCTTATATTTAAAGTGTGAAGTTGATGGTCGAGACGGTAAGTAAGTTATTAAGAAAAAAAACATGAAAAATGTGGACATTTTTAAGTTTTCAAAGGGCCATAACTCTGACAGTATTGAAGCTAGAGCTACGTCACTTGCCATTAAATTGAAAAATGATATTATGACCTTATATTTAAAGTTTGAAGTTGATGGGATTGACGGTTTGCAAGTTATTAAGAAAAAACATGATAAATTTTGACATTTTTAAGTTTTCAAAGGGCCATAACTCTGATAGCATTGTAGCCAGAGTTAAGTAAGTTGCCATGAAATTATTTAACAGACGGATGGACAGACAGGGTTATTTACTACAGGACATCCGCAAATACATTTGCGGGGCCTTAATAAGCCTCAAACTATGATATTCAACCACATTCATTTACAGCAGGTAGTAGCAATCTCTTGCGCGCCCCCGCCCATCGGGGCCTTGAGAGATAGATTGGGCTGCACGGTGCTTCCGCGCAGAGCTGAAACCGACCGAACTTGAGTACTGGTAAACAGCTTAGGTCTAAGCCTGCCCGAGAAAAGTGATGCGAGTCGGACCGCTCCTTAAACTCTAGCGGTTTCTATGGCCGGTAGGGTTTGAGATGTCGTTTCATCTCAATGTCGGGTAAAAGTCCAACAAAATCGGAAGCAGCGTCTCCAAAATGACCTAAATAGTGATTACTGTGACATAAAACCTCACCTCAAAGAAAACAAAAATAATCTCTTGTACATGAATTACGAAAATCCTAGATTTACCCTGACATAGAAATTATTCTGCTACCAAGGAATGGTATAACCTTGAGGATTTCGGGTGCGACAAGAGTTTGTTATGCACGCGTCGAATAGGACTTCAGCGTTAATGTTGACGTAACAGGTAACGTGACCTCACTGAACGTCACTGTTTGCCATCACAATACGGTTGACCCTGCAATCAAAGAAAATACACATTAAGAAAGAAAGGGTAAGCAAGACAAAATCAAGATAAAGCATCTTAAATAATTATGTATAAGGGGAAGGTAGATAACATCTGCCCCTCGAGATTACAGTGACCCTCGATATGGAGGTTTGAATTTTCACTTTACATCAATGTATTAAGATACCTTTTTTCTCCATTCTAAAATCCTTTAATAAATAACGGCGTTTTGAGATCTGGGCCAAGGTTCACTTTATTTTTCCAAGTCAAGGCTTGCTCAATTTAAGGACCGTTCCAAGGCGGATCATCTGTCGTGGTTTATTTTTGTTATGGTTTGTCTTTGAGTGTGTGTATCGCTTATAGTACTTTGGTTTGGATAGCCAATTGGCCATTTTATGGGAAAGTAACTGTCCTTGTGGCTTTCCGCTATTGATGTTCCCTTAGGGTCTAGTTGTTTCATGTTTGTGTTTCTTTCCCTTTGGTGCCTCTGGTGCGAGCTGTAGGTTAATTGTATCGATTCCTGTTCATTGCCTCCACTTCTAGTTTGCTCAATGTAAAGAATTCAATGAGGTTTCGAGACCATATTTCCTAACTTGGATAAAACATTTCATCCCCTGGATTTAAGGAAGTCTAAAATAATTGTATGAGCCTGTGCCCACAGATTATAGTCCATATATTAGGAATTGAGCCGAAATAGATATCAATCCTTAATCAAAGATAAAATTGAATACAAAAAACTATCTTGTAAAACATCCCACATCGTAAATTGCAGCTGATTGAATTTACACACGCTTGCACGAGACGTCGTATAGACCTGCAAAAATCGCGGACCCTGTAAACAGGGATCCTCCGTCACTAATCGACAAGTGCAACCTCCAACTCCTGCAGAGTTTTCGGTAGAACATGCCTACCCTATACACACTTGTCGAAGAAGTCCCACAAGTGGTTCATTGGACTAAATTCCGGGCTTAAGGAAGGTCATTCCTTGTTTATGTTGTAAACAAAGAAATGATGCAAACTTCACATCGCATGGGGACAAACGTTATATTGTTTGAATAGCAGAAATTGTCTATGATTTGAAATAAGGATAGCAAGTATGGGTTCAATGCATTATCGACCTAACGTTGTGTCGTCAAATTGTGTCCGATAACGAATTCACTTCCGAAGTTATGGCGCTCACTGTATCACGCTACCCCTGCCGAATATGTCCCTCTCAACAATACAGCTACCACCGTGGCGTTCATTTGGCCTCCGAAAACCCATCAGTCTACCATCTTGTCGGCTTAGGCTGAACGAGCTGTATCCAGCGCAATCATTCTCCCATCGCCTGTCGCGTCAACGCTGACAATCGGGGTACATGTTCATGTGCCAGTACAGTTCGTCGACGGTAGAAAGTTAATGGATTGAAGTGCCGACGTTCACGAGACGTTGTGTACGTCTTGTGTACATCTGCACTTCAATCCATTAACTTTCATCCATCGACGTACTGTACTGGCTCATGAACATGTACCCCGATTGTGACATGACACACTTGAAGCAGTTTCTAAAATGATGTAAACCGATAGAGCGATCCTGATTTAGCGTCGTTACGCGACGTTGAACTGGACGTTTCATATCTGTAGTTATTCCTGTTTAACGGAAACTTGGAACAAGTCTAGCAATGGTAGAATATGCAAGCCAAACAGAAGGGAGGGCAATGATCAGGAATCGATACAATTAACCCACAGCTCCCATCAGAGACACCAAAGGAAAGAAACACAAACGTGAAACAACTAAAGTCTAATTGAAACATCACTAACGGAAAGCAAAAAGGACAGTTCCTTTCCCACAAAATGGCGATTTGGCTAGCCAAAGTAAAATAATTTAAGCGATACACACACTTAGAAACAAAACAAAAACAAACCACGACAGAAAAACCACCTGGGTTGGTGGGGGTGGGTGGGGGGGGGGGGAAGGGCATAATCGATTTTTCGTGGCCACGATCCCCGCGCTTACTTCCGTCGTGATTTAGACAAATAATTTGTTCAGTCCGCATGAAGGCTACTTGACTCATCATTGCAACATCTCCGTGAACACAAAAATCAATCACATAGATGAAACAATGGCGAGGACTCGACAGCAGGAAACCACTGAAATTCTGGAGCAAAAGAAAACCAACAGTTAGAATTCGATGGGCCCAACCAGAGACAGAGCATCAGGCTACAACACACATCACATAAAATTAGCTTCTCTCTAATTCTCAGTAAACCTTTACGCTGGAACCGTAAGAGAATCTGAGGCCTCACCAAACCGTTCTACAAACTGACACAGACTGACGTTCAGGTCAAATGTGCCTAAAGCGCGGCGTCGATCTTTTTGTTGCAGTCGTGGCAATTTTTCAGGTTTCAAATAAGATGTTTTCGAAGTTCTTGGTATCCCCAGAATTCAGCAGTATATAAATACAAAACATCTTACCTCGTGCCAGAAATGGTCTGATTCTCCACCACCATAATGGACGTAAAATTTCACCTCGTGCCCGAAAGGGTCCGATATGCCACCATTGGAATGGACGTAAGTCATTCATTTACAAAAGTCACGTATTTACATACACTGCTTTTCCATAACAGCATACGAGGACTGTTCAAATATGAATGCAAGTAGAACGTTTTCTCGTGCAGTAACGCGAAAATCACCTGGAAATAAATATCACAGCGTAGAAAAACATATTACCTATACATTGATACCAAACCTGTTAAAATCCCTCCACTTTAGCCATGTATATCGTTCGATAAACACTGTCTACTCTTGTATACTAATACAAAACATGGTTGGAAGGTCAGAGTACGCCGTTTAAATACGGTCCTATATTAAGAATCGTTGTATTCTTGGTATACGGTGCAAAGACATTTTTGATGAAATATGTTCGGTTTATGGGCATAATGAAATGTCTTTTCCGACAGTTGTTCGTTGGTGTAAGAAATTCAGCTGTGGGCTAGGCTCAACAGAAGATGCACCACATGATCGTCGGCCGAAAAGAGCAACATCTGCCAAGATGGTTGCTAGAGTGAAAGAAATATTTGCTACCGATGCACGATACACCACTAGGCAAATAGCTTGTATGGTTGGCATCTTATTAGGAGCAGCTCATACAATTCTGAAACGGGATTTGAAAATGAGAAAGATCTGTGCTAGATGGATTCCCCATCTGTTGACAGATGAGCAGGAAAAAAAGACACGCGTTTAGTGTGCCAAGAAGTTGCTTAAAAAGTTTCAAAATTACAATGCACGGTCTTTCGCTAATGTCGTCACAGGTAACGAGACATGGGTTCATTTTTTTTAGCCAAAACGAAATATTCAGAACAAAACATGGGCAACAAAGAATTGCAGAAGACCATGCATTGCAAAGCGGATTATGAGCGTCAAGAAGATAATGTATGCCATATTCTTTTCAAATCAGGGCCCTGCTATTCAGGTTGCTGTGCCTAAAGGCAAATTTGTAAATGCGAAGTTTTATAAGAATAAAGTTCTTCGAAAATTGAAGAAATATTTCAAAGAACGAAGACCCGCAACTGGTTTGGCAAATGTCAGATTGCTACATGACAATGAAAAGGTTGTTGAACTTCCTCACCCCCCGTATTCCCCTGACCTTGCCCCGTGTGACTTTTGTTTGTTCCCGCGGCTGAAAAATACCTTTCTGGTCGAAAATTTGTACAGCGCAAACACCTCGGTTCTGCAATATTCCAGTGCCTTCATGGTATACATCGAAAAGACAACAAAATGCATTCAATGATTGGAACAGAAGACTGAAAGTTTGTATATCTGTTAAAGGGGAATACTTTTAGGGGACAAAATAATTTTTTCATCGAAATCTGTCACGAAATCATTTTTATGTGCTTAGTGGCATTCATATTTGAACATCTCGTAATATCAGACAACAGAAACCGACTTTGGGCAACATCGTGTGTAGACAACTGTCTATGATAAAAATGATTAGTATATGTACAGTATACTAGTAAAAATAAGGTCTATCATGAAAGTCCGTGATCAAAGAACGAAACCATCTTAAGTCACCTAAGGAACGTTAGTGACATGAAGGCACAAACAAAATAGAAATGAAGGCAATGATAAGGAATCGATACAATTAACCCATCCTCCCATCAGAGACACTAAAGGGAAAGAAAAACAAACATTAAATAACTAGACCCTATTGAAAACATCAATAGCGGAAAACCAAATGGACAGTGTCTTTCCCACAGACTGGCAAATTGGCTATCTTAAATAAAATGATATAAGGGATACACACACTCAACGAAAAACCATAACAAAAATAAACCAGGACAGAAGACCCAAACAGACATAAATGTAAATACATAAATAACCGCTTAGATAATGTTCTACATGCATAATCGGCGATGATAAAACAACTTTTCAATGCCGTTGCAAATCCTTGTGGACCAAGAAAGAAAACATGGACCATAAGAATCTGATATGGGGTTCTGTTGAAGATGGGCGTTTCCAACACGAGGGATGACCGTGCTGAGCGGAACCGAGGCTACGCCGATGTTAAGCTCAACATGGTTATCCCGAGGGTTACAAACAGCCATCTACAACAGAACCGCATATTGGATTCTTTTTCTTGCACAACAGCTCCCAAACATTTCCTTTTTTACTTTTTAACGTTTCTTTTTTTTGTGCACTATACTTTTCATATTTTTTTAACAACAATTTTCATGATATTCATCCGCTGTGTTGCCGGTTTTAGTTTTGACAGCTCACACATGTATATTGTTTACAAAAAGAAAGTAGTGCGGAAGTAGTTCCGGCAGTTGAATAGAATTGAAGCGCATTTATATTAGTTGCCTGGGTCAGAACACCAGGGTCAGAACATAAATTTCTATCCCAGGGTAAAATCACGGATTTCCTTGTCTGGTGTGCATGAATATTATTTTCAATGTAAGAAAAGAAACACAGCAACAAACTAGTTGAACCTTTTGTGAATCGTGTCATAATGTTACGTCTTGTTAAAGTACATAGGGTCGCCTTCAGATCACGTCAACGAGTAAGTAGCTCTTTTTTATCAACTAGTAACTCCCGTGATGCCGCAGGAGTCTTTCACGGTTAGGCGTGTGCTAGAGATTATTTCTTAAAAGTGGTTTTAATCCTTTCAACCTCGGCTTTCTGAATGATACTATTCCGGATCAGAATTGGACGTGTTTTGTTTCAATTTTACAAATAGGGTTTTCAACAAAAACTGAAACACAAAATAGTAAACAATGAGTATCGAGGTGTAATGGGTCAAAACGAGCCATTTCATACGAATCTCCACGGTTTGCAGACATATCTGTTTTAGTCTAAAGGGATGAAGGGGTAAATGTAATAATGTTATAATAATGCTGTAATAATGTTTCATTAGTTTTCCACGTGGGATTTAAGAGGTAATCAGATTAAGTTACGCATGTACTATTGTGTGTTTTGTTGGAAAGCTATACACACCAACTTTATAAACACAGGATTTATTTGATTTGAATTATTTTAATGTCAGCTCAAAAAGATTTCCATGAAATATATCACGTGGTATTCAAAATTCAGTCCGCTTTGCACGAATCCGCTTTGCAACATCAACTTCGAAATTCTCAGCAACGAATGCAACAACCTTTTACATCTGTTGTCGCATTGAAAAGATTATGTTTCTTAATGTTCTGTCGGAGTGTGAGATAAAGCTATTACGTTATCTATGTATTATCGTCTTTTAAAAGGTATCCCAAACGTGGTTAATGTGCCATGCATATTGTTGACTCTTGCACTATATGAGTCGTATGTTTCGTCGTCATTTGCAAAACGAAAACAAACAAAACAAAACACACACACACACACACACACACACACACACACACACACACACACACACACACACACACACACACACACACACACACACACACACACACACACACAAACAACAAAGAAAAAAAATGCATATTATCTGTGAATACATGCAGTCCTGTTCGCTGCTCGGATAGAATAATACCTCTTGCACACCAGATAAGGAAATCCATAATTTTAGATTGGGATAAAAATTTTGTTCTAACCCTGGTGATCTTATCCAAAATCGAACATTCTCGCGTGTTTGATAAATGCACTGGTTGAATATGACCTCATATGCGCCGTCGTTACGGTTGACGTCACAGCAGGTTATAAACATCACAGTCGTGTCATCACAAAATCGCGGACCTCGGCAACCGAAGTGACTGCAGTTTTAAAAATCCACGCTCAGAAATGGAAGTAATGCAAGAAAAAAAAATCCTACATGAATGCGAGGGGTGGATCGTAAAATCCGTCCCAAGGGTCACTGTCCGGCTTCATGAGGCTTGCCGAGTGATGCCGGACAGTGATCCTGAGGGACGATTTTTCTCATCCACCCCTCACACCCATGTAAGATTCTTATATTCTAGTTTCTACAACTAAACCGTAAAGCCTCTCACTAGTCTGTGTAGCTGGGAAGTCCGGAAGATCCTCAAGATGAATACGGCTACACTGAATCCATACCCTTAACCCTATCAACGCTGTAGACCGGTCCGAAAGGTTTCGGTCCAGACGAACGCGTTAATATTCTTATTATAAACTATCTCAACTGAATGATCAGTGTTTGATAAAGTATTTGTTTCGGTCTACAGTGTTGGCCACGAAAAATCGATTCCATCCCAAGTTAAAACTTTTTTTCTGAACGTCCCAGGGCCGTTCTTCTGCCGTGGTTTATTATTATTACAGCTCGTCTTATTACGTGTGTATTGCTAATGTTTTTATTATTGGTTGGCCATTTTGTTGGAAAGTTACTGTCCATTTGGCTTTCCACCTGCGACGTTTTCATTAAAGTGGTGTTAATTTATTTGGCCTCTGATGTCTTGGCTGGAGGTGTGAGGTAATTGTATCGAGTCCTGGTCATTGCCTTGAAAAGGTCATTGCGCTTTCTTACGTTTTTCTTTCGTTTATAATACAACATACGACTAGGAAGCTATATGTGTCGTTCTTGGCACGAAATCTAAAACTTAAGCTGGAAAAGCAATAAAGATCTCGTCAGTGACACAGCTTTCCCAAGAGAATTGACCCATATAAGACATTAGGACTTTCCATCATATGGGCCCCGTCAAGCGATTTTGGTACTAAGTATCGCTTATGCGAGCAGCGAAGGTTCAGGCGAGCCTGCGCATCCGCGCAGTCTCACCAGAACCTTCGCTGCTCGCTCATACAAGCAGTGAATCAAGAGGAACCTTCAGACAGAAAGCCATATCCCTGGCCCCTCTGAATGGCTGGGCATGCGCAGTTAAAATTTGTCATAACGGAATGCTCGAAGACACAAATTCGCTTGGAGGGGTTCATATAAGCTTGGATTGATCAGTTGCCAGTTATATGGGTGTCAGGTTTGTTTTGTTTTGCGATAGGTTTTACAACATCGCATAAGCTTTAAGCAAATTGTATAGAAGTCTGATTAGGGTCTACACTGTTTTCAAATGTCCAAAAAATTAGGACGCTAGAAATACATGGGTAAATGTCTGTTACAGAATCACAGTATCAAGTTGCAAAACTGAACAAAGATATAGTGCACCGCGTTGTCAAGTCCATTAAATGAACAGCAGTGTAAATCCCATGAAAATAGATGTTAACGGGAAAAGGAACACCTTCAGGGGAGGCAACTCTTGCAAAAGTATTTTTGTCTCCCATGTTAATAGGGATCAACTCTTAAAGGAACGAATTTGCTCCTGAGGAGCATATTCTTTCCTTTAAGACTAGACCACTTTTTTGAATGGGACAGGGCTTACAGAAATGCGCACATGAAGTCCCGAAAGTTCTCTCCCTTTAAAACATGGCGGAAAAATCTGACAGGTGTTCCCAGCCCCCTTAAGTGCACGAAAATGTTTCGCAAAACGTTTGACTACCTTTACTGTTCGTTCTGCATTTAGGTCAGATTCTCTTTTGTCTTTTTGTCCATTACGTTAACAAGTTCGTGCAAAGAACACCCCTCTACACCCCACTTTATATAGAGGAAACTGGGGTGTACAGGGGTATACATATAAGAATCTTATATGGGGTTCTGTTGTAGATGAGCGTTTCAAACCCGAGGTATGACCGTGCTGAGCGGAACCGAGGCTACGCCGAGGTTCCGCTCAGCACGGTCATCCCGAGGGTTGGAAACGCCCATCTACAATAGAACCCCATATTGGATTCTTTTTCTTGCACAACACCTCCGAATGAGCACCATCAACCTATGTTTGGAGAAAACATCCAGAAAAGTATCACGCATTTTCATCAGAAGGCGCTATGGAGATATGGAAGATTGCACCATGTCACACGGGTGTTTTATCTTAATTTATCATATGACGTCGCGAATGCCATGTAATAAATTTCATAATACACTAGGAGATTAAATATGCAAATTAGTTAGATACGCACGTAAAACGTAAATAATACATGTATGACGTCCTCAATGACGTCGCGTTTACTGATTGAGGAATATTGACATTTTTGTAAAACAATCATGATTAAAATCAGTTTGAAATGTGATGTGATAAATAGAATCTTGCATTCGTGCTCATGTATTATTTGATTTATCAAACTCGTTGAGGAAAAGGGATAAAATTCTCGGCAAAGCCTCGCATTTTATCCCCTTTTCCTTAACGCATCATGAAAACACGCCTATATCATTTTGACCACCTTGAACCCCCCTTTTATATAGTAAAACTTGGGTTTACAAGGGTAAACATTATTTTCCTTAATTCTGCTCTAAAATATGGAATTTGGGTACACGTGAGAACCGCCTCGATGAGGCGGTTCTAACGAGTACCCACAATCTATATTTTGAGGAGAAATAAGAAAAAAATATCACATTTTTTTCATCATAAAATTTTCATTTTTTCGGCGATAAATGTTACTATGTATTGGTATAGGCGTGTTTTCCTGATGGAGTTTAATACATTCAATAATAGTATTACACGAACACTCATGTAAGATCCTTTATGTGTGTGATCGTAATGGGAGGTTAACAAAGTAAAGAACGGCCCCCGCCCCTTGGGGCGTAAAGAAATAGATGGGCTGCATTTTGCTTCCACGCAGAGCTGAAACCGACCCGCACACGAGTACTGGTAAACAGCTTAGAGGATCTAAGCCTACCCAGGCAAAGCGGTGCAAGTGTCGGACCATCCATGCTTATAAACCATATTGGTTTCATTAGGCAGCAAGGCTTGAGATGTCATTTCATCTCAATGTCGGGTAAAAGCCCCACAAAATTGGAAGCAACGTCTCCAAAATGACATTTACAGTGTTGACGGGGACGTTAAACCTCAAATCAAACGAACAAACAACAGTCAAGAAAGCCGTCTCCAGTGTAAAAAATTGCGAAATGTGATATGTCACGTGTATTCGCTTTATCAATAAGGTCGTATTTGCAGAACAAAGTAGAACTTTATTAACTCTCATGTTATGCAATATAACATATGATGTAATACATAATTGATTAAAGACAATAATGACATAATAACAAGGTACATGCACAGCTTGGCGGGGCTCTTTTTACTGTTTTAGCTGCCAAGTTAAAATAGACTTTTATGCCATGATGATTGTGAGTTAGTTTTAAGCTCGGCTGTTTTCAAAGAAAACGACGAGGTAGTGTCATAGCTCTGGTGTCGTCTGCGTCGTCGTCATCGTCGTCTGCGTCGTCGTGCAAAAACATGGACATTTTATAATGTCTCTGTCATTTCTGAACATATTTACTTGAAACTCGGACTAGTTGTTCATTATGAAAAGGGGAACTCATACCAATAGGTGAGGTAACACTCAAAATAATTTTGGCACAGTTATACCCCTTTTTCGACTTAGAATTTTTGCAGGCGAGCGTTGGCACTCGCATGCGGTGCTCTTATTCTGAATTTGTCGTAGAAAAAAGAGATAAGATAATTGTTAAAAGACCGACAACTTATGTTTCTAACAATAAATAAGCACAATTAAGCATTTATTCTTGCACACCAATAAAGAAACTCTGGGATAGAAATTCTTACCCTACCCAGATTATCCTACCCAGGCATATAGGAAAAATCGATATATTTAACGTTTTTGAGGTGCACTAGTTGCATAGGACGTCACGTGCGCCGTCGTTACGTTTGATGTCACTGCACGAATAGGGATGTCAACAACGCCACACTATTTATCACATAAACATGCCTATGTAATGTTGACCCCCTTGAACGCAACTTTTATATAGTAAAACTGGGATTTACAGGGGTATGCCTTATTTTTCTTATTTCTGCTCTAAAATATAGATTGTGGGTACTCGTTAGAACCGCCTCGATGAGGCGGTTCTAACGAGTGTCCACAATCAATATTTTGAGCAGAAATAAGAAAAAATATCACACTTTTTCACCTTAAAAGTTTCGTTTTTTCGGCGGTAAAGTTAATAATGTTTTTGTATAGGCGTGTTTTCGTATTGGTCACCAAAATAGTGCTGACGTCGACAATAGAAGTCACTGCTTTATGCAAATAGTGCTGACGTCGACAATAGAAGTCACTGCTTTATGCAAATAGTGCTGACGTCGACAATAGAAGTCATTGCTTTATGCAAATAGTGCTGACGTCGACAATAGGAGTCACTGCTTTATGCAAATAGTGCTGAAGTCGACAATAGGAGTCACTGCTTTATGCAAATAGTGCTGAAGTCGACAATAGAAGTCACTGCTTTGTGCAAATAGTGCTGGCTGACGTCGACAATAGAAGTCACTGCTTTATGCAAATAGTGCTGACGTCGACAATAGAAGTCACTGCTTTATGCAAATAGTGCTGACGTCGACAATAGAAGTCACTGTTCTATGCAAATAGTGCTGACTGACGTCGACAATAGAAGTCACTGCTTTATGCAAATAGTGCTGACGTCGACAATAGAAGTCACTGCTCTATGCAAATAGTGCTGACGTTGACAATAGAGGTCACTGCTTTATGCAAAACCCACTCTCACAAGTAAATTGTATGAAAGAAAAAGACGCGTACATGGGTATAAGGGATTTTCTTTACACGTGTTCTTGTTCAAAGGTTATTTTTACCATTAAATATAAATCTCATACGAGACTCCTACTTGAATATAGGCAATGGAGGTGAACTGTAGTTAAGCGATGCCGGATAGTGATCCTCGGGATGGATTTTTGTATCCCTCACACCCATGTAAGATTCTTATATTATCCCCGTTACTTCCTAGAAGCCTCCGTGGTGCAATGGTTACGCTACTCGCCTTGTAAATCAGAGGTCGCAGGATCGATCCCGGGCTTCTCCAGACTTTCGGATGAGTCTTTAAACCGAGGTCCCGTCTCCGTATGACCTTAGCTGTCGGTGGGACGCAAAACTCAAACACTCACCCACGTTACTTCCCATTATTATTTCCCATTATCTAAAGCCACGGATTTACATGTAAAACCGAAAAATATGCATTCAAGCGGAAACGTCTAACACTTCTTGCACACTATGTAACTTTTGTTGCAGTTCTTGCATAAAATATAACTTGTGTTTGCAGGAAGTATCAAAATGAAATATTTTTTTTTATCTTATGTGTATTTCAATAGACCTACATAATCTGTACAAGATCGGGGCGAGCACAGATCTGCATGAATACCTAAGAAATCGGATATTTCATTTACATTACGATGTGACATAGTGCATTTTTTCACATATCCAAAATGGCTACTTTTCTATTTATACTGCAAACATATGTTGTGGGTGCTCGTCAGAATCGCCCGTTAGAATCGCCTCATTAAGGCGGTTCTAACGAGCACCACAACTCATGACTTAGAGAAAAAAAATAATAAAAATAATGTATACCCACATGAACTACAGTAGAACAGAATTTCTACCCCGAGGAAATACTAAGGATTTCTTTATCTGGTGTAAAAAAATCACAGAAAACGAGCATAACAACAAGGGCCAAACATGCGGAACAGTCAGACCTCTCTGTCTCAAACGGAATAATGGGACTGGATTTTTCCATACTTGTTTTGCTTCGTCCAATTAGGCCTCATCAGTGTTCCTCAAATAATTTCAATATTTCAGAATGGAATCAACAAACAGAATGATCACAAATGACAAGGAAATAAAATCTACAAGTTGGTGAAGGACATAGAGACTTTTTACGGCCGCCACACATTCCCTTGCAATAGCTGCAGTGAAGTTCATTTAGCAGGCATTATTTTGCTTTGGCTACATTTTACCGGAAAACGGTAACTTCCAATTGTTGCAGATGGTGTTCAGATAAAATGCCAACAAGATCGTACAGTACTCGTGAAAACAAAAGTTATATAGTGAAATAAGGACTTTATATTGTACACTTATTTCTGTAGGTCATTTCCAAAATCATGGATTGCTGGAACCCTTTAGACGACAAGTTGCGACATTAGCAGTCTATCTGTATTTCAAGCACAGATATCAATGCTGTCGCATTTTTTCGTGTTTCACGTGCCTTTCCTAGAGTCATGAGTGAGAGATTATTTCCAACATGGATGTGTTGTCTATATTTAAAAAAAAAAAGATCACCTCTAGGAATGGACTGTTGGATGTCATTTGTAGAGTAGATCAAAACACAAGCGCATAGCGCGAGAGATTTAGACCACATGCGCGTAGCGCGAGTGATTTGTCTACTTCAGCTTACCGACAAAATGCGGCCCCCGCCCATAGGGGCTTGAAGCAATATAAGGGCTGCATGATGCTTCCACGCAGAGCTGAATCCGGCCCGCACACTAGTACTGGTAAACCGCTTAGAGGATCTAAGCCTGTCCAGGAACCGCGGTGTGAGGCGGACCGTCCATGTTAATAAACCCTATTGGTTTCATTGGGCGACAGGGCTTGAGATGTCATTACATCGCAATGACCTTTACAGTGTTGACGGGGAAGCTAAACCTCAAATCAAACAAACAAACATAACCGACAAACTGTGATTTATTACTGAACAAATTACTGATAGATTTGATCCATTTCTACTCTGCACGTATCATACTAGAAATTGCTAGCTATTTTATTAATTCCTTCAAATTCTCCCTAATTTTGCATTTTTTACAAGAAATTCCGCCAACACTAGTGAGTGTTCATTATGAAAATACGCCTATACCAATATATTGTAAACTTTACCTCCAAGAAAACGAAAAATTTAAGATGAAAAATTGTGATATTTTTCTTATTTCTGCGCCAAATATAGATTGTGGGTACACGTTAGAACCGCCTCATCGAGGCGGTTATAACGAGTACCCGCAATCTATACTTCAGAGCAGAAATAAGAAAAATAAGCTTTACCCCTGTAAACCCCAGTTTTACTATATAAAAGTGAAGTTCAAGGGGAGTCAAAATTATATAGGCGTGCCTCCGTGATGACACGTAAAGTTTAAGTCCTTTTGTAACGTTTTGGATTACATGTAACACCATCTTCCATCAAAGACACTACGACTGACGTAATGAAACGGCGACCTTTGCGTCATTCTCTTCTTATCACAGAATAAATTGCAGTTTCTCTCCTTTGCCTATATAGGATGGCTGTGTTAGAAATAGAGGATCTTAATTACATGAATGCTCGTGTATTATTGAATTTATTAAAAGGAAAATGGATAAAATGCGAGGCTTTGCCGAACATTTTATCCCTTTTCCTCAACGAGTTTAAAAATTCAATAATACATGAGCACGAATGCAAGATTCTATTTATCAGATGCCATTTAAAACGCATTTTATTCACGATTGTTTACAAAAATGTCAATATTCCACCATTTGTAAACACGACGTCAACGACGTCGTAAAGGACGTCGTACATGTAACGTTACAGGACGCATCTACCTTATTTGCATATTTAATCCACTAGCGGATTATCGAAAATATTACATGGCGTTATTACACTCTCAGACGCGAAGCCATGTGATAATTATAAATATATTGATATAAATAACCTTTGAACGAGAACATGTGTAAAGAACCTCTCTGTTGCGCACTCTGCATTCTAAATAATTTGATATGGGAATTTGTATTTGCATTTTTAGAGTATATTTCAGAGAGCATGTCTCAATGGATTCCTTTTGGGGTGAATTTCTTTCAAGAGATTGCTTTCTTCTAATAATTTCATTTGACGAGAATAATTTTTTCCGAGCCTGAATTCATCCAAGATGTATCAGAGTACGTGTGCAATCAGCGAGCACTCGCGTAATTTAATCTGACTGTGCTGTTTGATCAGTCTAAACTGACCACATGGACCTTTTCTCTGCATTTATGAACATGTTGAATAATCCATGGAATGTATGGGAAGGACTCAGATCAGTCTATCTCGATGTGCAGGTCGAAAAAGGCCTTCTCTTGTGAGAGATCGTTTTGTAGCTTTTACTTTGGCCCATCTGTAATTAGTTTAAATCAACGCCAGAATTTTGATAAGGCTTTCTTTAACGGAAAAATTGCAGTACAAATTCAATTCGAATATCGGTATGTTTTCCTTCAACTCGGATAAAGTATGTAAGACACTAACAGACTGAAAAGTCTATGTGCGAACAATAATTAATAGATACACACACAATATTGATACATTACGCGAAACATCCTTTTCTGGCAATAGATTGCACTTAAATCCATCCGGAACGAAATGGCTTCTTTAACTAGAGCTGCCGCCTTACGGGCGCCAATTATACCCCCGCATGCGTTGTCAGATAGTAACTCCAAGTTATGTGCAATGTTAAAGTTTTTTTGTACCGACAAATTTTTACAAGTATTTGACCTTGAGGAAGGTCAACGTAAAGGTCAAGGTCAGGTTTGTGTATATCAATCTTAAGTACTAGTGGCAAGGTGTGTGGTGTGTGAATATTAAAGAAATCGGTCAAAGAATAAGGAAGTTATGAGCAATGTTAAAGTTTTTTGTAACGGACCGACGACGACAGACGACGACGACAGACGACAAGCTGACTCCTATATACCCCCTTCAAACTTCGTTTGCGGGGGTATAAAAAGATGATCAAATGCACCTCATAAACAAATGGTCCCCTCATTAAAAGAAACCTAGCTTGTCTCAAATATTTGATTGAGACCCGTCACGTTTCTCCCTCTATTAAGATAGAAGCGAAGGCAATGATCACGAAGCGATACAATTACCTCGCATCTCCCATCCAAGACACCAAATGGAAAGAAACATGTAAATAACTTCACCATCACGTGAACTAGTCCGTGAAATGTACACCCCCTTAAACCCTACTTTATATAGAGAAAACTGAGGTTTATGGGGGTAAACATTATTTTCCTTATTTTTGCTCCAAGACATAGGTTGTGGGTACTCGTTAGAACCGCCTCGATGAGGCGGTTCTAACGAGCAACCACAACCTATGTTTGCAGTAAAAATGAGAAATTTATCACGGATTTTCATTATAAAAGTATCTATTTTAGAGATGTGAAAAAATGCAGTATGTCGCACGGTGTGTTATCGTAATGCCGTGATGAAGATTTATTAAGCGGAAAGCCAAAAAGACAGTTACTTTCCCACAAAATGGCCGAAAGGCTATTCAAAAAAAAAAAAAAAAAAAAAAAAAATAGCAATACATACATGCAAAGCCGAAATATAACGATTATAAACCACAAAAGAAGAACCGCATTGGAACGGTCAGTAAAATGTTTTTTACTGGGAGGCTTAAATCTTTTTTACCAGGCCAGAATCCTGCGTGATTCAGAAAAATAATTTGTTCAGTCAGCATTGAGGATTTGAACTTATATGCCCCTACAAATTTTAATGTTTTTCAGTATTTGATTGCAGGGGTACTGGTTTAAGGGAATGGACATACCAAACAACATCAGTCTCGTTCTCCTCTTGGTAGGATGTGAAATTGTGAATAGAAAAACCACATGGTCTGCAATCCAAACAGTTAATGTTACCAACACAACATCTGACATAGATTATAAATGCAGTCATCACTTTTCTGTGGCCAGTTGTTCAAATTTTACTTATCTTTAAAATTTTGATCATTCAGTATGTCGAAAATGATATTTGTTTGCTGAAAAAAATAATGTGAGCAGCTTTTGTATTTGCACATTTGTTTCATCAAAAGATAACACAATTTTAGGTATTGTACTTGCTAGAACAGTTAACAACAACTAACGTTAAGCTAACGATGCTTTGAATAACTGGGCCCTGATTTTTTTTGTGCAGCTTATACTGTTCAGAAGACGGGTGATCTGTCGTCTTATGACGCCCTAGACGGAGTGAGTCTCCAGAAATGCGGGTGCAGATATCGCTAGTAACTGCCATCTCTGAAATGTTGTACTTGTATGGGCCTGAAAGATTAAAACAGCACGTTTTCCGTAAGAGGTCTTCACATATGTACCGTAAACATCATGCAAGCCGTTATCCAAAATATGCAAGTTACTGTTAAACACTTATATTTGGCGGTCGTATGATTTCGACGCTATAGGCAGTCAAGGAAATAACCACAAAATAAAAAACAAACGCGAATATAAATCGAAGTGCCTAACAAAGTGTAATAGACCTGCAGAAATTTTAATCCGAGTAAGCATCCCATACATGAAATAGGGAAATACAATGATAGTCAGCCAAGGGCATTATTTGTGACAAAAGAAAAAGTATATTTACTTCTTTAGAAGTCGAACATACGAGTGTTAGGGTGCATAGCTCAACGTTTATTCTATCCAGCCAGAATAAAATATATTTTATTTTATCAAGTCTTTCTCTTTGCATGACTTGCCAATTACGAAGCCATTTAGCATGCTTTACAGGGCTGAATAACAGCAAATACATATGGGCCCCGTCAAGCGATTTTGGTACTTATCGCCTATGCGGGCAGCGAAGGTTCAGGCGAGCCTGCGCATCCGCGCAGACTCGCCAGAACCTTCGCTGCTCGCTCATACAAGCAGTGAATCAAGAGAAACCTTCAGACAGAAAGCCATATCCCTGGCCCCTCTGAATGGCTGGGCATGCGCAGTTAAAATTTGTCATGACGGAATGCTCGAAGACACAAATTCGCTTGGCGGGGCTCATATTATGCATGCATAATAGGTAACTGGTTTACGGCTTTGTCTGTGAGTAAACCTAGGACGACCTTTTGAGTAGCAAAAACGTGAATCTACTCATAAAAACCACCACAATTTGGTGCCGCCAAATTTAACTATTTTACAGGAGGTATTTTGTTGTCATTTAAATAGTCCTGATATTCTAGCTAGGCTATAGCTAGTTGGTTCCAATCTTATGCAAAATAATGTTGAGAAATAAAACAGTTGGAACGCTAGTATTATACATTTAACAGTCCTCAAATTGTTACACCGGATCGACCTGGAAACTGCTACTGTTGAAACAGAATGTGCCACAATTGCTTTACCTAGCACTAGGTGCTTTCTTTTTAAGGAATATCGCATATTCAAATTGCATCGATTTATTTCAAACTCTATAATTCAAACCACTGGACGGAAGTTATTTTAATGGGATAATTTACCATTGATCTCAATTCAAGATCAAAATCTTACTCCACAGTAACTAGTAACTGAGACAACTAGATTTATTATTTTAACACTTTTTACAACAGACCATAAATATACTTTTAAATATGATATCATAATCAAACATTTTGTTCCACCTTTCGACACAATTAGCGACCATTTCCGGAGATAATATCCCAGAAAGAAATAAAAAAAAAGATTATTACATGATTTCTTATCTCTGCGTTAAATCATTTGACGAACCTTCTTTCAAGTTAGATCTCACCTATTAATACCAATTGGTAAAACTGTTTTGGCTGAATGTGTTTTCGCCTATTAGACTCAACTTCTCTAAGTTAGTTTATCATATGACGTCGCGTCTGAGAGTGTAATAACGCCATGTAATATTTTCGATAATCCACTAGTGGATTAAATATGCAAATTAGCTAGATACGTCCCGTAACGTTACATATACGACGTCCTTAACGACGCCGCGTTTACTAATGGCGGGATATTGATTTTTTGTAAACAATCGTGAATAAAATGCGTTTTAAATGCCATATGATAAATAGAATCGTGCATTCGTGCTCATGTATTATTGAATTTATTAAACTCGCCGAGGAAATGGGATAAATGCTCGGCAGGGCCTCGCATTTTATCCCTTTTCCTCAACTCGTTTAATAAATTCAATAATACATGATTACTCATGTAAGATCCTCTATTTACATCAGCTAGTTCAGTCAGGATCCAACAAACACTTCAGTTTGATATGTGGCCATATTAGCCTGCAGATCGTTTATCATTGTTTACTCTAAAGGTATTATCAGGTTCATAAATTACGTTTTCGACGTGCGATGGGCTGTTCTGACTGCGTGGATGTTAATTTGTAAATTTTAAAGGCGGTGTTTACATGATCAATCTTTGTCGAATCCCCCACTGTCTAATTCGGTCTTGCATATCAGACTGTTGATTGTGAATTCTTCTGAAACAGAATTCGAAAAAATTGGTAAACGGCCTGCCAACGCGATCGTTATTACCAAATGCATTGGTTTATGAAATGAATATTACGACTCGTTCCAAGAATAACAGAAATGGAAGATACATTTGATGCATTTCTGACAATGACTTAAGTCCCATTCAGGCGGAAACGTTTGTATACGTGCAAAAACTACGTTTTTGTGTGCACAAATGCTTTGGTACAGATGTTTGTGTCCAAAATATGTTTATTTGCAAGGTATAAAATTGAAATTTGATTCGATCCAATGTAACGGTTGTTGCCATTTTTTGGCCAGGGTAGGTAAGGTAGCTACTCTATGGCTAGAGGCAAGGCTTAGGCACAGGTAGCTACACTTTGGAAGATGATGTGGGATAGTAGAATGTAGATTATGTAGAACAGAAGAGACAAAATAGAAGCAGTCACAAATTGGACAAGACTAAATGTAGACTACATGTATGTATAAAAAGGGAGGGTTTGCAAATTGGAACAGTAGACAAAATATGTCTTCGCATTTAGCTGTTTGCATTTAAAACATTTTGCTTTGCCTTTAAAGTTGGCTTCAACTTTGAGCACGGGAATTCTAATGCTTCCGAACTTACTAGAAATGCAGAATCCGCTGCTCTTCTTTTATAGTATAATCTTTCAGATATTTCTAATCACATAGCACCAATGGCCTGTAAGAGTTCGCGTTGTTCTGTTGTCGAATAATGTATAGCCTGACACCTTGTCACTGATAGAAGACAAAAAGTAACTCGCATAAAATGAACTAAAATACCTAAGAACCCAATGCAGAAATGTCAATGGTTAATTTTGCCTTCGACAGCTAATTTGTACATTTGCAAACACGCATATATATGCGAATCTTGCGCGCACGGAAAAATATTGGAAAGTATAGACTCAATGATACTTCCTTATGGTAGATGAAAAGGATCCGACTTGAACACTCTGCTAGTTATTACGGTGGATCAAATTATTCCCTTTATTTGTAGACAGCCTTTCAGAGGGATTGTATTACACATATGGCTCGTTTTACCATGGCGTATACGAAGTCGTTCTGAAGTTTACCCATAATTCAAGTAAGCAATGTATTTATGGTAATGTATGGAGGTTAATTTGATTTTATCTTGAAAAGTTATATTGCGTGTACTCATTAGAATCGCCTCAATGAGGCGATTCTAATGAGTAGACACAACATGCCGTTGTTGTTATAGAAAGTCTTAAATACATACTTAAGTCATCTCCATTATATCCCATGGCCTGGTGCTATGGTTAACCCTCGGTTGTTCGAACTTCCCTTATCTCGAAGAAACATTGATGGAATGCAAGGTTTGTTGATTGATTGTTTTGGCTTAACGACACTTGGACCCTTATTGGTCATTTTGTGTCGTCTCCCAGAGAAAGGACGAAAAGAGAAAGAAGCGCTAGCAGAGGAGATGAAAAAGACGGAAAGTAGAGGAAGGAAAACGAATGTCGGTTTAGCCACAGAAGAAATAACAACATTCCCACTATTACCTTATCTACTGCAAATACAGTAGGCCTTGCCCAACTGTAAGCAGATTCCAGTTGGACGCCCCAGTGACGCAAGATACCCGTAATCTTTGTTTCACCCATACGCCTCCTATGGAATCAAAGGTATTGGAGTTATTGGAAGATTCACTGTCTATGTACGAGTCTACAGGGTTGAAAGGGTCATGGAATCAGTGATGCTCTTTTATAAACCTGCAGTACTCAGACAACAATTAATACCCAGAACAAGTCTTAATAGAAAATCAATTTGGAGTTTATCACTCTCTTGTTACCAGCAATTGTCTTAGGAATGGCATTGTAAACATCAAGTCAGGCTAAAGTACCACAATCGTCTGTTGACATGAATCTGAGGACGTGTGGAAGAGTATTATATCATTAAAACAATCTCATGGCGTTTACCATATATACCCTAAATATTCGGAACTCGAATCCTTACCATTCTAAAATCTGCAAAAGTTCAATGTTCTACTCGGTGTTGTGTCTTTAAATTGTCTGGTAGTGAAGTATCTGACGAGACGCCGAGTTGCACGGTGTCTTATCTGGGTTTACAGGGTTTGCATGGGACTGTTTGTGGGAATACATACGGTAAATACGGTTCTCAGTATATCCATTGTGTAAATACACGATCTCTCACAGTAGCCATTTCGTAAGAAATTTATACAAGAATTCCGACGAAGGCTATGTCGCGCCTGTGAGGGCTGAAAGTCCCAGAGCCTTGAAATTTAGGTCAATGTCAAACATGGATCAGATCAGAATTGTTACTGGTGATACTTCAAGTGACATTCATATACAGTGAAGCCTGAACTAAAGTTTACACCAAGTACACTTGAGACGTGCACGCCAGGTGCACTATTTGCATTAAAATGATAGCAAATTTGTGCATCTGACGTAAACACCAAGTGCACAAGGGTGTAAACTTTACTTCTGACCCCACTGTATCACTGGACCTGTGATATGGGAAGTTAGTCTCTAGCTCTAACCAAAGAGGTAAACTTAGCTACACAATCCTCAGCACCTTCAGCTGTCGCAATAATCGAATCTGGCAGGGCATTCCAATATCTAATGTTTCGGCGGAAGAACGATTCTCTATAAATGTCAGTTCTTGCAGTAAGGGTCTGAAACGCCATTGAATGGTGCTTTCTCGGTGCCTAGCTGGGGGTCACAAGGTCATCTGTTGGAATGCTGGCAGCACCGTTTAGACCTTTGTATAAGAGTATGAGCCTACTGTCTCTTCTGCTTTTCTTGAGAGACTCCCATCTTAATTTTCCTTGAACTCCAGTCATACTCCCAGTTTCAAAACAGTAATTGTTTGTTACAAATCTAGCAGCTCTATTCTGAACATTTTCAATTTCTTCATTAAGGACCGCTCCACTTGGGTCCCAGTTGCAACTACCATATTCCAAGATTGGGCGAACTAGTCCCTTATATGCTGTCTCTTTCACATCCTGTGAACACTGATGAAGATTTCGCCTCAGGAAACCAAGTGGTCTATTCGCCTTTGTACACATGTTGCTAATGTGTGTATTCCATAATCTCAAATCGTGTGGGAGTGTCACACAAAGGTATTTAATGGAATTCTCATTTTCGAGGACCGTTCCTTCTAAGGCGTGTGAAGCCTGGATTATATTTATTCTCTTCCTAGTTATCTTAGTTATCTGCATAATATTGCATCTAACGGGCTGAAATCTCATGCCACATTTTCGTGCCCAACATCCTATTCTATCTATATCCTTCTGAAGTTTCAATGAGTTCTCTGTATCTCTGATTTCCCGATAGCAAACACAATCGTGTGCGAACTGTCTTACTTTTGACTCAATGTCAGTGGAAATATCATTAATAAAACGGGCGCCCATACTGAAGATTCACCATTAACATTACGAAAACACGCCCATACAAATACATTGTAAATTTAATCCCCGGAAAAATGAAAATTTTCAGATGAAAAACTGCGATATTTTTCTTATTTCTGCTCAAAATATATATTGTGGGTACACGTTAGAACCGACCAATCTTCTAAGCGTCAAAGTCAGTTTTCACAAGCCCGCAATAACGTGTTGGACTGCCTCGATTGTAACAGCCGCAATGCATCGTCGCCGCATACTTTCGATTGGTCTACGAATCGTGAAATGACGGATCCTTACGAGTTGCACAAGCTCATCCAGGGTCCTTGGAGGCGGATCGCGGCTTCGGACTCGTTTCCCGAGGATGCCCCATACGTGTTCGATTGGAGATAAGTCTGGACTCATCGCCGATCATGGTATTGTCCGAATATTTTGCCGCTGAAGGTACTTAGTGACGACACGAGCCCGATGAGCCCTAGCGTTATCGTCCTGAAAGATGAATCCACGACTGTGGCGTCGAGCAAACGGTATCACGTGAGGAGCCAACACGTTATCACGCTAGTACAGTCCTGTAACTCTGCCTTGGCACACATGTAAATATGTTCTATAAAAGGGTTATCCTTTGGAAGCAAGGAATACACCACAGAACTGAAAAATATGGAGTGTACATGTTTTCTTGGCCAGACTAGCTAGTTTCGGCCAATTAGGCCTCATCAGTGACACTCAGCTATTTTCGAAATTCCACAATGGAATCAATGATCCCAAAGGACAAGAAAATATAATCTACTCTATGATGTAGGGCAGGGAGACGTTTTACCGCCGCCACACATTCCCACACACCAGCTGTAGTGAAGTTAAATATGTTCTATAAAAGAGTTATCCTTTGGAAGCTAAGTCTTTTTTTTCCAGTCATTGTGATCCCACCCCATGCCATAACAGACCCTGCACCATATCGGTCACGAGCACATCTAGGCGGGTCTGTATAGCGTTCGCCAGTGCGACGCGAGACTCTTCTAAGACCATCACGAAAGTCCAAGTTAAACCGGGATTCTTCAAAGAACATAACATGAGACTAATGACTAATACCCCAACGTCTACGCTGTGTACACCACGCAAAACGAGCTCTACGGGGCATAGCTTTCGGCAGTACAACTTGCGGACGCCTGCCGTAAGGTCACTCTCGTGAAGCGATTTCGGATCGTCTGTCTCGAGACATTAACCCTCTTACACGGCGCAGGTATTGCTGAAGATCTGTTGATGTCAGACCCCGGTTGTGTAAGGCTTGATTGACAACAAGTCGGTCATCGCGTCCGTTAGTATTTTTCGGGCGTACACTTCTCTGCAAATCCGCTACTGTTACTGTCCTACGATAGCGTGTCCATAGTCGACAGACAACTGACTGTGACGTATTCATAACAATTGCCGTCTGCAACTGCGTTCTTCCGGTCTGGAGCATTCCAACGGCTATCAAAATTTGAGCCTCCGTTAGCCGAATCATGGTTCTAATAACGAATTTGTTTATTAAAGCGTTTCATACAACACGCCAACAGTCGATACCGAAAGTTTTATCGAAATATCACCCAAATAAACCGCTTTGTCACTAATGTTTAAATTAACGTGTTACCCCATCTACAATTTATGCCCCGGTGCTACGCCACTCGAGCATAAATATCATACTGCGCAACGACTGAATATACATACATCATTGTCAATTGACATGGTACAGTGTATATCCGATATTTGATTATTCCTAATGTATAGGCTGATGGGCCCGAAGGAACTCGAATGTCCCCTACTATTTGTGAACAGTATATTTTCAAAAGTCCACAATAGAATCACAAGAAAATATGAACAACACTATGATGCGGGGCAGGGAGACTTTTTACGGCCGCCACACACGAGGCTGCCTACCATAGCGGTTTCTTTGGGTGGCAGGGCTTGAGATGACACTTCATCTCAATGTCGGGTAAAAGACCTCCAAATAGGAAGCAACGGCTCCAAAAATACCTAAATAGTGTTGACGGGAACGTAAAACCTCAACTCAAACAAACACTTTCACGGTAAAATATTAGGAAAAAATGTGAAACGGTGTTGTGACGTTGCGATACGGAAAAGCATCAGTTCTAGCGGGCACCCATAATCCCAGCTGTACTGCATAACCCAGCTGGCGAGAAGTATGTACAGGATGATTGCACTTCATGAGGAAAAAAGGAATATGAACAGTGGCAGTGAGATGGGATTTACGAGTAGATGATAAAAAAAGAGAAGACGTTAAAATCAGGCTGCCCTCTGAGACCGAGTACGTGTATGAAGTAGCACAAAATAAGGATCACCAGACAACCGAATGAGAATATTACAGAAGTATATGTATTTTATGTGTGAATTTGTCATATGCGAACTAATGGGGCTCACCTGACGTGTAATTTGGAAGTACTTTAACGAGCCATTTAATGATTTTGCGCAACCGGCACCTGCTGTTCTGTGGCCCCATGACCAAACCCAGTGGTGTTTGGATCCACTATATTGTGTCTGATGCGTTTAATGAAACCAAGGGATTTACAGTTACTGTAAAATTCTGCTATTAAGACTGGTCAAAATTAGCACTTTTTCTGCTTTTAAACGTGTATTAAAAAGGTCTCAGCTGTTCTTTATTCATGTTTGCTATACCCAGGGTCCTCCAGTAATTGACCATCTTTGGGACTGTTCAAAACCGGTCTTAAAGACCACTTTTGAACAGTCCCAATATAGGAATTTTATTGTATTTGCATTTAAAAAGACCCTTTGAGAGTGAGGTCATCAAATTAACATGACTATGTAATGAATACCTTGTAAATTCCACTTTATACAGTACAATAGGGTTTACATGGGTTTATATTACTTTTTCCATATTTTCGCTTAAACATCGATTGTGGGTTCTGTGAGAACCGCCTCAACGGGGTTGGGGCGGTTCTAACGAGCACCAACCATCTTTGTTTGGAGCAGACATAAGAAAAATAAGGTTTACCCCTGTAAACCCCAGATTTACTATATAAAAATGGGGTTCAAGGGTGGGGGGGTGGGGGTAAACGGCGCCCACCCATATGGGCCTTCATATGATACATATGTAAATATTTTCATTTCCAGTGTAAATGATAAATAGGGTATCCAAAACAAAACAACACAAGCGACACAAACGCACAAAGACAAGCCATAACAAAAATAAACCGCGACAGAAGAACCGCCTTGGAACTGTCAGCGGAAACGAATTCCACTGGGAGGGGGAGGGGGGCTTAAATCGATTTTACGTGGCCGAAATCCTCGCCCTTACTTCCGTCGCGATTTAGACAAATAATTTGTTCAGTCCGCATGAAGGCCTCCTAAGTCATCGTAGGGGTTGCATGTATGGGTAAAACTTGGAACTTACTCTGACCCCAACGAGCTTCCCATTGTTGGAGCCATCCCATATATCGTCGAGGAGAGTGGCCGTACCGTAAGGGTGGTAAATGATCGTAGACAAACAAGCACACTCGAGACTGCACGTTATCAGACAGCTCATAAATATAAAATAAAAACAATTTAGGGCCATATGATTCTCCCGATGAAACCTGTCCCCGAGGATATGGAACTTCTTTATGCTCAATTCGAGCAACGATGCCATTTGTAAGCTGATCAGAGTGTTCGCTGATCACACGGACCTTCAATAGCCTGCGGGCCATCAACTTGAAAAAACATGCAAACGAAAATTCCTGTTTTATTGGATGGGTGTGCAGGCTGACCTTCCAGTCATGTGTGGAAGATTTCGTGTTTAAAGGCGCAGTGAACATAAATGAGGTCATATTGAGCCGGTCAGTTTGCCTATCCACACTTTTCCTTGACAGGCGTGTACGTAAGCAGATATCCAGTGCAGTGCACATTCTTTCGCAAGCAAATGACAACTGCCTTTCTTGAATTAGCGGAAGGGTCAGAATGACCGTAGAAAAGATTTCATAATCAATCTCCACAGAAGAATGCTGACGAGACCCGACAGGTGTCGAACACACGACTTCCCGATCACCAGTCAGACTCACCATAAGGTTCTAGGGGTATTCGTCCTAATGTGTACAACTACAGTAACATTCCTATATTAAGACCACCTTTTGGTCTGTTCAAAAGTGGTCTTGAAGACCACTTTTGAACAGTCCCAAAGGAGGTCTCTTGCCAGAGGACCCTGTATGTAGAACACACAAAGACAGAATAACTGCAGCGTACTTAAAAAGCTTTCCAAAGCAGAATTAGCCTTAATTTTAGGTGGTCTTAATAGCGGAAGTTCACAGTATACGCTACATGTACTATAGCTCATCATAGCCCGTGGCAAAATCGGATATTGATGTTAAATATCTACGAAAGTACAGGAATTAATGTATTTCTTCAGTGGTTTCTTGAATTTCAGTGATGAGATTTAGAAACATAAAGAAAGAGCTTGAACAGATTATCTGGTCCGTAGTGATAAGAAAATTTATATTCTTCCATTATTTTCACACGATCTTGCGCCCCATGTGAATTTCATGTTCTGCTTATTTGTCCTTTGAGGCTAAATCGGCATTTGTTTACTTCGTTAGCTGCTTACGTCAGAAAAAATAGCACACTGATTGCCCACAGTGCAATTCACAACACCCGATTACCCTCCGTGTCAGCACAACCTGCGGGTTAACATCGGGCCGACAGCGATTCGACGTCACACGTGACGTCGAATCGCTGTGGGCCCGACGTTTGCTCCACGGGCCGACAGTGTTACGACTTGACAACGTGGAATCGCTGTCGGCCCGACGTTTGCTCGACATTCTTTGGTAGCTGGGAGCAGTGTGTAAGAAATCATTGTAAAAGTTTCATTTATAGTAGTCGCAGATAATATTGACTAGGCGGAGCTATTCAGGGGCCAGTTTCATCAAAGCATTTGCGACGTATTCTCGTCTTAAAAAGATCGTACGAAGTTCTAACGACAAAAATCCTGTTTCATCAAATGCTCACAATCTGCGATGTTCGCACATTTTGTCGTATTTCTGAGATGAATATTTAGACGTCGCACATTGAAATTTTCGTCTTATCACAGCCATAGCTGAAGAAGATGACGCGCGGCATAGGTTAAATTGTTAAAAGGATGGTACGCAACATTTCATTTTGTTTATACCTTCGCAGATAACGCCCATTACTTATACAAGCCCACGCAATAAAGATCCTTCGAAACTACCCCCGCCCTAAATATAATCTTTAGGTTTTGGGTGGGGGTTTCTTAGTGTTTTTTTTTTCTTTGAAAAATTGAGATTGAGGTACTCGTTAGAAGCGCATCGTTGTGGTTGTGCTTACGAGTACCCACAATCTATATTTCATGGTATAACCTAAAAATTGAGATTGAGGTACTCGTAAGAAGCGCATCGTTGTGGTTGTGCTTACGAGTACCTACAATCTATATTTCATGGTATAACCTAGAATTGACGTTCGCTTTCGCCCATCGGATTTGGCCTGCGAAGTGCTTCCGCGCAGAGCTGAAACTGACCAACATTACGAAAACATGTCTATACAAATACATACCTCTATCGCCGAAAAACAGAGAAAATTTTCAGATAAAAATTGTGATATTTTTCTTATTTCTGCTCAATCGAGACGTGATAACGAGTACCCACGACCTATACTTTAGAGCAGAAATAAGAAAAATAAAGTTTACCCCTGTAAACCACAGTTTTACTATATAAAAGTGGGGTTCAAGGGATTTAAAATTATACAGGCGTGATTTCCTGATGAATTGATTACTGGTTTGCCGTTTCGAATGTAACAGCCTAGCCAAGAAAAGTGGTGCGAGTGGGACCGCTTCTTAAACCCTAGCGGTTCCTTTGGTCGATGGGGCTTAAGAGGCCATTCCATATCAAGGTCGGGTAAAAGCCCCACAAAATCAGAAGTAGCGTCTCCAAAATGACCTATATACATGCACCAACAGTTGACGGGGGCTTAACAGCAAAATAACCGACGCTACGACCCACAATCTGCGATTAGACTTGTGATTAAAACGAAGACTCAGTGTACCTTAAATGGACACATCGAAATAGAATTGTCACTACGACACAGATACCTCCGCCCGGGGACCATCCTCACCAAGGAAATAAATAATAATAATAATAAATAAAATAAATAAACAAATAAATAAATAAATAAAATAAAGACAGCATTTCCAGCTTGGAACACTGTCCCTGAGGATATCGGCGTAGGTGGGGGTAATGTCGTTTGAATCTTGGAAAATGTGTGTCTCATCATACCAAATATGATCCAAATCCATAAAAAATAAATTACTAAATCTGTGACATTAACCTTGAGTTTTGGTTTTAAGGCCTCTCTTATTTCGAGCCTATCATTAATCAGATGTGGGCGAAAACTAAATGGAGTAGCTGGAGAAACGACCTGTATCTTTCATCATACCAAATACGAACTAAATCCATGATATGGATAGGGAAATGTGAGCTCCTATTTAAACGTTGACATTAAAATATTCTGAGTCCGTGACCTTGTCCTTGAGGTAATGGGCATGGGCGCGGGTATGCTGAATAAAACTTTTAATGAGTATCGATCATCGTACTAAATATGAACCAAATCCATTATATGGTTTTAAAAAATATGAGCTCTTAACTAATTTCTACATTTAAAGTTTTCTAATAAGCCTTGACCTAGAGGTTATAGGTATGGGCAAGTGTATTGCTGAATAAACCTATTGACCTATACCTTTTCCATCATATGGTCTGGAAAATATGAGCTCATAAAAGTTGAGGTTCTTCCTGGTACAATGTCTCAACCTGAGGTCAAAGGATCACGTACGTTCACCCCATACCGGCCCCGATAGCTCAGTTGGTAGAGTGTCCGCTCCGGGGAACGGGAGGTCTCGGGTTCGATCCCGGGCCGCGACATACCAAAGTCGTTAAAAATGGTACTAGCTGCTCCTCGCTTGGCACTCAGATTTACGGGGTAGAGCTAGAACTGGTCGATCCAGTGTCAGGATAATGTGACTGGGTGTGGTATCATGTAATGTGTCTGGGACATGATACTTCAGTGAGGCAGCACTATAAACGTGAGCAATGAGCTCCCTGTCGCAACCAGACACCGTCGTGATATGACTGAAAAATTGTTGAAAGCGACGTTAAACCCGAATTCACACACACACACACACACACACACACACACACACACACACACACACACACACACACACACACACACGTTCACCCCATACGGAAGGACGTACGTACATGTGTGTACACTCGTATGTACGAAAAGCTTCACGGCATCATGCAGAATGCTCGTGTGGGGGTTGGGGTCTTAGTTTTGCGTACTTTTATTTCGTCTATATTTTGCAGGTGATTGTATAATTGTGTATACATATTTGTAGCAATAGAACTTCGTTTCAGGTCAGGTTCTTTGTAATTTAAAATGAGCCATGTTGTCGAATCTATGTTGCAAATGAAATAAATTTATTTTTCATTGAAAGCAAAATCTTGGACGGCCTGACAGACGGCAATCAATGAATAGCTTTTGCTAAGACCATTGCCAACAACAAACCGAAGCTGAAAACTGGCATACATTATATACGAAAACTTTCAGTGGCTTTTGATTTGTTTGTTTGATTTGAGATTTAACGTCCCCTTCAACACTGTAATGTTCATTTTGGAGACGTTGTTTCCAATTTTGTGGGACTATTACCCGACATTGAGATGAAATGACATCTCAATGAAACCAATAGGGTTTATAAGCATGGAAGGGCCGACTGGCACCGCATTGCCTGGGCAGGCTTAGTTGCCTGATTGGCCGAAACTGCCTAGTCTGGCCCAGAAAACATGGACACTCCATATTTTCCAGTTTTGTGGTGTATTCATTGCTTCCAAAGGATACTCCTTTTATAGAACATATTTCACGTCACTACAGCAGATGTGTGGGCATGTGTGGCGGCCGCAAAAAGTCTCCCTACCCAACATCATAGTGTAGTTTATATTTTCTTGTTCTTTGGGATCATTGATTCCATTGCGGAATTTTGAAAATATTTTGAGGGTCACTAATGAGGCTTAATTGTCCGCAACTAACATGTCTGAAGCAGGAAACATGCACACTCCATATTTTCCAGCTATGTGGTGTTTTTCTTGCTTCCAAAGGATAACCCTTTTATAGAACATATTAGATCCTCGAAGCGGTTTACCAGTACTCGTGTGCGGGTCGGTTTCAGCTCTGCGTGGAAGCATCATGCAGCCCATGTATTTTACGTTACGTTATATGCGGCGTCTTTGTTAAACAACGTCATGCATTGACCATTTGTGTTAAAATCGTGCGTAAACTGTGTTATAAGTTCATAAGATAGATTGAAGCCTGTATTCATGCCATTGCATTACTGGATTTATAAAGGTAATAAAATGCTCATCGAGGTCTCACCGTGATGTCATTCCTTTTCCTCAACTAATTTTATAAACTCAACGATATACGTGCACCCATGGAAGAGGCCCGCCCGCATTAACTGACAAACGTGCTTGTGAAAGGTTCATTATAACGTTAAATCAACGCTTATCTGACGTCACGACGTCCACAAACAGCCAAACTCGCCAGTGGTAAAGAGGGAAGGGGTCCAGACAATTAACATCTGTATCTTACCACAATGAAATGGCAACACGAGTTTGAAGCAACATAGAATCAACGTTGATTCAACGTTGTTTGTACTTAATATTCATCTAGGCCCACAGAAACAATAATTTTAAAGCGTGTAATCTACCTTACACGGCTATTTCAAGACGGCACGTGATCACGCATGTGACAATTAGTGGCCCTGTTTAAGCGCATATTCAAAATTACGACTTATTTTTGTGAAACGCAAATTTAGCTCGTACGAACACTTTGCGATGTTTTGATGCAACTGACGTATGCAGTTCTTTAAAAAGTGTGTACGAGCAATTTAAGATTAATCGTACGATGTTTATTGATGAAACTGGCCCCAGGGGCCAGTTTCATCAATAAACATCGTACGATTAATCTTAAATTGCTCGTACGCACTTTTTAAAGAACTGCGTACGTCAGTTTCATCAAAACATCGCAAAGTGTTCGCACGAGCTAAATTTGCGTTTCACTAAAATAAGTCGTAATTTTGAATATGCGCTTACACAGGGCCACTAAAAGTCACATGCGTGATCACGTGCCGTCTTGAAATAGCCGTGTAAGGTAGATTACACGCTTTAAAATTATTGTTCCTGTGGACCTAGATGAATATTTAGTACAAACACCGTTGAATCAACGTTGATTCTATGTTGCTTCAAACGTGTGTTGCCATTTCATTGTCGTAAGATACAGATGTTAATTGTCTGGACCCCTTCCCTCTTTACCACTGGCGAGTTGGGCTGTTTGTGGACGTCGTGACGTCAGATAAACGTTGATTTAACGTTATAATGAACCTTTCCCAAGTAAATGCGGGCGGGCCTCTTCCATGAGTGCAAGTATATCGCTGAGTTTATAATATTAGTTGTGGAAAAGGAATGACATCACGATGAGACCTCGTGGAGAATTTTATTACCTTAATAAATCTAGGAATACAAGATTCAATTTATCTTGTGAACTTAAAACACAGTTTACGCACGATTTTAACACAAACGGTCAATGCATAACGTTGTTTAACAAAGACGCCGCATATAACGTAACGTGAAATACATGGGGTGCATGATGCTTCCACGCAGAGCTGAAACCGACCCGCAAACGCGTACTGGTAAACCGCTTCGAGGATCTTATATGTTCTATAAAAGGGTTATCCTTTGGAAGCAAGGAATACACCACATAACTGGAAAATATGGAGTGTCCATGTTTCCTGCGCCAGACTTGCTAATTTCGGACAATTAAGCCTCATCAGTGACCCTAAAAATATTTTCAAAATTCCGCAATGGAATCGATGATCTCAAAGGACAAGAAAATATAAACTACACTATGATGTTGGGCAGGGAGACTTTTTGCGGCCGCCACACATTCCCACACATCAGCTGTAGTGACGTCAAATATGTTCTATAAAAGGATTATCCTTTGGAAGCAATGAATACACCACACAACTGGAAAATATGGAGTGCCCATGTTTTCTGGACCAGACTAGCTAGTTTCGGCCAATCAGGCAACTAAGCCTACCCAGGCAATGCGGTGCGAGTCGGCCCTTCCATGCTTATAAACCCTATTGGTTTCATTGGGGCAGAACTTGAGATGTCATTTCATTTCAATGTCGGGTAACAGTCCCACAAAATTGGAAACAACGTCTCCAAAAATGAACATTACAGTGTTGACGGGGACGTTAAATCTCAAATCAAACAAACAAATCAAAAAACCTCTGAAAGTTTTCGTGTATAACGTATGTCAGTTTTCAGCTCCGGTTTGTTGTTGGCAATGGTCTTGGCAAATATTATTCATTGATTGCCGTCTGTCAGGCCGTCCAGCGGATTTTGCTTTCAATGAAAAATAAATTCATTTCATTTGCAACATAGATTCTGCAACAGGACTGATTTTAAATTACAAATAACCTGACTTGAAACGAAGTTCTATAGCTACATATATGTATACACAATTATACAATCGCCTGCAAAATATAAACGAAATGAAAGTACGCAAAACTATGACCCCCACCCCCACACGTGTCATCTGCATGATGCCGTGAAGCTTTTCGTACATACGAGTATACACACATCGTATACGTACGTCCTTCCGGATCGATCCCGGGCTTCTCCAGACTTTCGGATGAGTCTTTAAAACCGAGGTCCCGTCTCCGTATGACCTTAGCTGTTGGTGGGACGTAAAACTCAAACACTCACTCACTCACGTCCTTCCGTATTAGGTGTACTTACATTGCACCAGGAAGAACCTAAATTTTATGAGCTCATATTTTCCAGACCATATGATGGAAATGTGATGATAGGTATAGATCAATAGGTTTATTCAGCAATACACTTGCCCATGCCTATAACCTCTAGGTCAAGGCATATTAGAAAACTTTAAATGTAGCAATTACTTAAGAGCTCATATTTTTAAAACCATTTAATGGATTTCGTTCCTATTTAGTACGATTATCGATACTCATTAAAAGTTTTATTCAGCATACCGGCGCCCATGCCCATGACCTCAAGGTCAAGGTCACGGACTCAGAATATTTTAATGTCAACGTTTAAATAGGAGCTCACATTTCCCTATCCATATCACGTATTTGGTATAATGAAAGATACAGGTCGTTTCTCCCGCTACTCCGTTTAGTTTTCGCCCACATCTGATTAATGATAGGCTCGAAATAAAAGAGGCCTTAAAACCAAAACTCAAGGACAATGTCACAGATTTAGTAATTTATTTTTTATGGATTTGGTTCATATTTTGTATGATGATACACACATTTTCCAAGATTCAAACGACATTAGCCCAACCTACGCTGATATCCTCAGGGACAGTTTTCCAAGCTAAAAATGCTGTCTTTATTTTATTATTTATTTATTTATTTATTTATTGAGTCTTCGTTTTAATCACAAGTCTAATGGCAAATTGTGGGTCGTCGCGTCGGTTATTTTGCTGTTAAGCCCCCGCCAACTGTTGGTACATGTATATAGGTCATTTTTGAGACGCTACTTCTGATTTTGTGGGGCTTTTACCCAACCTTGAGATGGAATGGCATCTTAAGCCCCGTCGATCAAAGAAACCGCTATGGTTTAAGGAGCGGTCCCACTCGCACCACTTTTCTCGGCTAGGCTGTTACATTCTAAACGGCAAACCAGTAATCAAATCATCAGGAAATCACGCCTGTATAATTTTAAACCCCTTGAACCCCACTTTTATATAGTAAAACTGGGGTTTACAGGGTTAAACTTTATTTTTTTATTTCTGCTCTAAAGTATAGGTCGTGGGTACTCGTTATCACGTCTCGATTGAGCAGAAATAAGAAAAATATCACAATATTTATCTGAAAATTTTCTCTTTTTTCGGCGATAGAGGTTACAATGTATTTGTATAGGCATGTTTTCGTAATGTTGGTCAGTTTCAGCTCTGCGCGGAAGCACTATGCAGGCCAAATCCGATGGGCGAAAGCGAACGTCAATTCTAGGTTATACCATGAAATATAGATTGTGGATACTCGTAAGCACAACCACAAGGATGCGCTTCTCTCGAGTACCCTCAATCTCAATTTTTCAAAGAAAAGAAAAACAAAAGACACTAAGAAACCCCCACCCAAAACCTAAAGATTATAACAAGGGGGGGGGGGTAGTTTCGAGGGATCTTTATTGCGTGAGCTTGTATAAGTAATGGGCGTTATCTGCGAAGGTACAAACAAAATGAAATGTTGCGTACCATCCTTTTAACAATTTAACCTATGCCGCGCGTCATCTTCTTCAGATATGGCTGTGATAAGACGAAAATTTCAGTGTGCGACGTCTAAATATTCATCTCAGAAATACGACAAAATGTGCGAACATCGCAGATTGTGAGCATTTGATGAAACAGAATTTTTGTCGTAAGAACTTCGTACGATCTTTTTAAGACGAAAATACGTCGCAAATGCTTTGATGAAACTGGCCCCAGGTGTTGTCAATATATGTCAAATTCGCTGAGTCGATCGGAAGATTCGGTAGAGTGCCTTTCGCACGCTTTCTACAAGCATATACGCCACAACTAAGCTCGTGTTATAGTTGAATTCACACAATCGGGTGGCTTGGTTTACCTTTTTATGTCCCCGGTAGCGATAGCGGGGACATATTGTTTTTGCCCTGTCTGTTTGTTTGTTGGTTTGTTGGTTTGTACGTGGACAACTTTAACGTTGGCCATAACTTTTGAACCGTTTAAGATAGAGCTTTCATATTTGGCCTGAAGGTCCTTGTGACAAGACCTTCACATTCATGCAAAAAAATTTGACCTGTGATCTTGACCTTGACCTTTGACCTACTTAAAAGAAAAAATAACATTGGTCATAACTTTTGATCCACTTGAGATACAGCCTTCATATTTGGCATGTATGTTCATCGAGACAAAAGCTTTACATCCATGCAAAAAATTTGACGTGACCTTGACCTTGACCTTTGACCTACTTAAAATTAAAAAAATAAAAATTTGTCATAACTTTTGAACGGTTTGAGATAGAGCCTTCATATTTTGCATGTAGGTTCCCCGTGACAAGAGCTTTACATTCACACAAAAAAATTTGACCTGTGACCTTGACCTTTGACCTACTTAAAAGAAAAAAATAACATTGGTCAAAACTTTTGATCCGCTTGAGATACAGCCTTCATATTTAGCATGTATGTTCCTTGTGACAAAAGCTTTACATTCATGCAATAAAATTCGACCTGTGACCTTGACCTTTGACCTACTTAAAATTAAAAAAATAACATTTTGTCATAACTTTTGAACGGTTTGAGATAGAGCCTTCATATTTAGCATGTAGGTTCCTTGTGATAAACACTTTACATTCATGCAACAATTTTGACATGTGACCTTGACCTTTGACCTACTAAAAAAATAACATTTTTGGTCATAACTTTCGAACCATTTGGGATAGAGCTTTCATGTTTGGCATATAGGTTCCCTCTGATTAGCGCTTTTCGTTCATGCAAAATGTTTGGACAATGACCTTGACCTACTTAAAAGAAAAAAATAAAATTGTTCATAACTTTTGAATCGTTTAAGATAGAGCCTTAATATTTGGCATGTAGGTTCCTTGTGACAAGAGATTTACATTCATGCAAATTGTTTTGACGGGTGACCTTGACCGACTTTAAAGAAAAAATATTATTGTTCATAACTTTTGAACCGTTTAAGATAGAGCTTTAAGATTTGGCATGTAAGTTCCTTGTGTCAAGGGCTTCCCACACAAACAAAAATATTGAACTGTGAGCAACTTTGAATAAAAAATGACCATGCCCGGGGACATGTTCGTGTTTCACAAACACATCTTGTTGTTAATGGAATATTCCTAATGCAGGTTCAAACGATAGCTTCGCCTAGTCAATCTTATCTGCGACTACTACAACAGATGCTAAAATTGCAAGCACGTGCTGTTTTATTAAACACTGCCCATTTATGGACTGAAGGATTCTTTCACTGACAAGGGATTAAGAAACGCAAGGTAACACAATTATGCAACAGTTCTCAGAAGTATTTAACGGGATAGACACCAATCTTTGTAAGCCAGATCGGGGTCTATAAAAAGAAGTGAAGGCAATGATCAGGAATAGATACAATTAACCTACAGCTCCAATCAGAGACATAAAAAGGGAAAGAAACACAAACATGAAACAACTAGACCCCAATGTACACATCGATAGCGAAATGCCAAAAGAACAGTTACTTTCTCACAAAATGGCCAATTGGATATCCAATGAAAAAAAAAACAAAAAAAAAACAACACAAAACAAAAAACAAATGACACACACACCCAAAGACACAGTCGCCATAACAAAAATAAACCGCGACAGAATAATCGCCTGGGAACGGTCAGTGAAACGGATTCCACTTTGGGGCTTGGCCGCAATCCTCGCCCTTATCTCCCACGCGAATAAAACGAATAATTTGTTCAGTCCGCATGAAGGCATCCTAACTCACCTAGTCTCTTTCTCGTATAATACGTGAGTAAAGCCTATTCTTCATGCTGATATAAAATGTACGATCAAACGCAACGCTTCAAAACAGTGGTTCGATTGTTGTCATTGTCCGACCATGTACAAAGTCCAGTTAACTGTTATTAAAAGCAGCGATCGCGAAAACACGGCTATATAATTTTGACCCCTTTAAACGCCATTTTATATAGTAAAACTGGGGTTTTCCGGGGTAAACATTATTTTTCTTATTGCTGATCTAAAATATAGATTGTGGTGATCTAAAATATAGATTGTGGGCACTCGCTAGAACCGCCTCGCGTAGGCGGTTCTAACGTGTACTCACAATCTATATTTTGAGCAGAAATAATAAAAAAATAGATATCAATTTTTCAGCTTTTAATGTTCCCTTTTGTGCGCTAAAATTTATAATGTACAGAAAAATTCCGCTATTAAGACCACAAGAAATTGAGACTAATTCTGCTTTAAAAAGCCTATTTAGAAAGTTTCAGTTATTCTTTCCTTGTGTTTCCAGCACAAAGTTTACTCAGCTCAGAGGCCACCTTTGAGACCACTGTTTTGTTTGATTTGAGGTTTAACGTCCTCGTCAACACTGTATAGGTCATTTTGGAGACGCTGCTTCCAATTTTGTGGAACTTTTACCCGATATTTAGACGGAATGACATCTCAAGCCCTGTCGCCCAATGAAACCAACAGGGTTAATTAGCATGGATGGTCCGACTCGCACCGCTTTACCTGGACAGGCTTAGGTCCTCTAAGCTGTTTACGAGTACTCGTGTGCGGTCGGATTTCAGCTCTGCGTGGAAGCATCAAGCAGCCTATCTATTTCTTCAAGCCCCGATGGGCGGGGGCCGTGAGACCACTTTTGAACAGTCCCAAATGTGGTCTTAATATAGGATTTTTACTGTATTTGTAAAGGCGTGTTGTCGTAATGGCTATTTTCCCTGTGACACTCTAAAGTTGATTAAAGTTTGGACTGGGCTCGTATTTTGGAAGATTGGCAGTCAGTGAAGACCAAGATTAGACGCTGCAGAACGCGGCGTCTGTTAAGGCTCTACTCTAAGTCCTCATTCCTAGACTAGATACTAGTCTGATAATCTGATTGTTTTGATATTTGCATTATATTAACCCTTCTCTTGCTGAATATTTATTTTACCCATCTGTGACTTTGAACCAATCAGATAACTTGATGTAATTTATTCCTACAAAATTCATAAACTGAATGTTAAACAGTGTAGATCCTGATCAGATGGCTTCTGAAGAACCCCTGACCTGGATCTACACTGTTTCCAAAGATATGGGTTGTCGTGAACAGCAAGATAAGGGTTAAAAGTTATCAACTTGTTAATAATGGCAAGTCTATTTGGTTGAGTCTCCAAGCTTAGGATAAATACGTTCAAGAATGGATTATCCTTTGGAAGCAAGGAATACACCACAAAACTGGAAAATATGGAGTGTACATGTTTTCTGGGCCAGGCTGGCTAGTTTCGACCATTTAGGCCTCATCAGTGATCCTCAAATACATTCAAAAATCCACAATGGAATCAATGACCCCAAAGGGCAAGAAAGTATAAACTACACTTGAATGTAGGACAGGGAGACATTTTACAACCGCCATACATTCCCTGACAACAGCTGTAGTGACGTCAAACATGTTCTAGCAAGGGTTATCTTTTGGAAGCAAGGAATACACCACAGAACTGGAAAATATGGAGTGTACATGCTTTCTGGGCCAGACTAGGTAGTTGACTAAAGTTGAGCCAGAGAGACTAGACTAACTAAACTTTCATATATACTGTTCATTTTAATGCAAAAAGATAATCCTAGTTCCATATTATTCATTTTTAACCCCTAGTGGCTAGGCTACATTTTCCCCATCACGAAACACGCCTATATAATTGTGACCCTCTTGAACCCCACTTTCATATAGTACAACTGGGGTTTACAGGGGTAAACCTTATTTTTCTTATTACTGCTCTAAAATATAGATTGTGGGTACTCGTTAGAACCGCCTCGATGAGGCGGTTTTAACGAGTACCCACAATCCATATTATGAGCAGAAATAAGAAAAATATCACAATTTTTTTATCTTGAAAATTTCGTTTTTTCAACGGTAAAGTTTACAACGTATTTGTATAGGCATGTTTTCGTAATGGGTCAATGCGAGCCATTTCATACAATCTTCACTGTTTGCACACAGATCTGTTTTAGTCTAAAGGGCTGAAGGGATTAAAGTAAAAATGTTGTATAATCTATATTTTGAGCAGAAATAAGAAAAAATATCACAATTTTAATCTTAATTTTTTTAATTTTTCGGCGATAAGGTTACAATGTATTTGTATAGGCGTGTTTTCATAATGACTCTGCAATCGGAGACAGTCAACACACCAGTGCTTTAATCTTTCATTGGTCTAGAATGGCATTTTCTTCTAATCAAAGCACTGACAACATTGTCTGCGAGTACACTGGGAAAATAGTCTGGAACTGATAGACTGTTTCGTTTAGTCCTTTTGCACCAGATCTAGGTCATCACTGAAGGCCATTTTCAACACGCCTATAGTATTACTAATACATTTTAACCTTTATCGCCGAAAAAATGGCATTTTAGGAAGAAAAATTGTGATATTGTGTTCTTATTTCTGCTCAAAATATAGATTGTTGCTACTCGTTAGAACCGCGGTCGTTAGAACCGCGGTTCTTACGAGTAACCACAATCAATATTTTACAGCAGAAATGAGAAAAATAAGGTTGACCCCTGTAAACCCCAGTTTTACTATATAAAAGTGTGGCCCCCGCCCATTGGGGCTTGAAGAAATAGACGGGCTGCATGATGCTTCCACGCAGAGCTGAAACCGACCCACACACGAGTAATGGTAAACCGCATTGAGGATCTAAGCCTGCCCAGGCATAGCGGTGCGAGTTGGACCGTCCATGCATATAAACCCTATTGGTTTCATCGGGCGGCAGGGCTTGAGATGTCATTTTATCTCAATGTCGGATAAAAGTCCCACAAAATTTGAGGCAACGTCACCAAAATGACCTTTACATTGTTGATGGGGACGTTAAACCTAAAATCAAACAAACAAAATACTTCTAATCAAAGCACCGACAGCACTGTCTGCGAGTACACTGGGAAAATAGACTTGAACTCTGATAAACTGTTTCGTTTAATCCTTTTGCGCCAGATCCAGGTCATCACTGTAGGCCATTGTCCCAATCATCACGAAAACACGCCTATAGAAATACATCTTAATCTGTATTGCCGAAAAATTGAAAAATTAAGGAAGAAAAATTGTGATATTTTTTTATTATTTCTGCTCAAAATATAGATTGTTGGTACTCCTTAGAACCGCGGGTCTAACGAGTAACCACAATCAATATTTTACAGCAGAAATAAGAAAAATAAGGTTGACCCCTGTTAACCCCAGTTTTACTATATAAACGTGTGGCCCCCGCCCATCGGGGCTTGAAGAAATAGACGGGCTGCATGATGCTTCCACGCAGAGCTGAAACCGACTCGCACACGAGTAATGGTAAACCGCATTGAGGATCTAAGCCTGCCCAGGCATAGCGGTGCGAGTTGGACCGTCCATGCATATAAACCCTATTGGTTTCATCGGGCGGCAGGGCTTGAGATGTCATTTCATCTCAATGTCGGGTAAAAGTCCCACAAAATTGGAAGCAACGTCACCAAAACGACCTTTACAGTGTTGATGGGGACGTTAAACCTTAAATCAAATAATCTGATCTAATAATTTCGTGATGCATCACGAAAACATGCCTATATTATCCTGACCCATTGAACCCCACTTTTATATAGTAAAACTGGGATTTACAGGGGTAAACCTTATTTTTCTTATTTCTGCTCTAAGCATTCTCCAACTGAAAAACTCTATCAATTGTGGGTACTCGTTAGAACCACCTAGATGAGGCTGATAGGGTTCCAACGTGTACCCGCAATCTATATTTTGAGCAGAAATAGGGAAAAATAGCACAATTAATTATCCTAAAAGTTTAATTTTTTCGGCGAAAAATTTGCAATGTATTTGTTTAGACGTGTTTTCGTTTTGACACGGAGCAACTCCAAATTTACAGATAACTAACACTTTCCGCACAACACACTGAAGTAACAGGGACAGGACTTGTGCCGCTATAAATTAGCTGTCATCAACACATGTATCAACTTGCTTTATTCTAACTCACGTGACTTTCCAATACAAAACACCCATAGGCCTGATGGTGATTATCTTTTACTATCACCCTGCTATAATTTCGACTATCACATGCGCAGAATTGGGTGTTTGTACGGTTCGTTTCTTCAGGAAAAAGCACAAAAGAGTCTAAATCGAAAACTGTAATAAAGTCGAGAAATGCTGGTACCAATTTAATTACATGTTAACACTTAATGGTTTTATTCAGAAATAACGGCTTTATAGATGTTTAAATTTCTGAATTTCTGTTCCGCCAGCTAACGTCGCTTATGTAGAAAGCCGACGGTATCCGATAATCTGGAACGTCATGACACACGTCACGCGTGAGCTGTCCTGTATTTTTCATTAAAAATCTCTGACCTTCAAATTTTTAGCTTTGTTCGGTATAATAGAATAAATATTACATTCTTGACTTACAAACTCTATAAAGTTTGGGTACTCGTTAGAACCCCCATGAATGAGGCGGTGCTAGCGTGTACCGCAATCTGTATTTTGAGCAGAAATAAGGAAAATAACACAATTTTTGCATCCTAAAATTTTACAGTTTTTTTTCGGCGAAAATTTACAATGTATTCGTTTAGGCGTGTTTTCGTAATCACACGGGGCAGCTCCAAATTTACAGATAACTAAGAATTAAACACAACACTCTGACGTTACAGGGACAGGACTAGTGCCGCTATAAATTAGCTGGCATTAACACATGTATCAATTTGCTTTATTCTTACTCACGTGACTTTCCAATATAAAACCCCTATAGGCCTGATGGCGACCACCCTGCGATAATTGCGACTATCACACGCGCGGAATATGGTACGCGTACGGTAGATGGCCCTGTATCGCTACCTGTGGACCAGAAAATCATAAGGGATGTTCAGAAAAAAATAAGAAACTAAGAAAGAAGGCAAGGCATGTTTGTTAAGCAGACTGATAAAAATATCTTCACAGAGCCAGGGTTGACAGCACATTTTTACATCAGTTGAACCAGTTGAACCCTTAGGCAGGGTCATATTTGGCCTCCAATGCTATAATGTGAAAATCTTGGTACAGGTCCACTATCAAAGACCTGGTCCTTGTGGTTTCAGAAAAGAGGATGTTTAAATATTTCCCCCATATAAATAGGTCAATGTAAAAGATCCGTTCAAAACTTAGGGATGAGAATGTTAATATAGGCATTTTAAGCAATCAAAGGGAAATAAAAAAGGTCGACCTCAGCAGGTTTTTTTTAACTCATCAGAGCTTTTATTCCTGACTTACTTGTTTGTTAGTTATAAGAAGATCCAATCAAAACTGAAGGGGCTACGGTGATGACAAGGTCAAAAACAGGCATTTTCTGCAATCAAAGGGCATAACTCTATGATAACAAAGCATCGCAGGCAATACAAATCCCCTCGCACAAGAATACTTTGTGTGTGGAAAACACTGGACTGGCAAAAGTCCAACAGATTGAAATGTTATAATTCGCTGCGTTTGTGTAACGTTTTATTAAAATTCATCAATAAATATAGGCTCTAGAGCGATGATAATGTTTTTTATTCTTCTAAAGATAGTCAAAGTGACCTTAACCTTGAGCACAGGACGCCGAAAGTCGAACTGGCACCAGACATAATCATTTTCAACATTTAAACAAAGTTAAAGCAAATTTCATCAATAAATGTTGGCACAAGAGCGATGACAAAGTTTTTCTAAAAATAGTCAAAGTGACCCTGACCTTGACCTCAGGCCTCTGAAAGTCAAACTTGCTTGAGATATTATCATACGCAACATTTGTGTGAAGTTAAATTAAAATCTATCAATAAATGTAGACACTAGAACAGTGTAAATGGTTTTCTAGAAATAGCCACAGTGACCATGAACTTGAGCTGAGGACCCTGAAAGTCAAACTCGCTCGAGATATTGTCATAAGCAACATTTGTGTAAGTTACATGTATATTGAAATCGGTCAAGAAATGTAGACGCTAGAGCGATGACAAAGTTTTTTTTTCTAAAAATAGCCACAGTGATATTAAGACCATGACCTTGAAAGCTCAACTTGCTCATAAGGAACATGTGCGTGAAGTTATATTGAAATCAGTGAAGAAATGTAGGCGCAAGAGTGATGACAAAGTTTTTCTAATAATAGATACCTTGACCTTGAGGCCACGACCTTGAAATCGAACTCGCTCCAAATATTGTCAGAAGGAACATTTGTGTGAAGTTATATTGAAATCGGTCAAAAAATGTAGGCGCTTGTGCGGTGACAAAGTTTTTCTAGAAATAGCCAGTGACTATGACCTTGAGGCCATGACCTTGAAAGTCAAACACGCTTGAGATATTGTCATTAGGAGCATTTGTGTGACGTTATATTGGAATGGGTCAAGAAATATAGGCGCTAGAGCGATGACAAAATTTTCTAAAAATAGCCATAGTGACCTTGACTTTGAGGCAACCACCTTGAAAGCCAACTCGCTCGAGATATTGTCATAAGGAATATTTGTGTCAAGCTATATTACAATCAGTCAAGAAATGTGGGCGTTAGAGCGATGACAAAGGTTTTTTCTAAAAATACCCAAAGTGACCATGACCTTGAGGCCAAGACCTTGAAATTCGAACTCGCTTGAGGTATTGTCATAAGGAACATTTGTGTGAAGTTACATTAAAATCAGTAGAAAAATGTAGGCGCTGGAGTGATGACAAAGTTTTCTATAAATAGGCACAGTGACCTTGACCTTGACCTTGAGGTCACGACATTGAAAGTCGAAATTGCTCCAGATATTGTCATAAGGAAAATTTGTGTGAAGTTATATTGAAATCGGTCTAGAAATGTTGGCCCTAGGGCAATGACAAAGTTTTTCTAAAAATAGCCAAAGTGACCTTGACCTTGAGGCCAAGACCTTGACAGTCCAACTCGATCGAGATATTGTCATCAGGAACATTTGTGTTAAGTTATATTGAAATCGGTCAAGAAATGTAGGCGCTAGAGCGATGACAATATTTTTTCTAAAAATAGCCACAGTGACCATGACCCTGAGGCCAAGAACTTGAAAGTCGAACTTGCTCTAGATATTGTCATCAGGAACATTTGTGTGAAGATCTAGAAATGTAGGTGCTAGAGCAATGACAAAGTTTCCCCAAAATAGACACAGTGACCTTGACCTTGAAGCCACGACCTTGAAAGGTAAACTTGCTCGAGATATTGTCAGAAGGAACATTTATATGAAGTGATATTGAAATCGGTCAAAAATGTAGGCGTAAGAGCGATGACAAAGTTTTTCTAAAAATAGCCACAGTGACCCTGACCTTGAGGCTACGGCCTTTAAAGTTGAACTCGCTCGAGGTATTGCCATAAGAAACGTTTGAGTGAAGTTATATTGAAATCAGTGAAGAAATGTAGGCACTCGAACGATGACAAAGTGTTTCTAACAATAGCCACGGTGACTTTGTCCTTGAGGCCATTTCCTTGAAAGTCGAACTCGCTCGAGATATTGTCATAAGGGACATTTGTGTGAAGTTATATTGAAATCGGTCAAGGAATGTAGGCGTTAGTGCGATGACAAACGTACGTACGATGATGACAAGGTCAAAGATAGGCATTTTTTTGTAATCAAGGGGGACATAACTCACTGAAATATAGGCCGACCTCACAATTGTTTTTAACTCAGCCGAGGCTTTATCCCTTACTTACATGAAAATTTTTAAAAAGTTCCTCTGAAAACTGAAGGGGCTACGGTGATGACAAGGTAAAAAAAGGCATTTTCAGTATTCAAGGGGACGTAACTCTATGACAGATAGGCCGACTTCATTAGTTTTCAAACTCGTCCGAGTTGTTATCGCTGACTTACTTGTTTGTAAGTTTCAAGAAGATCCGAACAAAACTGAAGCGGCTACAGTGATGACAATGTCAAAAATAAGCATTTCTGCAAATAAGAGGACATAAATCTATGGGTAATTGACCGACATCGCTAGTTTTCTGACTTACTTGTTTAAAAGTTTCAGGAAGATCCGATCAAAACTGAAGAGGCTACGGTTATGTCAAGGTCAAAAATGGGCATTTTAGCCATCAAGGGGACGTAACTCTATAATTAATGGGCCGACCTTTGCCAGTTTTCGAACTCATCCGAGCTTTCATCCCCAGTCTACTTATATATACGTTTCAGAAAGATCCGATCAAAACTGAAGGCGCTACGGTGATGACAAGCATTTTCCCATTGTAAATCTATGGGACTTTGTGGTTGCCACAGCAACCAAAGTTTTCATTCGATTTCGATAAAAAGTTAATGTCATCAAAGCCCCACCAGAGGCATCCTACAGATAAGAAATGATTGAGATTAGCCTGCAGGCTGTAGAGATATAGCTGGACCAATGTGTGGACGGACGACGACGACGGAGGGACTACCTTCCTATAAGCTCCCCTGGAACCTTCGGCCCAGGTGAGCTAAAAAAAGTTTTATCCCTCTAAACCCCAGTTTTACTATATAAAAGTGGGATTTAATCGGGTCAAAATTATATGTGTGTTTTCTTGATGTTTTTTTACTCTAACTTTTTACTCTAACTTTTTTACTCTAGTATTTATATAATAATAATAAAAAGATTAATAACACGCAACAGTAGGACAAACAAGCATTCCACTATAGTAATCACAAAATGTATGGAAAACTCACTTGTAATAGGAATATTAAATGAAAAACATGAGCATGAATGAATTTATAATGACCATATATGGAATGGATTTATTTGTCCTACTCTGTGATGTCACTGCTGATTAGTGCTAATTAAAGAATGGAAATTAAGAAATGATTGTTTTTTCTGCTGTTCATGAAAGTATGAACGCAGTGAGTCGCGAGTTAAATAAAGTTTATTTTTTATATTTACATTGTTTTTCTATAGATTTACACTAGACTTTACACTGGGAATGTAAATATTATCTCATATAATGTCGCTGTTTTATAGGAGATAACGTCATATCATAAAAATCATATGAACGCACGTGTGCATTGTGAAATAAAACATGGTTTAATACTTGCTCGCAAAATCATTACGCCGTCAGTGACAGCTATGTTTTCTATTGAATCTTAAACTTCTGCAATAAAATCCGATTTAAAATCATAACATAAACAGTATCTTACACTCGTGGTCATTTCATGTGAAATTTATCAAACTTGCCGACGGCTCGTTTTTAACATTACGGTAACAAACCCGTGCGATGTAATGCACTTTTCACATCTCCAAAAGGACTACTTTTCTGGTGAAAATATGTGAATTTTTCTAATTTATACTGCAAACCAAGGTTGTGGATGCTCGTTAGAACCGCCTCATTGAGATGGTTCTAACGAGTACCCAAAGCCCATGTCTTGGAGCAGAAAATAATAAAATAATGTATACCCCCGTAAACCCCAGTTTTCTCTATATATGAAGTGAGGTTCAGTAGGATCTTCGTTTCTCGGACTTGTTGTCGTGATGTAAATCATATAAAAATACCATTCTTGTAAGACAATCTATATTCATCCGCTATATATATTATGCCGACTATCCCAATGCTGTGTTAAACATTCAGCTGTTCGATCTACCCATCACGTTGACACGTCCGTGAAATGAACATCCACAAACAGGCATTAAATAACTGTATAATATACGTAATGGGCGCTACTGCGCCTATTGATCTGAAATCTTCTAGCTCGGTTGCCAGAATACTTCATGTGGGTTCGACTTTTCTCTTGCACTTCTGCCATTCTTCTTCCTGCGCTGTTTGATTACACAAGAGCGTTTGCCTGTGTAGGCCCTGACCTTTTTAAAGGCGTTGCAGTATTCATAGACAGTGAACAGTTTGTCATCAAACCAAGTTTCACAATAAGAATAATCAATGTCTTCCTGTTGTCCAGTATCTATTGAATCAATTAAAGGTCTACATTTAACAGCTATTTTGTCGACTCTGTTTCTGATACGTCTTCTGTGCAGGCGTCGGATCGCTTTACTACTCTTGAGCTTTTCTGAAACTTTAGGAAAACTGCAGTCTTTAAATTTCCAGTTTCCATTGCACCAAGAGCGCCATTCTGGCTCCGCACCATCAACGTTCGATCTCTCTTGCTCATTTTCTTTAGGCAGGTGTACTATATAAATGTTAGGATGGTTCATGAAAGCGCAAGACAAGTGTTTATTTGTTTTCCGAAAAACCGATTCGTAAGCAATAATGATTGTCAAGCCGGTTTGATTCCTTCTAGAAAACTCGCCTATTAAATTTGAACACATGAACTGTGGGAGGGTACATGGGATATAGTACGAAAATACCAGTAAAATTCCGGTTCTAAGAGGAAATCGTTTTTTAAAAACAGTAGTTATTGTGCTCAAAAAGGACATGCGTTCATTTCTTTCACAATTATATTGTAAATACCTTTCATCAATATAGCTTAACAAGATCTCTCCAGAAGGGTCTAGAAGTCTTGCTTCACCATGTGCGTTACTCCAAGGCGCATTTAGCAGAACACAGACCCTTCCTTTTATGGCACTTCTGTGCCCCGCTCGAAAATCTGGCTTGCGACTAAGGTTTTCGATGTAGGCATCAAACGTGTCAATATCCGTTAGTCTCTCCTTCTTAATTTCGTCAGCTGATGCCATCATCGCTATCAGAAACTGTTTCTTTTTCATGTCTTCTTCGTTAATTGATTTTCTTAAAATATCTCGAGCTCTCATTCCAACATCTCTTAAGCACCGCATGGCATTCTCCACCTTCTTCAGGCCAATTGTTTCAATCAGTTCTTTTGCATCCGTTACGCTATAATAATAATATGAATAATGAAAAAAAAAAAAAAAAAAAAAAAAAAAGAGCCACGTCATCAGAAGTTTTGTATTGTTATTTGCGAACAGAAAAATGTGTAATTCCAATGCCCACCATCGCAGTCTAGTCTTTACCTTAATGATTCCTGCTCGGATGTTATATCTAGTTTCTATATTCGGCGAAAACCGAAGGATGCTCCCCCGAAAATGCGCAGTAGTAGGGGGGGGGGGGGGGGGTTATGTTAGTGAAAGAGTAAAATATGGTGGTCATATACACTTTTTATATGACTGAAATACTGTTAAAAGTGGTGTAAAATGTAAAAGCATCCATCCACTCCATGTGTTGAAAGTAATCAATGAACTAAGGACGAAATGGGAAAAAAACTAAATATAGCAGCTGCCTGCTGTAACTCTTAAACCAAAACGTCCAATAATTCCCTAGTTAGTGATAAGAGTAAGCAGAAAAGCTCTTCAGTGCTGAAGTCCACGTGACTATCACTGACTCGTCGGAAAACTTTTTTTATATAAAATAGCCGCAGTGACTGAGGTAAGAATGTTGCGTAAAAGGGTTATCTTGGAAGCATAGGCTGGGCTTGGCAAACCTGTTAAGACACAGAATAGACGCCACAAAACACTTTTGGCTTAAAATTGGAATTCTATGGTTAAATAACACAGTTTACATCCCAGTCCAGGACTACTACTCATACCTACACTCAGAGACAATAGACCCACCAGTTCTCTCAGTGCTTTGATTCTTACTGGTACCCCGCTCGATCTATGTTTGAGAAAAAAAAAAAGAAATAAGAAACAAAAATAATAATAATAAATAAATAAATAAGCCAGCGCGTGACAAAACCTACAACAAGACATGTGCGCCTAGCGAAGACTCAGATCAGCCTGCGCATCCGCCCTGGACGCAGGCTGATCAGAGTCTTCGCTGTGCGCTCTAAGGATAGCTAAGGGCCCACTGCTCCTTCATGCAGCAAGCGAAGTCTCTGGTTAGACTATATGGATGCGCAGGCTAATCTGATTCATCGCTGGGCGCACATGTCTTATTGTAGGTTTTGTCGTGCGCTGGCTCAAATAAGTGGCGTTTAAATGGGTAGAAATACCATAGGCTTTTAGCATAATTATCAGAAGGTACATTTAGATGGCCATCAAAGTAAATAATTTGTTACTCTGATTTAAAAGCAGTACGATAACACATCCATCGGCCCCCGCCCATCGGGGCTTGAAGAAATCGATGGGCTGCATGATGCTTCCACGCAGAGCCGAAACCGACCCGCACACGATTACTGGTAAACCGCTTAGAGGATCTAAGCCTCCCCAGGCAAAGTGGTGCGAGTCGGACCGTCCATGCTTATAAACCCTATTGGTTTCATTGGGCGACAGGGTTTGAGATGTCATTTCATCTCAATATCAGGTAAACGTCCCACAAAATTGGAAGCAATGTCTCCCAGATGACCTTTATAGTGTTGACGGGGACGTTAAACATCAAAACAAACAAACACAATGATGGAATACTTCCAACTGTGGAAAGAATGTTTAATTACCTTGCTCATACGAAAACTTAACCCTTCTCTTGCTGAATATTCAATTTAGCCACACCCATTTCTGACTTTGAACCAATCGGATTACTTGATGTAATTTATTTCTACAAATTCTTAAACTGAATGTCAAACAGTGTAGATCCTGATCAGATGGCTTCTTCAGAAGCCATCTGATCTGGATCTACACTGTTTGCAAAGATAGGGGTTGTCGTGAACAGCAGGATAAGAGTTAATGAACATACACACATGTATTCTATTTTTTTTTTTCGGACACATACGTGAGTGAGTGATTGAGTGTTACGTCCCACCAACAGCTAAGGTCATGCGGAGACAGAACCTCGGTTTAAAGACTCATCCGAAAGTCTGGAGAAGCCCGGGATCGATCCTGCGACGCCCTGGTTTGCAAGGCGAGCAGCGTAACCACTACACCACGGAGGCTTCTAGGACACATACGTATGTGCTTTATTTCGATATACCGACTTTAACTAAATGCATGGAAGAAATAAATCAATAAAATGTACAATCGTATTAGTACGGAACCCGGGAAGGGACATGATTTTTTATTTTATTATGTTGTGCGAACAAGATAATATCTTGAGCGGACAAGATATTATCTTGTTCGGACAAGATATTATCTTGTGCGGACAAGATATGATCTTGTTCGCACAACATAATATCTTGTGCGCACAAGATATTATCTTGTTCGCACAACATATTATCTTGTTTGCACAACATAGATCTTGGGAAGTTGTGCGGACAAGATATTATCTTGTGCAGACAACATATTATCTTGTGCGGACAAGATATTATCTTGTGCGGACAAGATGATATCTTGTGCGGACAAGATAATATCTTGTGCACACAAGATCTATGTTGTGCAGACAAGATATTATCTTGTGCGGACAAGATAATATCTTGTTCGCACAACTTAATATCTTGTGCGGACAAGATAATATCTTGTCTGCACAAGATAATATGTTGTCCGCACAAGATAATATCTTGTGCGGACAAGATATTATGTTGTGCGGACAAGATATTATCTTGTCCGCACAAGATAATATCTTGTCCGCACAAGATAATACGTTGTCCGCACAAGATAATATCTTGTCTGCACAAGATATTATCTTGTACGCACAACTTATAAAATAAAAAAAAAATCATGTCCCTTCCCGGGTTCCGTATATTTGGGCATAAATAGCTTGTGATATTTTGTTCATATATTTGCAATCACAATGACACAAACGTTGATTACTACGCTTATCTTAGATTGTTGTTATAAAATTGGCGTGTTACCTTTCAGTTCGGTACAATTTCGCTTACTGAACCGGTGATAGTTCTTTTGAAATAAAATTTTAATTATTCTATTTCGAGTTTATAGTGCACTATTATTTCATTACGATAACGCATCCGTGCAACAAAATACATTCTTTCAAATCGCCAAACAATGGTCAATTTTCTCATGAAAATGTGTGATATTTTTCTTATTTGTACTTCAAACATAGGGTGTTTGAGGCAGTTCTCACGAGTAACCACAACCTATGTCTTGGAGCAGAATAAGAAAAAATAATGTATATCCCTGGAAACCCCCGTTTTCTCTATATAAAGTCGGGTGTAGAGGGGTGTTCATTTCACGGATTTGGTGACGTGATGTTGGCCTTGTGACATAATCTGACATCACGAAAACACGCCTATATAATACTGCCCTCCTTGAACCCAACTTTTATATTGTAAAACTGGGATTTATGAAGTAAACCTTATTTTTCTTCTTCCCTAAAATATAGATTGTGGGCACTCGTTAGAACCACCTCAATGAGGCGGTTCTAACGAGTACTCTCAACCTATATTCTCTAAAATATAGAGTGTGGGTACTCCTTATAAATACCTCAATGAGGCGGTTCTAACGTGTACCATCAATCTATATTTTGAGCATAAAAAATATCACAATTTGTCATCTGAATCTGTTCGTTTCTTTTGGCGATACAATTAACAATGCATTGACTAGGCATGTTTTCATAATGATATCAATTTCACCAATAAAATTCTCAGTGAGAGCTCGAAATATTGTAACATAAGCATAATAATATTAACAAAAACCTTGAGTACCGCGAAACTATTATAGAAAATCATTAACGCAAGACATTTATAAATTGATAATCTGCTGTTTGATGAATTATACCTAATCTCCACAAGATGCCACATCTGTTACAGCGAGTTCGAGTCTATTCGTTATAATATACTAAAGCATTTATACAAAATACACCTATTCAATATTTTGAAATTTTTACCACCAAAAATTCACAATTTTCTGATAAAAAATTCTGATATTTTCAATAGTTCTGCACAAAACCATAGATTGTGGGCACTCGTTAGGACCGCCTCATATTGTTTCCTTCAAATTCTCCCAAGCTTTTACCACAATTACAAAATCCCCAACATTATTGACTGTATCACACACATTTTTGTCTTTGGTAATTTGTTTTATGCAAGAAAATAATGTGTCACCGTCTAGCGTTAAAGTATCTACGGATGGTATTAAAATGACACGTTTTTAATGACGTCATTCGTAATTCTCTTTCATCATCAACACCCCCAAAATATCTGCAAATTTCAGCATATCCCAGAAATATAACCGAATCACACTGTTTTTTCTGTTCTTAAGGGGAATGGGAACACCTTCAGGGAAGGCAACACCTGCAAAAGTATTTTTGTCTCCCATGCTAATAGGGGTCAACTCTTGAAGAAAAGAATTTGCTCCTGAGGAGCAAATTCATTCCTTTAAGAGTAGACCCCTTTTTAGTGTGACAGGGTTTAAAGAAAAGCGAACAGGAAGTCCCGAAAGTTGTCTCCATTTGAAAAATGACGGTTTTACAGAACATACATTGACTATATGGGCACGTTGTGTTAGAATATGCTGTAAAACACACTTGTTATAGAGAATGTGTAATTACATGTAACAAACATATGTTTCACTTTCCACATCTACAGTCCATTTCAATTGACAGAAGTTGCACACAAACATACCCACATTCTTGTTAAATGTCTAAATCGAAACATTCTTACATATCTTCATTTTAATGAAAAGCTGACTGTAAGCATCGAGCATTGGTCCATGAAAACTTGGAAAGTGCGAAAATCACAGATTCCAGTGAAACTTTGTGGAAATGTTACCTTTGTGCCCTGTGTTACGTTGATATTTTTTTTTTTCGTACCGATTCTTCGCCGTTTCCATGGAAACGGCTATTTTGTTTCCATTCGCTAAAAAATCATACCTCTTGGATGTTTTGTTATGAAAGTATAATAAATATCATTTATACTGGTACGTTAGTGTTTTTTATAATGTCAAAATTGAATTTAGATTTTTTTTATTCGATCGTTTCAAATTTATTAATCGATTTCTGACATGTACATGAGATTATTTGCATGAAATGACACTCGGTTTCAGTGATTTGGTGGTCATATATTTTCCGTTATGCTTCTCAAGGGCAACGACTTCACGGAAAATGTAAAACACCAGAAGTTACAGCATATCTGAAAGATACATAATATGCAGAGTTTAGGTGTAATCCTTTTGATACCATGCCGTAATAGGTTTTTTAAATAGTGTCAATACGGCGTTTCATGCCAAGGGAGAGAACTATAACGACGAACACTAATGTCCGGGATTTGTCCGGTAAACTATACCTACGCCGATTAAGTCCCTTGTTGAATATTCTTATGCGTGAGGTGGCCGGTAAGCAAGGAAGTGTCAACCGGATGACAATTTTTGCGCAAAATTTAAAGACCATCTTTGCTATTACTACATTCTGGTTATTTAATTTTCAATATATGTGACGCGTCATGAGATTTTGGCATTACGTCATTTCGAGAACACGTGAAAAATCGCGACGTCATAGTTGACGTAGCTAATTTACTACGCACCTGTTGTTAATAATACTATAAACAGGAGCCTTTTATCTTGTAAATAAGAAAGTTTGCATAGAATTTATAAACAAAAATAAAGACAGTTACCGGTAATTGGAGCCGGCCTCAGTGGCTCAGTCGGATGCGCGTCTGTTTGTTTGATTTGAGGTTTAACGTCCCCGTCAACACTGTAAAGGTCATTTTGGAGACGTTGCTTCCAATTTTGTGGGACTTTTACCCGACATTGAGATGAAATGACATCTCAAGCCCTGACGCCCAATGCAACCAAGAGGGTTTATTAGCATGGACGATCCGCCTCGCACCGCGGTTCCTCTAAGCGGTTTACCAGTACTAGTGTGCAGACCGGATTCAGCTCTGCGTGGAATCATCGTGCAGCCCATATATTTCTTCAAGCCCCTATGGGCGGGGGCGGCGGATGCGCGTCTGACTGGTGATCAGGATGACGCTGGTTCGACTCCCGCCGGGTTCGGCAACATTCTTTGGTGGAGATTGATCATGAAATCTTTTCTACGGTCATTCTCTCCCTTCCGCTGATTCAAGAAGGGCAGTTCAATGTCAGTTTCTGGCGAAAGAATTTGCACTGTACTGGTTAACCGCTTACGTATAAGCCTGCCCAGGAAAGTGTTGATAGGTAAACTGACAGGCTCAAAAATGACCTAAATAGTGTTGACTGGGCCGTTAAACTCCAATACAAACAAAACCGGTAATTGGCTGTGTTGTTGTATCTATCATGTTATAAAACGCCAAGTTAACAACAGCGCTCAATAGCTCATTTGGTAGGGCACTTTTCCCATCAACAAGGGAACTGTGGATCGAAACTGTGCCAAACCGAAATTTTTAGGCTATTTTTTTTTTAACATTTGTGTTTGTTTTGGAGTCAAACGGCCCAGTCAACACTAATTTAGGCCATTTTTGAGCCGGCCAGTTTATCTATCCACCCTTTTCCCGGGCAGGATTATATCTTTCCATTCTTTCTTTCTTGCTACTACGATCGGTCATATCTGACCATTACTAGCAGGTGTACATTACATACACTCCAGGTTTTGCAGGATGAAAGCATACACAGTAATCATGTAATTACGGTAGGGTTCTTTAACCTGCACACGGGACGGTTCTCCGCGCACAGAAGGCCTCCAGTGAACATCCCGATCCGAAGGACGGTGCACTTTATGACATTCATCTCTGCAAATGATGCCAATGGAGCCTGTTCGGACACCGAAATTTTATCGCCGATGATCGAACCCGGGACCTCTAGCATCAGAACCTCTAGCATCAGAGGCAAGTGCACTAACCACTGAGCTATCACGCTCCACTACTGTGCACATTCTTTTGCGAGAAACTGACAATGACCTTCTTGAATCAGCGAAAGGAAGAGAATGATCTTAGAAAAAATTTCATTTTATTTCTTTTCCTATTACTGCTACTCGCCGACATCTGAGCATTACGAGCAGGATTTCCTGGGTGGTAGCCAGTACTTTTTTTATTAATATGAAAAAATAGGTGTTACCTATAAACGAGCATAGCAAACTACACAAGGAAGCTGATCGATATCAACCCCCCCCCCCCCCCCCCCCCCCCCACCAAAAAAAAAAAAATGTCTGTATATTATTGATATGCAAAAGTTGGAAACCTCAAGTCAGCTGCCGAATACTTAGTTCTGACTGGAAAGTTATTTGCACATTGCCTTGTCTTTTGCAAGTGATGCAACTTAAAGTAGTACGTGTCTAATAACCAAATGTTTTATCTTGAGTGCCAATAGCGCCATTGGACTAGCAAAGTTGCTCAGAGTGCATCACTGGGTCTGTTCGCTTACCACGGGTATCACTGGCTGCAAACGGTATTTACCATTTGCAGCATACTTTGGAGACTCTCTACAGCGTGGGCAAAAAGAACCGCGCGGGAAATTGTCGCCGAGATTGAGGGCATGAAAAATTTAACAGCTGAAGTCAGTGCGATAACAACTGTTTTCCCATGACCATAACTAACAATTATTTTTTCCATGACCGAGGAGACACTGAAATATATTTCAGATAGTGAGTTGACATATAGTTCTTTTTCCCACTTTTTGGTTTCTTGTCCGCTTGCACTACTTGACTAAAATGTGCTGCAATGTTTTGGAAGGATTGACATGTTTATGACCAAAACTCAAATTTTGAACAGATCGCCCCATACAGAATTTCAGCCGTTTTATAAGGCCCCGCCCATTGGGACTTGAAGAAATAGATGGGCTGCATGATGCTTCCACGCTGAGCTGAAACCGACAGCATACGGGTACTAGTAAACAGCTTAGAGGATCTAAGCCTGCCCAGGCAAAGCGGTGCGAGTCTGTCCGCTGATGCTTTTAAACCCTATTGGTTTCAATGTGCTATAATTTGACGTAGGCTATATGCACCACCTTGCGCAATCAGTTACTTTGAATTCTATACTCCCATAAGTTGGATGTATTGAGAATTGTAGTTGTCACACGCGCATGCGTTCGATCTGGCATAAGAAAAAATGTAGCATGCGTTTTGGCATGGTATCATTGGCAAATCACTAACGTCAATGGCTGATATCAGTTCAGGTATAGAAGCTTTACAGTAGGAGAGTTGCTAAGGCCGTCGTCAAGATTTTATTTTTTTGTAAGCTTCCGCGAAAGGGATTATTTTTTTATAGCAAAAATAATTGTGAAATTCGAAGCTACTTCCGGTCATTTTAATATAAGCATACAGTCGTCAGAAATGATAAAATTAGCATTCAAAAGCACAAATGAAAACATCAACACTTCCTAAAACGTTTCATTACTTCAGTTATGGTTGCCACTGAAATGGAACGTTTCCGAAGCTTCGTTTATTAAGTAACCTATATTTTTAAACAAACTTCTGGTCAAACAGTACCGGTCAGTTATTTTGGAATAAAAAAATGGTCAGAAAAAAATTTGGTTCAAATTTTCCTAAAATGTTTGTTATACATTATTCTGTCTTACACGAAAGTAAACACAGTATTGGAGATGTTGGCGTCAGAAGTTGGGTCAATATTTGACCTAGTCGCAACGCTTGCATACACAGATTTTTAAAATACATGGCTGCGAGGAAAAGTTATTCAAAATTTAAACGCTGAAAGAAGGCGTGTTTTGTCAAAATACGTTATGAACCTTGGTTGTTAGACCACACCTAAACTAACTGCCTCTGGATTGCTTTATTTTTGTCGGTAAGTTAAGCAGTTTCACACTTTGATACGGCAACTGAGGTAATGGTCAAATATGACCGACTCCGTATAAGAAGATAGATAGATAGACAGAAACCGTTTGTGAACACGTAGATCAGAATCAGAATTTTTACTGGTTTCACATCCTTAGACAATCCTTCACCAGATCCATGTAAATCCTATGCAAAACGCATCACTGGTACGATTCTCTCTCTCTCTCTCTCTCTCTCTCTCTCTCTCTCTCTCTCTCTCTCTCTCTCTCTCTCTCTCTCTCTCTCTCTCTCAAAGTCTATCTGACGGCATTGTTTCTGTCGGTATTCCATTTAAATACTGCAGCCTGTGAGTGGTGACTGTTATGTTCGAGCCTTCAGAAAATGACACCGACTTCCATCATAGCTTGGAGAAAATTGGATTGGGCTGCATGAGCTTCTGTGCCGAGCTGAAACAACCGACCGAACTTTTGTGCTGGTGTAAAACCGCTTCGGGGGGGGGGGGGGGGGATGCAAAGGACTTTTAGACGTCCATGCAACATCATGCTGTTTCATCGAGGTTGATACGACGTTGCGTAAACGTTGTGTGTCCGCTGGACAAGCGGGTATCTGGGGTGGTAGTCTTGAGATGTCGTTTCATCTCAAAGTTGGGTGGGGCAAATGACTTTTAAACGTCTGTTGCATCGACGTTGATACGACGTTGCGTAAACGTTGTGTGCCCGCTGGACAAGCGGGTAGGCCTACCTCGGATGGTAGGCTTGAGATGTCATTTCATCTCAATGTTGGGTAAATAATGTATACCCCTGTTTGTTTGTTTGTTTGTTTGTTTGATTGATTGATTTGCGGTTAATGTGCCCGTTAACACTATTTAGGTCATTTTGGAGACATTGCTTCAATGCTTTAGAAGCCTCCGGGGTGTAGTGGTTACGCTACTCGCCTTGTAAACCAGGGATCGCAGGATCGATCCCGGGCTTCTCCAGACTTTGGGATGAGTCTTTAAACCGAGGCCCCGTCTCCGTATGACCTTAGCTGTTGATGGGACGTAAAACTCAAACACTCACTCACTCACTGCTTCCAATTTTGTGGGACTTTTTTCCGGACATTGAGATGAAATGACATCTCAATCCCTGCCGCCCAATGAAACCAATAGTGTTTATATGCATGAGGTTAGCGTCCTGAGCGAGGATTTTAGACTGTTTCGTCCTGTATTTGTTTAACGTCCCCGTCAACACTGCATGTGTAGGTCATCAGGACTCGCGCCACTTTGCTTGGGCAGGCTGAGACCTTCTAAGCAGTTTAACAGTACTCGTGTGCGTTCGGTTTCAGCTCTGCGTTGGACAATTGTGCAGCCCAATCTATTTTTGAAAGCCCCGGTGGGCGGTGGCAAAGTATACCCCTGTAAACCCCAGTTTTATTACACTTAAGTGGCGTTTAAAGGGTGTCAAAATTATATAGGTCTGTTTTTGTGATAGTACTCACCCATCGGGCTTTTGGTCGATGTAAATCAGTAATAGAATGACAATCGTTATGGTTGAGATAACTTATTTTGCGGCATCTTATCTGGATCTACACTGTTTGCATTCGTATGTGTGAACAGTAGACTCTGTAGACCCTTAGATTTATAAAAGCTCAGTAAAGGCCTGACCCCCGCCCATTGGGGTTTGAAGAAATAGTTGGGCTGCTTGATGCTTCCACGCAGAGCTCAAACCGACCGCACACGAGTACTGGTAAACCGCTAAGAGGATCTAAGCTTGCCCATTTCATCTCAATGCCGGGTAAATGATCCACAAAATTGGAAGCAACGTCTCTAAAACGACCCACACATGCAGTGTTGATGGGGACGTTAAACAAATACAGGACAACGTCGGGTTGACAACTATGCGACATCTTAACGCTTGCCCATTTCATCTCAATGTCGGGTAAAAGTCCCACAAGATTGGAAGAAACGTCTCTAAAATGACCTACACATGCAGTGTTGACGGGGACGTTAAACAAATACAGGACGAAACAGTCTAAATCCTCACTCAGGACTTTTTTTCTCAGCCTATACTCAGACGGAGGTTTTATTATGACATGACATTCATTAATTTCAAGGTGAGGCGGCTTTCGTCTTTCAAAGATTACCTGCCTGAAAAGGATAAACCGCCTACGATCATACAATTGTTTTGACACTGGGCATGAAAGATTGTGGGGGTTCGGGGGTGGGGTGGGGAGGGGGGGGGGGGGAGGTTCTCCATTGCGCTACAGCTTGTCTCCATTGCGCTACAGCTTGTTTGTAGAAATAATTTCTACAAACAAGCCTGTATCGCACTATGTGGCAAAGTCCGATAAATTACCCAATCACGAACACACAAAAAAAAACTAATAGGGATGGTAAAAAAAAAAAAAAAAAAAACTGCGAATGAAAATAAATTATCCACTTTTGGTCGGTTTTCTAGGAGCATCCTCCACCGCGTGACTTTTGTGGTTCTACTTTGAGACCCAGGTATCTCTTTCTTGCGGATAGTGCCCGGCTAGCACAAACAGGCCAACGTCGGACCGACAGCGAAGATCGATACGACGTAAGATAGCCCAGCGTTAAGACGTCGTTTCGCTGTCGGCCAGACGTTGGCCCGGCACGCTTTGCTGGCTCGGTTGGGCGGATTTTTTTTTCTTTTTATTTCATTTCATTTACGTCAGAGTGCAATCAAATTATTCTCTCTCTCTCTCTCTCTCTCTCTCTCTCTCTCTCTCTCTCTCTCTCACACACACAAACCAGCGGGCCGACGTCGGTCCGACAGTGATGTCCCGACATGCTATGCTACAGCGGGCAAATGTTGGGCCGACAGTGATGTCCCGACATGATTTGTTGGCTGGCTCTCTCTCTCTCTCTCTCTCTCTCTCTCTCTCTCTCTCTCTCTCTCTCTCTGCCCCCGCCCATCGGGGCTTGAAGAAATAGATGGGCTGCACGATGCTTCCACGCAGAGCTGAAATCGACCCGCACATGATTACTGATAAACCTCTGACAGGATCTAAGCCTGCCCAGGCAAAGCGGTGCGAGTCGGCCCTTACATGCTTATAAACCCTATTGGTTTCATTGGGCGGCAGGGCTTGGGATGTCATTTCACTCAATGCCGGGTAAAAGTCCCACAAGTTGGAAGCAACGTCCTCAAAATGACCTTTACAGTGTGACGGGGACGTTAAACCTCAAATCAAACAAACTCTCTCTCTCTCTCTCTCTCTCTCTCTCTCTCTCTCTCTCTCTCTCTCTCTCTCTCTCTCTCTCTCTATCATGATTGAGCAGTAGTGTCAACTAAAACAAAGCATCGTTGAGCAAACGTGATTGAAATTTAAGGTTATTTGTGTTTCGAGGTGGATGGGACTAGTTGAAACTTAGGCTGCGCGTGAACTGGCAGTTAACAGAGTAAGGTGCTCATTATGTCCATATTGTTAGTCTACATTGTTATTTGATCTTGATTATTTGATGGGCAAATAAGGTAGTATTGGTTTTTCGTATATGACGTCAGTACAAATGTATAGCTACGTCATATGTTTTTGTTGTTGTTGTTGGCAATATACCTATTATGGCATGGAAGATGCGTATATTGACAGAGGCTATTTTTTGACACAAATGGAAAAATAAAGTAAACATCGGGAGTTCTGATTTACTGGGAAAACCTGATGAACTGCAGGCGGGGTAAACAAATCAGTAGCTGGAGAAATACTACAGGGTTAGTCTTTTCGTCTCGTTATTTTCCTGTGTTTACAGCCATGTTGGCTGGCTTTTGTTCCTGTTCAACGACCGGAAGTAGTTCAGTTTTTTTTGGAATAAAAAAATGGTCAGAAATAGATTTTCCTGAAATTTAACTCAGTTGCAGATTATTCAATTTCCGATTTAATGATTATGGTGAAAAATTTCCAGTTTATCGCTAAATATATTAATTTTTGTCTTTTCTGAACCCACTGAAACGACCCAGATTTTTCTCAAGTTTACCGCATTTTATACACACTTTTTGCTGAGAATGGTGTTTGTGTCGTATTTCATCGGAAAGAAATGTACACAAAGTTTCATATCTGTCTATTTTTCAAAGGTGAATTTTATCAAACAGGTTGTGTCAAGAGCATGAAATTCTGACTCGACAGGCATTTTCATCTTTGAATTATAGTCCCATCGAATTTTTTCTCGAGAAAAATGTTTTTAAATCTACATACGCCGGCCTCTGAGATTCGCTACTGTTAGGGTAGCTGATTTAAGCAGGCAACGCTATCTTTTATGCATCAATAAACATATATCGCCGTAAACAGGGACCAAATGTATATGTTAAACCCGTCTAGTGCAGATATCATTGTAAATGAGTTCTGAATGGTTGGGTCTTTTGGAAGCAAAGATTAAACAAAGTAAACAAAATAGCAGAATCGGTTTTATTGAGTTTATTGAGTCTGTTCAGGAACAGTACTGAAATATTCAACACCGGCCACGCCCTTTATAGCACCGACTTAAGCTGACTTCTATTTCCAAAATATTCTTAATGAACTCAATGATCACAGAGGACCAAAAAATATAATTTCCACTATGATGATGTATGGGGAGACGTAATAATATTGGAAAACAGAAAGAATTAATTGTAAACTTGATAAGAGTTACGACGGCTGCAATACTATTGATGAAGCATTTGAAAGGGCAATGAGTTCAAAATAATTTCAATCAGCTGAGATAATTCCATTTTGACACAATCATGCAAATTTATACATGTTATTCACTATTGTATTCCCAAAACTTGTTAACAACATTTACTACGGGCCTCCGTGGCCTAGTGGTTAAGAGCGTTGACTCTTGATCATTAGGTCTCTCACCACTGTGGTTCGAGCCTCGCTCGGGTCACATGTGAGACGCCAAGTTCTGCAATGGAAGGTCAGTTGGTTTTTCTCCGGGTACTCCGGTTTTCGCCCACCTCCGATTAACGATCGGCTCGATATGAGTGAAATATTCTTGAAAGGGCCGTAAAACCAAAACCAAAAAATAAAAAATAAACATTTACTGCTGAACTGGTGAAAACTATAAGCAGAAATAGTGTAATAATGAAAGCAAAACATGTATATATATATATTCTTTTTATTTTGACTCGTGCTTTCGTACAAAAAAGACCATGAGAATTCATTTAAGATTCTAACATACTCTACAAATTAATTCCTACATTACGTCTTGTTCTGTTTAAAAGTCAGCACTTCCAAACATACGTAAGGCCCATATCTCCATAACGGATCACATACATGTATCTATTCATTATAAAAATGAAATTTTGTGTTGCCATAGCAACCGTAACATTGTAAAAGTTATCATAAATATGTTACTTAATCTAAATTGATATGAACTTTCAATTCTGTCCTCATAGATTTTAAAGCTAGTGAAAATCTGTTACAACAGTGAAACCATAAACAGATATTTATTCAATTTTAACGGAATGTTACGGTTGCCATGGCAACAAGGGCTACTACACAATCTACACCATTTTATCTATTTATCTATTCAAATTATTATCATTATTACCTAGTTTAACTAGCCTTAAATATATAGGGGCGTTGTTTTCCTGTCCAGAAATGCAACACCATTTTGTACACAATTAAGTGGGTGGGGTAATGAGACTCCATAATTGTTATAATTATTCATAATTTAAATTTATTCATTAACTTGAAGCAGATGGCAATATAATCAAACATAAATATTACACATTTAGTAATCGGAAATAGATTAGATTTGATATAGATGAAGCAAAAGTATGATGAAACTGGTAACAGAATTTCATTTGATCTTTTTATGCATAAAAATGCATAAAAACATACATTTTAGGTCTTTTATTGATTTTAATGGCTATGTTCATTGTACAAGATGTTAGTTTAATAATTTATGACCAATGCAATGGTTAATTTATCTAAGATCAGCTCTGGAATTTCACATAAGTAGTTACACCGTTACTATTTTTCAAAAAATTCGTCTGTGCAAACTGGACAAAGTTGCCGAGTTATCTTTCTTCCATTGAAAGAGGATTACACCTAGACATTGTAGTTTTTGTTAATACTAGGACATGTTATTTAAGTGCCACTGTCCGTTTCTTCCAATGTCGTTGCCCCTGAGAATAAAACGCAGACGAAAATACAGAAAACCCAGAAAAATTAAATGTGCTTGACTAGCACCTCAATTCCGTTGCCATGGTAACATATGTGAACACGTTCACGAGCCCAATATATTATGAATCGCTTCATTACATATACCCTTATGGATATCATGTGTAAATTGGTATATATAATGAAAGTGGAAACAATAGCTAGTTGTTGAAAATCGTATAAAAATACTGTTTTATCTATGTGAATACGTTGTTGCCATGGCAACAGCATTTGTATCAATATCTCGAAAACTACATTTGTACTTGACATATTCCAATAAAATTTTCACCAATCTTCATCATTTGCGAAATGCTACTTATGTACAAAAAATAAAGAAAATAAAAAAATTTGACTTTCCATGTAATGCTCGATGCTTACAGTCAGCTTCTCTTAAGTGCCTCATCTTCATTACGAAAACACGCCTATTGAAATACACTGAACATTTTACCACCCAAAAATGAAAGGTTTTCAGACAAAAAATTCTGATATTTTCCATATTTCAGCTAAAAATAGATTTTGGAAACTCGTAGCATCACGAAACCACGCCTATATAATTTTGACCCCCTATAACCCCAATTTTAAGTAGTAAAACTGGGGTTTGCAGGGGTATACATTATTTTTCCTTATTCCTGCTCTAAGACATAGTTTGTGGGTACTCGTTCGAACCGCCTCAGCGAGGCGGTTCTAACGAGTACCCACAACCTATGTTTCGAGCAGAAATAAGAAAAGTATCGCAATTTTTCATCAGAAAATTTTCATTTTTCTAGGTAAAATTTTCAATATATTTAGATAGGCGTGTTTTCGTAATGGAACCGCCTCGCAACCCCAATTTTAAGTAGTAAAACTGGGGTTTGCAGGGGTATACATTATTTTTCCTTATTCCTGCTCTAAGACATAGTTTGTGGGTACTCGTTCGAACCGCCTCAGCGAGGCGGTTCTAACGAGTACCCACAACCTATGTTTCGAGCAGAAATAAGAAAAGTATCGCAATTTTTCATCAGAAAATTTTCATTTTCTGGGTAAAATTTTCAATATATTTAGATAGGCGTGTTTTCGGAATGGAACCGCCTCGCCGAAGCGGCTCTAACGATATTCACGATCGGTGTCTTTGAGCAGAAATAAGGAAAATAATGTATACCCTTGTAAACCCTAGTTTTACTATATAAAAGTGGGGTGTAAAGGTGTCAAAATTATGGAGGCGTTTTTTCATGATGTTGAGCTAAAGTTTCGTTTCATTGAAATTGTCGTTACAGCCGTTCGTCGTTATATTGAATGTCAGTATAAAGAGTTGACTGTATCATTGGCAAATTATTTAGAGAATATTAACTTACTGTTTTGAGACCATTTTAGTTCCTATTTGAAGTCCTTGCAATATGTATTATTTACAAGGCAAGTTATGCAATTAGAAGTGACGTATATAATTGGTTTAAACTTTATTTCTTTGTATAATACATACATCTTTTACACAGATAATGTTAACACAGAATACAAGTATCATACAAAGGGATTCAGAAAAAAGTCAACTGACTTATTCAAATCTGTATCCCTCGATTACAATATCAATGTACTAATTATAGTTATAACTTTCAAATTTGCTCGAATTTGCAAGTTGTTGTGAAAATATTGTAATTGATTTTCATTTTGGTTACAAAATGAATAGTAGTGAAATAAAGCATATGGCTCCACGGGGAATGGATTTTAGGGTAATTAGCACTGACGAATCAAGTCTTGTGATTTTGGGCTGTCTCAAGAGAAACAATACATTACAGTAACTCAGTAGCGCTCTTCGAGTCGTGATGTGAGACAAAGACTGATGGTCGGTTGGATTGGACGCGGTAGCTGTTTAACTTTGGCTCGAGTTAGTAGATGTGTTTCACAACCTTTTTTTTTTATATGAACGTGCATGTATATATTTATGTATGTATGTATGTGCGCCCGTGTAGAAAAAACTACACATATTTGTACATCTGTGATAAGTACCAGCAAGGCATTTGAAATCTGTGTTTATAAATTTGAAGTACAAAATCGTTTAGACTTAATAATAAAATCTTGTACTGCTCAGAATATTTGTATGTTATCATTCACAGAGAGATCAGTACTGCCGCACAGAAGGATGTTTAAAGCAGGTTGGCAAATAGCTGAGACAATGTTTAACATGTCCTGTCTTATGTCAGTGTACTGTTCACATGCCATGAGATAATGATTCGTGTCCTCAACCGCTCCACAAGCACATAAGGAGTTATTTAAAATATTTTTTTGAAAGAGATGATCGTGTAACGAGCTGCAATTAAGTCTTAGTCTCGTATGATGTACTTGCCCAAATCTTTTGCCTGCACAAAAATATAACGGTGGTTTTCTTTCGTTGGACTGTAGTTTATACTTGAAAGATGCTAATGAGGGTGCATTTTTCTTGTCATCTGGCAAGTCGTTCCAGTTGCGAGTCGCCGACGGGAGAAAAGATGTATAATAAAGTTGCGAGTTAGCTCTGACAGTCTGTAGATTGGCATTGTTTCGCAATTCGTAAACTGTGCTACTGCCTACCGTGAGTGGTACTAGTGAAGATAGGTATTCGGGTGTGAGAAAATTCTGCATTTTGTAATAAAGAACAAGTTTGTGTTTTTGCCTCCGAGCTTCCAGAGATTCCCATCCAAGATCATAGAGAAGGGAGTTGATTGATACAAGTTTTGTTGCTCCAGTAACGATTCGTGCGGCTTCATTTTGAATTTTTTCTAATTCGTTCGCCTCGTATCGGGTGCAATTGTCCCAGACAACATCGGCATATTCAAGAAGTGGCCTTATAAAAGAAATATATATTGTTTGTAAGGATTTTCTATCGAGTGTGAATTTAAGTTTGCGCATTATATTAATCCGAAACCATGCTTTCGTTTTGATGTTGTCTATATGTTCGTGCCAGGTGCAATCGGTCGAAAAAGTTAGGCCTAAATGCTTGTGAGAGTGTACTTCGTTAATGTTTTGCTGGTTCATTGATATAGGAGGATGATAGGGTTTATTTATTTTTCGCGAAAAAATCATTGACTCGGATTTCGCAGGATTGAAAGACACAAGGCATTTCGTTGCCCATGAGTTAATCTTAGCCAGGTCAGAGTTAATCTGGGCTGCCGCTTGCATGGGGTTCTCCACCACTATGAACAGGCTAGTATCATCTGCAAAGAGCCTGATAGAAGAATGTATATCTACAACTATGTCATTAATATAAATCAGAAACAGAAGCGGGCCAAGGATGGAGCCTTGTGGGACTCCTGCCTTGATAACAGACCAAGACGATGCAGCTCCAGGTAGCACTACTCTTTGTTGTCTATTATTCAAGTAATCTGTAAACCATTGCAGTAGCGAGCCAGAAATACCAATGCTGTGTAGTTTGAATAGAAGACCTTTATGCCATACTCTGTCAAAGGCTTTACTAATGTCGCAAAAGACCGCACGTACTTCTTTACCTTCGTCGAGAGCTTTGCGAAATGTATTATAGATATGAACTAATTGATTAACAGTTGAGTCTCCAGGAATAAATCCTGACTGAAGAGATGTTAGTATATTATAGTCACGAATAAAGTTAAAAAGGTGTTTATGAACGATTTTTTCTAGGACTTTGCCTACAGTACTTAAGAGAGAAATTGGTCTATAATTAGATATGATCGAAGGGTCGTCCTTTTTGAAGATTGGGGTCACGTTTGCCGCTTTCCATGTATTTGGGACTTTACCCTTTCTCAGAGAGAAGTTGAAAAGATCACTGAGTGGTTCAGATAGAGAAACAGCTAGTTCTTTAAGAATGCGGTTGTTGATTGAGTCAGGACCAGCTGCTTTACCTAATTGCAACGACTTTAATATTAATTCAACTTCTGCCGGAGTGGTTGAGATTAAGCTGAGAAAATTCTGAGCTTGAGGAACATCAGTGGGTAGAGAGGCATTGTCATCATCTAGCATTGTTTGTTCTATAAAGAAGTCATTCATTAGATTAGCCTTGTCTTCGTCTTTTGAATACACAGTATCTTCTTTGTAAAGGGGCGGGAGTGTTGACGACTGATCGGTTTTAATAAACTGTTTTAGTGTTCTCCACCAGTCTTTCTGTTTGATTTCTTCGTTCTTTAATTTGTTTGCCAATTTTTCTGTTTGTAATTGCTTAGATTTACGAATTTCTCCTATAATTTTATTTCGTATTTGTTTGTAATTGTGAAAATCTACCGTGCTTTTTTGATTTTTTGAATTTGTTGTATATACGTTTTCTCTTACGAATCATTTTCTTGATTTCATTAGTTAGCCATGGAGGATCAGATTGACGAATGTTTGCTGTTTTGTTAGGAATGTGTTTAGAAGTCAGGTTGGAAATTTTTTCAGTAATGTTTTTGGCATATGTATCAACGTCATTGTCCTTTAGCTCATTCCAGTTAGTATTTTCGACCTCCTGCGAAAGAGATTGATAGTCTCCACGATCAAAGAGCCAAATATGCCGGTGAAAGACTCGTGTAATGTATTTTTTAAAATTTAGAACGAAAAAAAAACTGGGCAGTGAAATCTGATGTTTTGGTCGAGAAAGGGATCACCAACTCCGCTTAGAAGTACAGCATTTTTGTCGGAAGTAAATATCAGATCAATAGCGGAAGACGAATTCTCCGTTTTGTGTGTCGGTTCCGTTATGAGTTGCTCCAAGTTGAAATGTTGACATATGTCGCGTATTTTATTACCCGTTGCTTGCTTCAAAATATCGAGGTTAAAATCTCCTGTTATAAAAATATTACTAATATTTGTGTCAAAAGCAAGACCAATGGAATCTTCTATGGAAGCCAGGGTTGCAGCAGGAGAATTTGGTGGTCTGTAAAATGTACCCAACAAAAATTTTTTATTATGAATGTTAAGTTCCATCCAAATGCATTCTATATCTGGAATTTCGAGGTCTAATCTACGGTGTGAATATACATTGGTTTTTATATAAACACATATACCCCCATGGCTATCCCCTTCTCGGTCACGCCTATAAAGTTTATATCCCTCTATATTGACTAAATCATCTGTCACTCCCTGATTTAACCAAGTTTCTGTTAGACAAATAATGTCAAAGTTTTTTAATTCTGCCCCGATTAAATCTATTTTATTTGAAATACTTTGAATATTATAATGAACTATGGAAAAGTTGTTCATTATAGCTGCTTCTTCAATATTATCTGATCCATGGGAGGAAACGCTAGTATCGTCCCGCAGATCCGTTGGGCCTGGATTCAATTCAATGTCACCTGAGCGCACTAACAGCAATGGCATGATAATTAGGTCAAGTGATGTTTGTAAAGGTGAAAAAAAATCTAGTACGGGTCCTGGATTGGTTTCTATGTCGCCACACATCACGAGAAGCATTGACAAGAATGTTAAGAGTTCAAAATTGGTAAAGTGAGACAAGCCTTTGTATTTGAGATGTCGACAGTTATGCAGTCCTATACGCATCCTGTACTCTACAATATCATTCATATTATACAGTCTATAAGACAGCGCATTTCCTTTATGGATGCAGTGAAAGGACGTATATAATTCTAAATTTATTGAATGAAAATACCCGTTTTATCGGTCGATTTCGTTTCTCAAGGAATCGAAGAAGGTCAGTGCATTATGAAAACGCATTTGATACCGATGTAGGTTTATTGGTAATTTTCGTTTGGATTATTGATATTTTTTTTTTTTTGCTTTTAAGGTAAAGAATACGTAAATTACGTCGCCGCTAAGCTTAACGCGCGTTGCCAGTAAACTACAGAGACTAAGGGGCTTCTAAGACATAATTCCCAAATATAGATATGCATTATTAGATCTTATTTGTTTGATCATTTCTGTTCCTCGTTTCATTATCAGGTCTAAAGGGGCGAGTTTACGTTTAAAAAGTGCCTTATATTTAGTATCTGTTTCAATTAATCAGCGCATTAATGTGGATATTAGAGCCACTATATAATTTACTGAATTAATAATTTTTAAAGGTGCATTATTGAGCTATCTTGAAAAAATGCTTCCAAAAATAAAATACATATAGCAGGTATTTTTCTTTAAAACAATACACATGAATGCATTTTATGCAAAAATGCGAACAATTATGATGACAAGTAAACGAGTTTGAGAGGGATTCCCTGACTAGGCTTCGAATACTAGTTAGATCTATTTCTAGTTCTTGACAAAAATAGAATCCCCATATATGACGTTATGAGACGTTCATTTTTGGCCTTGTTTGCCTAGGCCATGCATGAAACGGAAAAAAAGATGACGCTGAATACCATGCCATAAGTAACGACACTCAGAGACGATACTGTCGCCATGTATGTGTAAAGTGACGGATTTATTTTTAGAACAGAAATTCCGAACACATGTTCAGAGCGAAGTGTAAACACGAATGAAAACGACCATTTTCACAAAATTCTGAAGCTGTATTTGCCTCCAAAAGTGTACACATGACAAAGGAGTATGCATTGAAGATAAAAACCAGAAAAAAAAATTGAGACCCGGTAGCTCAATAATGCACCTTTAAACCCCCGTATTCATAATTTTGCATAAGAACTTTTAGCTTTTTATGTTACCTCACTGCAGCTGGTGTAAAGTGCCGTGTGGCGGTCGTAAAAGTCTCCCCGTGCTTCATCGAAGCGCAGGTTATATATTCTTTTCCTTTAGGCTCATTGAGCCCATTCTGGTTACTTTAAAAAAAACGAACATCGCTTAAGCCGGTGCTAGGAGGCGTATGCTACCTTGCAAACTACATTGTTGTGTATGAAGAGACTCAATAAAACCAAGTCTTCAAGTTTCGTTCTTTTATGTGTTCATTGTTTCCAACGGCAAACTTTTAGTTTTTTCTCTTTTCACATCATCAAAAATCAGATTGCCAGATAAAATTTAAAAAAAAAAAATCTTATGGAAGCTATTAATAATATCCATTGAAGGGTTTGGCAATAAGTTATTTAACTTGGATATTTTTAACATTTTGAGAATTGTAATCCGGCCAAATGGCTTTAAAATCGTTTCAGACCATTGTTTAAGTTCCTTCTCAATTTGCGTTATCTTACCTTTATACTGAACCGAAAAAGAAACGCAAACTTTTAACCCAAAAGATTTTCATGCAACCATCAGGTTGACTGAAAAATCATTTTGCGATTTACTTTCATACTTTTTTAAACTTTCTTATGCAGAAAACATTTGGGCAATATCTGTATAGGTTAACGCTCCACTTGGCAATTCGTTGTTTTCAACCTTTCCCCGTGCAGTACATTAAATGTATACAGTAACCTCATCATATTGGCATATTGTGTTACCTGGGGTTTAGGTTTCAAAAGTCCGGTAAAATTTCTTTACGGAATATGGTACGTTTGACGCAATATCAACGTATCGGTGCGGTCCAAATGCTTCTACGTGGGACGTCTAAGGCTGTCATCGTTAGGTTATTCCAAGTGAGTAAATCGACGATAACTCGCTTGTACCAGCGTCTACGTCAAACCGGAACGACAAATGACAGGCCCAGAAGTGGAGGTCAACGCGTCACGACACGTCGACAGGACCGATACATCCGTCTAACCCACCTTCGTAATCGGTTCCGTACAGCCGTCGAGACGTCTCAGGTGACACCAGGAACGCACAACAATCGAATAAGTGCAGCTACTGTCAGGAATCGCCTTCGAGAGTTTGGCTTACGTCCTCGTCGTCCGTACGTTGGTATGCCATTAACACCACGACGACGTCAGGTTAAAATGGCGAGGCTCACACAACATAGGCCAAGCCTGTTTCCCATTCGTCAGTGGCGTAACGTAATGAATTCTGACGAGTCCAGGTACTTGTTGTACAGAGCTGACGGCCGTCAACGTGTGTATAGGCGTGACGGAGAGCGTTATCGTGACAATTGTTTGGTTGAACGTGATCGATTTGGAGGCGATGCGTTGATGGTGTGGGCTGGCATATCTTATGGTCAAAGAACGCCCCTGGTATTCATTGATGGATCTTTGACGGCTAAGCGTTACGTTGACGTCGTTTTACGACCGGTAGTTGTTCTATATGTACGACGGCACAACGTTACGTTTCAACAGGATAACGCTCGGGCGCATTTAGCAAGGCTCAGCATGGCGTTTCTTCAGCATAATTTTGTGGGACGTCTTGGATAGGCGCGTACGTAACCACACAAGCCGCCAACAGCGCGTCAAGCATTGCGTCTCGCGCTCATACAGGAGTGGAATGCTATTCCATAGGCAGAGATTTTCACCCATATACAAAAGAAGTGAAGGCAATGATCAGGAATCGATACAATCAACCCACAGCTCCCATCAGAGATACCAAGGGAAAGAAACACAAATATGAAACAACAGTCCCTAAAGGAAACACCAACAGCGGAAAGCCGAAAGAACGGTTACTTTCCCACAAAACGGCCAACTGGCTATCCAAAATAAAATAATATAAGCGACACAAACAATCAAAATACTTAAAGACAAACCATAACAAAGATGAACCGCGACAGAAGAACCGCCTTGGAACGGTCAGTGAAACGAATTCCAGCGGGTTGTGTGTGTGTGTGTGTGTGTGTGTGTGTGTTGGGGGGGGGGCTTCAAAATCTCAACCAGTATGTGCATTTCAAGCGATTTGATTGGTTGAAACAAAAGTTTTAAACCTTGATAAATTCCATGAGCAAGAATCTCAGATCTTTTTCACATTGTGTCGGGTAGTAATTTAACGTGACATAAAAAACACGTTTAGAACCCGCGCGTTATGCCACTGTTTACGATGCGGCGCCAACAGCGTTCGGTTGAAAGAAGGAGAACTACTGAAAAAGTAAATATTATATTTTTCGCTAGGGTTTCTCTCAAAGATGGCAGCTTCTAACTGATTGATAATTCCGCCGTGGCCGTTGGTTTGTTCATCCTTGCGCTTTCGAAAGAATTCCTAGAATTGACCATTCTGTAGGCATTGTTACACATTTCAATGGCAAAGTTGGAATTATAAGGGATAAATTATCATTTTTGTGGATTGTATCGATGAGTAAACTCCGGCAAATCACTCACAAACTTAACACAAATCCCGAAGTTGTGTATTTTATCGATGTGTACACTCCGGCGAATCACTCACAAATTGCATGAAGCCCAAATGTAAACTCCGGCGAATCACTCACAAACTTAGCATGAAGCAATTGCATGCGTCCTGAATGTAAACTCCGGCGAATCACTCACAAACTTAACATGAATCCCTTCATGCAGTTTGTGAGTGATTCGCCGGAGTTTACACATAGATAAAATCCACAAAAATGCAAACTTAATTCCTTTAATATTTTCCAGATTTGAAACCGGTTTGACCATGACAAATAAGTTTTGAAAGTTTTGATTAAATCCTATCAGCAATACACCCAATGCTATTTTATATATAACATTTAACAAAGTAAGTGGTCTCCATCTTTTTATGAAATATCTTGACTTTTCTCCCTTTGGGAGACACGTAATTGCGCCCTGTCGCTGTGTAACCGATGACGTTCCTAATCTTTAACCCACATCTATCGCCTTAACAATGAAATATTTTAAATCTGGAGGGAAGAAAATCGCTGAACATCCAGCAGAGCCCGGACTTTTATTGTTTTTCATTTTACCCAGTACAAAGGCAACCTCTTTTTCCTCTACTCCACCTTCTAGCTTGTTTTTCACCTCTTCTGATAAAACAGGGAAATGTGTCTTTCCATTACGCAAACACGCCTATACAATACATTGCCACCTTTATCGCCGAAAATATGAAAATTTTATAATGAAAAATTGTTATATTTTTCTTATTACTGCTCAAAATATAGATTGTGAGCAGAAATAAGGAAAATATAAGGTAAACATGTATCCCCAGTTTAACTATATAAAAGTGGGGTTCAAGGGGTCAAAATTATATAGGCGTGTTTTCGTGATGCGTTAATATTTAAATTATTAATCTCCCAATGATTCTATAAATCTGCTTAAAATTGTTTTTCTACCTGTAAAATATCATCTTTTTACATAATAAACATTTCATAATCTGTTCTAAAACCTTAGGACTTTTTTAATAGTATAGTGTCTAGACTCTAGAGCACAAACAACGTTGTAGGTTTGTCACCTTCTTCAGCCAAGCTTACATCTTAGTATTGCTCGTATCATGGGTCGTACCTTGAATGTTTTTTTACGTATAGTTTGTAGTTCAGTTTTCATTTCCCGGCTCTAATAAACTAAGATAAATTTAAAGTGTCGGATTCTTCCAGACTTTTAATTCTTTTATAAGTGTTTTTCTTTAAGCTTTATTTATTTGTTTATATGTGCCGCATGTGTAGGCAAATGGACAGTTAAAAATGCAAGAAGTTTACTGCAGGCTTGCAAGTAAAAAGAAAAAAATAACTGCATTATAAAAAAAAATGATATACGAAAAGGAACATCCAGCGATAATTCGGAACATTCAGCATTTTCCTCAAATCTATTCATAGTCTTCAACGAACAAGGAATTTGTGTTTCCCGGCACTTCGAGTGTGGATTGATATTACAAATCAAATCAACGGAATTATCAGCACTGAAAAAATCTACCCATAACAGAGCCAGTTGGAGTCTACAGTAACGTACCTGTTATTTTGCTTAGCTGTTTTCTCTAAAACGATTCATTATGATAACACACCTGTGTGACATAGTGCATTTTTCACATCTCCAAAATGGCTACTTTTCTGATGAAAATCCGTGATTTTTTTTATTAAAAATACTTCAAACATAGGTTGTGGGTGCTCGTTAGAACCGCCTCATTGAGGCGGTTCTTACGAGTACCCACAACATATGTCTTGGAGCAAAAATAAGAAAAATAATGTATACCCCCGTAAACCCCAGTTTTCTCTATATAAAGTTGGGTATAGTGGGGGGGGGGTCTTCATTTCAATGACTTGTTATCGTGATGAATATTGTTGTCTATTAAGTAGAACAGGCACCAGAATCTATATTTGTGTTAAAAATATAGGCACAAGTTACCCTGAATTTACAAACGGGAAATGCCATAACTAGCGACTCTAGTTTCTCGGCCTTTATTGCATTTCTGGTATTTTCGAAGTGATGATCTTTGGCACCCATGATATTTGTGCCATGTTTCTGACGACGAAGCTTTCTACCAATGCTGCTTATTATTCCTCTCAGTGTAACAGGCTCAACTTCTACACCATTTTTTCCGAATTCTAACAACAAAGTCAGAGAGGATAGGGTCTAATACTTGGGGAGGTATTGAGCAAATGTCTCGGAACTCTCCGTTTGACCTGCGGAACTGCTCCACAAGTTTAAGGTCAGCCTTTGTTTTTCAATTTGTTCTTATTTTCTTAGTCAAAAATAAATTGTTGGATCCCCTCATGTCTCATATCAATGAATCTTTCACCGCAGGAATTCTCAACTTCAAACACTTTGGAGTTTAAGCTGATTTCATTTTTATTTCTTTTGCTATCCCCCTTGAAAGTCATCCGGCCAGGCGGTTCTTGACACGCTGTCTTGCTTTTACTTCTGAAATCATCAATAAAATGTTGATTCCGACTTTCCTGCATAGCCATTTCTTCATTAACTTCGTCCAGACCAGGCCATGTTAGGTTGAAATCTCGGTATTCATTCATGCTTGTCACAAAGGTATTGTTTTGCTTTGCACCGAACCTTCGACAGATGACAGACCTGTACGCTAAATTTGCCGAAATGCCGTATATTTTGGGATATTTTAGGCAAATTTAAACACAAGATTATCACTGATATATGTCTATTATTACATTATATGAATTGTTAAGAGAAAATATTCTGTTATAAAGCCTATGGAACCGACAACATTTGTGTGAATTTATTTAAACAAAGGCAAAAGTAGTTCCGGCACGCCGAAAGTATTGTAAGTCAATAGAACGTATTATAAGTCACTTCGATTATAACGTGCATTTATTCGACCCCTAATTATAGGTAAGTAGAATGGCGGATTGCGGTAAAAACAAATGATTCTGGTTTTCATGTTGTCCTGCTAGCTAAACAAACTCGATAACCTATCATTTAATTGCATGTTTCGATGCAGAATGTGAAAAAGTACTCGCATGCAAAATTGTACAAAAATGCTATGAGAGAGCCCATTTACGTATTCTTGCCCTTATCGAAAAATATTTGCTCAGCATAGCCACCTCATTGAGCGAGTCAAATGTCAATTCACATATATGTATATTTGAGAAAATGTTAAAGAATAATTGATATAAAAAATAGAAGTGAAGGCAATGATCATGAATCTACACCATTAACCCACCGCTCCCATCAGAGACACCAAAGGGAAAGAAACACAAACGTGTAACAACAAACCTAATGTAAACATCAAATGACAGTTACCTTCCGACAAAATGGCCAATTGGCTATCCAAAAGAAAAATAAAATAATAATAATATAAACGATACAAACACTCAAAGACAAACCGTAACAAAATTAAACCGCGACAGAAGAACCACCTTGGAACGGTCAGCGAAACGAATTCCACTGGGTGGCCTAAATCGATATTACGTGGCCACGATCCTCGCCCTTACTTCCGTCGCGATTTAGACAAATAATTTGTTCAGTCCACATGAAGGCCTCCTAACTCACCAGTGCAACATCTCCGTGAGAACAAAAAACAAATAACCACAGAGATGAAACAACGGTGAGGACTCGACAGCAAGAAACCACTGAAATGCTGGAGCAAAAGAAGACCAACAGTTAGACGCCGATGGGCCATACCAGAAACAGAGCATCAGGCACCAACCAACATTACATAGAATTGGAGTCTCTCTAATTCCCAGTAAGCCTTTACGCTGGAACCGCCATAGTATCTGAGGCCTGACCTTACGGCGTGCAATTAAAGAGGGAAGCAAAGTTGTCAACCGTGATTGGGTTAACTACCATGCATGCAGTCTGTCATATAACATTATGTTTTTCCCAATCTTTTTAAGTCGAAGTGTGATTTTACGAAATTGGGTACTGAAGTCAGTGCCATTGTATATTTTTCTGAACTTATATACTAAGTCACCATAAAATTCGGGCTCCTCTAGACCTTGTTGCAGAAGAGATTTAAGTCCAATATGTAATTTTGAAATTAAATCGGAATGACGTCTATAAAATTTTGAAAATGCTTTGCGTAGTTTATGATACCGATAACTCTAATTAAGAAGTTTAGCAGTTAACAATTTATTACGAGTGTTTAAGTCAGTTACATGACTAGGCGAATCGGATTAATTGCAAAATATAAATGCCGTAGGATGCCGCACGAGGAACATCACCATCCAAGAAAGGAAAATGTATAATCTCAAAATAAATCAAAATCATCGCGCTTATCGTAAATTTTGCAAGAAACAAATCCATCTACAATAGATAGGTTTAAATCCAAAAAATGGGGTCTCGGTATCAGAAAAATTTGCGTTATTTAACTGAAGTTCTTGGGGGAGCGGGTAAATTTGACTGATCAAACCATCGAAATAGGTATTGTCAATATTAAATAAATCATCCAAATATCTAGTAGTCGAGCTAAAGGCTACAATGATTTCAGAATCGTTTTCAACGGTGTCACATAACAAAACAAGAACAAATCAGCCACAAGGGGTGCGCAATTTGTACCCATCGGAATACCCACATTTGTCTAATAACTTAGTACCAAATGTTATATAAATATTGTGAGAGCTTCACACACTTTCTGACATGACCATAAAGTATACTTTTTATGCTCTTCAGAAGTGAAAAAGGCATTTCTTACATTACATGCAAGATAGAGGGAGTCTTCCCTGTGAAATGTCCATTCAGTTAAATTATTAAGTTTTTTTTTCTTTTATAAGATTATGAGGAAGTGTAGTGTAAAGGTGGAAAAGAATAAGTAGACAGTCTTGAAGCACGATAACGTCTGGATTTCAATTTATTTAAAACTTCATTATAATTTTTTTTATAGACCCAAACAGATTTCACCCTGTTCTTTCAAAGACTCTGTCGCAATATCTAATCACATTTTTTGATGGCAGTTAAACATGCACTTAATAATTTGGAGAGTTCAGTGGTGGTACAAGAGCTTGGATTTGCAATAAACCGTGCTTTGCATGGTCTTTTATTAAGTTTAGATAACCAATATAACTTAGGGAGCTTGTATTGGCCTTCTGTAACACATACAACAAACTTGGTGGTCGAATGACAAATGTGGTCATCAACTAAATGCCTCTCTCTAGCCAAAGGCTGCAGTTCATAGACCTTAGTACCACCAAGTTCTTGCTGAACAGTGTAAACATAGTGGAGCCGTCAAACAACGACCACATTGTTAGCAGCCTTATCTGCTGGAGCCAAAAGAAACTCCTTATGAAATTCTTGAATACCTAGTTTAAGGTGACGTAAAGACGTCTTAGGTTTAGGAGGTAATAAGTTCGTATTTTGAGAGTAGAAAGAAATGCGTTTGTTCACTAGTTTCAGAATGCTAAGTTGTCATTCTTTGAGAGCTTTAGGCTTAACATAATCTCGTTTACATCATCGAATACCAAATTCATTCAAGGCAGCAGCGATTTCATCTGTATACTTATTGAAATCAATTTCAGAAGGAAATATATTTCGTATCCTAGAATCAGGAATAATTTTTAAATTGTCAGTAATAATATGTTAGCAGGAGGATATCAATACACCGAATCTTTACAATCACAGGTATCAGGAGTGTTAGTGTCAATATCAGGATAGTTTATTGAAATTAAAAATAATAGATTTAACAGGTTTATTGTATTTATAGCAAATAATGGGTGTTTCAGTATTTTGAAAATAAGCAGGAATGGATGAAATCACCGAAATTTCCCGGAAGATACTAGGTAAAGCTATATACAAACCCTTATTAAGGATAGTTTGATGTAATGACGTTTGTGATTAATTTCAGAATCGATGAAAGGACGAAGAGCATGCTGAGTATAACGTCTAGTTGAAAGAGCAGCATCGTATAATTGATTAGAACTATCGTAGAATTTGTTCGCTTCGGTATCCAGTATACGTAATACAGAAATGGGAAATGGATAATTAACTTAGAATGCATGCATTGAGTGACATTCATGATTCAATAATATTATGGACGATAACTTCAGCCTGGTATTGTTTCTTTTTAAAGCAAGTAATTTACATTTATAATTGCCGTTGTTTCTGGTGCCGTCCGGTCTAGTTTAACGCATTCGACAGTCCAGAAGCGAGAAAAGATCAAAATCGGGCATTTTGGATATATTACCCTCATGATAAATGATGTCATTAAAGCCCAATGGAAAGGGTGTCTGTAATAATTTAATCCATTTTTATTCAGTTTCATGTCGTTTAATAATTTTAAACCTAGCTGTAGAATTACTATCATAGTAAATTGTTTCACTGACTGTATAGAAATACGGAAAGTTGGAGAATTGGTCCTGAACTGGGACTTAGAATGTTACCTTCAACACATAATATAATGTTATTAATCAAGTAATTTCGTATTGGCCCAGTTACAGGTCCGAGGTCTGCTGTATTGGCACGAGGCGGAAGGCCGAGGCCAATACAGCTGACCGAGGACCTGTAACTGGGCCAATACGAAATTACTTGATTAATGACAATTTTATTAATTGACGCAATTAAAAACATGATTTATGATTTTTAATATTGGTTGACCTTGTGTAATATCGGATAATCAATTAATAAATGCCTGTACATTAGGCAAACAATGTAGAACCAGATCGGACGCCGCTGCGTCTGATCTATGTCTGCACCTTTTGCCAAAACCAAAATATGTGACTTTACGAGAAACTCTCTTCACACAACACTCTGACCTCACAGCGATATGAATATTAAGGCTATAAAAATGACCGTCACCTCCAATAATAGTCACGTGGACATTAGGTGCGTATAGCTACTATGCTTACTGCTTTGTAACTTTTGTCGATTGACAATCAATTGTCCGTCCCCCACTCCAAAAAAAAACCTAGATTGTTAAGACCAAACTACCATCAAAGAAAACGCCTATCCTAAAATTTCCTATCAAATGGTTATCCTTTAGATCAAAGAACTGAAAGTTATGAAGTGCAAAAAGTTATTTTTCTATGCCATACCAGCTAGATTTGGCCAATCGGGCATCATCAGCCGCGGTCGGTGTATCGTATTACATGTAATAGTTTGTCTGTCATTACTGGTGATGCCCTAGCTCCCACTTAGTGATGAACACGTTTCTCCTTGGCGTCGCCGATTCGTTTTGTCTCATATTTACCAGCACTGTTTGTGAAATCTGTTCTCGTGACTTTGTTGGTATGCTGGCGTCCCTGGTAGAAGCTATGAGGGTGTCCTTGTATCGCTTCTTCTGATCACAATAGGCATTGTAGCTCTCCATACAGGATTATCTTTGACAAACAATCCTCAGACATCCTGGTAACATGATCTGGCCTTCTTTACTATCCAGGTTTCATTTTTGATTTTTATTCATTAGAGTGTGAACACTTGCCACCTAATATTTAAATTTTCCTATGCCAACTTGTATGGAAGTGGGTCAGCTTTACACTTTGCGTCAAGTCTGATTCTGCTACGATCTTAAACATTTCCACGTAGTCGATCAAATGCTGCACTAGCTTCTGCAACCCTTGTATTGACTTCATCATCAAAGTGCATAATACTTGACAGATAGGTGAACGTATCTACCACTGGCAATCTTTGTCCTTTCACTATGGTGTGACTTACTCCTTGTAAGGCTTGTCAGGTGCCGGTTGTTAAACCACCTCAGTCTTTATGATGTTGAGTGTGAGAGGACACGCATAAAGATGAAGGGACACAGAAAACTGCAAAATTGTCCCCAGCAACAACGCAGTTCATCTCTCACGATAGAATCTGCCTTCGAGTTTTGCCTCGGAGACTAGGTACAATACAAGACACCCTATTCAGTTGCACGAAGAAGTATGTCTAAAATTTAGATTTAAAAAAATTAAAGGTATTGTACTGGTTTTGCTGATTAGACTGCTTATGACGTGGAAATCTAAATAAATGAAAGCAGCATAGTTAAAAAGATCCTGCCTCTGATGGGATTCGAGCTCGGGCCGCTCGTGTGTAATTCAAATGCTCTAGCCACTGAGCCAACAAGTCGACTACCTGGCGCAGTTGCCAGAGATTAGTTATGTACACGGCCCCCGCCCATTGGGCTGCATGATGCTTCCACGCAGAGCTAAAACCGACCGCACATGAGTACTGATAAACAGCTAAGAGGATCTAAGCCTACCCAGGCAAAGCGGTGCAAGTCGGACCGTCCATATGCTTATAAACCCTATTGATTTCATTCGGCGACAGGGCTTGAGATGACATTTCATCTCAATATCGGGTAAAAGCCCCACAAAATAGGAAGCAACGTCTCTAAAATGACCTATACAGTGTTGACGGGGACGGTAAACCTTAAATCAAACAAAAACAAATATAGGTAGATAATTTGAGGTAGGTGGCCCACCCTCCTAGAAAGAAGTAATCATTTACAGTCGAACTTCAATGGCTCGAACACCTTTGGGACCTCGAAAATCTGTTCGAGACAGGGGTAGTTCGAGCCACTGAGGTGACTGCCAGGAGGCATAAAGAGATACTTTAAGACATCCTTTCGGTGTTCTCTAATGAAAATGTGTGCTGTGTGTACTCATTAGAATCGCCTCATCAAGGCGATTCTAATGAGTACACACATACATTTGCAAGATAAAAGACTAAAATATCCTTAATCATCCCCTATTATTTATTTAGAGGATTTCGCTAGCGGCTCAGGAATTGGTTCGACACATCAATGATAAACGAGCCATCGGTGTTCGAGCCATCGAAGTTCTACTGTATAACGATGCGAAGCCATTTTTTGGCGAGCCATCATCCTCCCTACGTTTAGAATAAGCTGATCAAACAACAATCAGTGACAACAAATCCGTCTGTACATTAAGTCTATTAGAAAGTGATAGTCGCGTGACATCCGAGCTTTTAGGCAAAATGTTATGTCCGTTTATTATGAAAATTAATTGGCAGCGTTGACCGATTTATGAAGGAAACGACGTGTAAAATACCTTATAGTACTATCATACTTTGTGCGTAATAATTGTAATTTAAATTTTTGCTACCCCCGGCGTTAAAACAGAGCATAGTGTGGCTTCGCACTCGAGTTAAACCTCTTTATATCGAAACTTGATCTAACAACTAAACTCGTTATAACGACACTTTTAATGGAACTAATCCTTAATTTAGGACAAATAGAAAATATAAGAATATATTTTATTTTATTCGCCAAGAAACAAAAGTTGTGGATATTTGATAGAATCGCCTCGACGAGGCGATTCTAACAAATATCCACAAATTTTGTTTCTTTTTGTGTATTCAAGGGAACATAATGTTAGTGAACACATACTGTCGTTATAACGAGGGTCCTCTAAAATAAGGTACCGCCCTTTAAACCAGTGCGTCAAGCAGATTTGTTTTGTTTTACAGCCCTTTCAAGATTATTTCACTTATAACTGAGGCGACTATAATCAGAAGTGGGTTAAAACCGGAATAACCAGAAAAAGAACCCCTTACCTTCCGTTGCAGAACTTGGCACCTACACCTGTGGCCACAAAAGCGTTCAAACTCCGATGGAGTACCTTTCAATGAATCTCTTTGCATCAATTTAGTTTGACAAACAAGTGTCTTTCATCAAAGTAGTCTAAAACTGGATCAAGCAATATACATTGATTGGTCTTAGTTTGGCAAGCACGTTTTGCCATTTTTAGATTTGATGCATTCTGATTGGCCAGTGCAGGGTCTACAATGAAATATACAACACTTTGTGTTTTGAATTTATTCCTGTCTTGCAGTTGACTGACAGGATGTAAGGAAACATTGAATGAAACATCAGATCAAAATGAAATGAAGCTCATCAAAGATTGAACGGATTTGTGTCCACAGGTGTAACATGTGACCCAAGTTAGGCTAGACAGACCTTATGATTAAGCCGGAGTCAGCGCACTTACAGTACCCACTATGCCAAGGAAGCCCGTTCGACAAGTTGATTCTTAAATCAACATGAGTATAGCAAGAGTTTGCTGTCTCATTTAGGATAGTGCGGAAACTGTAGAAGGCTCTTGCGATCAGCGAAGACTGATCAGACTGCGCGATTGCTCAAACTATTCTGAGTCTTCGCTAAGTTATTAAAGATGATGGCAGCCACGGCATTGAGGTACCTAGAAAAAAAATACATTGTTCATGTTGAGGCTGTGGGCGCTACCCCTGCAAATATGCGTTTGCTCTCTATGCTTTACATCAAGGTATAGCTAAGGAACCCGGGAAGGGAAACGCTGCGTTTGTTTTAAACATGCTATGCGAATAAGATATCTTGTTCGGGCAACAGCATATCTCATTTTCACAGCTTGTACCGTTTTTCAAATAAATAAATGAATTAATAAATAATAATAATAATAATAATAATCGACCTTATTTTTAGAGGGTAACACATTTAGTTCTAGTACTAATCTTCCATTCCATGTAACCCTCTTTTCCTGGATATAAACTAGTACTAAGCAATGTGGATAGAGTCTCTTGCTCAAGGAAGCAACACTTGGCGCTTGCAGGGATCGAACCGGCTACCTCTCGATCTCATATCCGATGCTTTACGACTGCACCACAGCGGTCCACAAAGCGGAAATAAATAAACAACATTAATAAAATAAATAAATAAAATAGAAAACCAAAAATGCACCCCAGGCCAGAAAGAACAATAAAAAACATAAAAAAAAGATTTAAAAAGTAAGTAAATTAATTTAATCTTGTTTGCACAACTTAATATTTTAAGCAAACATGCATATTGACGTTCACTGTTTGGTTTAACTGCCCAGTCAACCTTATTTATGTCCGCGACCTCCCGATCATCAGTTAGATCCGCATCCGATAGAGCTAATATTGGTGAAATCATTTCGAGGAGAAAATGGCGGCATGTGCTTAGGATGAGTGTGACATCACGTTGATAAGTCGATGAAATTAAGACCCCCTATACCCCACTTTATATAGAGAAAACTTGGGTTTACGGGGGTATACCTTATTTTTATTATTTTTGCTCCAAGACATAGGTTGTGGGTACTCGTTAGAACCGCCTCAATGAGGCGGTTCTAACGAGCACCCACAACCTATGTTTGCAGTTTTTATAAGAAAAATATCACGGATTTTCATCAGAAAAAATGGCCATTTTGGAGGTGTGAAAAATGCACTATGGCGCACGGGTGGGATATCGTAATGTGACAGCTGAAACGCAGATAAGCATTACGAAAACACGCCTATTCAAATATAACACCAAAAACAATGAAATTTTTCCGATAAAAATCCTGATATTTTTCACATTTCTGCTCAAAACATTGACTGTGAGTACTCGTTAGAACCGCCTCATCGAGGCGGTTCTAACGAGTACCCACAATCTATGTTTTTGAGCAGAAATAAGAAAAAAATAATGTATACCCCTGTAAACCCCAGTTTTACTATATAAAAGTGGGGTTGAAGGGGGTCAAAATTATGTAGGCGTGATATCGTGACGGCGTACACTAGTCAAAGCACTGACAACACAGGTAGGTCGATCGTCTCTGAGTGTAGGCTGAAAATGAACTTTAACCCTTAAACTTTTGTACTTTATGCAAACATTTATGCATATGATCAGACGCCGCGGCGCCTGTTCTACATGTAGGCCTACAATGTTTGCCAATGACATTTGTTGTGATACTACCAATTTTGTTTGCCGCTCCCGCCCATTGGGGCTCACAGAAATAGATGGATTGCATGATGCTTCCACGCAGAGCTGAAACCGACCCGCACACGAGTACTGGTAAACCGGTAAGAGGATCTAAGCATGCCCAGGCAAACTGCTGCGAGTCGGACCGTCAATGCATATAAACCCTATTGGTTTCATTGGGCGGCAGGGCTTATGTCATTTCAACTCAATGTCGGGTAAAAGTCCCACAAAATTGGAAGCAACGTCTCCAAATGACCTTTACAGTGTTGACGGGGTCGTTAAACCTCAAATCAAACAAACAAACAAATGATGATAATTGTTATAATTTTCATCAGTCACTATACTGTTTTAGGTTACACGTGCAAAATTGGCACACTTGGTTGTCTTGTCTTCACAGTGATTTGTCATTATGAAATCACGCCTATACAAATACATAGAAAATTTTACCGCCTAAAAAGCAAATTTTAAGACGAAAAATTGTGATATTTTTCTTAATTTGTTTAAAATATAGATTGTGGGTACACATTAGAACCGCCTCACCGAGGCGGTTCTAACGAGTACCCACAGCCTTTATTTTTGAGCAGAAATAAGAAAAATAATGTTTACCCCTGTAAACCCCAGTTTTACTATATAAAAGTGGGGTTCAAGGGGCCAAATTTATATAGGCGTGTTTTCGTGATGGTGAAAAATGGAGTGCATTCTTGCCATCAAAGACACAAAAATTCCTTTTGATCTGACAATTTGGAAATCAAAAGAGGATGTTAAAGCTGAAACAAAATTGGTAGTATGTTGACACCTTCAATAATGAAAAACACTTTCTTAATTTTCATTGCGCTCTGTATATGCATGTATTTAATTTGCTCGTGATTACCCATAACTGGTTAGAGATAGCCACTTGGACATGAGCAGTATGAAAGCGTTTGGGGTGTGTGTGTGGGGGGGGGGGGGGGGGTGGGGAGGGCGGGGGGGGGGGGGAGACGACGAAACCTGACCCACAAAGGTTTAACCCCGATACAATCAATTAATCAATCAATCAATCAATCAATCAATCGAATCTGCAATCAGTTTTTCAACACATGAAAACAAAATGATGCATCATGCTGCAAGTGTGAACAGCATCATGAAAAGACACCTGTATAATTTTGACCCCCCTTAACTCCACTTTTATATAGAAAAACTGGGGTTTACAGGGTTAAACATTATTGTTCTTATTTCTGCTCTAAACTATAGATTGTGGGTACTCGTTAGAACCGCCTCAACGAGGCGGCTCTAACGTATACCCACAATCTATACAGTATATATTTTGAGGAGAAATAAGAAAAATATCACAATTTTTCGTCTTCAAATTTGCATTTTTCGGCAGTGATATTTGCAATGTTTTTGTATAGGCGTGATTTCGTAATGATTCAAAATCACTGTAATCAAGATTCCGTGACATTTCCAGTATGTCAGAAATTGTAACAGGGAACCAGACTAGTAAACGTGATGAAGTAACTAAAACATGCAGACCCTTAAGCCAAACGCTGATGGTTTTTGTTTTGTTTGATTTGAGGTTTAGTGTCCCCGTCAACACTGTAAAGGTCATTTTGCCGACGTTGCTTCCAACTGTGTGGGACTTTTACCCGACATTGAGATGAAATGACTTCTCAAGCCCTGTCGCCCATTGAAACCATAAGGGTTTATGAGCATGGACGGTCCGACACTCGCACCGCTTTGCCTGGGCAAGGCTTAGATTATATATTAGTGTAGATTATATTTTCTTGTCCTTTGGGATCATTGATTCCATTGTGGAATTTTAAAAAAATATCTCGGGTCACTGATGAGGCCTAAATGGCCGAAACTAGCTAGTCTGGCCCAGAAAACCTGAACACTCCATATGTTTCACTTCGGTGGTGTATTCCTTGCTTCCAAAGGATAACCCTTTTATAGAACATATTAGATCTACACGTACTAAGCGTTTGCCAGTACTCGTGTGCGGGTCGGTTTCAGCTCTGCGTGGAAGCATCATGCAGCCCATCTATTTCTTCAAGCCCCGATGGGCGGGGCCGTAAACGCTGATGGTAATTTATGCATTGCCACAGCAGTGGCTTTATCGGTCGCACAGTTTGTTTCAAGAACACGCATCACGTTGACAAGAGAAATGTGAAGGACAATGATCAGGAATCGATACAATTACCTCACACCTATCCAAGACATCAATGTTTAAAGGGGAAAACACGAACTTCGATTAACATCACTATAATGAAAACGTCACAGGCGAGAAGGCCAAAAGGACAGTTACGTTCCCACAAAATGGCCAAACGGCTGTCCAAAGTAACAAGATATTAGCAAGACGAACTATAACAATAATAAACCACGACAGAAGAACCGCCTTGGAACGGTCAGTAAAAACGTTTTCATCTGAGGGCTTAAGGCCACAATCCTAGCCCATCACGTGAATAAGTCCGTGAGATGAAGACCCCCTAAACCCACTTTATACAGAGAAACTGGGGTTTAAGGGGGGTATACCTTATTGTTCTTATTTCTGCTCCAAGATATAGGTTGTGGGTACTCGTTAGAACCGCCTCAAAGAGGCGGTTCTAACGAGCACCCACAACCTATATAAATAAGAAAAATATCACGGATTTTCATCCGAAAAGTAGCCATTTGGAGGTGTGAAAAATGCACTATGTCGCACGGGTGTGACATCGTAATGTCTTTGTTCTGTCGTTGTTTAGACAAAACAATTTGTCCAGCCCGCAAAGGATTTTTAGCTCATCAGTGCAACATCTCAGGGAACATAAAATGACGAAACAACAATGAGAAACATTACGCAAACACCCTATACAAATACATCGCCAACTTTATCGCCGAAAAAATGAAAAATTTAAGATGAAAAATTGTGATATTTTCTTATTTTCTGCTCAAAATATAGATTGTGGGTACTCGTTAGAACCGCCTCTATATTTTAGAGCAGAAAAAAGAAAAATAAGGTATACCCCCCGAAAACCCCAGTTTTACTATATAAAAGTGGGGCTGAAGGGGGGTCAAAATTATATAGGCGTGTTTTCGTGATGAATGGGAAATAACTGAAATGCGTAGAAAAAGAAAACCAACAGTAGGATTCCGGTAGGTTCAACCAGAGACAGAGCATTAGGAACCAACCGACATTACAAAAATGTATTTAGGCTGGAGCCGTCATAAAGTACAATGAAGGAAGCAAAGCTATCATCGTGATTGGGGACGTTAAACCCCAATTCAAACAAACAAATCGTGATTGGGTTTATTACCACAAATGCAGTCTGTCGTATAAATATTTATGTTGTAACCAACCGTTTTATATCGGAGAATGATTTAGCGAGCATGAGTACTGAAATCCTTGCAAGCGTATATTTTTCTAAATTTTATACTAAGTCACCATACAAATCATATACCGATAGACCTTGTTGCAGATCATTGAATGTTGAAACTAAATCGAAATGACGTCTATAAAACTTAGAAAAATATTTGAGAAGCTGTTGCTACAGATAACCCTAAACCAATTACCTTAGAAGCACATTGTGTCGTGTACATTGGTGGTGATGTCAAAGCCAGGATTGCAAAAGCTAGTGCAGTATTTGGCCAAATACATGGCAGTGTTTGGGATCGAAGTGGAACCGTACTTTACCACGGCATGCTGAACGAATGAACCACTTCCATACATTGTCAAGCTGTCCTGAACACGTTTTAAATATTAAGTGGCAAGACAAAATCCAGACACAGAAGTCCTGAATGCCCGAGGAATGTTTGCCAAGGACAATCCTCTAAGGTGGATAACAACTGGGCAAACGCTTCCATGGTGGTCAGGAGAAGCGATATAAGGACACCCTCAAAGCCTCCCTCGGGGACTTCAACACAGAAACAGTCGTGGAAATAAATTGCACAGAACAGGGAAAAAGTAGCAAGGACTCTTCAGGAGGGGTGCTGGTGAATATGAGGCCGAGCTGCGACGTGCTCGGCGCAGAGCCAGAGGTAAGGCATCACCAACAGTGTTTTCTTCCTCACATTATGAAAATAAGCCTATTCAAATACATTGTAAAGTAGAAGTAAAACAAAGATCAGGAATCGATACAATTAACTTACTTCACCCATCAAAGACACCAATGGGAAAGAAACACAAACATTAAGCGACCAGACCATAATGGAAACCTAAACAAAGGAAGGCCATACGGACAGTTTCTTTCCCACAAAATGGCCAAATGGCCATCCAAAATAAAAAGACATAAGCGACACACACAGTAAGTAGCAAACAACAACATAAATAAACCGCCATAGAAGAACCGCTAAAAATGAAAATTTTCATATGAAAAATGGTGATATTTTGCTTATTTCTGCTCAAAATATTGATTGGGGGTACACGTTAAAACCGCCTTATCGAGGCGGTTTTAACGAGTACCCACAAAAGAAATAAGAAACATATCAGATTTTCTATCTGAAAAATTTCATTTTTGCTGCTAAAATTTTCAATATATATTTGAATAGATGTGTTTTCGTAATGACATCAGGCAATTTACAGCAAAGATTTTTCTCAGTAGCCATCTTAGAAAACACACAAAGTAGCATTTCATTGCTGGTATTCGTTAGAACACCTCCTTAATGCAGTTCTAACAAGCACCCGCAATCTATATTAGGAACATAAATAACAACAGTATCGCGAATTAGCATTAAGAAAATATAATTTTACAGCCATCTGGGAAAGTATTTGTTTGTTTGATTTGAGGTTTAATGTCCCTGTCAACACTGTAAAGGTCATTTTGGAGACGCTGCTTCCAATTTTGTGGGACTTTTACCCGACATTAAGATGAAATGACATCTCAAGCCCTGCCACCCAATGAAACCAGTAAGGTTTATAAGATTGGACGGGCCGACTCGCACCGCTTTGCCTGGGCAGGCTTGGATCCTCTAAGCTGTTTACCAGTACTTGTGTGTGGGTCGGTTTCAGCTCTGCGTGGAAGCATCATGCAGCCCATCTATTTCTTCAAGCCCCGATGGGCGGGAGCCGTCTTGGAAAGTAGTGTGTCACATGAACGTGTTTTCTAATGACAAATCGCCTGCTGCAGCCATTAGCCATTAACCTTTACCACTCTATAGGCAAATTCAGCACACGACAAATTGCTGATTTTATTTTTCTAAAGAAGCAGGACTTGACATATCATCTTGAGATGTCAAATCCTGCTTTCTGGGATAAATAAGAAAAATATTTCAAAATGGCGCCTACTGAAAAAATTACCCAGCATGCAAAGCGTTACGGTACATACTTATTCGCGTGATAACGCGTCAAGCAATTTACTTCTATTCCCAGACAATCTTTGGATCAATACTGCATATTATCAATTTCCTCTTGAAAAGACATATTTTCCTCTGGGGCAAATGCTGCCTTTTAATGTTCACGGCGCTTATATAGCTTCAATGAAGCGTTGAAAGAAGAAATGAGGGGTTCATGATAAGAAATTAAGATAATAGTGCGTATCAAGCGAAACAGTGGATATGTGCTCACGACGAAACTCAGATCTGTTTGCGCACCCAGTATCTGGTACACGTAAATATAATTCCGTGTAATGAGTACTACTGGCTGTGGACTCCTTACCATTATGAAAACACGCCTATACAAATACATGGTCAAATTTTTCGCCGAATAAATGAAGATTTTATGATGAAAAATCGTTATTTTTCTTATTTCTGCTCAAAATATAGATTGTTGGTACAGGTAAGAACCGCCTCATGGAGGCGGTTCTAACGGGTACCCACAATCTGTATTTTAGAGCAGAAATAACAAAAGTAAGGTTTACCCCTAGCGTTTCAAACAGGGATAAAACAAGGCAGGAGCATCCATCCTTACAATATGCTCATTTTCAGTTGCTATGCACACTAAAGTAGCAAAGACGAGTCTTAATTTTCTTACGCTTGTCGTTTTTAAGCACCTTTGTGATAAGTTCACCGATTACCGCATGGCAAATGTAATCGCCATCTTGAATTTCGTCAAATATCGTACCCCGAAATTCAAACTTCAAGTATTTCCTGTCAGTTGAGATCGACTGATGAGTCACTCTTGCAGTTGCTTTATCTATGGCTTTGCAGAATCATCATTCTGATCTTCATGTCCGTTTGCTTCTGGTGTTATAAACGACATTCAAATTATTGACTTCAGTTTGTTTACCATTTCTCTGTCTGTCTTTTTGCCCGACGACCTCATCACTTTTTTTGGCTGATTTGTGCTATTGCGAATATATGAAAAAGGGGATCAACCTTAGTGAATTTCAAACGACAATCTCCCTCTTCAGGACCTTTCTCGGCTTTGATGTAGTCCAGACGTGTAAGAAGCAAATCTTGCATAAATACCTATGCGCATGGCTGTTTGAAGCCATTGTCAAATGGACCGAAAGCCGTGCTCAAACAGCAAAAACCATGTTCAAATCATGAAATTCGCGTGCTGTTTGAACATAGATTTTGACCTTTTGATATCACAAGACGGGCCTTGCTTTGTTTACGTTGCGATGAGCGACGTAACGTTATCGCCCTGAACGTAGCGTTTTAGAGTTCTAAGATGACGTCACTGCATGACAACGTCATTGTAAGCAGCATTCTGAACTGGCCGCCATTTTGGTCTGCGTATCGCATTTGAAGAGTTTAAATGGAATTTATATGGATGTTTTTGGGCGTTTTCGCCAAAATTTGCTGTCGGATTCGTAAGTTATGCAAGAACAACGATCATCCATGGTTATTTCATTGCATTAAAATTTGCCGGATCCCTCGGAAGATATTTGAACATTCGGCCTAGCGACCTCATGTACAAACAGCTTCCTCGGGATCCGGCAAATGTTAATGCATGAAAAAACATGGTTGATCCCTATAATAATTAACATCAAGCAAGGACGCCACTGAGAGACCCCAAAATACTTACGTCAGATAGGACTGACGGGGTTGGAGCTGGGCCAGGGCTCTCCCAGTTCCCGGAAACGGAAAATAGGGGAACCAATGCACGGCTATGGGGAAGTGTCAGCATGGATCAGTTTTCTGGGACCTCCACCAGCCGACGGCCCGCGACTCGGAAAAACTGGAACAAACAAACATGAATTTCATATAGTACTTACATTTTTATACGACACATTTAAGTTTGTTTAGCATACTGATTTACGAGGACCTAAATCGGCATTATGACTGTTTTATTTTTATTTTTTTTTTTATTTATTTTTTTTTTTTGCGCATGTGCCTTCCATAATGGTAATTCGGTTGCATTCCGTTTCCTCTTGGACGGGTTTTCTGCACTGGAGGACTTCTTTGTCATAAAACGGGCCAAATCGATGCATCCAGCAGAAAAATTAAAATGGCGGACAAAGCATTTAGCATATGGAAGCAATAACGTTTGGTTCGAATTTGTAAGTCTTTATGACATTGATCGAGAAATAAGTTGTGCAATAATAGGGATACATGTATCATTTAATTTTTCGAATTCCACATCTGTAGCTCTGTCATACACAATTGGTTGTGGAAATGGAGATGGAAACATCGAATTGTAGCAATGTCAACAAAAACTAAAGATTTGTTGTCAGGAAAATGAAAAGCAACATAAACAACAAATAACAAAAAAAAAAAAAACAAAAAAAAACAGCATTTATCGATATACATGTAGTTTTCAGACCGGAATATTTCTTTCATTAAACTGTTTCAAAAATGTCCTTTGAAAAATAGCCAGGGTTATTGAACAAGGAAATTATTATTTTGTATGGTGATCGCATTGTGTCATGGCAAACTATTTTCTTTCTTTCTTTCTATCTTTCTTTCTTTCTTTCTTTCTGCTGATACTGCGATTGGTCTATCATCTTTTACCATTACCCGCAACAGATTCGCAGGTGTACACTACATACATTTCGGGTTTGCAGGATGAAAGCCTTCATAGTTACATGTATCATATAATTACATAAGGGATCTCGGTCCCCGCCCATCGGGGCTCGAAGGAATGGATGGGTTGCATGATACTTCCACGCAGAGCTGAAACCGACCCGCACACGAGTACTGGTAAACCGCTTAAAGGATCTACGCCTGCCCAGGCAAAGCGGTGTGAGTGTCGGACCGCCCATGCCTACAAACCCTATTGGTTTCATTGGGCGGCAGGGCTTGAGAAGTCATTTCATCTCAATGTCGGGTAAAAGTCCCACAAAATTGAAAGCAACGTCTCCAAAATGAACTTTACAGTGTTGACGGGGATGTTTAACCTCAATTCAAACAAAACAAACAAAAACAGTACGGATCTTTAACCTACACAAAGTGTTCTTCCTGCACAGGGACATACAGTTAACGTCCCGATCCGAAGGATAGTGCACTTTGAGGCATTCATCCCTGCAAATGATGCCAGTGGAACAAGTTCGGACACCAAAGTTTTTTACCGCTGTTGGGGATCAAACAGGGGTTGGGGGTCACTAGCATTTAGCAACAGAGGTAACATCCTCTGGATGGGGAACCTTTTTTCTGGAATGGCTTATACATAAGTTGTGTATCAGTGCAAATTAATTGTGTTGCAAGAAACTGACAACTGCCCTTCTTGAATCGGTTGAAGTGACAATATGAATGTAGAAAAACTTTCATAATCATTTACAGTCGTTCTCCGCGAAAGTTTGTTTTTGACCCCACAGGATCAGCAGTGATCAGGAATCGATACAATTACTGTGACCCACACCTCCTATCAGAGATACCAAAGGGAAATAAAAACCAACATGAAATAACCGGACCCTAATACAAACGTCAATAGCGGATAGCCAAAAGGACAGTCACTTTCCCACAAAATGGCTAATTGGCTATCCAAAACATAAAGATATAAGCGAGACACACATTCAAAGACGAACAATAGCATAAATAAATCGCGACAGACGAACCGCCTTGGAGCGGTCAGTGAAAAGTATGTTACGGGGGTGGGGGTGGGGGTGGGCGGAGTGGGGCGGAGAAGAACCGCCTTGGATTTTTTTGGTTGTTTTGAGGTTAAACGTCCACATCAACACTGTACATGTCATTTTGGAGACCTTGCTTCCCATTTTGTGGGAGCTTTAGCCGACATTTTTATCTCAAGTCATGTCGCCTAATGACACCAATTGGGTTTATACGCATGGATGGTCCCACTTGCACCGCTTTGCCTGGGTAGGCTTAGATCCTCTAAGCGGTTTACCAGTACTCGTGTGCGGTCGGTCTCAGCTCTGCGTGAAAGCATCATGCAGCCCCTCTATTTCTTCCAGCCCCGATGGGCAGGGGCCGAGAACCGCATTGGTGCGTTCAGTGAAAAGAATTTTACGGTGTGTGTGTGTGGGTTGGGGGTGGGGGGAAGGGGGAATCATCGCCCTTACTTCCGTCGCGAATTAGACAAAAAAGTCAGCAACAAATTCAAGTGCACATAAAAAGAAGGGGAGTATATATCAATTATATTTGGACAAACAAACAAACAAACAAAAAAAAACAAAAAAAAAACAGCAAACCGTTGTTTTCACAAAACAGTCATTCCTGGGACAAGGAGAGTCAGCTTTTATTTCCGGTTCTACCAAAAATCGCACAGTGCCATAAAGGACAATGGCAAATGAATGTACCAGTAAAAGAGGGTCATGATGACCTTTTACGCTCATAAGAAACATATTTACGGGGTGAAATGCTCTTTTCGGTAATCCGTGTTACGTATGTATCTGGGTCTACCCTGTTTGCCACTCATCCAGCTACTTTAAGACACACAATAGGGTTGTTTATTGTAATTGTTCAAATTTTAGAACAAGCCAGTACGAAAATACGCCTATTACGCAAACACACCTATACAAATACATCGCCACCTTTATCGCCGAAAAAAATGACAATTTTATGATGAAAAATTGTGATATTTTTGTTTTTTCTGCTCCAAATATAGATTGTGGGCACTCGTTGGAACCGCCTCATCTGTATATTAGAGCAGAAATAAGCAAAATATGGTTTACCCCTGTAAAACCCCAGTTTTACTATATAAAAGTGGGGTTCGAGGGGGGTCAAAATTATATAGGCATGTTTTCGTGATGTATACAAATTTATCGTAAAAAAAAAAAAAAAACTAAAACTTTTCAGATGAACAATTGCGATTTCTTACTTCTGCTGAAAAGTAAGTAAGTAAGTAAGTAAGTAAGTAAGTAAGTAAGTAAGTAAGTAAGTAAGTAAGAGTAAGTAAGTAAGTAAGTAAGTAAGTAAGTAAGTAAGAGTAAGTAAGTAAGTAAGTAAGTAAGTAAGTAAGTAAAGTAAGTAAGTAAGTAAGTAAGTAAGTAAGTAAGTAAGTAAGTAAGTAAGTATAAGTAAGTAAGTAAGTAAGTAAGTAAGTAGGTAAGAAAGTAAGTAAGTAAGTAAGTAAGTAAGTAAGTAAGTAAGTAAGTAAGTAATTTCTTTATTTAAAGAGGGTGGCTCGTTTGGTACAATTATCAATCTTCCACAAGGCCCTCTAGTTAAAACATTATACATAATATCGACAAACTATAAACGAGTATTTACAAATGTGATGATATTTCTTTACAAATAAATAATGTATGGAGAAGTGTGAGAAAAAAAGTGAATATAACCTGTGGGTGCAGGTTAGAATCGCCTCATCGAGGCCGTTCTAAAGAGTACCCACAATCTATATTTTAGAGCAAAAATAGGAAAATTAAAGTTAACCCCTGTTAATCCCAGTTTTACAATGTAAAAGTGGGGTTCAAGGGGTCAGACCTATATAGGCTTGTTTCCATAATGACGGTAAGGAGTGTAGGTGTCCTAATTAAATTTGGTAGTTCAGCTAGGAGTATCACGGTTAGATGCATTTAACCTTTCGATGTTGTCTGTCTCTGTCCCAGCAGATTTCACCTGTCTGAGCAAATGGCCACGTTTGATATAGGTTTTACCATGGCGGTGAAAGATAAACGGATTATGTTTCATTAACTTCGCTCAGGCGCCGAGAATTTTCCATATTCTCCTACCTTTGCAACTTGGTAGTCTGGCTCAGAAAGTCGAATCATAAACAAGGAAAGCTAAGGCACAAAGTGCCATATCAAGTGACTCGATTGTGATGGCATTTATCTATTTCGGAAAGAAAAAAGCAATGCTATCAAACTACTAAAGCCGTTAAGTTATAAACGTATTACCAGAATTATATGATCAGTGAATCTGCAGTATCAAATGCCGGTTGTAATTTTTTTTTTTTTTTTGGTTTTTGTTGAATTCCATAGATTGAATATCTAAATTGACGCATAAATCGGTGTTGAATTTAACAATGTTTATTTGACAGAAATGAATTCGACCATGATTGATCAGCGAGCACAGCCTTTGCGAAATAATAAATCGACAAGCACAATCAGCAAAAAGTCTGGTCTTCTTCATACTTAACACCCTCCTTTTCAAAATCAAGAACCACACATTATTATTATTATTATTATTATTATTATTATTATTATTATCATTGTTGTTAAATGTTCTTTCCTACAAGCAATATAAGCTAGTTTTTAGTGTTTATCCACTTCAACAGCCAGCGTCAGAAAAAACCTTGTTAACACTCCACATTTTCAATTTTGATGTGTATTCATTGTTTCGATAAAAAAAAAAACAAAAAAGAAAACAAACATTTGTACTGAATATATTTCACGACCAATGAATGAAAGGGATTCAAGTGGTTGCGTGGCTTGATTAATGTAATGGATTCCCAGTTCTTGCAGCAATAATTTTCGACATCTAAGAGGCATTCCTGTAAGCTGTCAGCGCATTACGTTGGGAAATATTTGAAGTATGCAAAGACAAAACAGTGCCACCCTTCGGCAGTCAAGCTTTTCAAAAGATAAATTTGACGTTTTTGAAATTTGATAAACAGTCCCGAAAGGACGCCATCTCTGTAGTAAACATGCACTGAAATCCATCAAGCAGATTCTAAGAATAAGATGTTTATACAAATAAGGACAAATGCCTCGCCGACTGGTGCCCACGTTTTTCAACCGGGGCGGATTGTTTTCTATCTTTATGCACCCAACTTTGAAAAAGTTTGGGGCATATTGCTTCTGGCTTGTCCGTTCGTTCGTTCGTACGTTTGTCACTCTTTCTTGTGCATAGCATAACTTAATAACAATGTATACCAGGGTTTTGAAATTTCGTATATGGACTCCTCATGAAAAAATAAGTGACCCATATTTTTTTCTTATCCAAATTACCTCCCCTTTCGCGTTATTTCCCTTTTAATTAAATAACATAGACATTTCGTTAGCAAGAAAAAGTATTTGAGCCTTGATATTTAATACACTGATTGGGCCTCATGAGGAGATTACCTGATCAAGTTTTCAAGCAATTTGATGGAATTTTGATGGAGTTATGGCCCTTCGAAATTTCTTGCCATTTAATTGTGTTGCTTTCTTCTGCATAGCATAACTTTAGAACCATATATCCTAGTGTTTTGAAATTTGATATATGGACTCCACATGAAAAAAATAGTTAACCTGGAATTTTTTCTTATCCAAATTATCTCCCCTTTTCACATTATTTCCCTTTTAATTAAATAACATAGAAAGCTCGTTAGCAAAATATCTCAAAAAGTATTTGAGCTAGAGCCTTGATAATTGGTATACTGATTGGGACTGAGGAGGAGATCACCTGATTAAATTTTCAACAAATTTCTTGACATTTTCTTAGAGTTATGGCCTTTTGGAATTTCTGACCATTTGATTGTGTTGCTTTCTGGTGCATTGACCCGTATATATTTTCTTTTCCGGATTATTTCCTCTTTTTGAGTTATCTCCCCTTTAATTAAATAACATATAAATCTCGTTAGCAAGTTATCTCTAAAAGTATTTGAGCCAGAGTCTTGATATTTAGTATACTGATTGGGACCGAGGAGGAGATCACCTGATTAAATTTTGAACAAATTTCATGAAATTTTGTTAGAGTTATGGCCCTTTGCAATTTCTGGCCATTTAATTGTGCTGCTTTCTGGTGCATAGCATAACTTTATAACCATGTATGCTAGTGTTTTGAAATTTCATATATGGATTTCTCATGAAAAAATAGTCGGTCCGTATTTTTTCTTTTCCGAATTATCTCCCCTTTTGAGTTATTTCCCCTTTAATTAAATAACATAGAAATCTCGTAAGCAAGATATCTCAAAAAGTAGGTGAGCTAGAGCCTTGATATTTGGTATACCGATTGGGACTTAGGAGGAGATTACCTGATTAAATTTTCAACCAATTCAATGAAATTTCGTTTTAGAGTTGTGGCGCTTTACAATTTCTGGCCATTTAATTATGTTGATTTCCTGTGCATAGTATTACTTAAGAACTATGTTTGCTAGTGTTTTGAAATTTCATATATGGTTTCCTCATGAAAAAAATGACCCGTATTTTTTTTCTTATCTGACTTATCTTCCCTTTTCAAGTTATTTCGTTTTTTTAATTAAATAACATAGAAATCTCGTAAACAAGATATCTAAAAATATTTGAGCTAGAGCCTTGAAATTTGGTATACCGATTTGGGCTGAGGAGGAGATTACCTAATTAAGATTTCAACTAGTTTAATGAAATTTTGTTGGAGTGATTGCCCTTTGTATTTTCAGGTCATTTAATTGTGTTTCTTTCTTGTTGCAAGATATTTAAAAAAAAACTATTTAAATTGTTGCCTAAAAACTTGACGGGCTGATTTGGAATGACTAGTACATCACCTGATTAACATTTGAAAATTTGAAAAAAAAATCTGATTTTTTTTTACGATAATGGCCTTTTGAAAATTTGGGCATTTATGGACAAGCATGTGGTTAGGGGCATAATGTTTTACAAACACCATTCCTAGTTTTATCGAGTTTTTGTGGTGATCACTGTTTTACTTACGATCGAACAACACGTCCAGTGAGAGAGCTCTGCCTATTTATTGTGAAAGAAAGCAGGTGTTAGGGTTATACATTTTACTGCGTTTCATTGTAACAGTTCTTAAATAGTAGTCGCAGAGAAAATTGACTAGACGGAGCTATTGTGGTGTTGTCAATATATGTGAAATTCGCTGAGTCCACCTGAAGATTCGGTAGAGTGCCTTTCACATGCTTTCTTCAAGCGGACCAAATGGTCATATACGCCAAAGCTTGTTTTTGTTACAGCTGAATTCACACAAACATGGTGACTTAGTTTACCTGTTTTTGTGAATAGAACATTCCAAGGGCAGGTGCTAACGATAGCTCCGCCTAGTCAGTTTTATCTGCGACTACTATACTACATGTAAGTTCGATTCTGTCACTGTATGTTGCACTAAGCAGTCAAAGCAAATATATCTGACAACAGTAAGCCATCTAGAAAACACGACTATATCATTTTGACCCGCTTAAACCCCATAAGGGTTTGAATGGATATACAATATGTTTCTTTTTTCTACTCAAAAACAGAGATTGTGGGTACTCGTTGAGGCGGTTCTAACACGTGCCCACGACCTATGTTTGTGCAGAAAAATGAAAACTGTCAGAACTTTTATTTTAAAATTCTCATGTTTTGTGGCAATTTTTTCCGGTATATTTGAATAGGCGTGTTTTCGTAATGAAGCTGCTAGAAAAGACGATAAAGAAATTACATCAGTTTTAGGCACCGTAAGTAGCACATGAATCATTTATTAGAATTGTGAAATATTTTCTAATTCTCTTATGAATGCCCGCATAGGTGCGTGAAGTTAGCAGGAGAGCAGTTCCAGCCGGAACTCAATCTCCTGCTGGCAGGACCAGCCGGAACATTCCAGTTCCGGCCGGAGTCAAATCTCCTGCTAGCAGGAACTATCCAACAGGGTCAACCTTGTAACATACCTACATGAATATATTTCTCAAACGTTTTGTGAACATATTTCGACCGGTATTGAAGATGGATAATTAAAACGCACGCACGCACGCACGGCGTTGTATCGGAATCAACGGAACACGAGTTCATTCTGGTTCAGCTAGCGTAACGGCGGAGTGCGGGAGCTAGCGAGTACGTGGGACATGAGTGGCTGAAGGGGCTTTAGCAGACCCACTAGCTGGCTATCCCAGGAAAACTCGTGTTTCCTTGAAAATGGGTGCGGAAATGTAGTATGTGGCCGGCTTGGGGTAGTGGATAGGTTTTCCCGAACCCGGCCAAACGGAGAAGTGCGGGAGTTGGCGACGTAGCGCGACTTGGACATGGATAGATGTTCTATCCAGCAGTACGGGTGAGTATACTCGCAAAACTCTGGTTACTGAAAACTGGAGAGAAGAAAATTGGTTAAAAATGCCCATTACCGCGTTGTATCGGAATCAGTGGAACACGAGTTCCTGCTGGTTCTGCTAGCGTAACGGAGGAATGCGGGAGCTAGTGAGTACGTGGGGCATGTGTGGCTGAAGGGGCTTTAGCAGACTCACTAGCTGGCTAGTCCGGGAAAACTCGTGTTTCCTGGAAAATGGGTGCGGAAAAGGAGTGTGCGTGAGGCTTGGGGGGGGGGGGGTAGGTTTTCCTGGAACCGGCCAAACGGTGAGGTGCGGGTGTTGGCGACATAGCGCGAAATGGGCGTACATAGATGTCCTATCAAGCAGTGTGGGTGAGTACATTGGCAAAACTCTGGTAACTGCAAACTGGAGACAAGAACATTGATGAAAAATGCCCATTACCGCGTTGTATTGGAATCAGTGGAACACGAGTTCCTGCTGGTTCTGCTAGCGTAACGACGGAGTGCGGGAGCTAGCGTGTACATGGGACATGGGTGGCTGAAGGGGCTTTAGCAGACCCACTAGCTGGCTACTCCAGGAAAATTCGTGTTTCCTTGAAAATGGGTTCGTAAAAGTAGTATGTTGCCGGCTTGGGTGGTAGGTAGGTTTTCCCGAACCCGGCCAAACGGTGAGGTGCGGGAGTTGGCGACGTAGCGCGACTCGGACATGGATAGATGTCCTATCCAGCAGTATGGGTGAGTATACTCGCTTAACTCTGGTTACTGAAAACTTGAGACAAGAAAATTTGTGAACATTGCCCATTGTCACGTTGTTTCGGAATCAGTGGAACACGAGTTCCTGCTGGTTCTGCTAGCGAAACGGCGGAGTGCGGGAGCTAGTGAGTACTTGGGGCATGTGTGGCTGAAGGGGCTTTAGCAGACCCACTAGCTGGCTACTCCGGTAAAACTCGTGTTTCCTGGAAAATGGGTGCGGAAAAGGAGTGTGCATTAGGCTTGGGGTCGGGTAGGTTTTCCTGGACCCGGCCAAACGGTGAGGTGCGGGTGTTGGCGACATGGCGCGAAGTGGGCGTAGATAGATGTCCTATCAAGCAGTGTGGGTGAGTACATTGGCAAAACTCTGGTTACTGCAAACTGGAGACAAGAACATTGATGAAAATGCCCATTACCGCGTTGTATTGGAATCAGTGGAACACGAGTTCCTGCTGGTTCTGCTAGCGTAACGGCGGAATGCGTGAGCTAGCAAGTACGTGGGACATGAGTGGCTGAAAGGGCTTTAGCAGACCCACTGGCTGGCTACTCCAGGAAAACTCGTGTTTCCTTGAAAATGGGTGCGGAAAAGTAGTATGTGGCCGGCTTTGGGTGGTGGGTAGGTTTTCCCGAACCCGGCCAAACGGAGAAGTGCGGGAGTTGGCGACGTAGCGCGACTTGGACATGGATAGATGTCCTATCCAGCAGTATGGTTGAGTATACTCGCAAAACTCTAGTTATTGAAAACTGGAGACAAGAAAATTGGTTAAAAATGCCCATTACCGCGTTGTATCGGAATCAGTGGAACACGAGTTCCTGCTGGTTCAGCTAGCGTAACGGCGGAGTGCGGGAGCTAGTGAGTACGTGGGGCATGTGTGGCTGAAGGGGCTTTAGCAGACCCACTAGCTGGCTATTCCAGGAAAACTCGTGTTTCCTTGAAAATGGGTGCGGAAATGTAGTATGTGGCCGGCTTGGGGTAGTGGATAGGTTTTCCCGAACCCGGCCAAACGGGGAAGTGCGGGAGTTGGCGACGTAGCGCGACTTGGACATGGATAGATGTTCTATCCAGCAGCACGGGTGAGTATACTCGCAAAACTCTGGATACTGAAAACTGGAGAGAAGAAAATTGGTTAAAAATGCCCATTACCGCGTTGTATCGGAATCAGTGGAACACGAGTTCCTGCTGGTTCTGCTAGCGTCACGGCGGAATGCGGGAGCTAGTGAGTACGTGGGGCATGTGTGGCTGAAGGGGCTTTAGCAGACTCACTAGCTGGCTAGTCCGGGAAAACTCGTGTTTCCTGGAAAATGGGTGCGGAAAAGGAGTGTGCGTGAGGCTTGGGGGGGGGGTAGGTTTTCCTGGAACCGGCCAAACGGTGAGGTGCGGGTGTTGGCGACATAGCGCGAAATGGGCGTACATAGATGTCCTATCAAGCAGTGTGGGTGAGTACATTGGCAAAACTCTGGTAACTGCAAACTGGAGACAAGAACATTGATGAAAAATGCCCATTACCGCGTTGTATTGGAATCAGTGGAACACGAGTTCCTGCTGGTTCTGCTAGCGTAACGACGGAGTGCGGAAGCTAGCGTGTACATGGGACATGGGTGGCTGAAGGGGCTTTAGCAGACCCACTAGCTGGCTACTCCGGGAAAATTCGTGTTTCCTTGAAAATGGGTTCGTAAAAGTAGTATGTTGCCGGCTTGGGGTGGTGGGTAGGTTTTCCCGAACCCGGCCAAACGGTGAGGTGCGGGAGTTGGCGACGTAGCGCGACTCGGACATGGATAGATGTCCTATCCAGCAGTATGGGTGAGTATACTCGCTTAACTCTGGTTACTGAAAACTTGAGACAAGAAAATTTGTGAACATTGCCAATTGCCACGTTGTTTCGGAATCAGTGGAACACGAGTTCCTGCTGGTTCTGCTAGCGAAACGGCGGAGTGCGGGAGCTAGTGAGTACGTGGGGCATGTGTGGCTGAAGGGGCTTTAGCAGACCCACTAGCTGGCTACTCCGGCAAAACTCGTGTTTCCTGGAAAATGTGTGCGGAAAAGGAGTGTGCGTGAGGCTTTGGGGTGGGTAGGTTTTCCTGGACCCGGCCAAACGGTGAGGCGCGGGTGTTGGCGACATAGCGCGAAATGGGCATAGATAGATGTCCTATCAAGCAGTGTGGGTGAGTATATTGGCAAAACTCTGGTCACTGCAAACTGGAGACAAGAACATTGATGAAAAATGCCCATTACCGCGTTGTATTGGAATCAGTGGAACACGAGTTCCTGTTGGTTCTGCTAGCGTAACGGCGGAGTGCGGGAGCTAGCGAGTACGTGGGACATGAGTGGCTGAAAGGGCTTTAGCAGACCCACTAGCCGGCTACTCCAGGAAAACACGTGTTTCCTTGAAAATGGGTGCGGAAAAGTAGTATGTGGCCGGCTTGGGGTGGTGGGTAGGTTTTCCCGAACCCGGCCAAACGGAGAAGTGCGGGAGTTGGCGACGTAGCGCGACTTGGACATGGATAGGTGTCCTATTCAGCAGTATGGGTGAGTATACTCGCAAAACTCTAGTTATTGAAAACTGGAGACAAGAAAATTTGTTAAAAATGCCCATTACCGCGTTGTATCGGAATCAGTGGAACACGAGTTCCTGCTGGTTCTGCTAGCGTAACGGCTGAGTGCGGGAGCTAGTGAGTACGTGGGGCATATGTGGCTGAAGGGGCTTTAGCAGACCCACTAGTGGCTACTCCGGGAAAATTCGTGTTTCCTGGAAAATGGGTGCGGAAAAGGAGTGTGCGTGAGGCTTGGGGGTGGGTAGGTTTTCCTGGACAAGGCCAAACGGTGAGGTGCGGGTGTTGGCGACATAGCGCGAAATGGGCGTAGATAGATGTCCTATCAAGCAGTGTGGGTGAGTACATTGGCAAAACTCTGGTTACTGCAAACTGGAGACAAGAACATTGATGAAAAATGCCCATTACCGCGTTGTATTGGAATCAGTGGAACACGAGTTCCTGCTGGTTCTGCTAGCGTAACGACGGAGTGCGGGAGCTAGCGTGTACATGGGACATGGGTGGCTGAAGGGGCTTTAGCAGACCCACTAGCTGGCTACTCCGGGAAAATTCGTGTTTCCTTGAAAATGGGTTCGTAAAAGTAGTATGTTGCCGGCTTGGGTGGTAGGTAGGTATTCCCGAGCCCAGTCAAACGGTGAGGTGCGGGAGTTGGCGACGTAGCGCGACTCGGACATGGATAGATGTCCTATCCAGCAGTATGGGTGAGTATACCCGCTAAACGCTGGTTACTGAAAACTTGAGACAAGAAAATTGGTGAACATTGCCCATTGCCACGTTGTTTCGGAATCAGTGGAACACGAGTTCCGCTGGTTCTGCTAGCGAAACGGCGGAGTGCGGGAGCTAGCGAGTACGTGGGACATGAGTGGCTGAAAGGGCTTTAGCAGACCCACTAGCTGGCTACTCCAGGAAAACTCGTGTTTCCTTGAAAATGGGTGCGGAAAAGTAGTATGTGGCCGGCTTGGGATGGTGGGTAGGTTTTCCCGAACCCGGCCAAACGGAGAAGTGCGGGAGTTGGCGACGAAGCGCGACTTGGACATGGATATATGCCCTATCCAGCAGTATGGGTGAGTATACTCGCAAAACTCTAGTTATTGAAAACTGGAGAGAAGAAAATTGGTTAAAAATGCCCATTACCGCGTTGTATCGGAATCAGTGGAACACGAGTTCCTGCTGGTTCTGCTAGCGTAACGGCGGAGTGCGGGAGCTAGTGAGTACGTGGGGCATGTGTGGCTGAAGGGGCTTTAGCAGACCCACTAGCTGGCTACTCCGGGAAAACTCATGTTTCCTGGAAAATGGGTGCGGAAAAGGAGTGTGCGTGAGGCTTGGGGGTGGGTAGGTTTTCCTGGACCCGGCCAAACGGTGAGGTGCGGGTGTTGGCGACATAGCGCGAAATGGGCGTAGTTAGATGTCCTATCAAGCAGTGTGGGTGAGTACATTGGCAAAACTCTGGTTACTGCAAACTGGAGACAAGAACATTGATGAAAAATGCCCATTACCGCGTTGTATTGGAATCAGTGGAACACGAGTTCCTGCTGGTTCTGCTAGCGTAACGACGGAGTGCGGGAGCTAGCGAGTACGTGGGACATGAGTGACTGAAAGGGCTTTAGCAGACCCACTGGCTGGCTACAGCATGAAAACTCGTGTTTCCTTGAAAATGGGTGCGGAAAAGTAGTATGTGGTCGGCTTGGGGTTGTGGGCGGGTTTTCCCGAACCCGGTCAAACGGTGAGGTGCGGGAGTTGGCGACGTAGCGCGACTCGGATATGGTAAGATGTCCTATCCAGCAGTGTGGGTGAGTACATTGGCAAAACTCTGGTTACTGCAAACTGGAGACAAGAACATTGATGAAAAATGCCCATTACCGCGTTGTATTGGAATCAGTGGAACACGAGTTCCTGCTGGTTCTGCTAGCGTAACGGCGGAGTGCGGGAGCTAGCAAGAACGTGGGACATGAGTGGCTGAAAGGGCTTTAGCAGACCCACTGGTGACTACTCCAGGAAAACTCGTGTTTCCTTGAAAATGGGTGCAGAAAAGTAGTATTAGGCCGGCTTGGGGTAGTGGGTAGGTTTTCCCGACCCCGGCCAAACGGAGAAGTGCGGGAGTTGGCGACGTGGCGCGACTTGGACATGGATAGATTTCCTATCCAGCAGTATGGGTGAGTATACTCGCAAAACTCTAGTTATTGAAAACTGGAGAGAAGAAAATTGGTTAAAAATGCCCATTACCGCGTTGTATCGGAATCAGTGGAACACGAGTTCCTGCTGGTTCTGCTAGCGTAACGGCGGAGTGCGGGAGCTAGTGAGTACGTGGGGCATGTGTGGCTGAAGGGGCTTTAGCAGACCCACTAGCTGGCTACTCCGGGAAAACTCGTGTTTCCTGGAAAATGGGTACGGAAAAGGAATGTGCGTGAGGCTTGGGGGTGGGTAGGTTTTCCTGGACCCGGCCAAACGGTGAGGTGCGGGTGTTGGCGACATAGCGCGAAATGGGCGTAGATAGATGTCCTATCAAGCAGTGTGGGTGAGTACATTGGTAAAACTCTGGTTACTGCAAACTGGAGACAAGAACATTGATGAAAAATGCCCATTACCGCGTTGTATTGGAATCAGTGGAACACGAGTTCCTGCTGGTTCTGCCAGCGTAACGGCGGAGTGCGGGAGCTAGCGAGTAGGTGGGACATGAGTGGCTGAAAGGGCTTTAGCAGACCCACTAGCTGGCTACTCCAGGAAAACTCGTGTTTCCTTGAAAATGGGTGCGGAAAAGTAGTAAGTGGCCGGCTTGGGGTGGTGGGTAGATTTTCCCGAGCCCGGCCAAACGGAGAAGTGCGGGAGTTGGCGACGTAGCGCGACTTGGACATGGATAGATGTCCTATCCAGCAGTATGGGTGAGTATACTCGCAAAACTCTAGTTATTGAAAACTGGAGACAAGAAAATTGGTTAACAATGCCCATTACTGCGTTGTATCGGAATCAGTGGAACACGAGTTCCTGCTGGTTCTGCTAGCGTAACGGCGGAGTGCGGGAGCTAGTGAGTACGTGGGGCATGTGTGGCTGAAGGGGCTTTAGCAGACCCACTAGCTGGCTACTCCGGGAAAACTCGTGTTTCCTGGAAAATGGATATGGAAAAGGAGTGTGCGTGAGGCTTGGGGGTGGGTAGGTTTTCCTGGACCCGGCCAAACGGTGAGGTGCGGGTGATGGCGACATAGCGCGAAATGGGCGTAGATAGATGTCCTATCAATCAGTGTGGGTGAGTACATTGGCAAAACTCTGGTTACTGCAAACTTGAGACAAGAACATTGATGAAAAATGCCCATTACTGCGTTGTATTGGAATCAGTGGAACACGAGTTCCTGCTGGTTCTGCTAGCGTAACGGCGGAGTGCGGGAGCTAGCGAGTACGTGGGACATGAGTGGCTGAAAGGGCTTTAGCAGACCCACTAGCTTGCTACTCCAGAAGAACTCGTGTTTCCTGGAAAATTGGTGCGGAAAAGTAGTATGTGGCCGGTTAGGGGTGGTGGGTAGGTTTTCCCGAACCCGGCCAAACGGAGAAGTGCGGGAGTTGGCGACGTAGCGCGACTTGGACATGGATAGATGTCCTATCCAGCAGTATGGGTGAGTATACTCGCAAAACTCTAGTTATTGAAAACTGGAGACAAGAAAATTGGTTAAAAATGCCCATTAGCGCGTTGTATCGGAATCAGTGGAACACGAGTTCCTGCTGGTGCTGCTAGCGAAACGGCGGAGTGCGGGAGCTAGTGAGTACGTGGGGCATGTGTGGCTGAAGAGGCTTTAGCAGACCCACTAGCTGGCTACTCCGGGAAAACTCGTGTTTCCTGGAAAATGGGTGCGGAAAAGGAGTGTGCGTGAGGCTTGGGGGTGGGTAGGTTTTCCTGGACCCGGCCAAACGGTGAGGTGCGGGTGATGGCGACATAGCGCGAAATGGGCGTAGATAGATGTCCTATCAAGCAGTGTGGGTGAGTACATTGGCAAAACTCTGGTTACTGCAAACTGGAGACAAGAACATTGATGAAAAATGCCCATTACCGCGTTGTATTGGAATCAGTGGAACACGAGTTCCTGCTGGTTCTGCTAGCGTAACGGCGGAGTGCGGGAGCTAGCGAGTACGTGGGACATGAGTGGCTGAAAGGGCTTTAGCAGACCCACTAGCTTGCTACTCCAGGAAAACTCGTGTTTCCTGGAAAATTGGTGCGGAAAAGTAGTATGTGGCCGGTTAGGGGTGGTGGGTAGGTTTTCCCGAACCCGACCAAACGGAGAAGTGCGGGAGTTGGCGACGTAGCGCGACTTGGACATGGATAGATGTCCTATCCAGCAGTATGGGTGAGTATACTCGCAAAACTCTAGTTTTTGAAAACTGGAGACAAGAAAATTGGTTAAAAATGCCCATTAGCGCGTTGTATCGGAATCAGTGGAACACGAGTTCCTGCTGGTTCGGCTAGCGTAACGGCGGAGTGCGGGAGCTAGTGAGTACGTGGGGCATGTGTGGCTGAAGGGGCTTTAGCAGACCCATTAGCTGGCTACTCCGGGAAAACTCGTGTTTCCTGGAAAATGGGTATGGAAAAGGAGTGTGCGTGAGGCTTGGGGGTGGGTAGGTTTTCCTGGACCCGGCCAAACGGTGAGGTGCGGGTGTTGGCGACATAGCGCGAAATGGGCGTAGTTAGATGTCCTATCAAGCAGTGTGGGTGAGTACATTGGCAAAACTCTGGTTACTGCAAACTGGAGACAAGAACATTGATGAAAAATGCCCATTACCGCGTTGTATTGGAATCAGTGGAACACGAGTTCCTGCTGGTTCTGCTAGCGTAACGACGGAGTGCGGGAGCTAGCGAGTACGTGGGACATGAGTGGCTGAAAGGGCTTTAGCAGACCCACTGGCTGGCTACTGCAGGAAAACTCGTGTTTCCTTGAAAATGGGTGCTGAAAAGTAGTATGTGGTCGGCTTGGGGTTGTTGGTAGGTTTTCCCGACCCCTGCCAAACGGAGAAGTGCGGGAGTTGGCGAAGTGGCGCGACTTGGACATGGATAGATTTCCTATCCAGTAGTATGGGTGAGTATACTCGCAAAACTCTAGTTATTGAAAACTGGAGAGAAGAAAATTGGTTCAAAATGCCCATTACCGCGTTGTATCGGAATCAGTGGAACACGAGTTCCTGCTGGTTCTGCTAGCGTAACGGCTTCTGGCTACTCCGGGAAAACTCGTGTTTCCTGGAAAATTGGTGCGGAAAAGGAGTGTGCGTGAGGCTTGGGGGTGGGTAGGTTTTCCTGGACCCGGTCAAACGGTGAGGTGCGGGTGTTGGCGACATAGCGCGAAATGGGCGTAGATAGATGTCCTATCAAGCAGTGTGGGTGAGTATATTGGCAAAACTCTGGTTACTGCAAACTGGAGACAAGAACATTGATGAAAAATGCCCATTACTGCGTTGTATTGGAATCAGTGGAACACGAGTTCCTGCTGGTTCTGCTAGCGTAACGACGGAGTGCGGGAGCTAGCGTGTACATGGTACATGGGTGGCTGAAGGGGCTTTAGCAGTCCCACTAGCTGGCTACTCCGGGAAAATTCGTGTTTCCTTGAAAATGGGTTCGTAAAAGTAGTATGTTGCCGGCTTGGGGTGGTAGGTAGGTTTTCCCGAACCCGGCCAAACGGTGAGGTGCGGGAGTTGGCGACGTAGCGCGACTCGGACATGGATAGATGTCCTATCCAGAAGTATGGGTGAGTATACTCGCTAAACTCTGGTTACTGAAAACTTGAGACAAGAAAATTGGTGAACATTGCCCATTGCCACGTTGTTTCGGAATCAGTGGATCACGAGTTCCTGCTGGTTCTGCTAGCGAAACGGCGGAGTGCGGGAGCTAGTGAGTACGTGGGGCATGTGTGGCTGAAGGGGCTTTAGCAGAATGGCTACTAGCTGGCTACTCCGGGAACACTCGTGTTTCCTGGAAAATTGGTGCGGAAAATGAATGTGCGTGAGGATTGGGGGTGGGTAGGTTTTCCTGGACCCGGCCAAACGGTTAGGTGCGGGTGTTGGCGACATAGCGCGAAATGGGCGTAGATAGATGTCCTATCTAGCAGTGTGGGTGAGTACATTGGCAAAACTCTGGTGACTGCAAACTGGAGACAAGAACATTGATGAAAAATGCCCATTACCGAGTTGTATTGGAATCAGTGGATCACGAGTTCCTGCTGGTTCTACTAGCGTAACGGCGGAGTGCGGGAGCTAGCGAGTACGTTGGACATGAGTGGCTGAAAGGGCTTTAGCAGACCCACTGGCTGGCTACTCCAGGAAAACTCGCGTTTCCTTGAAAATGGGGGCGGAAAAGTAGTATGTGGCCGGCTTGGGGTGGTGGGTAGGTTTTCCCGAACCCGGCCAAACGGAGAAGTGCGGGAGTTGGCGACGTAGCGCGACTTGGACATGGATAGATGTCCTATCCAGCAGTATGGGTGAGTATACTCGCAAAACTCTAGTTATTGAAAACTGGAGACAAGAAAATTGGTTAAAATGCCCATTACCGCGTTGTATCGGAATCAGTGGAACACGAGTTCCTGCTGGTTCTGCTAGCGTAACGGCGGAGTGCGGGAGCTAGTGAGTACGTGGGGCATGTGTGGCTGAAGGGGCTTTAGCAGACCCACTAGCTGGCTACTCCGGGAAAACTCGTGTTTCCTGGAAAATGGGTATGGAAAAGGAGTGTGCGTGAGGCTTGGGGGTGGGTAGGTTTTCCTGGACCCGGCCAAACGGTGAGGTGCGGGTCTTGGCGACATAGCGCGAAATGGGCGTAGATAGATGTCCTATCAAGCAGTGTGAGTGAGTACATTGGCAAAACTCTGGTTACTGCAAACTGGAGACAAGAACATTGATGAAAAATGCCCATTACCGCGTTGTATTGGAATCAGTGGAACACGAGTTCCTGCTGGTTCTGCTAGCGTAACGGCGGAGTGCGGGAGCTAGCGAGTACGTTGGACATGAGTGGCTGAAAGGGCTTTAGCAGACCCACTAGCTGGCTACTCCAGGAAAACTCGTGTTTCCTGGAAAATTGGTGCGGAAAAGTAGTATGTGGCCGGCTTGGGGTGGTGGGTAGGTTTTCCCGAACCCGGCCAAACGGAGAAGTGCGGGAGTTGGCGACGTAGCGCGACTTGGACATGGATAGATGTCCTATCCAGCAGTATGGGTGAGTATCCTCGCAAAACTCTAGTTATTGAAAACTGGAGACAAGAAAATTGGTTAAAAATGCCCATTACCGCGTTGTATCGGAATCAGTGGAACACGAGATCCTGCTGGTTCTGCTAGCGTAACGGCGGAGTGCGGGAGCTAGTGAGTACGTGGGGCATGTGTGGCTGAAGGGGCTTTAGCAGACCCACTAGCTGGCTACTCCGGGGAAACTAGTGTTTCCTGGAAAATGGGTATGGAAAAGGAGTGTGCGTGAGGCTTGGGGGTGGGTAGGTTTTCCTGGACCCGGCCAAACGGTGAGGTGCGGGTGTTGGCGACATAGCGCGAAATGGGCGTAGATAGATGTCCTATCAAGCAATGTGGGTGAGTACATTGGCAAAACTCTGGTTACTGCAAACTGGAGACAAGAACATTGATGAAAAATGCCCATTACCGCGTTGTATTGGAATCAGTGGAACACGAGTTCCTGCTGGTTCTGCTAGCGTAACGGCGGAGTGCGGGAGCTAGCGAGTACGTGGGACATGAGTGGCTGAAAGGGCTTTAGCAGACCCACTAGCTGGCTACTCCAGGAAAACTCGTGTTTCCTGGAAAATGGGGGCGGAAAAGTAGTATGTGGCCGGCTTGGGGTGGTGGGTAGGTTTTCCCGAACCCGGCCAAACGGAGAAGTGCGGGAGTTGGCGACGTAGCGCGACTTGGACATGGATAGATGTCCTATCCAGCAGTATGGGTGAGTATACTCGCAAAACTCTAGTTATTGAAAACTGGAGAGAAGAAAATTGGTTAAAAATGCCCATTACTGCGTTGTAACGGAATCAGTGGAACACGAGTTCCTGCTGGTTCTGCTAGCGTAACGGGGGAGTGCGGGAGCTAGTGAGTACGTGGGGCATGTGTGGCTGAAGGGGCTTTAGCAGACCCACTAGCTGGCTACTCCGGGAAAACTCGTGTTTCCTGGAAAATAGGTATGGAAAAGGAGTGTGCGTGAGGCTTGGGGGTGGGTAGGTTTTCCTGGACCCGGCCAAACGGTGAGGTGCGGGTGTTGGCGACATAGCGCGAAATGGGCGTAGATAGATGCCCAATCAAGCAGTGTGGGTGAGTACATTGGTTAAACTCTTGTTACTGCAAACTGGAGACAAGAACATTGATGAAAAATGCCCATTACAGCGTTGTATTGGAATCAGTGGAACACGAGTTCCTGCTGGTTCTGCTAGCGTAACGACGGAGTGCGGGAGCTAGCATGTACATGGAACATGGGTGACTGAAGGGGCTTTAGCAGACCCACTAGCTGGCTACTCCGGGAAAATTCGTGTTTCCTTGAAAATGAGTTCGTAAAAGTAGTATGTTGCCGGCTTGGGTGGTAGGTAGGTTTTCCCGAACCCGGCCAAACGGTGAGGTGCGGGAGTTGGCGACGTAGCGCGACTCGGACATGGATAGATGTCCTATCCAGCAGTATGGGTGAGTATACTCGCTAAACTCTGGTTACTGAAAACTTGAGACAAGAAAATTGGTGAACATTGCCCATTGCCACGTTGTTTCGGAATCAGTGGAACACGAGTTCCTGCTGGTTCTGCTAGCGAAACGGCGGAGTGCGGGAGCTAGTGAGTACGTGGGGTATGTGTGGCTGAAGGGGCTTTAGCAGACCCACTAGCTGGCTACTCCGGGAAAACTCGTGTTTCCTGGAAAATGGGTGCGGAAAAGAAGTGTTCGTGAGGCTTGGGGGTGGGTAGGTTTTCCTGGACCCGGCCAAACGGTTAGGTGCGGGAGTTGGCGACATAGCGCGAAATGGGCGTAGATAGATGTCCTATCTAGCAGTGTGGGTGAGTACATTGGCAAAACTCTGGTTACTGCAAACTGGAGACAAGAACATTGATGAAAAATGCCCATTACCGCGTTGTATTGGAATCAGTGGAACACGAGTTCCTGCTGGTTCTGCTAGCGTAACGGCGGAGTGCGGGTGCTAGCGAGTACGTGGGACATGAGTGGCTGAAAGGGCTTTAGCAGACCCACTGGCTGGCTACTGCAGGAAAACTCGTGTTTCCTTGAAAATGGGTGCGGAAAAGTAGTATGTGGTCGGCTTGGGGTGGTGGGTAGATTTTCCCGAACCCGGCCAAACGGAGAAGTGCAGAAGTTGGCGACGTAGCGCGACTTGGACATGGATAGATGTCCTATCCAGCAGTATGGGTGAGTATACTCGCAAAACTCTAGTTATTGAAAACTGGAGATAAGAAAATTGGTTAAAAATGCCCATTACCGCGCTGTATCGGAATCAGTGGAACACGAGTTCATGCTGGTTCTGCTAGCGTAACGGCGGAGTGCGGGAGCTAGTGAGTACGTGGGGCATGTGTGGCTGAAGGGGCTTTAGCAGACCCACTAGCTGGCTACTCCGGGAAAACTCGTGTTTCCTGGAAAATGGGTGCGGAAAAGGAGTGTGCGTGAGGCTTGGGTAGGGTAGGTTTTCCTGGACCCGGCCAAACGGTGAGGTGCGGGTGTTGGCGACATAGCGCGAAATGGGCGTAGATAGATGTCCTATCAAGCAGTGTGAGTGAGTACATTGGCAAAACTCTGGTTACTGCAAACTGGAGACAAGAACATTGGTGAAAAATGCCCATTACCGCGTTGTATTGGAATCAGTGGGACACGAGTTCCTGCTGGTTCTGCTAGCGTAACGACGGAGTGCGGGAGCTAGCGTGTACATGGGACATGGGGGGCTGAAGGGGCTTTAGCAGACACACTAGCTGGCTACTCCGGGAAAATTTGTGTTTCCTTGAAAATGGGTTCGTAAAAGTAGTATGTTGCCAGCTTGGGGTGTTAGGTAGGTTTTCCCGAACCCGGCCAAATTGTGAGGTGCGGGAGTTGGCGACGTAGCGCGACTCGGACATGGATAGATGTCCTATCCAGCAGTATGTATGAGTATACTCGCTAAACTCTGGTTACTGAAAACTTGAGACAAGAAAATTGGTGAACATTGCCCATTGCCACGTTGTTTCGGTATCAGTGGAACACGAGTTCCTGCTGGTTCTGCTAGTGAAACGGCGGAGTGCGGGAGCTAGCGAGTACGTGGGACATGAGTGGCTGAAAGGGCTTTTGCAGACCCACTGGCTGGCTACTCCAGGCAAACTCGTGTTTCCTTGAAAATGGGTGCGGAAAAGTAGTATGTGGCCGGCTTGGGGTGATGGGTAGGTTTTCCCGAACCCGGCCAAACGGAGAAGTGCGGGAGTTGGCGACGTAGCGCGACTTGGACATGGATAGATGTCCTATCCAGCAGTATTGGTGAGTATACTCGCAAAACTCTAGTTATTGAAAACTGGAGACAAGAAAATTGGTTAAAAATGCCCATTACCGCGTTGTATCGGAATCAGTGGAATACGAGTTCCTGCTGGTTCTGCAAGCGTAACGCCGGAGTGCGGGAGCTAGTGAGTACGTGGGGCATGTGTGGCTGAAGGGGCTTTAGCAGACCCACTAGCTGGCTACTCTGGGAAAACTCGTGTTCTCTGGAAAATGGGTGCGGAAAAGGAGTGTGCGTGAGGCTTAGGGGTGGGTAGGTTTTCCTGGACCCGGCCAAACGGTTAGGTGCGGGTGTTGGCGACATAGCGCGAAATGGGCGTAGATAGATGTCCTATCAAGCAGTGTGGGTGAGTACATTGGCAAAAGTCTGGTTACTGCAAACTGGAGACAAGAACATTGATGAAAAATGCCCATTACCGCGTTGTATTGGAATCAGTGGAATACGAGTTCCTGCTGGTTCTGCTAGAGTAACGGCGGAGTGCGGGAGCTAGCGAGTACGTGGGACATGAGTGGCTGAATTGGCTTTAGCAGACCCACTGGCTGGCTACTGCAGGAAAACTCGTGTTTCCTTGAAAATGGGTGCGGAAAAGTAGTATGTGGGCGGCTTGGGGTGGTGGGTAGGTTTTTCCGAACCCGGCCAAACGGAGAAGTGCGGGAGTTGGCGACGTAGCGCGACTTGGACATTGACAGATGTCCTATCTAGCAGTATGGGTGAGTATACTCGCTAAACTCTGGTTACTGAAAACTTGAGACAAGAAAATTGGTGAACATTGCCCATTGCCACGTTGTTTCGGAATCAGTGGAACACGAGTTCCTGCTGGTTCTGCTAGCGAAACGGCGGAGTGCGGGAGCTAGTGAGTACGTGGGGCATGTGTGGCTGAAGGGGCTTTAGCAGACCCACTAGATGGCTACTCCGGCAAAACTCGTGTTTCCTTGAAAATGGGTGCGGAAAAGGAGTGTGCGTGAGGCTTGAGGGTGGGTAGGTTTTCCTGGACCCGGCCAAACGGTGAGGTGCGGGTGTTGGTGACATAGCGCGAAATGGGCGTACATAGATGTCCTATCAAGCAGTGTGGCTGAGTACATTGGCAAAACTCTGGTTACTGCAAACTGGAGACAAGAACATTGATGAAAAATGCCCATTACAGCGTTGTATTGGAATCAGTGGAACACGAGTTCCTGCTGGTTCTGCTAGCGTAACGACGGAGTGCGGGAGCTAGCGTGTACATGGGACATGGGTGGCTGAAGGGGCTTTAGCAGACCCACTAGTGGCTACTCCGGGAAAATTCGTGTTTCCTTGAAAATGGGTTCGTAAAAGTAGTATGTTGCCGGCTTGGGGTGGTAGGTAGGTTTTCCCGAACCCGGCCAAACGGTGAGGTGCGGGAGTTTGCGACGTAGCGCGACTTGGACATGGATAGATGTCCTATCCAGCAGTATGGGTGAGTATACTCGCTAAACTCTGGTTACTGAAAACTTGAGACAAGAATATTGGTGAACATTGCCCATTGCCACGTTGTTTCGGAATCAGTGGAACACGAGTTCCTGCTGGTTCTGCTAGCGAAACGGCGGAGTGCGGGAGCTAGTGAGTACGTGGGGCATGTGTGGCTGAAGGGGCTTTAGCAGACCCACTAGCTGGCTTCTCCGGGAAAACTCGTGTTTGCTGAAAAATGGGTGCGGAAAAGGAGTGTGCGGGAGGCTTAGGGGTGGGTAGGTTTTCCTGGGCCCGGCCAAACGGTGAGGTGCGGGTGTTGGCGACATAGCGCGAAATGGGCGTGGATAGATGTCCTATCAAGCAGTGTGGGTGAGTACATTGGCAAAACTCTGGTTACTGCAAACTGGAGACAAGAACTTTGATGAAAAATGCCCATTACCGCGTTGTATTGGAATCAGTGGAACACGAATTCCTGCTGGTTCTGCTAGCGTAACGGCGGAGTGCGGGAGCTAGCGAGTACGTGGGACATGAGTGGCTGAAAGTGCTATAGCAGACCCACTAGCTGGCTACTCCATGAAAACTCGTGTTTCCTCGAAAATGGGTGCGGAAAAGTAGTATGAGGCCGGCTTGGGGTGGTGGGTAGGTTTTCCCGAACCCGGCCAAACGGAGAAGTGCGGGAGTTGGCGACGTAGCGCGACTTGGACATGGATAGATGTCCTATCCAGCAGTATGGTTTAGTATTCTCGCAAAACTCTAGTTATTGAAAACTGGAGACAAGAAAGTTGGTTAAAAATGCCCATTACCGCGTTGTATCGGAATCAGTGGAACACGAGTTCCTGCTGGTTCTGCTAGCGTAACGGCGGAGTGCGGGAGCTAGTGAGTACGTGGGGCATGTGTGGCTGAAGGGGCTTTAGCAGACCCACTAGCTGGCTACTCCGGGAAAACTCGTGTTTCCTTGAAAATGGGTGCGGAAAAGGATTGTGCGTGAGGCTTGGTGGTGGGTATGTTTTCCTGGACCCGGCCAAACGGTGAGGTGCGGGTGTTGGCGACATAGCGCGAAATGGGCGTAGATAGATGTCATCAAGCAGTGTGGGTGAGTACATTGGCAAAACTCTGGTTACTGCAAACTGGGGACAAGAACATTGATGAAAAATGCCCATTACCGCGTTGTATTGGAATCAGTGGAACACGAGTTCCTGCTGGTTCTGCTAGCGTAACGACGGAGTGCGGGAGCTAGCGAGTACGTGGGACATGAGTGGCTGAAAGGGCTTTAGCAGACCCACTGGCTGGCTACTGCAGGAAAACTCGTGTTTCCTTGAAAATGGGTGCGGAAAAGTAGTATGTGGGCGGCTTGGGGTGGTGGGTAGGTTTTCCCGAACCCGGCCAAACGGTGAGGTGCGGGAGTTGGCGACGTAGCGCGACTCGGATATGGATAGATGTCCTATCCAGCAGTATGGGTGAGTACATTGGCAAAACTCTGGTTACTGCAAACTGGAGACAAGAACATTGATAAAAAATACCCATTACCGCGTTGTATTGGAATCAGTGGAACACGAGTTCCTGCTGGTTCTGCTAGCGTAACGGCGGAGTGCGGGAGCTAGCGTGTACATGGGACATGGGTGGCTGAAGGGGCTTTAGCAAACCCACTAGCTGGCTACTCCGGGAAAATCCGTGTTTCCTTGAAAATGGGTTCTTAAAAGTAGTATGTTGCCGGCTTGGGGTGGTAGGTAGGTTTTCCCGAACCCGGCCAAACGGTGAGGTGCGGGAGTTGGCGACGTAGCGCGACTCGGACATGGATAGTTGTCCTATCCAGCAGTATGGGTGAGTATACTCGCTAAACTCTGGTTACTGAAAACTTGAGACAAGAAAATTGGTGAACATTGCCCATTGCCACGTTGTTTCGGAATCAGTGGAACACGAGTTCCTGCTGGTTCTGCTAGCGTAACGGCGGAGTGCGGGAGCTAGTGAGTACGTGGGGCATGTGTGGCTGAAGGGGCTTTAGCAGACCCACTAGTGGCTACACCGGGAAAACTCGTGTTTCCTGGAAAATGGGTATGGAAAAGGAGTGTGCGTGAGGCTTGGGGGTGGGTAGGTTTTCCTGGACCCGGCCAAACGGAGAAGTGCGGGAGTTGGCGACGTAGCGCGACTTGGACATGGATAGATGTCCTATCCAGCAGTATGGGTGAGTATACTCGCAAAACTCTAGTTATTGAAAACTGGAGAGAAGAAAATTGGTTAAAAACGCCCATTACCGCGTTGTATCGGAATCAGTGGAACACGAGTTCCTGCTGGTTCTGCTAGCGTAACGGCGGAGTGCGGGAGCTAGTGAGTACGTGGGGCATGTGTGGCTGAAGGGGCTTTAGCAGACCCACTAGTGGCTACTCCGGGAAAACTCGTGTTTCCTGGAAAATGGGTATGGAAAAGGAGTGTGCGTGAGGCTTGGGGGTGGGTAGGTTTTCCTGGACCCGGCCAAACGGTTAGGTGCGGGTGTTGGCGACATAGCGCGAAATGGGCGTAGATAGATGTCCTATCAAGCAGTGTGGGTGAGTACATTGGCAAAAGTCTGGTTACTGCAAACTGGAGACAAGAACATTGATGAAAAATGCCCATTACCGCGTTGTATTCGAATCAGTGGAATACGAGTTCCTGCTGGTTCTGCTAGCGTAACGGCGGAGTGCGGGAGCTAGCGAGTACGTGGGACATGAGTGGCTGAAATGGCTTTAGCAGACCCACTGGCTGGCTACTGCAGGAAAACTCGTGTTTCCTTGAAAATGGGTGCGGAAAAGTAGTAAGTGGCCGGCTTGGGGTGGTGGGTAGGTTTTCCCGAACCCGGCCAAACGGAGAAGTGCGGGAGTTGGCGACGTAGCGCGACTTGGACATTGACAGATGTCCTATCTAGCAGTATGGGTGAGTATACTCGCTAAACTCTGGTTACTGAAAACTTGAGACAAGAAAATTGGTGAACATTGCCCATTGCCACGTTGTTTCGGAATCAGTGGAACACGAGTTCCTGCTGGTTCTGCTAGCGAAACGGCGGAGTGCGGGAGCTAGTGAGTACGTGGGGCATGTGTGGCTGAAGGGGCTTTAGCAGACCCACTAGATGGCTACTCCGGCAAAACTCGTGTTTCCTTGAAAATGGGTGCGGAAAAGGAGTGTGCGTGAGGCTTGAGGGTGGGTAGGTTTTCCTGGACCCGGCCAAACGGTGAGGTGCGGGTGTTGGTGACATAGCGCGAAATGGGCGTACATAGATGTCCTATCAAGCAGTGTGGCTGAGTACATTGGCAAAACTCTGGTTACTGCAAACTGGAGACAAGAACATTGATGAAAAATGCCCATTACCGCGTTGTATTGGAATCAGTGGAACACGAGTTCCTGCTGGTTCTGCTAGCGTAACGACGGAGTGCGGGAGCTAGCGTGTACATGGGACATGGGTGGCTGAAGGGGCTTTAGCAGACCCACTAGCTGGCTACTCCGGGAAAATTCGTGTTTCCTTGAAAATGGGTTCGTAAAAGTAGTATGTTGCCGGCTTGGGGTGGTAGGTAGGTTTTCCCGAACCCGGCCAAACGGTGAGGTGCGGGAGTTTGCGACGTAGCGCGACTTGGACATGGATAGATGTCCTATCCAGCAGTATGGGTGAGTATACTCGCTAAACTCTGGTTACTGAAAACTTGAGACAAGAATATTGGTGAACATTGCCCATTGCCACGTTGTTTCGGAATCAGTGGAACACGAGTTCCTGCTGGTTCTGCTAGCGAAACGGCGGAGTGCGGGAGCTAGTGAGTACGTGGGGCATGTGTGGCTGAAGGGGCTTTAGCAGACCCACTAGCTGGCTTCTCCGGGAAAACTCGTGTTTCCTGAAAAATGGGTGCGGAAAAGGAGTGTGCGGGAGGCTTAGGGGTGGGTAGGTTTTCCTGGGCCCGGCCAAACGGTGAGGTGCGGGTGTTGGCGACATAGCGCGAAATGGGCGTGGATAGATGTCCTATCAAGCAGTGTGGGTGAGTACATTGGCAAAACTCTTGTTACTGCAAACTGGAGACAAGAACTTTGATGAAAAATGCCCATTACCGCGTTGTATTGGAATCAGTGGAACACGAATTCCTGCTGGTTCTGCTAGCGTAACGGCGGAGTGCGGGAGCTAGCGAGTACGTGGGACATGAGTGGCTGAAAGTGCTATAGCAGACCCACTAGCTGGCTACTCCATGAAAACTCGTGTTTCCTCGAAAATGGGTGCGGAAAAGTAGTATGAGGCCGGCTTGGGGTGGTGGGTAGGTTTTCCCGAACCCGGCCAAACGGAGAAGTGCGGGAGTTGGCGACGTAGCGCGACTTGGACATGGATAGATGTCCTATCCAGCAGTATGGTTTAGTATACTCGCAAAACTCTAGTTATTGAAAACTGGAGACAAGAAAGTTGGTTAAAAATGCCCATTACCGCGTTGTATCGGAATCAGTGGAACACGAGTTCCTGCTGGTTCTGCTAGCGTAACGGCGGAGTGCGGGAGCTAGTGAGTACGTGGGGCATGTGTGGCTGAAGGGGCTTTGGCAGACCCACTAGCTGGCTACTCCGGGAAAACTCGTGTTTCCTTGAAAATGGGTGCGGAAAAGGATTGTGCGTGAGGCTTGGGGGTGGGTATGTTTTCCTGGACCCGGCCAAACGGTGAGGTGCGGGTGTTGGCGACATAGCGCGAAATGGGCGTAGATAGGATAGATGTCATCAAGCAGTGTGGGTGAGTACATTGGCAAAACTCTGGTTACTGCAAACTGGGGACAAGAACATTGATGAAAAATGCCCATTACCGCGTTGTATTGGAATCAGTGGAACACGAGTTCCTGCTGGTTCTGCTAGCGTAACGACGGAGTGCGGGAGCTAGCGAGTACGTGGGACATGAGTGGCTGATTGGGCTTTAGCAGACCCACTGGCTGGCTACTGCAGGAAAACTCGTGTTTCCTTGAAAATGGGTGCGGAAAAGTAGTATGTGGGCGGCTTGGGGTGGTGGGTAGGTTTTCCCGAACCCGGCCAAACGGTGAGGTGCGGGAGTTGGCGACGTAGCGCGACTCGGATATGGATAGATGTCCTATCCAGCAGTATGGGTGAGTACATTGGCAAAACTCTGGTTACTGCAAACTGGAGACAAGAACATTGATAAAAAATACCCATTACCGCGTTGTATTGGAATCAGTGGAACACGAGTTCCTGCTGGTTCTGCTAGCGTAACGGCGGAGTGCGGGAGCTAGCGTGTACATGGAACATGGGTGGCTGAAGGGGCTTTAGCAAACCCACTAGCTGGCTACTCCGGGAAAATCCGTGTTTTTACTTGAAAATGGGTTCTTAAAAGTAGTATGTTGCCGGCTTGGGGTGGTAGGTAGGTTTTCCCGAACCCGGCCAAACGGTGGGGTGCGGGAGTTGGCGACGTAGCGCGACTCGGGCATGGATAGATGTCCTATCCAGCAGTATGGGTGAGTATACTAGCTAAACTCTGGTTACTGAAAACTTGAGACAAGAAAATTGGTGAACATTGCCCATTGCCACGATGTTTCGGAATCAGTGGAACACGAGTTCCTGCTGGTTCTGCTAGCGAAACGGCGGAGTGCGGGAGCTAGTGAGTACGTGAGGCATGTGTGGCTGAAGGGGCATGAGCAGACCCACTAGCTGGCTACTCCGGGAAAACTCATGTTTCCTGGAAAATGGGTATGGAAAAGGAGTGTGCGTGAGGCTTGGGGGTGGGTAGGTTTTCCCGACCTCGGCCAAACGGAGAAGTGCGGGAGTTGGCGACGTAGCGCGACTTGGACATGGATAGATGTCCTATCCAGCAGTATGGGTGAGTATACTCGCAAAACTCTAGTTATTGAAAACTGGAGAGAAGAAAATTGGTTAAAAATGCCCATTACCGCGTTGTATCGGAATCAGTGGAACACGAGTTCCTGCTGGTTCTGCTAGCGTAACGGCGGAGTGCGGGAGCTAGTGAGTACGTGGGGCATGTGTGGCTGAAGGGGCTTTAGCAGACCCACTAGTGGCTACTCCGGGAAAACTCGTGTTTCCTGGAAAATGGGTATGGAAAAGGAGTGTGCGTGAGGCTTGGGGGTGGGTAGGTTTTCCTGGACCCGGCCAAACGGTTAGGTGCGGGTGTTGGCGACATAGCGCGAAATGGGCGTAGATAGATGTCCTATCAAGCAGAGTGGGTGAGTACATTGGCAAAAGTCTGGTTACTGCAAACTGGAGACAAGAACATTGATGAAAAATGCCCATTACCGCGTTGTATTGGAATCAGTGGAATACGAGTTCCTGCTGGTTCTGCTAGCGTAACGGCGGAGTGCGGGAGCTAGCGAGTACGTGGGACATGAGTGGCTGAAATGGCTTTAGCAGACCCACTGGCTGGCTACTGCAGGAAAACTCGTGTTTCCTTGAAAATGGGTGCGGAAAAGTAGTATGTGGCCGGCTTGGGGTGGTGGGTAGGTTTTCCCGAACCCGGCCAAACGGAGAAGTGCGGGAGTTGGCGACGTAGCGCGACTTGGACATTGACAGATGTCCTATCTAGCAGTATGGGTGAGTATACTCGCTAAACTCTGGTTACTGAAAACTTGAGACAAGAAAATTGGTGAACATTGCCCATTGCCACGTTGTTTCGGAATCAGTGGAACACGAGTTCCTGCTGGTTCTGCTAGCGAAACGGCGGAGTGCGGGAGCTAGTGAGTACGTGGGGCATGTGTGGCTGAAGGGGCTTTAGCAGACCCACTAGATGGCTACTCCGGCAAAACTCGTGTTTCCTTGAAAATGGGTGCGGAAAAGGAGTGTGCGTGAGGCTTGAGGGTGGGTAGGTTTTCCTGGACCCGGCCAAACGGTGAGGTGCGGGTGTTGGTGACATAGCGCGAAATGGGCGTACATAGATGTCCTATCAAGCAGTGTGGCTGAGTACATTGGCAAAACTCTGGTTACTGCAAACTGGAGACAAGAACATTGATGAAAAATGCCCATTACCGCGTTGTATTGGAATCAGTGGAACACGAGTTCCTGCTGGTTCTGCTAGCGTAACGACGGAGTGCGGGAGCTAGCGTGTACATGGGACATGGGTGGCTGAAGGGGCTTTAGCAGACCCACTAGCTGGCTACTCCGGGAAAATTCGTGTTTCCTTGAAAATGGGTTCTTAAAAGTAGTATGTTGCCGGCTTGGGGTGGTAGGTAGGTTTTCCCGAACCCGGCCAAACGGTGAGGTGCGGGAGTTTGCGACGTAGCGCGACTTGGACATGGATAGATGTCCTATCCAGCAGTATGGGTGAGTATACTCGCTAAACTCTGGTTACTGAAAACTTGAGACAAGAATATTGGTGAACATTGCCCATTGCCACGTTGTTTCGGAATCAGTGGAACACGAGTTCCTGCTGGTTCTGCTAGCGAAACGGCGGAGTGCGGGAGCTAGTGAGTACGTGGGGCATGTGTGGCTGAAGGGGCTTTAGCAGACCCACTAGCTGGCTTCTCCGGGAAAACTCGTGTTTCCTGAAAAATGGGTGCGGAAAAGGAGTGTGCGGGAGGCTTAGGGGTGGGTAGGTTTTCCTGGGCCCGGCCAAACGGTGAGGTGCGGGTGTTGGCGAAATAGCGCGAAATGGGCGTGGATAGATATCCTATCAAGCAGTGTGGGTGAGTACATTGGCAAAACTCTGGTTACTGCAAACTGGAGACAAGAACTTTGATGAAAAATGCCCATTACCGCGTTGTATTGGAATCAGTGGAACACGAATTCCTGCTGGTTCTGCTAGCGTAACGGCGGAGTGCGGGAGCTAGCGAGTACGTGGGACATGAGTGGCTGAAAGTGCTATAGCAGACCCACTAGCTGGCTACTCCATGAAAACTCGTGTTTCCTCGAAAATGGGTGCGGAAAAGTAGTATGAGGCCGGCTTGGGGTGGTGGGTAGGTTTTCCCGAACCCGGCCAAACGGAGAAGTGCGGGAGTTGGCGACGTAGCGCGACTTGGACATGGATAGATGTCCTATCCAGCAGTATGGTTTAGTATACTCGCAAAACTCTAGTTATTGAAAACTGGAGACAAGAAAGTTGGTTAAAAATGCCCATTACCGCGTTGTATCGGAATCAGTGGAACACGAGTTCCTGCTGGTTCTGCTAGCGTAACGGCGGAGTGCGGGAGCTAGTGAGTACGTGGGGCATGTGTGGCTGAAGGGGCTTTAGCAGACCCACTAGCTGGCTACTCCGGGAAAACTCGTGTTTCCTTGAAAATGGGTGCGGAAAAGGATTGTGCGTGAGGCTTGGGGGTGGGTATGTTTTCCTGGACCCGGCCAAACGGTGAGGTGCGGGTGTTGGCGACATAGCGCGAAATGGGCGTAGATAGATGTCATCAAGCAGTGTGGGTGAGTACATTGGCAAAACTCTGGTTACTGCAAACTGGGGACAAGAACATTGATGAAAAATGCCCATTACCGCGTTGTATTGGAATCAGTGGAACACGAGTTCCTGCTGGTTCTGCTAGCGTAACGACGGAGTGCGGGAGCTAGCGAGTACGTGGGACATGAGTGGCTGAAAGGGCTTTAGCAGACCCACTGGCTGGCTACTGCAGGAAAACTCGTGTTTCCTTGAAAATGGGTGCGGAAAAGTAGTATGTGGGCGGCTTGGGGTGGTGGGTAGGTTTTCCCGAACCCGGCCAAACGGTGAGGTGCGGGAGTTGGCGACGTAGCGCGACTCGGATATGGATAGATGTCCTATCCAGCAGTATGGGTGAGTACATTGGCAAAACTCTGGTTACTGCAAACTGGAGACAAGAACATTGATAAAAAATACCCATTACCGCGTTGTATTGGAATCAGTGGAACACGAGTTCCTGCTGGTTCTGCTAGCGTAACGGCGGAGTGCGGGAGCTAGCGTGTACATGGGACATGGGTGGCTGAAGGGGCTTTAGCAAACCCACTAGCTGGCTACTCCGGGAAAATCCGTGTTTCCTTGAAAATGGGTTCTTAAAAGTAGTATGTTGCCGGCTTGGGGTGGTAGGTAGGTTTTCCCGAACCCGGCCAAACGGTGGGGTGCGGGAGTTGGCGACGTAGCGCGACTCGGACATGGATAGATGTCCTATCCAGCAGTATGGGTGAGTATACTCGCTAAACTCTGGTTACTGAAAACTTGAGACAAGAAAATTGGTGAACATTGCCCATTGCCACGTTGTTTCGGAATCAGTGGAACACGAGTTCCTGCTGGTTCTGCTAGCGAAACGGCGGAGTGCGGGAGCTAGTGAGTACGTGGGGCATGTGTGGCTGAAGGGGCATGAGCAGACCCACTAGCTGGCTACTCCGGGAAAACTCATGTTTCCTGGAAAATGGGTATGGAAAAGGAGTGTGCGTGAGGCTTGGGGGTGGGTAGGTTTTCCCGACCCCGGCCAAACGGAGAAGTGCGGGAGTTGGCGACGTAGCGCGACTTGGACATGGATAGATGTCCTATCCAGCAGTATGGGTGAGTATACTCGCAAAACTCTAGTTATTGAAAACTGGAGAGAAGAAAATTGGTTAAAAATGCCCATTACCGCGTTGTATCGGAATCAGTGGAACACGAGTTCCTGCTGGTTCTGCTAGCGTAACGGCGAAGCGCGGGAGCTAGTGAGTACGTGGGGCATGTGTGGCTGAAGGGGCTTTAGCAGACCCACTAGTGGCTACTCCGGGAAAACTCGTGTTTCCTGGAAAATGGGTATGGAAAAGGAGTGTGCGTGAGGCTTGGGGGTGGGTAGGTTTTCCTGGACCCGGCCAAACGGTGAGGTGCGGGTGTTGGCGACATAGCGCGAAATGGGCGAAGATAGATGTCCTATCAAGCAGTGTGGGTGAGTACATTAGCAAAACTCTGGTTACTGCAAACTGGAGACAAGAACATTGATGAAAAATGCCCATTACCGCGTTGTATTGGAATCAGTGGAACACGAGTTCCTGCTGGTTCTGCTAGCGTAACGGCGGAGTGCGGGAGCTAGCGAGTACGTGGGACATGAATGGCTGAAAGGGCTTTAGCAGACCCACTAGCTGGCTACTCCAGGAAAACTCGTGTTTCCTTGAACATGGGTGCGGAAAAGTAGTATGTGGCCGGCTTGGGGTGGTGGGTAGGTTTTCCAGAACCCGGCCAAAAGGAGAAGTGCGGGAGTTGGCGACGTAGCGCGACTTGGACATGGATAGATGTCCTATCCAGCAGTATGGGTGGGTATCCTCGCAAAACTCTAGTTATTGAAAACTGGAGACAAGAAAATTGGTTAAAAATGCCCATTACCGCGTTGTATCGGAATCAGTGGAACACGATTTCCTGCTGGTTCTGCTAGCGTAACGGCGGAGTGCGGGAGCTAGCGAGTACGTGGGACATGATTGGCTGAAAGGGCTTTAGCAGACCCACTGGCTGGCTACTCCAGGAAAACTCGTTTTTCCTTGAAAATGGGTGCGGAAAGGTAGTATGTGGCCGGCTTGTGGTAGTGGGTAGGTTTTCCCGACCCCGGCCAAACGGAGAAGTGCGGGAGTTGGCGACGTAGCGCGACTTGGACATGGATAGATGTCCTATCCAGCAGTATGGGTGAGTATACTCGCAAAACTCTAGTTATTGAAAACTGGAGAGAAGAAAATTGGTTAAGAATGCCCATTACCGCGTTGTAACGGAATCAGTGGAACACGAGTTCCTGCTGGTTCTGCTAGCGTAACGGCGGAGTGCGGGAGCTAGTGAGTAAGTGGGGCATGGGTGGCTGAAGGGGCTTTAGCAGACCCACTAGCTGGCTACTCCGGGAAAACTCGTGTTTCCTGGAAAATGGGTGCGGAAAAGGAGTGTGCGTGAGGCTTGGGGGTCGGTAGGTTTTCCTGGACCCGGCCAAACGGTGAGGTGCGGGTGTTGGCGACATAGCGCGAAATGGGCGTAGATAGATATCCTATCAAGCAGTGTGGATGAGTACATTGGCAAAACTCTGGTTACTGCAAACTGGAGACAAGAACATTGATGAAAAATGCCCATTACTGCGTTGTATTGGAATCAGTGGAACACGAGTTCCTGCTGGTTCTGCTAGCGTAACGACGGAGTGCGGGAGCTAGCGTGTACATGGGACATGGGTGACTGAAGGGGCTTTAGCAGACCCACTAGCTGGCTACTCCAGGAAAATTCGTGTTTCCTTGAAAATGGGTTCGTAAAAGTAGTATGTTGCCGGCTTTGGGTGGTAGGTAGGTTTTCCCGAACCCGGCCAAACGGTGAGGTGCGGGAGTTGGCGACGTAGCGCGACTCGAACATGGATAGATGTCCTATCCAGAAGTATGGGTAAGTACTCTCGCTAAACTCTGGTTACTGAAAACTTGAGACAAGAAAATTGGTGAACATTGCCCATTGCCACGTTGTTTCGGAATCAGTGGAACACGAGTTCCTGCTGGTTCTGCTAGCGAAACGGCGGAGTGCGGGAGCTAGTGAGTACGTGGGGCATGTGTGGCTGAAGGGGCTTTAGCAGACCCACTAGCTGGCTTCTCCGGGAAAACTCGTGTTTCCTGGAAAATGGGTGCGGAAAAGGAGTGTGCGTGAGGCTTGGGGATGGGTAGGTTTTCCTGGACCCGGCCAAACGGTTAGGTGCGGCTGTTGGCGACATAGCGCGAAATGGGCGTAGATAGATGTCATCAAGCAGTGTGGGTGAGTACATTGGCAAAACTCTGGTTACTGCAAACTGGAGACAAGAACATTGATGAAAAATGCCCATTACCGCGTTGTATTGGAATCAGTGGAACACGAGTTCCTGCTGGTTCTGCTAGCGTAACGACGGAGTGCGGGAGCTAGCGAGTACGTGGGACATGAGTGGCTGAAAGGGCTTTAGCAGACCCACTGGCTGGCTACTGCAGGAAAACTCGTGTTTCCTTGAAAATGGGTGCGGAAAAGTAGTATGTGGTCGGCTTGGGGTTGTGGGTAGGTTTTCCCGAACCCGGCCAAACGGTGAGGTGCGGGAGTTGGCGGCGTAGCGCGACTCGGGTATGGATAGATGTCCTATCCAGCAGTATGGGTGAGTACATTGGCAAAACTCTGGTTACTGCAAACTGGAGACAAGAACATTGATGAAAAATGCCCATTACCGCGTTGTATTGGAATCAGTGGAACACGAGTTCCTGCTGGTTCTGCTAGCGTAACGGCGAAGTGCGGGAGCTAGCGAGTACGTGGGACATGAGTGGCTGAAAGGGCTTTAGCAGACCCACTGGCTGGCTACTCCAGGAAAACTCGTGTTTCCTTGAAAATGGGTGCGGAAAAGTAGTATGTGGCCGGCTTGGGGTAGTGGGTAGGTTTTCTCGACCCCGGCCAAACGGAGAAGTGCGGGAGTTGGCGGTGTAGCGCGACTTGGACATGGATAGATGTCCTATCCAGCAGTATGGGTGAGTATACTCGCAAAGCTCTAGTTATTGAAAACTGGAGAGAAGAAAATTGGTTAAAAATGCCCATTACCGCGTTGTATCGGAATCAGTGGAACACGAGTTCCTGCTGGTTCTGCTAGCGTAACGGCGGAGTGCGGGAGCTAGTGAGTACGTGGGGCATATGTGGCTGAAGGGGCTTTAGCAGACCCACTAGCTGGCTACTCCGGGAAAACTCGTGTTTCCTGGAAAATGGGTGCGGAAAAGGAGTGTGCGTGAGGCTCGGGGGTGGGTAGGTTTTCCTGGATCCGGCCAAACCGTGAGGTGCGGTTGTTGGCGACATAGCGCGAAATGGGCGTAGATAGATGTCCTATCAAGCAGTGTGGGTGAGTACATTGGCAAAACTCTGGTTACTGCAAACTGGGGACAAGAACATTGATGAAAAATGCCCATTACTGCGTTGTATTGGAATCAGTGGAACACGAGTTCCTGCTGGTTCTGCTAGCGTAACGGCGTAGTGCGGGAGCTAGCGAGTACGTGGGAAATGAGTGGCTGAAAGGGCTTTAGCAGACCCACTGGCTGGCTACTCCAGAAAAACTCGTGTTTCCTTGAAAATGGGTGCGGAAAAGCAGTATGTGGCCGGCTTGGAGTAGTGGGTAGGTTTTCTCGACCCCGGCCAATCGGAGAAGTGCGGGAGTTGGCGACGTAGCGCGACTTAGACATGGATAGATGTCCTATCCAGCAGTATGGGTGAGTATACTCGCAAAGCTCTAGTTATTGAAAACTGGAGAGAAGAATATTGGTTAAAAATGCCCATTACCGCGTTGTATCGGAATCATTGAAACACGAGTTCCTGCTGGTTCTGCTAGCGTAACGGCGGAGTGCGGGAGCTAGTGAGTACGTGGGGCATATGTGGCTGTAGGGGCTTTAGCAGACCCACTAGCTGGCTACTCCGGGAAAACTCGTGTTTCCTGGAAAATGGGTGCGGAAAAGGAGTGTGCGTGAGGCTCGGTGTGGGTAGGTTTTCCTGGACCCGGCCAAACGGTGAGGTGCGGGTGTTGGCGACATAGCGCGAAATGGGCGTAGATAGATGTCTTATCAAGCAGTGTGGGTGAGTACATTGGCAAAACTCTGGTTACTGCAAACTGGAGACAAGAACATTGATGAAAAATGCCCATTACCGCGTTGTATTGGAATCAGTGGAACACGAGTTCCTGCTGGTTCTGCTAGCGTAACGGCGGAGTGCGGGAGCTAGCGAGTACGTGGGACATGAGTGGCTGAAAGGGCTTTAGCAGACCCACTAGCTGGCTACTCCAGGAAAACTCGTGTTTCCTGGAAAATGGGTGCGGAAAAGTAGTATGTGGCCGGCTTGGGGTGGTAGGTAGGTTTTCCCGAACCCGGCCAAACGGAGAAGTGCGGGAGTTGGCGACGTAGCGCGACTTGGACATGGATAGATGTCCTATCCAGCAGTATGGGTGAGTAAAGTCGCAAAACTCTAGTTATTGAAATCTGGAGACAAGAAAATTGGTTAAAAATGCCCATTACCGCTTTGTATCGGAATCAGTGGAACACGAGTTCCTGCTGGTTCTGCTAGCGTAACGGCGGAGTGCGGGAGCTTATGAGTACGTGGAGCATGTGTGGCTGAAGGGGCTTTAGCAGACCCACTAGCTGGCTCCTCCGGGAAAACTCGTGTTTCCTGGTAAATGGGTATGGAAAAGGAGTGTGCGTGAGGCTTGGGGGTGGGTAGGTTTTCCTGGACCCGGCCAAACGGTGAGACGCGGGTGTTGGCGACATAGCGCGAAATGGGCGTAGATAGATGTCCTATCAAGCAGTGTGGGTGAGTACATTGGCAAAACTCTGGTTACTGCAAACTGGAGACAAGAACATTGATGAAAAATGCCCATGACTGCGTTGTATTGGAATCAGTGGAACACGAGATCTTGCTGGTTCTGCTTGCGTAACGACGGAGTGCGGGAGCTAGCGTGTACATGGGACATGGGTGGCTGAAGGGGCTTTAGCAGACCCACTAGCTGGCTACTCCGGGAAAATTCGTGTTTCCTTGAAAATGGGTTCGTAAAAGTAGTATGTTGCCGGCTTGGGGTGGTAGGTAGGTTTTCCCGAACCCGGCCAAACGGTGAGGTGCGGGAGTTGGCGACGTAGCGCGACTCGGACATGAATAGATGTCCTATCCAGCAGTATTTTTGAGTATACTCGCTAAACTCTGTTTACTGAAAACTTGAGACAAGAAAATTGGTGAACATTGCCCATTGCCACGTTGTTTCGGAATCAGTGGAACACGAGTTCCTGCTGGTTCTGCTAGCGAAACGGCGGGGTGCGGGAGCTAGTGAGTACGTGGGGCATGTGTGGCTGAAGGGGCTTTAGCAGACCCTCTAGCTGGCTACTCCGGGAAAACTCGTGTTTCCTGGAAAATGGGTGCGGAAAAGGAGTGTGCGTGAGGATTGGGGGTGGGTAGGTTTTCCTGGACCCGGCCAAACGGTTAGGTGCGGGTGTTGGCGACATAGCGCGAAATGGGCGTAGATAGATGTCATCAAGCAGTGTGGGTGAGTACATTGGCAAAACTCTGGTTACTGCAAACTGGAGACAAGAACATTGATGAAAAATGCCCATTACCGCGTTGTATTGGAATCAGTGGAACACGAGTTCCTGCTGGTTCTGCTAACGTAACGGCGGAGTGCGGGAGCTAGCGAGTACGTGGGACATGAGTGGCTGAAAGGGCTTTAGCAGACCCACTGGCTGGCTACTGCAGGAAAACTCGTGTTTCCTTGAAAATGGGTGCGGAAAAGTAGTATGTGGTCGGCTTGGGGTTGTGGGTAGGTTTTCCCGAACCCGGCCAAACGGGGAGGTGCGGGAGTTGGCGACGTAGCGCGACTCGGGTATGGATAGATGTCCTATCCAGCAGTATGGGTGAGTACATTGGCAAAACTCTGGTTACTGGAAACTGGAGACAAGAACATTGATGAAAAATGCCCATTACCGCGTTGTATTGGAATCAGTGGAACACGAGTTCCTGCTGGTTCTGCTAGCGTAACGGCGGAGTGCGGGAGCTAGCGAGTACGTGGGAAATGAGTGGCTGAAAGGGCTTTAGCAGACCCACTGGCTGGCTACTCCAGGAAAACTCGAGTTCCTTGAAAATGGGTGCGGAAAAGCAGTATGTGGCCGGCTTGGGGTAGTGGGTAGGTTTTCTCGACCCCGGCCAATCGGAGAAGTGCGGGAGTTGGCGACGTAGCGCGACTTAGACATGGATAGATGTCCTATCCAGCAGTATGGGTGAGTATACTCGCAAAGCTCTAGTTATTGAAAACTGGAGAGAAGAATATTGGTTAAAAATGCCCATTACCGCGTTGTATCGGAATCAGTGAAACACGAGTTCCTGCTGGTTCTGCTAGCGTAACGGCGGGGTGCGGGAGCTAGTGAGTACGTGGGGCTGAAGGGGCTTTAGCAGACCCACTAGCTGGCTACTCCGGGAAAACTCGTGTTTCCTGGAAAATGGGTGCGGAAAAGGAGTGTGCGTGAGGCTCGGTGTGGGTAGGTTTTCCTGGACCCGGCCAAACGGTGAGGTGCGGGTGTTGGCGACATAGCGCGAAATGGGCGTAGAAAGATGTCCTATCAAGCAGTGTGGGTGAGTACATTGGCAAAACTCTGGTTACTGCAAACTGGAGACAAGAACATTGATGAAAAATGCCCATTACCGCGTTGTATTGGAATCAGTGGAACACGAGTTCCTGCTGGTTCTGCTAGCGTAACGGCGGAGTGCGGGAGCTAGCGAGTACGTGGGACATGAGTGGCTGAAAGGGCTTTAGCAGACCCACTAGCTGGCTACTCCAGGAAAACTCGTGTTTCCTGGAAAATGGGTGCGGAAAAGTAGAATGTGGTCGGCTTGGGGTGGTGGGTAGGTTTTCCCGAACCCGGCCAAACGGAGAAGTGCGGGAGTTGGCGACGTAGCGCGACTTGGACATGGATAGATGTCCTATCCAGCAGTATGGGTGAGTATACTCGCAAAACTCTAGTTATTGAAAACTGGAGAGAAGAAAATTGGTTAAAAATGCCCATTACCGCGTTGTATCGGAATCAGTGGAACACGAGTTCCTGCTGGTTCTGCTAGCGTAACGGCGGAGTGCGGGAGCTAGTGAGTACGTGGGGCATGTGTGGCTGAAGGGGCTTTAGCAGACCCACTAGCTGGCTCCTCCGGGAAAACTCGTGTTTCCTGGAAAATGGGTATGGAAAAGGAGTGTGCGTGATGCTTTGGGGGTGGGTAGGTTTTCCTGCACCCGGCCAAACGGCGAGACGCGGGTGTTGGCGACATAGCGCGAAATGGGCGTAGATAGATGTCATATCCAGCAGTATGGGTGAGTACATTGGCAAAACTCTGGTTACTGCAAACTGGAGACAAGAACATTGATGAAAAATGCCCATTACCGCGTTTTATTGGAATCAGTGGAACACGAGTTCCTGCTGGTTCTGCTAGCGTAACGGCGGAGTGCGGGAGCTAGCGAGTACGTGGGACATGAGTGGCTGAAAGGGCTTTAGCAGACCCACTGGCTGGTTACTCCAGGAAAACTCGTGTTTCCTTGAAAATGGGTGCGGAAAAGTAGTATATGGCCGGCTTGGGGTGGTGGGTAGGTTTTCCCGAACCCGGCCAAACGGAGAAGTGCGGGAGTTGGCGACGTAGCGCGACTTGGACTGGATAGATGTCCTATCCAGCAGTATGGGTGAGTATACTCGCAAAACTCTAGTTATTGAAAACTGGAGACAAGAAAATTGGTTAAAAATGCCCATTACCGCGTTTTATCGGAATCAGTGGAACACGAGTTCCTGCTGGTTCTGCTAGCGTAACGGCGGAGTGCGGGAGCTAGTGAGTACGTGGGGCATGTGTGGCTGAAGGGTCTTAAGCAGACCCACTAGCTGGCTCCTCCGGGAAAACTCGTGTTTCCTGGAAAATGGGTATGGAAAAGGAGTGTGCGTGAGGCTTAGGGGTGGGTAGGTTTTCCTGCACCCGGCCAAACAGTGAGACGCGGGTGTTGGCGACATAGCGCGAAATGGGCATGGATAGATGTCCTATCAAGCAGTGTGGGTGAGTACATTGGCAAAACTCTGGTTACTGCAAACTGGAGACAAGAAGATTGATGAAAAATGCCCATTACTGCGTTGTATTGGAATCAGTGGAACACGAGTTCCTGCTGGTTCTGCTAGCGTAACGACGGAGTGCGGGAGCTAGCGTGTACATGGGACATGGGTGGCTGAAGGGGCTTTAGCAGACCCACTAGCTGGCTACTCCGGGAAAATTCGTGTTTCCTTGAAAATGGGTTCGTAAAAGTAGTATGTTGCCGGCTTGGGGTGGTAGGTAGGTTTTCCCGAACCCGGCCAAACGGTGAGACGCGGGAGTTGGCGACGTAGCGCGACTCGGACATGAATAGATGTCCTATCCAGCAGTATGGGTGAGTATACTCGCTAAACTCTGGTTACTGAAAACTTGAGACAAGAAAATTGGTGAACATTGCCCATTGCCACGTTGTTTCGGAATCAGTGGAACACGAGTTCCTGCTGGTTCTGCTAGCGAAACGGCGGAGTGCGGGAGCTAGTGAGTACGTGGGGCATGTGTGGCTGAAGGGGCTTTAGCAGACCCACTAGCTGGCTACTCCGGGAAAACTCGTGTTTCCTGGAAAATGGGTGCGGAAAAGGAGTGTGCGTGAGGCTTGGGGGTGGGTAGGTTTTCCTGGACCCGACCAAACGGTTAGGTGCGTGTGTTGGCGACATAGCGCGAAATGGGCGTAGATAGATGTCATCAAGCAGTGTGGGTGAGTACATTGGCAAAACTCTGGTTACTGCAAACTGGAGACAAGAACATTGATGAAAAATGCCCATTACCGCGTTGTATTGGAATCAGTGGAACACGAGTTCCTGCTGGTTCTGCTAGCGTAACGGCGGAGTGCGGGAGCTAGCGAGTACGTGGGACATGAGTGGCTGAAAGGGCTTTAGCAGACCCACTGGCTGGCTACTGCAGGAAAACTCGTGTTTCCTTGAAAATGGGTGCGGAAAAGTAGTATGTGGTCGGCTTGGGGTGGTGGGTAGGTTTTCCCGAACCCGGTCAAACGGAGAAGTGCGGGAGTTGGCGACGTAGCGCGACTTGGACATGGATAGATGTCCTATCCAGCAGTATGTGTGAGTATACTCGCAAAACTCTAGTTATTGAAAACTGGAGACAAGAAAATTGGTTAAAAATGCCCATTACCGCGTTGTATCGGAATCATAGGAACACGAGTTCATGCTGGTTCTGCTAGCGTAACGGCGGAGTGCGGGAGCTAGTGAGTACGTGGGGCGTGTGTGGCTGAAGGGGCTTTAGCAGACCCACTAGTGGCTACTCCGGGAAAACTCGTGTTTCCTGGAAAATGGGTGCGGAAAAGGAGTGTGCGTGAGGCTTGGGGGTGGGTAGGTTTTCCTGGACCCGGCCAAACGGTGAGGTGCGGGTGTTGGCGACATAGCGCGAAATGGGCGTAGATAGATGTCCTATCAAGCAGTGTGGGTGAGTACATTGGCAAAACTCTGGTTACTGCAAACTGGAGACAAGAACTTTGATGAAAAATGCCCATTACCGCGTTGTATTGGAATCAGTGGGACACGAGTTCCTGCTGGTTCTGCTAGCGTAACGACGGAGTGCGGGAGCTAGCGTGTACATGGGACATGGGTGGCTGAAGGGGCTTTAGCAGACCCACTAGCTGGCTACTCCGGGAAAATTCGTGTTTCCTTGAAAATGGGTTCGTAAAAGTAGTATGTTGCCGGCTTGGGGTGGTAGGTAGGTTTTCCAGAACCCGGCCAAATGGTGAGGTGCTGGAGTTGGCGACGTAGCGCGACTCGGACATGGATAGATGTCCTATCCAGCAGCATGTGTGAGTATACTCGCTAAACTCTGGTTACTGAAAACTTGAGACAAGAAAATTGGTGAACATTGTCCATTGCCACGTTGTTTCGGAATCAGTGGAACACGAGTTCCTGCTGGTTCTGCTAGCGAAACGGCGGAGTGCGGGAGCTATTGAGTACGTGGGGCATGTGTGGCTGAAGGGGCTTTAGCAGACCCACTAGCTGGCTACTCCGGGAAAACTCGTGTTTCCGGGAAAATGGGTGCGGAAAAGGAGTGTGCGTGAGGCTTGGGGGTGGGTAGGTTTTCCTGGACCCGGCCAAACGGTGAGGTGCGGGTGTTGGCGACATAGCGCGAAATGGGCGTAGATAGATGTCCTATCAAGCAGTGTGGGTGAGTACATTGGCAAAACTCTGGTTACTGCAAACTGGAGACAAGAACATTGATGAAAAACGCCCATTACCGCGTTGTATTGGAATCAGTGGAACGCGAGTTCCTGCTGGTTCTGCTAGCGTAACGGCGGAGTCCGGGAGCTAGCGAGTACGTGGGACATGAGTGGCTGAAAGGGCTTTAGCAGACCCATTGGCTGGCTACTCCAGGTAAACATGTGTTTCCTTGAAAATGGGTGCGGAAAAGTAGTATGTTGTCGGCTTGGGGTGGTGGGTAGGTTTTACCGATCCCGGCCAAACGGAGAAGTGCGGGAGTTGGCGACGTAGCGCGACTTGGACATGGATAGATGTCCTATCCAGCAGTATGGGTGAGTATACTCGCAAAACTCTAGTTATTGAAAACTGGAGACAAGAAATTGGTTAAAAATGCCCATTACCGCGTTGTATCGGAATCAGTGGAACACGAGTTCATGCTGGTTCTGCTAGCGTAACGGCGGAGTGCGGGAGCTAGTGAGTACGTGCGGCATGTGTGGCTGAAGGGGCTTTAGCAGACCCACTAGCTGGCTACTCCGGCAAAACGTGTGTTTCCTGGAAAATGGGTTCGGAAAAGGAGTGTGCGTGAGGCTTGGGGGTGGGTAGGTTTTCCTGGACCCGGCCAAACGGTGAGGTGCGTGTGTTGGCGACATAGCGCGAAATTGGCGTAGATAGATGTCCTATCAAGCAGTGTGGGTGAGTACATTGGCAAAACTCTGGTTACTGCAAACTGGAGACAAGAACATTGATGAAAAATGCCCTTTACCGCGTTGTATTGGAATCAGTGGAACACGAGTTCCTGCTGGTTCTGCTAGCGTAACGGCGGAGTGCGGGAGCTAGCGAGTACGTGGGACATGAATGGCTGAAAGGGCTTTAGCAGACCCACTAGCTGGCTACTCCAGGAAAACTCGTGTTTCCTTGAAAATGGGTGCGGAAAAGTAGTATGTGGCCGGCTTGGGGTGGTGGGTAGGTTTTCCCGAACCCGGCCAAACGGAGAAGTGCGGGAGTTGGCGACGTAGCGCGACTTGGACATGGATAGATGTCCAATCCAGCAGTATGTGTGAGTATACTCGCAAAACTCTAGTTATTGAAAACTGGAGACAAGAAAATTGGTTAAAAATGCCCATTACCGCGTTTTATCGGAATCAGTGGAACACGAGTTCATGCTGGTTCTGCTAGCGTAACGGCGGAGTGCGGGAGCTAGTGAGTACGTGGGGCATGTGTGGCTGAACGGGCTTTAGCAGACCCACTAGCTGTCTACTCCGGGAAAACTCGTGTTTCCTGGAAACTGGGTGCGGAAAAGGAGTGTGCGTAAGGCTTAGGGGTGGGTAGGTTTTCCTGGACCCGGCCAAACGGTGAGGTGCGGGTGTTGGCGACATAGCAAGGAATTGGGCGTAGATAGATGTCCTATCAAGCAGTGTGGGTGAGTACATTGGCATAACTCTGGTTACTGCAAACTGGAGACAATAACATTGATGAAAAATGCCCATTACCGCGTTGTATTGGAATCAGTGGGACACGAGTTCCTGCTGGTACTGCTAGCGTAACGACGGAGTGCGGGAGCTAGCGTGTACATGGGGCATGGGTGGCTGAAGGGGCTTTAGCAGACCCACTAGTGGCTACACCGGGAAAATTCGTGTTTCCTTGAAAATGGGTTCGTAAAAGTAGTATGTTGCCGGCTTCGGGTGGTAGGTAGGTTTTCCCGAACCCGGCCAAATGGTGAGGTGCGAGAGTTGGCGACGTAGCGCGACTTGGACATGGATAGATGTCCTATCCAGCAGCATGTGTGAGTATACTCGCTAAACTCTGGTTACTGAAAACTTGAGACAAGAAAATTGGTGAACATTGCCCATTGCCACGTTGTTTCGGAATCAGTGGAACACGAGTTCCTGCTGGTTCTGCTAGCGAAACGGCGGAGTGCGGGAGCTAGTGAGTACGTGGGGCATGTGTGGCTGAAGGGGCTTTAGCAGACCCACTAGCTGGCTACTCCGGGAAAACTCGTGTTTCCTGGAAAATGGGTGCGGAAAAGGAGTGTGCGTGAGGCTTGGGGTTGGGTAGGTTTTCCTGGACCCGGCCAAACGGTGAGGTGCGGGTGTTGGCGACATAGCGCGAAATGGGCGTAGATAGATGTCCTATCAAGCAGTGTGGGGAGTACATTGGCAAAACTCTGGTTACTGCAAACTGGAGACAAGAACATTAATGAAAAATGCCCATTACCGCGTTGTATTGGAATCAGTGGAACACGAGTTCCTGCTGGTTCTGCTAGCGTAACGGCGGAGTGCGGGAGCTAGCGAGTACGTGGGACATGAGTGGCTGAAAGGGCTTTAGCAGACCCACTGGCTGGCTACTCCAGGAAAACATGTGTTTCCTTGAAAATGGGTGCGGAAAAGTAGTATGTGGTCGGCTTGGGGTGGTGGGTAGGTTTTACCGAACCCGGCCAAACGGAGAAGTGCGGGAGTTGGCGACGTAGCGCGACTTGGACATGGATAGATGTCCTATCCAGCAGTATGGGTGAGTATACTCGCAAAACTCTATCTTGTTCATT